>OZ024892.1:49221292-49866292 GCA_964017195.1 Siderastrea radians | reverse complement strand
AAATTTGAAGAGCAGTTTTGAAATAAGGTTATATATTTTTTGTCTTTTTCTGCTTAACATTTTGATGTCATTGATTAGTTTGACTGTCCCCTCAGTACTACTAAGTGCACGATGTATGAAAATGGAATGAATCCTGGAGTACACCTTTTAGGGCTCTACTTCAAAATATCTGATGAGCACACCCTGCCCCATATCTTTTTTGGGGGGAGTATCCCCCCCCCAACTACTATCCTAGGAATGAAGAGTCAGACCTATTTGATTGAATTCTCTTTATGGGGAAAACATTACTATATTGATTGACTGATTCACCACAGTCTGATCCCTTTTTGTCAGTTCATTGCCTGTTAGGTTTCAGACTATTCTGAAATGATTTAGGAAGAGGCTATTCCTTTTGTTTTTCTTTGGTACCAGATTATTAGCCTGAATTTCAGCCATCTCCTCTGGTCGCTCACTCCTGAGAGAGACGTCTGAATCAATGAGCCGCTAATGCCGTCCAGTGACGTCACTGTCCAAAAACCAGACAGCGGTGTTGACTGGCTGATTCTCAATTATTCACATAAATTATTTCATTAATTATTCAAAGTGCGAGGAATGTTTACAAAGTGGCGGTTGCGGGGATTCCACTTTGTGCGGAGGTTTCAAAGAAGCAGTATCGAATCTTGGGGTTAACTAAGTTATACCCCGAACAGGTTAACGCTCTCTTTCACTTCCTGTCGAGGGAAAATGTTTTCGTTAATCTTCCGACGAGCTATGGCAGCTAAATTTTCCAGATTGCGCCACTTGTTGCGAGTGAACTCTCCAAATCGTGTACACAATTTGAAGCACACTGTATCATTATTGTTATTTCTCCCTTGGTTGCTCTCATGAATGACCAAGTGATATGTAGAAATCCTGTTTTGTATTATATATTATTATCCTATTTTGTATAGTTTTAGCAATTCCTGGAACTGTGCAGTGTTATTAAATTATAAATTCGATGTTTTATCGAGGATTCATTTTGTTGTATTTATTTCATTGAGTCATCAATTGATTCAGAAAGAAAACACACCATTTTAACGTTGGAACCTTAAAGATCACTCAACCGTCGGTAAAGTGGGATTTGGAAAACTTATCGCGGAGAAATCCCGTTTCGTGTAGGAAGCCACGTTTTTGCGAAGGTGGCGAAGAGTTTGAAAGCAGGTGAAGAAAGCGTTTTGCACGATGAAGCAAGGATTGAACGCGATTCGTTTTTTGAGGTAAAGCAGTTCTTATCTGGGTAAACGCTTTTTTAAGCAAAGCAGATCTCTTCTGAGTCAAATGTTAACTAAAAATAATTGTTGTACTTCGTTCTCCGTTCTTTCATTCATGACGAAGATTTGGGGGAAAAACCTACTCGTCAAGTCTGTGTCACGGATGCGTCACTGATGTCCGTCACGCGTTTCACCAATGACCAAGTTATTTGTGAATAATTCACTTTTGCATGCGCTTTACCCGCAGCACTTCACTTTCCAAGGAAACCACTTGTTTAATAGTTGCGATGAAGGACATAACACAGAAGCAAAACAAAAGGTACTTGACCCTTGCCATCGAGCGACAGGCGTGCGTCTATCATCGACTCGAGGGCGGCAAAAGCGGAATTTTTCACGGGAACAGAAATAATTCGCATAAATTAACATTGATTCGCCGTGACGTCACTGGACGGCATTAGCGGCTCATTGATTCAGACGTCTCTCTCAGGAGTGAGCGACCAGAAGAGATGGCTGAAATTCAGGCTAACCAGATTATGGCAATCAGTAACAATGCTTATTGGTGACAAATTATCAAACCAAAAAGAACTAAAGTCTCGAGATCTACTGCCATCACGGTCTGGGGTAGTAAGAGAGTGAGTCATAATCCGTGCATCAAATAAAGTCACTTGTCATTACTGGACCATTTGTTATTCGCATTGGCAACACTGAAGTCACAGATTGATTGATTTATTGATTTATTGATTGACTGATTAATTGATTGATTGATTGATTGACTGATTGATTGATTGATTGATTGATTGATTGATTGATTTTTTAATTGGCTGATTGACTGATTTATCAGCCAGTTGGTTGAGTGGTTGATTGATTGACTGATTGGTACTTAAAATAGTTGAATGAATTTATTCACCTGAATTACATGTTAGTAATTACATGCATAATGCTGCACTTCTTCGCATCTTCCTCTGGCAGCAAAATAATACCCGGCATCAATCGAAACATAAAATAATTTTCAAGCCCCAATGTCATGACATAATTGTAAGCAAATAATTTATTTGTATTTAGCAAGTAGTAGGTAAGAAGGCGTATTAGAGAGCAGGACTATTAGAGCTTTTACAGTAATTTAAATTATATTTCATATTAACTCCAGTAAGGTACTCCTTCTGAGTAACTACCACTGTTGGACAGTCAAGAAAGAAAGCAATGCCCTGGGATGTTTTAGGGTTCACTACTTCCTACTATTAATTAAACATCCCGGGGAATTAATACAAGTAAATAAGGTACATCATCATCATCATCATCATCATCTTCATTCAACTATAGCATCATTTTACCATATAAGGAGAAAAATATGAGTATAAGAGCATGTTACAGTGTAGAAAATGTATTGCACTATAGTATCCCGGTTTCAAATCACTTATTGAATAAAGCATTTAAATTGCTTAGATATTTAAGTTTATATTACCTACAACAGAGGCTTATTTAAAATTTATGAAACACTGGTTCTAATTTGATGAGAGGAGTATTACTAATGGTTAACTAATAATTATAATATTGTTTTCTGGTCTCACTTGTAATAATAATAATAATAATAATAATAATACCCCAACCCATCAGCAAAAGCTGTTATAAATGGGTGCCCTGGGCAACTAAAAATAACAAATAATAAGTATACGAAAAATTACAATAAATGTTTGCATATCTCACTGCTGCTCAGTTTCGAGCCACTAGAATTTTGCATTCAGGGCGCGACACCTATTGAAGCTTACATTGTGCACAAGTACAAGCCTGGTGTGCATGGGAAGTTTTTTGGCAACACATCAACCAATTTCAGGAATGACTCTGAATTTCCTGTTGAGGTAAATTTGCCTGTAAGAATGCCGGAATTAGACCGCTACATAAAAAATACTTCAACATGCTTTCAGCAATACAAGTGAGGCGTAAATGTAGGCTAACCACAAGATGGCCAAACAGTGCTAATCAAACCTCCTTAATACATTGGATTTATTTGCAAAACTTAAAAGTAGCCAGAAAGCAGGTATCTATGGCTGTTTCGTTACTCTTATTGATGGTGTGGAGAATGATTAAATGAATGATAATCCAAATAATACAGAGTCATTCAATCCTGAACCATAGAATTCATAGTTTATGGCCATTCTTAAGAGGCTCTGACTGTAAATATCGAGAATCGGCGGCCAAGCTCAGAAAATCGAAAATCCTGATAACTTGCCAGAAGAACACTTTTGGGGAGCTATCATCGAAAATATTACTTGAACCTTCTGGAATTCTATTGTTTTCGGGAAATTCGGAAAAACGGTTTTGCTTAATTGATTACGCAATAATCAGGCTTAAAATTAAACAAATTGAAAGCGCTTGCTTTTAAACAGTTTGCAACACCAGAAAACAATTTTAATTTGAAATGATAGTAATACTCTTCTACTTACTATCAATGGGAATTGTATGGAGTTTTGCTTTATTTATATGGTTTGGTGGTTCTTTGAAACAAAGGCATTTTGCGCACTTCGGAAAAAGGCAAAAATTGGTAAACTGCAGAGGCTTAAAATGAGTCTTGGTATGTCTAATATCGAGTTGAAATAAACACTGTGATAAAGTTTGGCCCTACTTCTATTATGATATGAAATAAAAAATCTGGGCGATTCAGGCTCGCGCTGACCAAAAGAAAAATTCGCGAACCAGTGTTGCCAAAATTTGCATAATGAAATGAATGGAATGAAAAGTAGTAGTTTGGTGAGCTCAATTTAGAGGATTTTATTTACTGAAGACACACAAAGAATGAACTAAAACATTCCTTCAATCTATTCTTGCATTGTTTTGGGCTTATACTATTTCTACGTAAAACTAAAGAGAAGGAGAAGAAGTTTTAAAAGTTCTACACAAGCTGTTGCGTGACTTGTGTCTCGTGAATATATTTTGTCAATTTGTCAACCTACTGATGGCAGTTTTTAAATGCGGTCTCCTACATTGGCGCTGTTTTATGCATGGCTAGTTCTCCAGCGAATACCATACGCATCCCTGTGTTTGGGGCATACTGTCATGTGCAGCTGATATTCTCCTGGGACGAAAATTCCGACAGGCAAGTCTGGAATTAGTTTCGTATACATGTGACACCATTCTCTTCGAGAGAAGAAAACTGCGACATAGTATGTTGTTGTGTACGTGACTCGATCGCTCTTTTCAAATGGCTACTAAGATTTTGGGCGATTTTTTGAAATGACACTATTTTGGCCAGGAAGCAGAAGTGCCTCATTATTATGATTTATACGTATTTGTCAAAAAATGTGCTGTTTCTATCAATATTATTACACTTGTATAAATATGTCTAAATTAAACGCAAACCACGAACGTCGTAGCAGCGGGATCGGTATTTATGAGTTCTTAATGCGGCTGTATATCTAAGAGATATCAATACACAGTTTGTTTGGTTTTACTTTGCAAAATCGCTGAGAACTCTTTCACAGTTTTGGAGGAAAAGACTTTCATTGAAGAACATTTTCACGTTTGCATGAACGTGAAGTGATCGGTTGCGTGACTGGGATTATTACGAGTGGTACTTTGTGTTCCTTACCTTAAACGGCCATTTTAGCTCTCAATTTATACCCGTACGTCAACTTTAATGATTGATAAAAGAAACGGTTTGGATTTTCGAGAACATAAAGTATTTTCCCAAAGAAACTGCAAATAACAAAGAAAGGCCACTGGTGCTGCAGAGTATAGACATCTGGCAAAATATGATAACCTACTGCACCAGGGTCTGGAAGGGGGGGCCTGATCCCGCATTCCCGCTCCTTTTTCACGAGAATCCCGCATCCCACACTTTTTCATCGCTATCCCGAATTTCGTTTCTTCTTTCCCAAAAATACATTTAAAAAAGACTAATTTCTGCAAAACCTAATAAATTTATGATGTAGACTGGCCCTTTCGATTGATATTTTGCGCTCGCCTGGTTGATTCGCTTTTGCCGCTATAACGGTTTTTTGGGTCGTGACGGTTTTCCGAATTCCCGACAGACAGGCAACAAAATCCCGCATCCCGTACCCAAATTTTGGTGAATCCCGCTTCCCTGGTAGCAGTCAAATCCCGAATCCCGTCAAGATATTTTTCGTTTTCCCGAATCCCGCACCGTATTTTGGTCAAATCCCGGATCCCGAGAATACCCTTCCAGACCCTGACTGCACTCTAGTTTCACCAACAATTTTCCAGATTTGTTCGTAATTCTTCAGAACAATAAATGAAGATATGATACCAGCGAATGCATCATCTAGTAGAAAGACCATCTCAAAATAGTTACGGTAAACGATTTGTCATATTTCAAGTCGTCCTTCCATTACAGTTTTTTTCTATTATCCAAATTATGTTAAATTTTGGCAACACTGGTTCGCGAATTTTTCTTTTTGTCAGCGCGGGCCTGAATTGCCCAGATTTTTTATTTCATATCATAATAGAAGTAGGGCCAAACTTTATCACAGTGTTTATTTCAATTCGATATTAGACATACCAAGACCCATTTCAAGCCTCTGTAGTTTACCAATTTTGCCTTTTTCCGAAGTGCGCAAAATGCCTTTGTTTCAAAGAACCACCAAACCATATAAATAAAGCAAAACTCCATGCAATTCCCATTGATAGTAAGTAAAAGAGTATTGCTATCACTTAAAATTAAATTGTTTTCTGGCGTTGCAAACTGTTTAAAAGCAAGCGCTTTCAATTTGTTTAATTTGAAGCCTGATTATTGCGTAATAAATTAAGCAAAACCGTTTTTCCGAATTTCCCGAAAACAATGGACTTCCAGAAGGTTTAAGTAATCATGAGGGACTTTGGCCATGAAAAAAATTCGCAGCATGCATTCATTAAAAGAGTTATTTTACGCCAATCATTTCTGTCAGCAATGAAGAGGATTATATCAACACGTGCGATCGGTATGTGTCCTTGCGGTTACTTAACAGCATGCCTACATTAAGATTATGAGAAAGGCGATCACGCCGTGAAGTAAAAATTATTACAGGAAAGAACGAGCGCAGTCAGCGCGAGTGCGTGGATTTTCAGGTAAGTTTGTCTGTTTTTCGGGTAACCTCCTTTTGGCTCTGTCGAATTCCAGCAACACAAAGGGTTTAGGTCGCACGACTTGTCACCATACGCCAGGAAACGAAATCTAGAACAGGCCCAGAGAAGTATTCAGACTTGTCACGCCGTTTGTAATGATGTGGTGCGACATGTGTTTGTCGTTTCAGTTTTATGGTATATTTTCTTTGCTAGACCGCCACTATTTAATAGTCCTTTGTGACAATTAAAACCGGCTGATGCATGCAATTGCGATTTTAGTAGATTTTCCTGGTCAGGCTGTAAAAAGAGAATTTTAATTTTGTGTGAGAATTATCTGGCAAGAATTTATTTCAACATTACATAAACCTGCAAATTCTCCTCGATGCTTCTTAGAAAACTGAAAGTTCATAGTTGTTTTTACTAAGCTGCATGTAGGTCGAGCAAGAACCCGACAGCGATCAAATTTTTAGGCTACTGATTTTTATGTGAAGAAACGTATGTTAGAGGACCCACGGGACGTGGTCGCGCTTTCACGACTCGATTATAATTTATTCGAGCTACACTAGTATCATGTATTAAACCTTTCCCAGCCGCAAGTCATTGCATTTCCTTTTGATATTTTACTTACTTTATTCCAGGTATAGAAGGTTTCCAACCTAAATACCTACTTGTATCGACTGCTTGGGTAATACCTGGCTTTCTTCAAAACATTATATTGAATTTGTGTTTTGCGTGTAACACAATAGTCTCCTACGCAGCCGTTTTTAGTGGCGTCACGCAACACTCCCCCCCCCCCCCCACAAACGGCTGCTGAAAACTGAACCGCATTCCTTTCCCTTTGTGTTTGCGGTAAATCGAAAAAACCAATCACGTCTCGGCAAGTTGACAATGACGTTAATTTTCGGGCGAAAAAAGCGGCCGGGGGTTTTCCGGTGATGTGCCAGACATCTTTATAGCTATTAATAAATGAGTCCGTTTTGGATGGCTGAAACACCGAAGAAATTTGTAGATAGCGGTTCAAAGTGTTTAACGTGTTTTTCACTTTGTTCGGTGAATGAAAAAATCTTCATTTTCGGGAAAAATGTTGCAAATTTTGCAGAAATTATCCAGTCCGCTGCAAATATCAATATTAACTGCTCCGATAACTCTGATTTGTTTATTTGCAAGCGCGTTTGCTATATTATGAGCAGGGCTGCTGATAATTTACAAGAAGTCAAACAGGAAATCGAGGAGGCCTTCAAAGCCAGAGAGAAACCGAGAGCTAAACGGCTGCTGCGATCTGAAGATGGAAAGCCCGACGAAGCACTGCTTCTCATCAGTCCTGGAAACCCTTGAGCGAAAGCTTTGAAATCGCTGCGATTCGGAACAGAAGCTAGCACTTCTACCACTTGTACTTCTTCTGATTCTAACAGTCAGCCCTTGTCTGATATTGCGAGGCCTCTTGTGTACTTTCCTGGTCTGTTATCGCCAATTGGAAATCATCCGTATCGTCTCGTGTTGAATGCCTTCCCAAATCAACATCTTGATTTGCGTTTGTCACGTACACGTGAGTCACCGATAAAACACAAGCTGTGATTGGACGAGTCTCCCAACAGAGCAGTTGGTGCGCGATGGTTCTGAATTCTAGAACCAGAGCTGCGATTGGCTAAAGGTCGGGAAAGGAATGTGGTTCAGTTTTCAGCAGCCGTTTGTGGGGGGAGCGTTGCGTGACGCCACTAAAAACGGCTGCGCAGGAGACTAGTAACACAATGGTGGCGGGAAATGTAAGGTTTTGATAATCGCGCACGTCTTAACGACGACCGCTCCACGAAGCTATGGAATCGAGACAAAAAGAGACGAGAGACCTTTGGTAAATGGCAATAAGAATTACAATTTTAAATACGTGTATACCTTAAGGCGCAATATTGGCATCGCGCTCTAGCTTCATTCTGATTTTCTCACATAATATGCTGTACCTGGAAACTTGATCGCTATCGTTACGCTTTGTTTACTTTTAACATCGCGCTTTAGTTTATTCTGTCTTCCTTGGGTAGCATATACCTGGAAGCGGAATGTCTAACATCGCTTTAAAGCTTATTCTGTCTTCCTTGGGTAGCGTATACCTGGAAGCGGAATTTCTAACATCGCTCTTTAGCTTATTCTGTCTTCCTTGGGTAGCATATACCTGGAAGCGGAATGCCTAACATCGCTTTATAGCTTATTCTGTCTTCCTTGGGTAGCGTATACCTGGAAGCGGAATTTCTAACATCGCACTTTAGCTTATTCTGTCTTCCTTGGGTAGTATATACCTGGAAGCGGAATTTCTAACGTCGCTTTATAGCTTATTCTGTCTTCCTTGGGTAGCATATACCTGGAAGCGGAATTTCTAACATCGCGCTTTAGTTTATCCTGTCTTCCTTGGGTAGCATATACCTGGAAGCGGAATGTCTACCATTGCTTTAGAGCTTATTCTGTCTTCCTTGGGTAGCGTATACCTGGAAGCGGAATTTCTAACATCGCGCTTTAGCTTATTCTGTCTTCCTTGGGTAGCATATACCTGGAAGTGGAATGTCTAACATCGCTTTATAGCTTATTCTGTCTTCCTTAGGTAGCATGCATATACCTGGAAGATTCTGTTATTTGTGCAATAAAAAAGAAGCAAAACAAAACAAAAGATTAACCGATTGCCAGGTTTTCATTTACAATTAATGCACATTGAATGTTAAGTTGTATTACGACTCTAAAATCATCATATTTTTTGAAAACCTTTTTCCCGGTCTTACAGGTAGCGGGGCGGAGAATTTATTCAATTCAATATTACCGGTTACACAATTGTATTCTTGAGTTTACCAACATTAGTGTTGTATCTTCATTAATCCGGAAATTGCGGTTACTTTCATTTCAGTTTAGGAGAGCTTGAATTACTTTTTTGTGGGCGTTTGCATGATTTCCTGGTGTGTTCAGCTAAAACCTCAAGAGACGGAGAGGTGTCAAACCTTGGCTTTGAAGTACCTATGCAAATTAGCTGGCTGCACATTGAATGTGCAGCCAGCTAATTTGCATAACGTTTTTTCGCACCTCAAAGCTTGTCATGTTTTGAAGATAGCTCCCCAAAAGTGTTCTTCTGGCAAGTTATCAGGATTTTCGATTTTCTGGGCTTGTCCGCCGATTCTCGATATTTACAGTCAGAGCCTCTTAAATATGTTTAGAGATCATAATAATGAAAAAACATAAGCTGCCACGACGAAATCATCAAATGAGAATTAACCCATTGACACCTGAAGCGCCCGAAACCGCCCGTGCGTGACAACCCCTGAATTCCCTGAAGCGCCCGAAACCGCCCTGGTAAAACCATGTGTTTGAAAAAGCCTCTACCCTCCCCTCCTTAAGGATTTTGGTTCCCCTATTGTTCTATTGTTAAAGGGGACAAATAAACCAATCAGAATATGTCTTTTGCGCATATTTTTGGAGCTCTTTCGGGGTACTAGAAAGACTTTTTTTCGTCCCTCGATTTGCGATGAAGAAATATGGCGCAGCATGTTGTTTACGCACGGAGAGGTAGTGCAATTTACGGTTCTTTTTCGCTCTATACGGGGAAAAAAAACCTCTCTGAGTCTCAAAATGAAAGGCAAAAATTTTGCTTTAGATCAGTGAATGTTTAGGATGCTTTGAAGTGGATAGTTTTCTAGTACAAAGCGATGAAAAGTTTAGCCGATTCGACAAGACTTGAAGACCGCGTGGAGTCAAATTTTGTGAGCAGAAATCAAGACTTGTGAATCTTTCCTTTGAACAATTAGACCAGGTAATGAACCTCTTTCAGTGTAAATTTTATTTCCTATGATGTGCTGTTTAACTCACTGGTTCAGCAAACTATTAAATTTAACCATCAGATCAGAAATGACTGTGCTTCTTGCGCTGTATTTTTTGTGTACGAATCAAAAGCAGACGTGCTTATTTCTGTTGCGCCATCTGTGTTTTAAAGCATGCTTTCCCTCTTCGATTCGTGACTTTTTTCTTCATTTTGCATAAAATTTTCTTTTCTGAAGATTCTTTTTATTTCTACAAGCATATTTGTTCAATTCTCACAACGAAAATAGATCTAAACATGCCAACAGTTATTTGCATAAGCTTCCATTTTGACCCTGAAACCTGATCCTTTTGTGGCAGTGATCGTCTCAAATTTTTCTTCGTTTCATCTTAAAATTTCGCTGCTATAGAAATAAATGAAAAATGGCTTTCTTTGTAATGTCAAATGAATGGAATCTGTTTAAAAATTTTATGGAATTATGCTGTGATTCCCGGTGGGAGTATTTTGAACGGTAAAGGAACAGCATAGGAATACGTGTCTCTGAGCACGTGTTTGCTTTTTGTACCAAGCACATGCATTTCTGAGCGTTTTGCAGATTTTCTACTAAGTTAAACTTCGCTATTTTCCCTTTGGTGTTGAAAAAGTGGTTGGACTAAAAGTTGTGATGAATAATAATTGTACAATATATCGGGAATGGACACGGCTTCTCTCATGAGAATGACAACTGCAAAGTTTACTGTCTTTGCGATTTTGACTGCAAATGGCGCGCGGTTGAAAAAATTCCTTAAATCTTGTTTTGGAGGTAAATTTGACAATATATTTTCGATCCTGACAAATCCTTGTAATTAAAAAATAACTCACTAACTATCCATGGGGAAATAAAATGTAACAACAAAAGCTGAGAATTTGTCTTTATCTACTGCGCATTGTGTTAATTTTTTCAAGTCGTTTATTTCGACTGAATGCTGAAAAATGTTCAGGAAATTGGGGGTGGTCGCGCGTAAATTTCCTCAGGAGTCAATGGGTTAAATACAATTTCTAATTTGCATAATCATGACCTGAAAATTATCTTTACCACTTTCCTTTCTCAGAAAACATTTAATACCAGTTTTGATGGCACGATTGTAAGTTTTGAGCATTGTTCAATGAATCGTTATTTTAACATGACAATCAAACCCTGCCTTAAACAATTTTGCTATATCAAGAAGTATTGTTGGTGGTGGCCATTTTGAATAATTACTGCCACTACCTTCACCATCCTCCCCTGGATTACACAGAGCATTTGGAGGTTGTCTTTAATCTTCACAATGTTCCCAATGACATATAATATTGGTGCACCGAGTTTGATGCTTTTATCGCAAAGTGCACCACTTCCCCCCCCCCCCCCATTTTGACACTTACTCTGCAGGACTATTTGTGCTTTCTCGAGACGTGACCTTGGGCTGCCTGTGATTGCACAAGCACTGCTGTGCAGGGTACAATGGCTACGTTTTACAGTTGAGCAACCAAACTTATATATTTGAACTGGACAAGAAAGGCATTAGACTGTCTAGACTGTCGCAAGTTCACCGAAATCGTATAAATGAAAATTAATGGCGCGATTGCAGAATACCCCCCAACTTCCACTTGCCGTGTCGGAATCCTTTGTCAAACGGGGTGAAAACAATAGGCACCACTGTTATTCAGTGCGATGCAAATGAACTGCGGGTGTATTCTGCAATCTCTGCAGTGAATGTCAACTGTCGTGAGCCGGTTGTACGTGTGAGTTTTTAACCATGCAATCCATGTTGTATAATTATGTGACCAGAAAGGTTCGCAAGGTTCCGGCCTGACTAGCCCCTATGACATATAGAGCGTGTTCCTTGCGGAATGGAACTCATTAACAGTTTTTCTAACCTTCAAAGAAGAAATCTTTCTCCGTTTGGCCCCCAAAACGTCTCGTTAAAGAAAAAAGACGCACACCGTCTGCAATACAAGTGAACACATTGGAGCAACACTTCTTCGTTTGCTGTCAATGAGAATCATGTCGGATAAACTGAGGTCCGCAATGCGTGCTGATCGCTTTCCGCGAACTGAAGTTTTACTCAGCCAAATGATAATCAGCCAACGGGTCAGTACAAAATGCAGACTGCAGACTGCAGACTGCAGACCGGGTACAAAATGCAGACTAGGTACAAAATGCAGACTGCAGACTGCAGACTGGGTACAAAATGCAGACTGACATTTGAAACTGTTTGTTTCGGCTTTTTTTTTAATATTATTTCATTTTATAACTTACCGGTTGTCACGCAATCCCTTTTCCGATGTCATATTCCACGAAAACTCACATTACCGGGGAATGATCTTGCTCCATTACTCGAAATATACTTTTTAAACGAAGTCTCGAAGATCAATTTGTTCTTAAACATGATTTAAGCCTTCTCAGTCTTCTTACTTCAAGCGCGAGATCGCATAATAACAACACTCGTTGCAACATGATACCGAGAAACCAGCAGACACATGACCTTCCGTGCACGTGGTCGCTTTCCTTGCCTCTTCGCCGGTTCGTCATATCATACCATTCCATTTAATGTCCGCACCCCCCCTATTGAGGATCAGGGAAATCCTAGGGAGAGGGAGGGGGTTTTTAAAGTCATTTCTGAGGGGGTAGCTATGTCGGTACCTTTGATCTCTCGAAAACATCTGCCTTTTTCTGAAGGGGGGAATGCGTCGGCACTTTGATCTTTTTTTTCCTAAGGGGTAAAATTTATAATTAACCCTCAATAGGGGGGGTACGGACATTAAATGGAATGGCCCATGGCGGTCTTTCGGAGGTCGGTTAATGCGGTAAGTAGCAGTTAAATCACCTTCCTTTAACCGATGTGTGTTAATGTAAAAATACTTATACCTCGTGAGAGAATTTAGATCTTGCATGTGAAGTAGGAGCATAGATGTCGTGTTGTATTTTACCATTTCTTTGTAGCTTTTAGATCGGATTGTATTTTTACAAGTTCGTTTTTGTATTTTCTCTTAGTCTTGTTCGCGGGTTGACCTCACTATGTCCATTGTATGTCGAGTGACAGTGGTGAAGAAGAAGTGCCTTCGTCCCCTTGCTCATTATGGTTGGTTAACAAAAATATATTTTGGAGAAAATTAAAGAAAGTTTAAGTTTCCTACGTTTGCAATGTGTTTTATCTGTACTTATTAATTAATAAACCAGGAAGATAACAAAGGTCAAATCGGGGGAATTTTTCGAGGACAAGATTCCGTGACTGACCGTTTGTTTACATTTGTTGTGGTTTTATCGCTTCGGATCATGAATGACCACACAATTGCTACACAAAATGAAACCATGACTCAGCATTTTCGTTTCGTGTAATGGAGCAAGATCATTCCCCGGTAATGCGAGTTTTCGTGGAATATGACATCGGAAAAGGGATTGCGTGACAACCGGGTAATAATATGAAAAAAACAAACAGTTTCAAATGTCAGTCTGCATTTTGTACCCAGTCTGCAGTCTGCAGTCTGCATTTTGTACCTAGTCTGCATTTTGTACCCGGTCTGCAGTCTGCAGTCTGCAGTCTGCATTTTGTACTGACCGAATCAGCCAACCTCGTCCCCAGGGTCTTCTCGCTTTTCAATATGGCGGCGGCTCGGGTGAAACTCATAAGGAGTTGAAACGTGTAACTCGCGTTCGATGCTCGTAAATATTCATTTTTCTAAGTACCATATTTGGAAACCCCTCGCTCCAGCCCACGCACGAGTTTAAGGCGCCAAAATCCTGCGAAGTGTTGCAGCGTTTCTTTGCAAACCTACCTGTATGGATCAATGAAACTGCTCCGAAGTGAACGTCCGGAAATAAGTTTTTTCGCAAAAGTCGTACAATTATTGGCTCTAAAATGTGGTACAGGTTTGATGTTTCCTGGAAAAATTGTGGTATTCATCGCCCAAAGCGGATTGAAGCTCTAGATGGAGAGTTGAAACGAACACAAAGCGTAGTGGTTCCAGGTTCAGAGGCCGCGGACGGGATGTGGCAAAAAAACATGTTGACAATGAATCAAACAACTGGGAAAGCGATCATTCAACTTACTTTGCATTACGTTCTCTTTATTTGAACATTTGGAGCTGCTTGAACTCGGAGCTACATCGACTGCAGGTAAAACGATGTTATTTTTGTAGTATATAGCCGAAGGAAAAGTCATCCTTTCTTATTCAGCTTATTTAGCTTGTTTTGGTAGCGAATCACTGAAAACGTATGACACTTCAATATTATTAAACGGTTCTCTTCAATTTTACTGTGTTTTATCTTTGTATTATGTCTTGATATTTCGGTGTCAAAAGTTTTCCGTATAAAATCTACCTTTTGTGAACATTTGTTGATAGTGCGACGGTGAAAGAAGCCGGACTGAAAACATAAAAACAACGCTAGACTATTTTGGTTTGGTTTCACAGTCTGATTTAGTTCTTACCCCAGCGCTTTGCTCCATGTTGTTTCAATTACTAATTTTTTTTTGCCTCAAAAATTTCCTGCTCGGCCTTCGAAACCGGTATTTCTTTTCGCTTTGTCGTTCCTACATTTGAAAGTTTTTCGGCTTCATTTTCCCCAGTTTGTCGGCCATTAATCTATGAACAAGTGCGCGAACTTGGTGTAAAATTACGTCACGTCGTTCACGAAGATTGATTGGTCAGTTCTCTCTCTCTTCATGTTCCAAATATGGTACTTGCGAAAATGAATAATTACGAGCATCGTTCAAAACCTATATATGCGAGTTGCACCACAGGCAGCCCAAATTGGCAGTATGTGTACTAGAAGATTTCATTGACAGTCTAAATATAATAAACGGACAAGTTGAAATGAAAACAAAAATAAAGAAACTTGTAAATAAAAGATTGCTTACGTTTTATTTGTTGTTGCTTGATGTGTCTTGACTGTCCTGGGAGCTATTTACACAAGTTTTAAATTTCGCTGATTAGTACCGTATGTTCTGTCCTTTATATAGCGAAGCAAGGCTGGCGGGTGAGAAACGAAGAGACTTTTCAACGGAGCTCGACAAAAGCACTCAAAATACTCCCACCTCCACAAAATCCGAACCAGTACAGTCCCGCTTGCAATATGTTCCTAAAGTTTTCTCTTTGGAGTCAAAATTTCACAATAAGAGGGCAAAAATCTCGCTGTTTTCGCCACAAAAGCGGCCTTTTGTCTTTCGTCTTATCCGCTCGCCGATCGCTGCCGCCACGGGTACGCGCCATCGTAACAAAATTGCTCCCGACCCCGGGTAGGCTTCGTTAATTTGACCCAGCTAAAACTGCTCCCGTGTCGGGGCCTAGAGAGTTTAGAATTTAACCCCGCGCACGGGCGAAGCACGTGAAACAGGTCAAGGTTACAGAGTTGGCGCGAACTGGGCGCGAAAACAATTTTTGCCGGCTTGAAGGAAAAAATTTTTGCTTGGTGCGGTGCTCTTTTATCGCCGTTGGTAGACTAGTGTTCATTTTCTTCTCTTGTGCTGCCCTGAAAACTGTTGCTACGTAACAGTTGTACTAGGAGCTAACTCGGGCTGCTGTTGCCTCATTGCGTGGATTAACTTCTTAAGTTAATTTGAATTAGCGTAAGCTATCGCTTGCTACTCCGTCGAAACAAACAGGCTACAAAGCAACAGTTTGTAAACAACAGTTCCTTTAGGAGCTATAAATTGTTATTGCCTTGTTTCTTGCTACTCTGTTGAAACAAACACGGTTCAAAGTTGACAACAGAATAACTCTATAAAAAACAGTTCCTTTAGGAACTAATTAAGCTTAATTGCTACCTTGCTGTGCGCTTGAAACATTTACGAGTAGCAATAGCTGTTGCACTTGTGAACAGTTAATTTCGCAAATCAAAACAGTTCCTCTTGGAGCTAATTTTTTCAGCTAAATTCAGTCCAGTCAGTGTAAAAGAAACAGTTCTTATAGGAACTAAAAAAATTCAGTATTTCAGGTTTCTATTGTCTATTTTCTATTTTCTATTGTGTGGTTAACGGACCTCTAGGGAGAGAACGCTTGGGAAAAGCCCACAATGACGAGCACCGGGGAAAGTAATTTAAACTTGACTCGAGAGCAATTAGAAATACTTGAGTTCGTCAGAAAGGGACACAATCTTGTAATAACTGGACAAGCAGGAGTAGGAAAGTCCAGGGTGGTGAGGGCCATCAGGGAAGACTGCAGTAAAAGAAACTTGAGAGTAGGTGTCATTTGCTCAACGGGGATATCATGTACCGTTTATGAGACAGGAACGGCATCCACTGTACATTCTTTTTATGGCTTTGGTGTAGCCGATCTACCATCTGAACTAGTCGTCACCCGTTCTGTGGCTAATTACAGCGTCCGCGAGAGGGTTGGTAATTTGGATGTCATAATATGGGACGAGGCCAGCATGTCGAGTGCCAGGATGTTAGAACTCGTGAACGCCGTTCACCATTGCCTTGTAGAGCCAGATTCGGCTGATTTCATGTGTGCATTCGCTGGAAAGCAAGTAATAATAGTTGGGGAATTCTTACAACTGCCTCCTGTACCCAACCGTTTCGACGCTGGTGATTTTATGTTTAAATCCCCAGTGTTTATTCATGCAATACCTCATCGGTTTGCATTGACTAAGCTAATGCGCCAGTCAGAGTTAGATGTAAGACTAGGGATGTGCTCATTAGAAACTGCAGCATTTATCGCCAGTTTGTCGAGGGATCTGGAACCTAATGATGCAGAGAAGGCTACACATGTCTTTTATAAGAGGGATGCAATGCTTATTCATAATAAGCTAGCTCTCCAAAACATTCCCGGTGGATTGTTAAAGTTTGAAGCGACGGTTGATGGAAGTGCGGCAGAAGGTATGAGATGGCCCGGTGAACGTCAGTTGGTTTTAAAGAAGGGTTGCAAGGTCATGTTGATCTGGAACAAGTCAGACGCATTGAAAAACGGGAGTATGGGGGTTTTTCTCGGAATTAAAGATCAAGCAGGTGACAGTCTGGAAGTTTGCTTCGAAGGAGTTGGAACAGTGTCACTTGGGAGGGAAACCTGGATAAAGCGCAATCGCGCAGGAGACAAAAGTGGTAGTGTCACGCAGTTTCCGATTGTCCTGGCGTACGCTGTAACATGCCACAAGTCCCAGGCTCTGACTCTACCAGCAGTCGTGGTCCATTGCTCAAAAGAGTTTGTGCCGGGGTTACTTTATGTAGCCATGTCTAGAGTAACCTCGTCACAAACTTTACAAGTACTCAATTTTAAAGAAAGTCAACTTTTGCAAGCCAATCAGGGTGCCGTGGCACACAGCAGTCAAGCCGGCATTTCTAATACCGACCCTTCACTGAACTGTTGCCGAAAGAAGCCAGTTACTAACGCTGCTTTCTTTGAGGCTCGCGACCGATTCGAGCCAGAAGAGCCAGAAGATGAATATCGTTTCCCTGTTGATGTGACTTCAGAAGGGATGCTAAACGCCTACTTCGAGAGAGAAAACAGTGAAACACCGATAAGTTTTGAACAGATTTTTGATCAGATGGAACAGCACGAGTCGGAATTAGCGAACGCTCCTCTACAAACTTGGGATTTTCTAGCTGACATCTCTGCTTTGAAAGAGGAAAAGGAACATTCAGAATTTAGTAGACAGAAGAACGTTGCATTGGATATGTTGCTCACAACTCAACAGAAAGATAAAGTCCACGCTTTCGTCAACCTCGTGTGGTTCCATGTCTTCCTAGCAATGGAGAAACACATTGTCGAACATCCTGACGATTTCCTTGTGAACATTACAAGAAGTCAGTTCACGACAGTAACAGCAAAACTGCACTCCTTCCTGTCCTCTGAAGAGTTCACTGTTTACTTACGGTGCCTTTTCACCACCACCACTTGTACACAAGCTCAACGGTCCATAGGTTTCCATCTTGTTAAGATGATATACTTCAAGTTTCTCTCTCATGTAGAGAACGTAGCAGTTAACCTACACAGACAAGAGGCTGTAGCCGACTTTGACGTTGAAGAAATGTCGGCGGCGGGACGTGCCAAAGTGCGTCATGTCGGTGGTTGGGTTCTGAGGAAGATTTTAGAGAAATCAAGGAGCTACTTGAGGGCCAACATTCACACCGACAACGCAGAAACATCCAGGTCTGTAATGGAGCATCACAAAATCTGTGAGCTCATAGAAGAATCATTGATTGGATCGTTTGACAAACTGGAAAAAGAAAGTAACTTCAAGGAAACTCTTCAAGTTACTGAAGCGCGTCAATTCAGAGAGAGAGGTTTGATTCATATTGAAGATTCCGCCTACAAATTTTTCATGTCATTGGAAAGGCTCAGGGTGCAATATTTGAACCATGAGAAGATGTGTCGTGAGAAGTCTGAAATGCTTGCGAATGCGTACTCGGAGATACAGAAAAACCACGGCCTGAAATCAAAGTGGTTAGAATGCTTCAGCAACGATGACCGTGATCAGCATAAGGTAACGTGAATTTCAGTTGAAAATTAATTCAACTGCATATCAATTTTCTTGATTGAACTGGGCTCTGTTACATAGGAGGTGGCACCTAAGCTCGAGTTCTGTCGCTCTCTCGAGTCCGGTCTTTGTTCCTCCCCGAGAAGACTGAGGGAGGAGTGCGAGAAGGGGAAGGAGTGCGGGCTCATTTCCCTGAACAGCGGCTGGAATCGAGCCTAGCTGGGTACTTGACAGCATGCCAGTAAAGGTTACTATTTTATCCAGAGGAATAGACCTCGTTTCGTAAAACTAACAGATTAGGGGGAATTACATGTTTTCCCGCGTCAAATATATGAATCAAAATATTCAGTGGACACGTAGCACGAGTTTCGATGGGCTGACTGGGGTGATTGACTGTGTTCAATTTGGCCCTACCCTAAAAGAGAGAGGGTTTTTTTTCAAAGATAACAGTAGAGAGCAATTTAACATCAGTCTCTCCTAAAAGAATAAGTTTACGAGTCGACAAACGTGCTAAATGTTATTAGATATCCAGTTGGTTACAAATGCCTACACGGGGCATGGGTTAAACGTTGAACTCAGCAATGCTGAATGCAAGGCTGGCTGGCACTACAACTAAGGGCTAATTTATTTAGTGGCCAATATTTCGGTTAACAAACTAAGGACATGTTTAGATTAACGCATTTTTGTTTATTTTTTGGTAATAACCTCCATAAAACACTGATTTAGGATAAATTTTTAATCAATTTCAAGGGTTTGATAGAGAAGATCTTCCTTTCTGCGGTTGAAAGATACCTCCGGATGGGTGCGGCCCAATACCTTAGAGATTTTAGACGCAGCTACCATCTTAAAAAACGCAGTGAACTACGCAAGCGAGTCCTAGAAAGACAGAAGCACAATCGGGAAAAAAGCGACAGCGTGCCCTTCAAGGTCAGTCGATAATAAGCCCGATAAATAATCAAATTAAAAAATGAAAGAACAAACGAACGAACAGGATTGACGAAAGTACTAGTCGATGGGTAGATTCATGAAAGGATAGATTAACCATATATCAGTGTCAGTGTCTGCCAGACATTTCAAATTGAAGCAACAGGTTTATGTTTACTTTTCGTGCAGGAAATCCTTAAAGATCGAACTAGTGGGAAAGTGACATCTCATCAACGACTATTACAATTCAGTAAAACACATGGGTCGTTGGCCTTTGTCAGAGTCTACACTAAAAGCCAGTTGAGCTCACTGTGCGAAGCATATAATGTCAGAGCTTCGAGGAACACGACAAAGAAGGTTATGGCTACATCGCTTGTAAAGGCCATAAGACAACGGCAGTCAATTCCCTTCATCAGTGCTGTGGACGATCGTCGATATGCGATTGTTGAAACTGTGGCAGATGCTGGTGCAGTCAGAATGCGACTGAGGTTGTCAGGTAATATTAATCAAGCATCGTCAAATATTTTCCATGTGCATGCCATGCCGACAGTTCTGACAAAAAGGCCAAGGTTTTAGGACTTAAATTCATTTTATTCAATTCGTTTAATACGTCGAGCACAATTTTAGTGGTATTCGATCCGTTTCTATCTTCTGGAACAATGTTCCTCCCCTGTCTCTCTTGAGAAGGTGCAGTAGTCTTCGGATGTAGCCAGCGTCTCTAAACGTAAAACTGGTGGACTGTTAGCTGCAAATTTGGTCTCTTCAATCGCACGTGCATGATGCCAAGTAATTCTGGGTGCGTACATAGCTACCCTAGGCCAAAGACATCTTTTTAGGGGCTGTTTTCACTAAAAGAGAAATAAAATATTATAAATGCCGCCTCTACTTCTAAGGATTCCGAAACATAAATTATATACAGAAACAATTATCAAATGTATAACACTTGAAACCAATTTAAAACTTAAATTAAGAAGGTGAATTTAGGAGTTATATTTAAGCTTAATCAAGTTCCTGCTCCGGATCTCGGATCAAATTACGGAATCTGTTGCAGCTTATCCGTGTGAGCATTAATTTGAGAGTACAGAAAACTCTAGGTCAGCGGTCTCGAGCTAACAACCCATGCGAGTAAGCGAGTAGTCGTTTTCACGTGGTTTCCATTCACAGACTGTTCGTTTTTAAAAAGCACTTTTGTCCGTCAACGTCATGGAATTCGTTGCAACACGTGAGTAACCCTAATTTGTTTTGAGTTATTTCACGAAGAAGAAGATGGTTTCGGCGTTGACGTAGTGCGTGTGAGAGACGTTTGATAATAATAATGAGTCATGTGTGATTTGACAGTTTCTATTCTGTAGACTCATAGTAATAATAAATTGTTTACCTGATACATAAAGGGTAGAAAATTTTCGGTTAATCTTATTAACCTTATTGGTATGTCATTGGATAACAATTATCAGCAATTATTCACTCTTCAAAGCATTAAGAGATTACGCATGAGTACGTCACTTGCCCAAAATTCACCAAACGGTCTCGTTTGCATTAAATTACATGTATTCTCATCCTCTGGCATGTTGCACGTGGATATTCTTTTCGGTTTTGCTGCGTTGGGATTTTGTTCATGATAAAATATACAACTTTCTACTCTGAAAGCGAGGCTTTGCGGTGAAATTATCTAGTTTGACACACACATACATGTAAGGGCTAGTAGGGGATGGGTGTTATAAAGCAGTGCTCCCAGTTTGTCGTAACTGAGACAATGTGCAATCTAAAATCGGTGTGAACAGTAATCACCTTTAATATTAGCTTTTCCTGTGGGCAGAGAACATGTACTCGCAGATGTATCGTAAAATCTGCCTGCGTTACTTTTCCGGCTAATGGTTGTCTGTCCAAACCGGATTGAGTTCTGCGTTGATTCCTGTTGGAGAAAGGTTGGGTGACTGTTTTGGCCATTGCATGCCCTGATCTGACAGAAGTGATTCTCCACGCAGTCTTGATTGATTAGCCAAGGCTTGATAATGGATGAAGGGAACTGTTTTAGTTTTATAGCCACCATGGATTTGATGCCCAAACACATGGATTGTAAATCAAACCACAGTTTTGATGAAACAAAGTGATCACTATGCTCAGCGGTTTCTTCTTTGCAGTTGATCATGAATTGATGGAATTGATGCAAGTTTTTGAGGTGGCTATCCATTGCTGTTACTATAGGTAGCTTGCCATTGAAAAGCTCGATTAACTTGGAAGTGTGTTCCAGGAGAGATATTGTACCATCGAGGTGATAATCCAAATTATCTCCTGTGTTTTTCAAATGCTCCTGATACTTCTGTACATCAAAATAAATTTTTTAGGTACACACATCATACTTGCAAATTGTTGGTACGGTGCACGTATAAATAGCTTTAAAATGTCCTCATGGGGGTTCTCTGGATTTCAAGTGACGGGGATGATCGAAGGATTTTTTGGGGTTTGAAATTTTTGATTCCAGGATTTTTTGGTTAGGAGAATTTGGCAAGTATTTTTTTGTGTGTGGCTCGATTTAAGTAGGGATTTTTTGGGGTATTTCAAAACAATCTCAAGATTCTTGGTAGTGCCTGGACTGCGTAGTTCATGTCAGATATCATGTAATCCTTTCTGGAAATTTTTAAGGCTTGAAAATTTGGCATGGGATTTTTTAGGGGGTTAATTTTTGGTCCAGGGCTTTTTTTTGGTTTTGTTGGAAGCCCTAGGATTTTTTTGGGTTTTGATTTTTGCCCCCATTCAATCATCCCCATCACTACAAATGTGGAATACCCCCCTGGGAAAAGTTCAAATAATGATAATAATAATAATCCAACTAATAATAATCCAACATGGTCAAAATGCTAATGTTTCTGATTCAATTCAGAGTTCTTATAGTGTTGGTTTTTGGTGCTAAGAATAATCTCTGGCTTTATTGGCACCCCCAGATTGCTCCTAAACTTGTTTCCCTTAATATCCTGCTAATTATATTACCTACGCATGTATTAATAAATTGTGTTGAAAAGTTTTCAAAGTGGGTTATGTTTTTGATAGTCTTAAGATTTCAGTTTGTTGAGCTTTATTAACTTGCTGCATGATGAAACTGTTGGTTTTCTAACTCAACATCTGGAAGAACATTTTAAATAGTGACTGCTACTGAATTCCCTGAATGTGTATGTGTTATGTGCTTTTAAAATCCAACTGTATTAGTTAGTGTACAGAAAGTGTGGGAAACGAGTACAGATATCCCACGATATTATACATTTGGTTTTCGTACAGTACCATGCACGCGCTCACCCTGTTATACTTGTAGTTTTCTATAAAGCTACTAAAAAAGATTGAAAAAGGTTAAGTTTGATAATACATCTCTTATTAAATGTTTTGGTGTGAAGAATCGTATATTTTCACTCGTTGTTTGTATTTTACTTGCCCTGCGGGCTCTTCAAAATACAGTACAACTCATAAAAATAAATGGTGATACTTCACACTGAAACATCTAATAAGATATATGAACTGAATGGAAAGATGTTTTCATCATTTATGACTTTTACCTTCATAAGAAACAACATTTTGTGATCTAGGATGTCCTCGGCCAAATGGTTCCTCATCTTGCTTGCAGCATCCAGTTCAAAGTGTTGTAAGGTCAGCTTTTCGTGCAATGGGAGGCTGAAGCTGTTTTGATCCCACTCATACGCACTTTTGAATTGCTGCCAAAGCACCTTTTCTCCGTTTATATGAAGGCATCGTGGTTTTCCATTTTCCCGGCTTTTCTCCAGGTTATTCCTGATTTTCTTCAAATTATGCTGAAAAAGGCAATGAGCTAGACTTTTGTGTACTTAATGGCAGGAAAAAATCACATATGACCTTGAAGTACATGTTGGGTAAACTAGTAAGCCAGATAATGTATTATGCATAAATTGAACTAGTAATGTTATTAAAACCTGATGCAATTATTGATCTTCACGATAATGGCATACATGAAGTAAAGTCGTATTCAACCATCTCCATATTGTATTTGTGTAGTTCAATGAAATGGCTAGCGATGACAATACCTTAGGGTCCATGATAAAAACCATTGGTCTACCAGTGTAGAGATTTGCGGTGACAAAGTTGTCTTGTACAGGATCTCTTTCATGGAAGTGCAGTTTAATAAATTGACGATTGGAGTCGGCACCATCCATGATACACCAGTAAATTCTGGAAAAGAAATACTGTTATTGTATTACCCTTTTTAATTATCAACTTAGTAAATTAAAATTATTTTATAAATTCATGACTCGTCAATTTCAGTGACAGATACTGAAAAAGGTCAATTTAACTGCAAGAGTAACAAATGATGTATTTTTTATGGCCTTTTTGTAAAAATTAATTTCTCATATACTAACTTTTTATTCTTGTGTTCAATATAATTTATGTTTTCCCCAAATAAAACAATCCTTATATGAAACCAAATATATTGAGATGAAATTAATATTATTATTATCAAATCCTTTGTCTTAATCTCCGGCCTGCCACCTCGTCCACCCTGTCATCATGAGAATTGCTTACAGTGTATGATACATATACAGCATTTTGATTTTTTTTTTTCAGGTGTGACTGATGGAGATGAGACAATTGTGTAGTAACAAATGGACAGATCATTATGTTCAGTGGTGAGTCTCATTTCCACTGCTACTTAGTCCTAAGTACCAAAATGTATATAATTTTTTCTGACTCAATCTGATTCTCTTTGATTCTAGGTAATTGGATGAAATTTTGTCTGCATAACTGGTGACAGTGTTATTGCTTACGTGAATCCAAATTCCAACATCTTTTCAACACCTTCCCAGAAAGCAAAGTACAAATCACTGGGTGAACAGTCACTTGATGCAAATTGAGCAATTGGAAACCGGAAACCTCCATCGCTGAGAAATATAAACTGGAGCACATGGGTTGCTAACTGAGGCTCTGTTTTTCCTGTGAATAGTGATCAGCAAAATCAGTCCATACTACTGAAGTCTAGAAGTAAAGTTGAAACTTTCCCTATTTTTAAGCACTTATTATTAGGCCCAAAACTGACAAGAGTAGTATGAAGCTCTCCATTGTACCTCATATCACTCAAAGGTGTTGTGAGCATTTAGTGATGGCCATTCAGTTCTAGCATGACAGGACCTTCTATGGTTGGCTTTCAGTTGGTATAGTAATTGGAAAGTGATTGTTTCATATTGTATAATAAGCAATCATTTCTTTATTGGTACCTGTAAATCTTGCCATTAGATCATGGCCTTCTCCCAAGTCTACAAAACCAACAAGCCTATGTTTCCCATCTCTGACAACCATTTCAAGGTTTTCCTATACACAATAAGTACAGTAATTATAAAGAAATATTAGTGAGACATTAAGAAAAAGAATAGCTTGCATATATTGCTTCTTGGACTCATTAGTTGGCCCTGAGAATAGTAATTATTGTTTCAAGTGATAAACTTTATTCATTGGTGCCTAAGTGTAATCGTGACACCAAACTACATTGTAGCCATACACGTACACTGTAGCTCAGTAATATCTAAGGGTGCAAGTAACTGTATATCAGTAATTAAATTAATAACCTACAACGTAGAGAACCTTAAAGTGCACCTAACCTCAAGGATTTTTTTTTTCACTTAAGTAATTCTCTGCACCTGTCTCAGATATTTTAGGCCCGTTTTTCAATGTATTTCTTGGAAATTCCTCTCTTAATGGGCCTACAAAGTTACGAAAACTGGTCGTCATTTGATTCATGACTGGGTCTGTTCCTGAAATGACGTCACAAACTGTTTTGCATTGCAGTACACTGTACAATGTAGTTCTTAAAAAATAGCAATGCAAAAGAGTTTGTTAGGTCACTTCAGGAACAGACCCATGCCCATCACTAGCTCGGTTGTGTATCAAGTATATACCCAAGTGTTAGTAACTTTTACAGCCCAATAAAAATTGAATTTCCAGGAGAAAAGGCAAAATGTAGTTGAGACAGGAGAAGAGACTTATTTTAGCCCAAAAAAAATTTTGAGGTTAGGTGCACTTTAAGCTCTCTGAAGTGATCATTTCGTTTGACCATACATAACCCATGCAATAGACAATAGGTAATTATAGTCTATGTGGCAGTGTATGATTGTATCGTTTTATTTCACGGGTTGAGCGAAACTACCATAGTAAGTTGTTAGTGCAGCAAGTAACAACACCATTAGATGAGCATCATCATTAAACTTCTTTTCACGATATAAGTGGAATCTAGGCAAACACATGTGGAAGTCTCTAAAGGTATTGAATTAGAAATGAAGTCCATATCACCTACGAAATAAAGCCTTACCTGAATTTTCATTTCATCAATGACAAAGCCCCCCCAGTAGTCACTTTCCTTTAGGTTCTGTTCACGTGCTGCTTCTAAGCACCAAGCCAGAATATTATCATTCCAACCAGGTGATTGCTCTATTTTGTTCTTGTAAAATCTGGTGAGATGAGTATTAACTCATAAGATGATGTTGAAATCAGTGCTAAAAATTGTTAGCATTATATGGTTCCCGAAAAAACATTGTATCAATACCAGCCCCAAGCAGCCTTGTCAAGCAAGGCTGATACAGTGACAGCACAGACCTCCTTATCCTCCCTTTGGTCTTAGGTCTTGATATTTATTTATCAGATCTAAAACACTGGTTTAAATACCACCAAATAACTTCTATCTAGTCATTGTAATTATGTTTCAAAAACTTCCTATTTGAATGTCATGAATCACCAACAATATTTCTTAATTTTTAAGGGTAAAATTAATCACCTTGTTCTAACTGAATTATAGCTTACAAGGCTGTCAGCCATTACATTACTGACTTACCTGATTGTACGGTTGCTTGGCAATATAATGAACTTTCGTAGTGAATCCAGAACATGGGGATTTTTACAATACAAGTCGAGACATAGTCTTATTATTCTGTTGAAGAAAATAAAATGCCTAAAGTTGAATATTGAAAAGTGTGAAAGCTGGACAATCAAATAGTAACTCTAAGGCTAAGTGGTGGCTAAGTGCATAACTGTAATTGTAATGTTCAAATTGAACTCGGAATAAATTCATGGAATCCTGGCAATGTGTTTTGTATATTTCATGTGAATTACCCCCAAATGAATGAGGATATCTTAAAGAAAGTGGCCCTGTGATGTTTTTGACTAAAGTGGGATAAAATTATTTTGGTATTTCAAAAACTGGTAGATATTGATGTTATTTGGTGTAACATATGGAGAATTGTTTTCTTTGTTGTCTGTAAATCGTGCATGCTGTAAGTGGTTTAAAGTAAAATTAATACCCACGTACTTAGGATGCCAACGATAACCAAATTTACTTCTTGTTTCCAGTATCTTCTTTTGTTGAAGCCACAGGCACTCCATCTCTTCAGGCAGTTTTTGCTTGCTTAAATTTTTCGATAATTCGACGAGATCTCTATGATCGTCTTCTTCCAAATCAATGGATTCTGTAAAGAACTTGTCCTTCCAGTAACTTTCTCTTCTTTCCGCATTTCTTCTTTTCGATCTTTCTTGCTGTAATTGAAGGTTGAGTTCTGCTTTATTCAAATAGCGCTTGTTGCAACGCGGGGCTATTTTGGAATGATTCTTTTTTCTCTCTTTACGCTGATTATGTAACTTTTTTAATCTGTTACATTCACAGCAGCAACCCCCAGGGACAGAAAACACTTTACATCTTGTTGAAAAGACAACGCTTCGAGCAGTCGTATTGACAGTTGCAAGATCCTTTATCGATCCGGCTACATGGGTTGTAAGTCCCAGAAATTTCTCGTCGTCTTCAAGTGACACACCTGTGCAAAGTGACGACTGTTCAACGAAAGAGAGGGCCAAACAAACACGGGCTTTCACGCTGAGTGCACTGTTTCCATCAACTAATTCATGATTATTCAGATTTATTTCGCAGCAATGTGCCTTTACTTTATAACGAAGCGAGTTCTCTGATTCGGTTACTTTCAATTCAGTGACCCCTCTGCTGTTATTGAATTCCCACTGTTCTAACCTGACAAAGCTGATAGAGTTAGATTGGTCTTTCATGAGCTCCCACCCAGCTGGAATGTTTATTCCATCAAGTTTTTCGGCAAATGTGGATTTGAGAGCCTGCTGATCTGAAGCCGTTTGTTTTACTTGCTTTAAATTTAAATAGTAACTCTGGCGTTTATTTCGCGGTCCGCGCCTGGTTACTGAGACTTTTCCAGCCCACACATCTTGCACGATGTTTCCCAGGGACCTGAATCCCAGACTCGAACCATCAGTACTGGTATTTTCTTCAGCCTTATCAACAATTTCATTTATAGAGGTCAACGCACCTTCTTCGTAACCATAGTTGGCCATCACCCTGGACGAAGAACAAGAAAAGAACATTCGAAAGGATAAACAATGAGTAGGTATTACTTAACTCCGAGAGCCGATTATTTCGACAGAACAGAGCAGAACAGAGACTAGGAGAATTTTACTAGGCGTTTAAACAAAACCACGGTCTAAAACATTTTCAGTCTGGCCACCCGAATATGCGAGTGCTCTTGACATAATTAGGCAGGCATGCTATATAGGCTACATGAACGTTTAACTCCTTTAAAGGTCCGATGGCAAAGCAAAGATAGGTTTCTGTTTAAAAATTGGCCCCGAAAGTTTGTTACGATTCGTGACACCTCGCGTGACAACAAAATGTAAACAATAGGCCAAGTCTGCCCATGAAAAATGAAAACTGAGACCAAAACACAAACAAACAAAGGTTTGAATTATTGAGGCGCTGAGATTACTGTAAGTATCTCTCGTGGCCTATCGTATCAGATTGGCCAGACTTCCACAGTCAAGTATAGCTTTAATTCATAGTATGCACGGACATAAACAGTCACGAAACGATTTAACTTTTTCGCCTTGAGCGATGTTTTTGTTGACTTGCTTTGTTGCTGAGTTTGGGAAAGTCATTCAATTTATATCTTAGGTAAACGCACTGTCCTTTAAAGTAACTTTTTTAGTATAAAAAAGTCGGCACGGATGACTGACATTTACGGCTGGTCGAACTCACCAAAGTTTCCAGTCTTCTGAATAACCGAAAGATTTTCTCTTCTTTTTACACGGTGTTGCCTCCTCTTGGTCCACTGCGAACTTCGAAAACATTTTGCTATTTCATGTCACTCTTGTAATAAACTTAGACTTTCTTAAGTGTTAGGATTTAAAGAATTGTCTGCCATTTACAGAGACAAACAGAGAGATTCTTTGAGGTAAAATGCACACGCCACATATAAGTCTTACGTACACGACTATTCGTCATTGAAGATTTTACTATTGCCTTGATTGTGATTTTCCCTGATACATATTAAGGTCACATAGCATCTACATGCGCTTCGACCAGCTTTAAAGAACCTGAAGATTTCGAAAAATGGAAGGCTTAGCTTCACTAGACGAGTCACAGGTCGACATATCCTCAGACCCTCACTCAAAAAGCCGGTTTAACATAGACAAGAAGCAGATGGAGTCTGAAATACGACAACTGAACAAAATATTTCGATGTCCTCATTTTATATGAAACATTAATTTAACTTTCAGGGTGGGAAAGCCGCAGCACAAGAGAAGACAATAAACAAGAAGAGCACCGCACCAAGCAAAAATTTTTTCCTTCAAGCCGGCAAAAATTGTTTTCGCGCCCAGTTCGCGCCAACTCTGTAACCTTGACCTGTTTCACGTGCTTCG
The DNA here is from genome assembly GCA_964017195.1 of Siderastrea radians. NCBI lineage: Eukaryota > Metazoa > Cnidaria > Anthozoa > Scleractinia > Rhizangiidae > Siderastrea > Siderastrea radians. The sequence continues at coordinate 49,837,149 of OZ024892.1, read as the reverse complement.
CCCGTGCGCGGGGTTAAATTCTAAACTCTCTAGGCCCCGACACGGGAGCAGTTTTAGCTGGGTCAAATTAACGAAGCCTACCCGGGGTCGGGAGCAATTTTGTTACGATGGCGCGTACCCGTGGCGGCAGCGATCGGCGAGCGGATAAGACGAAAGACAAAAGGCCGCTTTTGTGGCGAAAACAGCGAGATTTTTGCCCTCTTATTGTGAACTTTTGACTCCAAAGAGAAAACTTTAGGAACATATTGCAAGCGGGACTGTACTGGTTCGGATTTTGTGGAGGTGGGAGTATTTTGAGTGCTTTTGTCGAGCTTCGTTGAAAAGTCTCTTCGTTTCTCACCCGCCAGCCTTGCTTCGCTATATAAAACACAGAACATACGGTACTAATCAGCGAAATTTAAAACTTGTGTAAATAGCTCCCAGGACAGTCAAGACACATCAAGCAACAACAAATAAAACGTAAGCAATCTTTTATTTACAAGTTTCTTTATTTGTGTTTTCATTTCAACTTGTTCGTTTATTATATTTAGACTGTCAATGAAATCTTCTAGTACACATACTGCCAATTTGGGCTGCCTGTGGTTACACGTTTCAAGTCCTTATGAGTTTCTGGCACAACCGTAAGACCCTGGCACACAGCAGAATCACGTGACCAAAATTTCCAACGAGGATGGAAATGTATTCAAAATGGCGGCTAAGGCGAAGTGAGTGAGAAGATCTGGGTACGAGATTGAGATTACGGCTGAGGTCAACATAAACAAAATGGCGGAAAAGGCTGAAGGTTGGTTCAAACATGCGTGAAGAAAAAGAGAAAAACAAACAAACATATACGGGCTTTAGGAACACGGCAAAGTGTCAGAGGTCTTGTTTTGGCCGTTCTTTTAATATGGTTTGTGCGTACAGTATAAAGCTCGCCGAACTCATAGATCACGCGCCAAATAGAAAATAATCAGGGTAATTTAAGCTGAAGTCTTACATCTTCCCCTGACCACTTGTTTTTAAATGTTGATCAAGTGAAATTGTTCGCTTACGAATACACTCGAACGAACGTGTATTTTTGTTTCATGAGGATAGGCGGCTTTTGGCATAATTTATCTTACGGTAAATTGTTGCAAATTATTTATTTATTTATCTATTTATGCTCAACCAGTCTATTTATTTTTTACTTGCTGATCCTAGCCAACTTGGTTTGCTAAATGTAACTCTTATGACTGTTTGTTTATGACTCTTATGACTGTTTGTTTATGGATTGATCCATACCAAAGATCTTTGGCATAGTATACCCTAGCATGGACTGCACATCTATTTGCAACTTTCTTTTTATTTTCAAACATTGATATGTTCAACAAAGTTTGTATGTAATCTTAAGTTACTTTACTCTGCTTGCAATCCCATAGCAATCTGTTTCTTGAGCTTTTCAATTCGTGGGTAACACTTCTCATTATCCTGTTCAACCACTGGAGATAAAAAAATGCTCATGTTTATAATTTTATTAGGAGTGATTACATAAGTCTTCGAACATTTCTAACATTTCGTCATCTTTAGAGCTTACAATAAAATACCGGTAAGGGCTGGTATGCTTGAGATGAGGGACGAATCATTGTTCATCATCATCATAAGATTTATTTAGAAGTTACAGCATCCCATTTATTGCAAGTGCTCTTCCAGAGAGCCATGTTGCAATTGCATAGTCAAACAGTTAGTGGTGTTTTATCCAGCAAATCCCAGGTGCGGCTGTAAAGGGAACAGTGGTCATGTTGGCATTGTTGGATTTATTTAGTCCCATTCCTGTCTACATATTTGCTTCTTCAATTGCAGATCTCCTAGGATTTGTCACTTTCAATACTGCTTTTTGTGCTTTAGCTGTCCAGTTTACAAATATTTCCTCATGATACTTTATGTGCATGTTTTTTTGAGTTAGAAATACCGTTTGTATTTATTTATTATTTACTGTTAATATTGTTAGAAATATCATTGTATACGAGTGTCCAATACTAACACACTTGTGTTATTAATAACTGATTGGGCTAATGATAAGGTATGATATCAACAACAATTTACTTTTGGGAAAAGTTATGTGTGTAATCTTGGCTATTAGAATTTAGTGAAATAAGAGCCTGTAAAGAATGGGCAAATAAAGCATTTGAACAGTGGATAGATACAGCCCTCTTTGTTTGTTCAACCAGTGCTGGGGATAATATTCCTTTATAGGTTTTAAGAAATTTCCTCCTTGAGTACTTCAATGAATTGAGTTATTTGGGTGAAGTTTGGAACTGTTTAAAAATGGAAATCAATGGGAAATGGGGGGTTCAAGAAGAAAAGGAGAAAAAATGATTATTTTAATGAAGTTCTTTAATGAGAATTTAAAATTAACATTGAGTAAAGGAATAACACAATATAACATGCTATCAACCTAGGGTGCTCTTATGTTGATATCACATTTTTGTTGATGTTTGAAAAATAAAAGGAAACATGATCAAATCAAGTGCCATACATACATGTATATCTGTTAGAGGCAACATTATCCCTTCTAAGAAGGACAATTTATTTTTCCAGTGGCCATTTAATGTATTTGACTGGCAATAAATTGAATATGGTGACAGAAAATTCAAGTAACAGGGAGGTGAGAATAATGACAAGTCATGAAGTTATAACCTGACAATATCAATGAGTGCAAGGTCAAATTCCATGCCTGTTTGGCAAAAAATGCTAACCTGAAAAAAAAGTATGTTGCGAATTATGAAAAATTGGAAAACATTTTGTTGTAAATTCCAGATCCCTTACATTCTTCACACCATCAATCCCCTACCCCTTGATATTTAGACACTAAGAGGGGCATGGGTTATGGTAACTTGCACAGGAAATCCCTTCCACAAAATTAGAATAGTAATTCACTAGCCCTGGCAGTTGGATGCTCACGATGTCTAGTTCTCAACTCCACCTTCAAGCAACAACACAGAAGCAGTCTACCATTCAAAAGATTACAGCAAATATGTTACAATCCCTTTTTGGGATTAGCAAGCTTGGAAGCATGGTTTACTCCTAAGCAATTGGCTGCCTTATCGTGTTATGATCACTAAAACTTCACTGACAAGTTACCAATAATTTTTGAAAATGTAATTCTGGCTAGCTGTCCTGATACCAAGGAGAATCAGGCTTGTAAACCCAAATTAGGCCTTGCCTTGAAAATCCTAGCAAGCTCATGAACACAGCTCAGTTCTGTCCCATTGCCCACATCACTATCATATATTTAAGATTGAGGTTTATATTACCCCAGTTAAGTCATGCCTTGAAAATGCCAGTAGTTAGCTGCATGAGTAGTGTTTGGAATCCCCGTAAGCAGAAACACTCTCATGGTGTGGAAGGACTAAAAACACTCTCTAAATTCATTCAATTCACTTCTACAAGTGTAAACTTGGAACAGCCTCAACCATTCTGAGTAACTTAATAATTAAAGCAACGTTGTAGAATCACGTACACGTATAAAGCTATTTATCCCTGCGATGGAAATCCTCAAATTACCTAAATTGCCTATCCAAGCGACTTGTTCTCCGCACTTGAAATTATTTATTTCCAACCAAGTGCAAGGAGATCCGCACATGCTTCAAGCATACTCCCCCTTGCTTCTCTCAGGTGTCAATAGAAGGGGTCGAGTTCGAAATGGTATCTTCGGCTAAAGTTCTTGGCGTTGTCATAAGCAGTGATCTCAAATGGTCTGCGCATATTGACTCAATCACGACTTAAGACAACTTAAGCGCGCGGGTATTGCTAACAATGACCTTGTAAGATTCTATTGTAGCGTTATCAGATCAATCCTTGAATATGCATGCCAGGTCTTTCATTGCAATCTACCATTATATCTCTCTGAAGAAATTGAACGCATTCAGCGCCGTGCATTACGCATGATATTTCCAGATTGTAGTTACAGTGAAGGTTTAGCTAAAGCTGGCCTTCCAACCCTATATGATAGAAGGAGCACATTATGTAAGGAACCCTTCAAAGACATTGACGCGCAGGGCAACCATAAACTCAGACACCTTCTGCCATCACGATCTCAGCAGAATTATAATCTGAGATCGACACGCGCCTTTGCTGCGCCTGTCTGCAAGACAAACAGGTTCAGAGACAGTTTCATAATTAGCCACTGCATGTAATATATTTTAAATTGTCGTCATATATTTTTATTGTAAATAATTTATTCACGTAATTCAGTCATTTGACTGCAAAGTGTATTTTGAAATTATGAATATATGAGATTCATATATTTGAACTGCGGAATGAAGAGGATCTTCTTTACATTTATTTAAAGTGTATTTTATTAATAAACGGTCTATCTATCTATCTATCTATCTATCTATCTATCTATCTATCTATCTATCTATCTATCTATCTATCTATCTATCTATCTATCTATCTATCTATCTGGCAAAGGTTTGTGTGTAAACTGGACTCCTACACTACCGGCACCAGCAATGCCTCAAAGTAATTTCATATCATACTTATATCGCAGTATATTGTAATTATTTAATTAACTGTAATTAGTTTTACTGAGATAATATCGTGTACGGATTTTATGTAAAACAAATTTTAATATGTTGTATATTTTAATTTGATGAAATTCCGTGGGTAAATAAAAGATTCTATCTATCTATCCATCCATCCATCCATCCATCCATCCATCCATCCATCCATCCATCCATCCATCCATTAGATAGACGAACACGAACGTGGACAAGCTGTATCAACGACGCCAACGGTGCAAGAGAATGTGTCCGGCGCCTCGAGCTTACCAAACGAAAACGGCGAAGAACCTGAATCCCCGCCTCACCGACATGTGTGCCCGTGCTTGATCGAACTAAAGAAAATGGCAGATCAAATGACTGAACTTCAAACTAAAGTCGATAGCCTGTCTGCTCCTCTCCAACCTTCCTACCAAGAACTAAAGTCGCAGATAAAACTATTGGAAGAAGAAAGAGAATCTCTCCTAACGGCTATTCGTCTTCTAACGAATGAGTCCAAACCAATGTCTACTCCCGCCGCTGCTGAAAATCCAGTATGGACGCTTGTGAAAAGAGGCAACGAAGCTACGCAAAGATCAGCAACCGATCGTCATCCTATTAGGGAAAACCGTAGGTCATCAAATACCGTAAATACGAGGAATACACCATCAAAAAAGTCGGTGATAATCTTAGGTGACTCTATGACAAGCAACATACAAGGAAAAAAGTTGTCGAGGGGAGCCCATGTGGTCTCGAAGTCCTTTAGCGGTAGCACGGTTGAAGACATGTTCGACTTCTCGAAGCCCTTTACGCGGCGTAAACCCGACGAAATAATTTTGCATGTTGGAACTAACAACTTACGAAACGAGGAACCGCAACAAATTGCAGAAAAGATTGTAGACCTTGGGAATGCTATCGAACGCGAAACTCCTTCAACCAAAGTTACCGTGTCGAGCCTTATCCTGAGAAAAGACGATGACCAACTGAATCGTAAGGTAATCAAAGTTAACAATTCGATTCGGACTTTCTGCAACTCTAAAGGTTGGGATTTTATCTCCAATAATAACATTGACTCAGATTGTATCAACAGGGGGGGACTACACCTCAATGGACGAGGTGTGTACAAATTAGCCTGTAACTTTAGAGAACATATTAATGGCAATTGATCGACAATGGATGCAGAGTTTGAGAGATTAACCCCGAAATCTTCTCCCTTTCCTACGATTAATTCGTCTCCATTCCAATCAATTTTAAAGACAAGAGGTTTCAAAATAGGTACCCTCAATATTGCTAGCCTCCACAAACATATTGATGAATTAATTGTCGTCATGGAAAAACAACCGTTTGATATTCTTGCCGTAAATGAAACCAGGCTTGATGAAACAATCCCCGACAGTTTAATCCAAATTCCTGGTTATTTTGTGGTTCGGAATGATAGAAATAGAAATGGCGGAGGTGTTTGTGCTTATGTTCGCAGTTCCATAAATATCCGAAGACGAACAGATCTTGAAAGTAGCTCCTTGGAACTGTTAGCATTAGAAGTGAAAAAACCAAATTCAAAACCATTCCTAGTCTACTGCTGGTACCGGCCACCTCACTCGCCAGTTGAATGTTTTGATATTTTTGAACAGCTTATAAACAAAGCTGAATTTGACTACACAGATATTTACATAACTGGTGACATAAATTGCGACCTTCTGTCGGACACTAGGGAATCACATACGACGCGTCTAATTAATCTTTTGGAAACATACAAATTGTTTCAGTTCATAAAGGAGCCAACTAGGGTAACAGAAAATAGTTCAACATTAATTGACTTATTCATCGCAAACAATCCAGAGAGTATAGTACATTCTGGTGTATATCCACTCTCTATAAGTGATCATTACCTTATTTATGCAGTCAGAAAAGTGGGTATCCCAAGAAAGAATCCTAGATATGTCGAGACCAGAAATTTCAAGCTGTTTAATGCTAATTCCTTTATATCAGACCTCACAAATGCGAATTGGCCTCAAACTGACAACTCGATGAATATAAATGAATCCTGGGAAAACTGGAAGCGCGTTTTCTTACACATCGTCGATAAACATGCACCAAAACGGGTCATAAGAGTACGCAACAAACCAACACCTTGGTTGGATTCCAACCTTAAACAACAAATGATGACCAGAAATTCTCTGAAGCGAAGAGCGATAAAAACGGGCTCAGAAAACGATTGGAATTGTTACAGAAACATGCGAAACAAAGTTAATTATGCTGTGAAGTGCGCTAAATCGAACTATTATCGCAAAAAATTGCACGACAATCTTGGCGACCCCAAGAATACATGGAAAGTATTAAATGATCTAATGGGCAAAAAATCTGCAGTTACTGAAATTAGCGAACTTGTTACTTCGTCTTCGCAAAACGGCTTAAGCAATGCTAAAGATATCGCAGATCACTTTAATAAACATTTTACCCAGATTGGCCCAGATCTTGCAGCAAACCTTCCTACATCTACGACAAACCCTGAAGACTACTTGAAGCGTCACTCAACCACTTTTCAGCTGAGTGAAATCAAGTCTTCCAGAGTTTTGAAACTGTTATTAAAACTTGATGTCTCCAAAGCAACAGGTCTCGATCAAATTTCGAACAAGATTCTTAAATTAGCTGGCCCGGTTATTTGTAATCAATTAACGGACTTGTTTAATCTATCCGTTAAAAGTGGAGTATTCCCAAATGATTGGAAACTGGCTAAAGTTTCCCCTATCCATAAAACCGGTGAACGTAACGATGCAAATAACTATAGACCAATATCAGTCTTACCAACTATAGCTAGAATTTTTGAAAAACTTATTTACGAACAGCTATATGATTATTTATGTAAGAACGATATTTTAGATTCGCGACAATCGGGTTTTAGATCACTCCACTCGACTGTAACTGCACTACTCGACCTTACAAACCAATGGTGTTTCAATATAGACAGGGGCATGATTAGTGGAGTTGTATTTCTAGATCTCAAGAAGGCCTTTGATACGGTAGATCATAGCCTTCTTTTGACAAAATTGGAGCATGTTGGAGTGCGTGGATATTCGTTAGAGTGGTTCAATTCATATCTAACAAATAGATATCAGTTCGTATACATCAACGGGATTCTCTCTGAACAAGACATGATCAAATGTGGAGTCCCACAGGGGTCCATACTTGGACCACTTCTATTTTTGATATACATTAATGATCTCAGCAACATTACCGATTTTGCTACGACAAGAATGTATGCAGATGACACTAATATGACCTTCACTGCTTGCAGTGTCGAAGGACTACGACATGAAATGAACGCAGACATCGAAAAACTCATACAGTGGCTTTGCGCAAACAAACTCACTCTGAACATATTAAAAACTGAATACATATTAATTGGTTCAAGACAAAGAATTGCGACAGTCACTGAAAGTCTTGATCTCTCTATAAACGGCATATCATTAAAAAAAAGTTAATTGCAGTAAATGCCTAGGTGTAGAACTAGATGAATTTCTTTCATGGGATTCCCACATTATAAGTGTCTGTAAGAAGGTGTCATCGGGCATAGGTGTTATAAAAAAGATCAAGCCTTTTATTCCATCGCGCAGTTTAATTAACATTTACCAGTCAATCGTTGAACCATATTTCGACCATTGTAGTATTGTTTGGAATGGCATTAGTGAGGGCCTGGCCGAAAAACTCCAAAAGTTACAAAATCGCGCAGCACGAATTATCACAGGCTCACATTACATGGCACCTACAAAAGACATGTTAGAAAAACTCGGATGGTCAAACCTTAAGGAGAGAAGAAATAAACAGAAAGCTCTGATGATGTTCAAAATTATTAACGGCAGGACACCAGTTTACTTAAAGTGTATATGACACGAAAATTTTTTCTTCGGTTTTTGATTGTTTTATGTGTATAAAAAACGATTCTTAGCTTTAAACCGGCATCAAACTTTTCAAACGTACTTTTTTCGCGGTGAAAATAGCGCAAATTTGACTTCAAAAGTGTCGCCGTCTCGCGCGGCCAAAATATCACATGATTAGCTAATGTGACGTCAATCGACTTGACAACAAAACCAACATGGTGTCAAAGTGGAAGGAACTTGGGAGAGTTGGCAAAGGTTTCTCGTAGCTGAAGCGCCTAAGTCTTAAGCTGCTATATTTGCTGAATCAGCCAGTGATGTGGCAAGTAGCATGCGAGCTGAAGTCAGTTTCAGTGCCGTTTTTAAAGTAAAGCGTATATAGATTCTAATTGCAGGATAACACGACAGTGGAAATAAATGTCTTTTCTGGCCTGGAAGTACATTGCGTACGGCCATATTATCAACAAAACGATTTCATCATTGGCTTTTCTGTACACTCTGTAAAAACACTTTTGCTTGCTGCAGAAACCACTGAAACTAATCCCAGGCTGGCAATAAACTCTGGGAACTCGTTCTTAAATCGAAATGAATCGAAAATCCAGCGCACTCTCTATAAGAACGATGGCATTCTTGCGGTATTAAAACATCAAAACAATCGGCACTTTCGGTTCTCCTTAGGTTGATGGAAACAGTAAGCTGTTTATGTGAACACAAGGGCTTTGGTGGTCTCGATAAACCCTAAAAGAACTTAACAAAGAAATCTCACAACTGAGGTGCTTCCACTGATGTACAGTCAGGATAAATCATCGTCACCACAGTACGAAAGAAGCACTCTATAGAACGAAGACATTCTTGCGGTATTAAAACATCAAAACAACAATCGGCACTTTCGGTTCTCCTTAGGTTGATGGAAACAGTAAGCTGTTTCTGTGAACACAAGGGCCTTGATGTTCTTGATAAACCCTAAAAGAACTCAACAAAGAAATCTCACAACTGAGGTGCTTCCACTGATGTACAGTCAGGATAAATCATCGACTTTCAGATCAACATCCTCACCACAGTACGAAAGAAGAGAAGGCATCGCAAATGTTCGTCGTCGACTGGTTTGATAAGACCTAAAAAGAACTATTTTTTCTCCTACTTATTCTTTCTCACTGTAGAGCTTGGAAGTTTCGAAAAGATCCCCGATACTGCTGAACAATGTCAACATTTTGAGGCGATTTGTAACAAAAACACTGCGTTCGCAGGAACGCAATCAAGTCAATTGACGTCACAATGCGGTAAATTCGGTCCCAGTCCCCGGGACAGTTTTGAAGTGAAAAAACGGGACTTTTGCCCGCGAAAAAAGAGGTTTCTAAAAATTTTAGTCAGGTTTTAAGTTTAGAATCGTTTTTTATACACGTCAGACTCTCGAAAACCAAAGGAAAAAATTTCGTGTCATATACACTTTAAAGGATATGTTCGCAAAGAACATTGGCACGTCATGTTATAACCTTCGAACATCAAGAGAAAACATCGCTTTACCGAGAGCCAGAACCGACTATTACAGAAACAGTTTCGCCTTCACTGGGGCGAAAATTTGGAATTCGCTTCCAAATGATCTGAAATGTGAACGGTCGCTCGAATCCTTTAAAAACAAGCTCAAATATCTCAACCTCTGTATCGATTTTTAAATACATATATATTTCCTATTTTTAAAAAATTGTAATACATGACCATCCATCCATCCATCCATCCATCCATCCATCCATCCATCCATCCATCCATCCATCCATCCATCCATCCATCCATTAATATCAGCAGCTATAGCAACAGCATCTGTAAATTTAGCTTCTACAAATTTATCAAAGAATGGAATGCCCTAAGCAGCAGCTGACACCGGTTTTTCATTTTTATTAGATTCCTTAATTGCACAGCAAATTCGCAGCGATAGGACAATTTTGCGAATGAATCTAACATGTATAAATAAAACAATACATACATAAGACATACAAGTGCCTTACAAGTTTTCAATGACCATGGGGACGTTCCATTTTTTATCCGAACCCCCCTAAGGATGGCTAATTTCTGCACAGGAGGGAGGTCGGATTTTTAAATCAAAGGAGCCGCCAAAAAATGAACCCTTCGGACGTCTTTTTCAGAGGGTTCCGCCAAAAAATGAACCCATCGGATTTTTTTCTTCAAAGGGTACCGCCAAAACTTTGAGGGGTCGGAATCCTGCCATCCTTAGGGGGGGTGCGGATAAAAAATGGAATGACCCATGGAAACACAAATAATTAGTGCGCGATTATGCTTTATTTATGCCAAAAATCGGAGCAAGTACATTACCATTAAGTATTTCACAGTCCACTACGCCACATTATATCCAGCGACTGCCATTCCAAAACTCTAAATTATCGTGCACATTGACGATTGGTAAGGTTCTTACGTAGATCACCAGCCGATCGCGATCGAGGAACTTTTAACCCGAATAATCTACGAATCTTGGGTTTGGTACTTCAGTTCTTCCTCATACGGAACAGCTGCAGTTTTGTAAATTGTCAAACAGAAAAACTGTTCAGCTTTCACATCACAGAGACCTAGAAATAGAAATGTTTGGGTTGCATGCAGGAAGAACCCACAAAGATCCGCCATCTTTGCTTTTGGAAGACGTAAACCAATCAGAACTCATGTAAGAATGGCGCCAATCAGCGACCGTTTTAGGTCGCTATGTGCCAGGGTCTTCTCCCGAGCCGCCGCCATATTGAAAAGCGAGAAGACCCTGGGGACGAGGTTGATAATCAGCAGGTCAGGACCTCGTCAATGACCTCGTCAGGACCGTCGTCAGGACCCGGGTCAGGAGCGTTACTAGGCTCAGTCTCCAGCCGTGACTGTCTCGATGCGCCCGCGATTCTCGCCACCTTCACGGCTGGGCGCATGGGTTTGGCTATTGTTTAGACTGACCAATCAGAGACAAACCCCCTGAAATTTGCGGGGCAGAATGCGCGGCATAATTTAGCGAGATTTCGTCTTTCTCTTGAAATTTCACACTTTTAGGAGGACGTTTCAGGCATACTTTTCGCATTTCGCTTTTTTTCAAGACGATACAAAAAAAAAACAAAATTTAAACAAATGACGTGTGGATTGTCTGCATAATTATTAAAATTGTAATGACGACACGGACATGCAACCAAACCCGTGCACCCAGCCGTGAAGGTGGCGAAAATCACGGGCGCATCGAGACACTCACGGCTGGAGACTGAGCCTAGAGTGTTACGGGCTCCTGGCAGGTGAAGTGCGACCCACATTGGCACTGATGGCACCCTGCGATAGCTTCAATTTCGCTGGCTCTTTTTTTTGACCTACTGAGGAAGGCTAAACAAACGCAGTAGATATCGGGATGATGGGAGATGGCCAGTGTCTGGCTAGTCTGTGTAGCAGACGTAAAAGGGGAGCGAGGGGGCAGGGGAGCGTGAGAGTGGGAGAAAAATGGGAGACTGGAAAATGACACCCTATTCTGAAAACTTCCTGATTTCTACACCCTGTCCCAGGCTTAACTGCTAGAAATCGTACCCTTCATAGGGGTATGTGCCCCCCAAAAGGGTATGGTTTTTGAGCTGTTTGGTGTCAAAAATGGCTAAATTGCATTCTGGTGTGAAAATGGGTATGGTTTTCAAGAAAAACATAAAGATATATGATCAAATTGTCCTCTTTTCACCGTCAAACGAAGGTGAAAAAATATATATCCTTGGATGTAACCGAGTGAGATTTACTGCCTCAGATGCAACAAAGACAAACTAAGAGCAGGTCTCAAAACGGGTATGGAGTAAGATCATTATCACAAAGTGAAACCCTGGGAAGGGAAGATGATCAGCGATAGTTTTCGTTTCATTAGAATATCCACTCACTGTCTTACATTGACTGCATTCTCGATGAAATTGTCAGTTAGGTTTTGTTTGGTCAACTCTTCATGTTGCTTTTCAATGCACCAAACCCTACCTTCCCCCGGAAAGGGGTGGGGGGGGTGGGGTAATGGATTAAACTGTAGAGGTGCCTTGCCACGCCCTTTCAAATTGTGCCCAAAATATATTATTTTTCTCTAGTACCTCATGATTGCAATACAACTAAAGCTACAAAAAAATACAAGTTGTTATTTATTTCAGAAGATAGGACATTGGTCATCAAACAGGACAAGACACAAATGATCAAAATACACAGAATGAAATGTGTTCATTCACTATCCTAGACTTGTGAAGCTTTTAAAATGTTGAAATTGTTAATTTTAAATTTATGCTTATGTCTCTAAATCATTGAACTTCAAGCTAAGCAGAAAGCTAAGGCCCCCAGATATATTATAATATCAATGAATGAATGAATTACTAGACCATGAAAGTAAAGGAGGGCCTAGGAAAATGGCTTTAAGCTGTTCACTCTCATGAATGCCCAATCTCAAAAGAGATCAAATCTGCATTTGCAAAAGATTTGGAAACAAACAACACCACAGGAAAGTACTCCTCAATAGCTTTCATTTGAATGGTCACACTTTAGGATTTCATCCACAGACTCAAAAGTTAGAACCACCTTGTACAGCATAATAAACAACACCACAGGAAAGCACTGCTCAGTAGCTTTCATTTGAATGGTCACACTTTAGGATTTCATCCACAGACTCAAAAGTTAGAACCACCTTGTACAGCATAATAAACATAGGAAAGTACTCCTCAATAGCTTTCATTTGAATGTCACACTTTAGGATTTCATTTACGGACTCAAAAGTTAGAACCACCTTGTACAGCATAATAAACAGCACCACAGGAAAGTACTGCTCAGTAGCTTTCATTTGAATGGTCAGACTTTAGGATTTCACCCACGGACTCAAAAGTTAGAACCACCTTGTACAGCATAATAAACAGCACAACAACAACAACAACAACAACCATTTTATTTTGCCAAAATAAATAGAAATAAAAATAATTACAGCATAAAATAAATTAACTAAAATAGGCAAAAAAAACTACTCAGAATAGAAATAAACTAAATGAGCTGAGTAGTTACCAAAAAAATGAAATTGCTTTGACTAGGTTGTACATGACTAAAAAAGAAGACGAAAGTAAAATAAGGCAAGTAATAAGTAATTAAGTACAATGTAACTAAGTATGTATAGAAAACAGGAAAAAAATGAGAAAATAAATGAGAAAGAAAAAAAGAAAAAAACAAGAAAAAAAGAAAAGAAAACAGTACCAGTTAATGTTTAAACCAAAATTTGTTTATATGAGTTAAATACGAGCGAAAAAGAAATTAAAACACTAAGCCAGCATTAACCATAAGTACTTAAATAATGCTTATTCATAGTTCACTTAAATGAGCGTAGAGATAAACTTTTTAGTTTTTCATCCAAGTTATTCCAGATGGAAGGACCAGAAAAGTGTAGATTAAATTTGCCATAATTAGTTCTAACACGATTGATATAGTAGGTCGATTTTGATGCCAGCCTAGTATTATAGTATTATAGAGCACCAAAGGAAAGTACTGCTTGCTAGCTTTCATTTGAATGGTCACACTGAAGGATTTCATCCACAGATTCAAAAGTTAGAACCACCTTGCACAGCACAGTAAACAGAGCCACAGGAAAGTACTGCTTAATAGCTTTCATTTGGGTGGTCACACTTTAGGATTTCATCCACAGACTCATTAAGTACAACCACCACGTTAACAGCACAATAAACAGTACCACAGGAAAGTACTTCTCACTAGCTGTCACTGAATTGTTCACATCTAATAGAAATGTTTCTATACATCGATTAACAATGGTACTTATTGCAAGGAAATTTTTGCTGACCATTAAACTTAATTCTCATACTTGTTACTAATAATGTAACTAAATATAAGTCACAATGACAGCCACAGCAACCAACTGTTTCCCAGAGAGGAAATCCAATTGTTTAAGTGTGTCCGGGTGTATATTCTCCAGTTCTTGATCGCTGTCGGGAAGCTTTGACACACCAAGATAGCCATCCACTGAAAGGCCATATTCCTCTTCTGCATCTTCTAGTGTGCTGAAGTTCTTTCTCAAATAGTTAACCACCCGTTGTCTCACTGTGGACCCTTAAAATGAAAAATTATAGGCTAAATTAGTTTGCAATTAGATTGAATCCTTCAGACCAATACAAGTATGAAATGATTTAATCATTTTGCACTGCAAAAGTGTCACGTGACTTATACAAGGTTTTTAAAGAGTGTCTGGTCTTTGACAAGAAATCATGAAGGTCCTTTTTAAAACTTTTGAACAAATGTTGTTACGTACTTATGCCTATAAAACAATAATAATATTAAAACAAAGAAACACTGCTCAAGTTCATTTTTTTTTTCAACATACAAACGTAACGCTCATTGGAATTCACTGCGAGGATCATTTCTTCACTTTATAATTTAACACTATAAAGGTCTCTTTATAAATTGACATTTCAACATTAAAAGCATACTGGGATAATACAACGATTACAAGTTATTCAGGCTAGACAGCACAAATAATTTTACACAATAATATTTATAAGCACATAACAAACATACAACAATAATCATTAACAACAATGAGAAACAAACAATGAGAACAAACTATATGTAACTATGTAAAAAATTACTAGTTCTGAGATGACTTTGGTCAGTTGTGGTTTTAATATAATGTGCAGCCTCATTCCAGTAGGGGTACGAAGGGCTCATACTTGGCCAGACGACTGCTGTTGATGAGGGCGACTTTCTGTCCTGATGAATACAAACAAACTGCACCAAGGCTCTTTCCTCTGCTCTAGACCATGGTTTGCGATGCTGTTTTGAGGCTTGTAAGGGTGACACGTTCGGTGACCTGACACCTTTCTTGCGGGTAACAAATCGACATCCATTCTAATATGAAAATAAAAGGAAAGATCATGTATAGAACTCGCTGGGGAAGTATTAATATTGTTTAACCTTCACATTTTCCACAAATAGAGCCAAAATTACTACTCTTAAAATTAACAGAAAAAACTTTTACTCATAGTCGAGCGTACCTTTTGTGAAGGTGACGAGAACAGCCGCTTTCCTCCAATTCCTGATGTGGTCCTGAGTGGTGATCTTTGTGAACTATAGCCACTTTCACTCGTTTTCTTCCGTAGTTTTTCAGCTTTCTTGGGAGTAGTTCCAGTCGGAATAAGCTTCCTTTTTTTGGAAGAATCCATCACTGCAAGCTCTCACAAAGGCTATTGACATAACATGTGCTTTATGAAATGCTGCACCGCCGATCTGAGATTCATTTCTTCGTGCAAAGATTTAGGAAGCGACAACTGTTTCAAGTAATCATTCCGCGAGCAAATGAAACGACCAATTTTGGCGCCTATTTCGAGCACAATTTCAAACCGCCGTAACTTTCTAAGACCTGCAGACCTTAGGCGAATCAAGGCTCCAAAGTAACAATGAAACAAAAGTGATTTAACTGTCAAGTCTAAGTTAAAAAAAAACAACAGATTTTCAAAATTCAGTTTACGTAAGAACATATAGTCCAACCTTCAGCCTTCAACCTATACAACTCCCATCTCAAGGTGGTAAAAATACAGCACATTAACCTTTAAAACGAAAATGGGATTTCTCTTTACATAATCACTGCTTTTTAAAACATTCAAGTGATGAGAATAAAGGAAACAATCACCGAGGATAAGATGTCTTAATACTTTTAAATGGACGAATACCCCTTACAAGTTCCATTCCAAATGTATGGAGAACAATGGGGAATATCAGAGCTCAAAGGGGTAAGAAAGAAAGGAGGGCATAAGGGTATCAAAATCAATTTGGAAAACACAACTTTCAAATGGGGATTCAGCAAAAAACTCTTTGTACAAGACTAGGCAGAAATTGTACTTGCCCGTTTTAGACGTCATACCTTCCTTCTGCCAAATCCAATGCAAACGCATTGAAAAGAGCACAAGAGGCATACATTTTCAAATCAATTATCAATTAGCCCGCACACAAAAAAGATCCAGGAAGGTTTACAGTAAACACAGAACAAATGACTTAACTATTTTACTGTTCAGAAATAAACTGTCTCCGGAAACTGACGGTCATGGAAAGGGCCAGTAAGATTTTGAGAAAATTCCCAAAACTTCCAAAATAACACCTGAACAGTAAACACAAGCGCTTTGCTCATACAGCGGGCAGTATGTGAGCATTCTCAGTGACACTAGCAGCACATAAAAAAGCAAGACTAGGGAAGCAAAATAACGCAAACAACCAGTTATTCCATGCAAAACCCTTTAACGTACACGTGTGGTCTGTAGTGTTGCAATAAATAAACTTTAGATCAAAAGTTTTTGGCTCTTTAAGGTAACAATCACCACAATTGCATTCCCCTTTCATTTCATTTTCTTTTAAGTCATAAGAACTTTTCTACTTGTATATTATGAATTGTCTAGAGTAATATGTTCAAGTAGCTCTCATCATCACTGCAGAGGAACTGGTACAGCCATTTCAGGTAAAACCTCCTTTATACTCTCAAGCAAGTGTTCCATATCGTCAGGATACAACTAAAACAGTCAGTGTTGCTCACTTTGCCAGCTATGAGTCTTTCATGTGCAAATACCAAAAAAGAAACTTCAGGTGTGATTAAAATCAGATTGTAGTTAATAAATCTTTAAACATTTTTTAAACAATTTAGATTAAAGGGATCAACAAGAACCA
This sequence comes from Siderastrea radians, assembly GCA_964017195.1. NCBI lineage: Eukaryota > Metazoa > Cnidaria > Anthozoa > Scleractinia > Rhizangiidae > Siderastrea > Siderastrea radians. Next base: position 49,820,090 of record OZ024892.1, on the reverse strand, counting down.
AATGCATGTTATCAAACCTAATCCAATAACAAAAAACACACTTCGTTAAAGTAACAGAAAAGCTTTCACATCGCATAAGCTGTCTATCGGTAACTTGGCTAAGAGAAACATTGACCAATTAAACACAACACCACTGAATAAGAAACACACACAAAAGACTAATAACCTTTAAAACTAAACAATTATTCTCATATGATCATTATAGTGTTCAAGAAGTAGGGACGCATTCGGAAGATCTTTTTGGCAAATCCAACAGCTAAAATTGTGTTTCTTTCCAATGCAGGATCTTTTATGCGTTGGCAAATATCCTGGTGTACTGAAACATTTGCCACAAGTTGTGCATTGGTAAGGCTTTTCTCCAGAGTGGGTTCTTTCGTGTTCTTTTAAGACTCCTGCTCTGCTAAAACACTTGTCACAGGTTCTGCATTGGTAAGGCTTTACTCCAGAGTGGATCCTTTCATGTACTTGTAAGTGACTTGCTGTGCTAAAACACTTGTCACAGGTTCTGCACTGGTAAGGCTTTTCTCCAGAGTGGGTTCTTTCGTGTTCTTTTAAGACTCCTGCTCTGCTAAAACACTTGTCACAGGTTCTGCATTGGTAAGGCTTTACTCCAGAGTGGATCCTTTCATGTACTTGTAAGTGACTTGCTGTGCTAAAACACTTGTCACAGGTTCTGCACTGGTAAGGCTTTTCTCCAGAGTGGGTTCTTTCGTGTACTTTCAAGTTTCCTGCTAGGCTAAAACACTTGTCACAGGTTTTGCACTTGTAAGGCTTTTCTCCAGAGTGGGTACTTTCGTGTACTTTCAAGGTTCCTGCTCTGCTAAAACACTTGTCACAGGTTCTGCATTGGTAAGGCTTTACTCCAGAGTGGGTACTTTCATGTACTTATAAGTTTCCTGTGTGCTAAAACATTTGTTGCAGGTTCTGCATTGGTAAGGCTTTACTCCACAGTGGGTTCTTTCGTGTACATTTAAGCTTCCTGCTGTCCTAAAACATTTGTTGCAGGTTCTGCATTGGTAAGGCTTTACTCCAGAGTGGGTTCTTTTGTGTACTTTCAAGTGTCCTGCTTCGCTAAAACACTTGTCACAGGTTCTGCATTTGTAAGGCTTTTCTCCAGAGTGGGTTCTTTTGTGTCTTTTCAAGTCTCCAACATGGCTAAAACACTTGGTGCAAGTTTTGCATTTGTGCAGTGTTTTTTTCAAAGTCAGTTCTTGAACAGTTCTGCATACTTATAACACTCGAAATATTCCTGCCATACAAATTGTTAGTGATAGTATGATGCCTGGACCACTTTCTGGATGTTAATGAATTAACCTGAAGAAAAAGAAATAAAATGAGTCTACCTATCTTTTACGTCTATGGTTTCGGTCTAATTGTCTTTTCTTTGATGTGCATACAAAGAAAATTGCCATTGCACCAGTCGATGAAAAGGCCCTCACCCCCTATGCTAGTGTGATTCTCAGATGACCTGAGGTTGCTCACTATTACTACCACATCTCCCACTCTGATGTTCAGTCCACTGTTTTGGACTCACTCTGTGACCTTAAACTCTTTGAAACTACGGAATCTGCATTCTCTTAGCTATCAAATTGCATAATAAACAGTAAAGCTACAAACATTTCATTGGCAACTTTCAGGTGATGCAATACTCTTAAAGACAAATTGGTTTATGAAACATGTGAGCACTGTCCTGAATTCCCCAACGGTTCTAATCGAACTTAATCAAACCCAGTCGAACTAAATTGTGTGGTTCCAGAGAATATCCACTCCCCCACCACAGAGGGTCATTGGAAATTCCGAGGAGGAGGGGGTGTTAGAGGCCAAAATTTTTAAAGGTGTTGGAAATGGACTGTATGACTGTCACGCCGTGAAAGCGAACTTTGGTTCTATTGTTCTCATTGCTAAGTGATATGGTATAATCATGTGATGTAAGTTTAGACTTGCAAAACCATGTGCGATTTTGACGACAGATCTCGGTAATTGTAATTTACCTTCGAGTTGGGACATTAAATCGTGAAGTGATTCGAGTTGTTGGTCGTTATTAATGTGAATATTATCGGCAAACTCCCTTGTGTTAGAGGCATTCAAAGATTCCTGACACAAACTGGCACCTCTCGACGGGACTGTGAGCAAAAACAACTAAAGCGTGAACAACAATGGAAGCGTTGACCACGGAACTGGATGTGCAAATTAAACTTCTTAAGTTTACTCAAGGAAAAACCAAGGGTATCGTCGAGAAAGGAAACAGCGAACGAATCGAACGGCAACGTGATGCCCTTCGGGCGATTGTGAAAAAGACTGAAAACGTAAAAATGCAGATTGAACAAGCGAAATTGGAGAGTGGCGTTCAAGTTGATGAGCTAGCTGAATGGAGCGCTGGAGTTGAGGAACAACAAGCAACGGCTGACAAGGAAATTACGCATCTGTCGGAAAAACTGGCTCAAGTTAATTTCAAAACAAGTTTACAAGTGAAGAAAAGCCAAGAGGAACTCACCGAGAGAGCTCGAGACAAGCAATTGCAGTTTGAACATGCACAGCTAGAACAGAAGCTGGAATTTAAGAAGAAAATGGAAGAGGCAAGGAAAAGTCAAGCGGGTCAGGTTACAGCGTCACCTGCTCCAGTCAAAAGCGCTAAATTGCCTAAGTTAGTCATTATCAAGTTCAGTGGAGAGTTAACGGACTGGCTACGCTTTTGAAATCAATTTGAAGCTGAAATCGACCGTTCGGAAGTGGCTGGTGTGATAAAGTTTTCGTACCTTAAAGAGCTTGTAGATCGCAAGCTGAAAACAGCCATCGATGGTTTGCCCTTCACTACGGAAGGGTATGGGCGAGCTAAAAATATTCTTAAGACGAATATGGTCAGACGAGTGAAATTGTAACCGCCTACATCCAAAACATCATGGCGCTGCCCATGACTACTAGCTCTAATCCAAGAAAGATTCACGAGTTTTACGAAAAATTGGTGTTTAACGTCCAGTCTTTGGAGACACTCCGCAAATTGAAGGAGATCAGTGGATATGCGAGGATGTACATCGACAAATTGCAAGGAATCAGGGGTGATCTGGTTAGAACTGACGACAACTGGAGAGGGTGGAACTTTTCGCAGTTCGTGGAAGCTCTTAGGAAATGGACGGAAAGAAACCCCATCCTGGCCGAGCCGACCGAGAACCAGACAGACCGAAAGGATAATAAGCCACCCTTTCTGCAAGATAATAAGCCACCTTTTCCGCGAGACAAAGCACTTCAAGCTCACCAAAAGGACGAACGACCTCGAGTGTGTGTTTATTGTGAGAAACCTGAGCACAAATCAGTTGATTGCAAAACAGTCGCACCAGCAACAAACACTTTTGCTTCAATTGCACTGGTACAAGACATAAAGCTGCAGATTGCAAATGTCGTGTATTGTGTCAAGTTTGTTAGAAGAGGCATCACACCTCCATCTGTGATAGGCTTGGTGAGCAACTGATGACGGCCACCTCAGTGGAGAAAACAGCGGTGATATACCCAGCGGTAGTTGTGAAGGTCCAAGGTGTGAAGTGTCGTGCACTGTTGGACACGGGAGCTGGCAGTTCTTATGCATCAGCGGCACTCCTCAATTCGCCCTTATCAACGTCAAGTACGCCAAATCGAGATGATACTGGGAGCGGTTACCAAGCAACTTGAAATATTTAAAGTGCAAGTGAGTTCTGCCTCGGGGAACTTTTGCTTAAACGCTGAAGTAACTAAAGTAGACAAGCATCAGCTACTCTCTTTGGAAAACCCGCGCTACGAGCAGTGCCTGGCCAAGTATGCCCTCCTAGAAGGAATTGAAATGGAAGACCAGGACTCTAAGGATATCCTACCAATGTATATTATTCTGGGAGCCAGTGACTACACTAAAATCAAGACCGAAAGTCCAGCCCGTGTTGGAGCCTTTGGTGAGCCTATAGGAGAGGAGACCAAGCTCGGTTGGACCATAATGTCTCCTGGAAAGGAAGTGGATTTATCTCCTATGTTCTTCACACAAACCTCACACGTAGACTATGACGAATTGTGCAAACTGGACATACTGGGGCTAGCAGATGCTCCCATTGGGGACCAAGCAGAAGTTTATTCAGAGTTGAGAGAATAGTTGACACAGGATGCAGAAGGAAGATATGAGATGGGGCTTCCATAGAGGGGAAATCATCCTCCCCTTCCCAGCAACGAGGTGGGAAGTCTTCGCAGGTTGGGGACCCTTGTGAGAAAGTTATGCAGCCAGGGGACAATTGAGCGTTATGATCGAGTCATCCAGGATCAGATCGAGGCAGGAATAGTTAAAAGAGTCTCTGGACCTGTGACCGGGATTCGGGAATTCTACATTCCACACAAACCAGTAGTGCGTGAATCAGCAGAAACCACTAAACCTCGTGTCGTTTACGATGCATCAGCTTGTGCACACTCTGTAGCACCTTCATTGAACAGGTGTTTAAATCCTGGGCCACCCCTTCAGAACCAGTTGTGGAGCGTTTTGGATCGTGCTCGTTTCCACCCCGTTGCTCTTGCAGGAGATATCAAACAGGCCTATCTCCAGGTCACAATCCGAGAAGAAGACCGTGACGCACTCAGATTTCATTGGTTAAAAGATCTGAACAGTCAGACAGTAGAAGCACTAAGGTTCACCAGGGCCCTCTTCGGCCTCATCTGTTCGCCATTTCTTCTCGGGGGAGTCGTACAACATCTTCTGGAAAGCTGCAGAGAGAAGTACCCAGAGATTGTTCGTGAAATTGAGAAGAGCCTTTATGTAGATGATCTCATCAGTGGAGGGCCCACTCGAGCGAAGGCAGAAAGAATCAAATCAGCATCAGTGGAGATATTTGCCAAGGGGACATTTGAGTTGCACAAATGGCACTCAAAGGTGAAGGAGTTGGAGACAGCACGTTCAGTACCAGTCTCAGAAGAGAAAACATACGCGAAGGAGCAGTTGGACACTTCAAGAAAGGAAGGAGCTACTCTACTCGGTCTGCAGTGGGACAAAGACAGTGACACCATCAGCGTAAACTTCCCATCAGAGAGCACTGAGCCGAAAAAGCGAGGGATTCTCAGTAAAGTGGCCAAGATATGCGATCCCTTGGGACTGGTTTCTCCATTTACACTGGGTGGCAAATCCCTGTACCGTGATATCTGTGACGCCAAACTAGCCTGGAATGCTAAACTACCAAGCAACCTAATGCAAAGTTGGGTCCGCTGGGAGGAGAAACTTCCAAGCCAAGTAACTGTACTAGCGGCACATCAAGGAGACATCCAGAACGTCGAGTTACATGCCTTCGGGGATGCTACAGTGTAGTGGGAAAGGTGTCGCTGCCGCAGTGTATGCTGTAGTAGTGCAAGAGAAAGGTGTCAACCAAGGGCTAATTGCTTCAAGGGCAAGATTGGCTAAGAAAGGATTAACAATACCTCGGTTAGAGTTGGTGTCCGGCCACATGGCAGTGAACCTCCTGACAAACGTGAGCGTGGCTTTAGAAGAATTTCCTGTAACTGCCAAGTACTGCTGGGTTGATAGTACAGTGGCCCTGCATTGGATATGAAGCCCAGGGGAATACAAACAGTTTGTGAGTAACAGGATTCAGAATATCAAGTGCATTCTGATGTAGTGTGGCATCACGTGAGAACGTCAGACAATTCAGCCGATGTGGGAAGCCGTAGCGGAGAAGTGTCTAACCATGCCTTGTGGTGGAATGGACCTGAGTGGTTGTCGGACAAAGCAGGTTGGCCCCCTGTCATAGTGACGAGTGCCTCAGAGGAATCATTGGCAGAAGCTAAAGCGAAGCGAGACTTGCTCGCAGTAGCAGTGGCAGCAACAGATGAGCTAGATGACCTCCTTCAGAAATGCAGCCATTGGAAAACAATCCGAGTTACCGCGTGGATAAATCGATTCATCCGGAATGCTCGCACCGAGAAGATCAAGAGGTTGGGAGGACTGCTAACTGCGGAAGAGATGAAACAGGCAGAGTTCTTTTGGGTGAAGCGAGTACAGACACAAGCCACTGCTGATGGGCGATACCAAGAAGATGTGCTGCAGCTGAACCTACAGCCAAACAGAGATGGAGTACTGGAATGTCGTGGCAGAATTCAGGGCCATTACCCGATATTCCTACCAGATGGTCAACGCTACACTGAGAAGTTAGTGGCGCAGGCCCATCTTGCAACGCTGCACGGGGGAGTAGGGAGTACTATGGCGAAAGTGCGAGAGTACTACTGGGTGCCACGGTTGAGAAGATTGACCACGAAGATTGTGAAGTCTTGCCACGGATGTCGGCGGTTAAGGGCACAGGCCTATACCTCTCCACCACCAGGGAATCTTCCAAAGGATCGGACGGAGGGCCAAACACCATTTCAAGTCATTGGAGTTGACTTTGCCGGACCATTGAGGTACCAGATGAAACCAAAACCTGAGGGAAAGGCTTGCATCTTACTCTATGCTTGTAGCCTCACACGTGCCATGTATATAGACCTTGTGCCAAACCTCGAGACCACTGAGTTTATTAGAAGTTTGAAGTGTTTCATCGCCCGACGCGGGAGACCACAGCGAATCTACTCTGACAATGGTAAAACATTCGTGGGTGCATCCAAATGGATTGAGCAAGTAATGAAAGATGAGAGGATTCATGGCCTCCTTGCCCAGCAGGGGATCGAGTGAAAATTTAATTTGAGTCGGGCGCCCTGGCGGGGGGGCCAATTTGAAAGATTGATCGGGTTAGTCAAGGAATCCCTGTACAAGTCTATCGGGAATGGATTGCTGTCTTGGACCGAACTTCAAGAGGTGCTGCTAGATGTGAAAGCTGCCCTTAACGCCAGGCCACTAGATTATGTGGAGGACGACATCCAACTGCCCATCCTTACCCCAAGTTCTCTATTACACACGCAACCGAATGCACTGCCAGTGTTGGAGCCGCACCACATTCAAACCTATGACCTCAGAAAGCATGCAAAGTACTTGCGCAAGTGCAAGGATGCAGTATGGTCCCGCTGGACCAAAGAATACCTGCGCGGGTTCCGGGAAAGACACCGTCTGAAGCACAAAGGTGACAGTAACCATCCAGCGAAAGGAGATGTAGTAATCATCAAGTCCGACGAGAGGAATCGTGCTCAGTGGAAGCTTGGAGTTGTTGAAGATTTAATAACTGGTCAAGATGGTGGGGTCCGAGGAGCTAAGCTACGGACTCCCAAGTCAGTCATGGAGTGCCCAGTACAGTTTTTGTACCCTCTTGAACTTACCTGTGACAGTGGAGTCAGCCCCGCCAGCTCTGAATCCTACAGCACCAGCTTTCAGACCACGTAGGAATGCTGCGGTTGCCGCTAGGACTCGCATACAGGAACTAGCACAAATGAATGATGAAGACTAGAGACACTGTTTTATTTTCATTTATTGTTGTTCTCATGTTAACTGATTAGGCTGAGATAGACATTTGTTCTCTCGAGACAAATGGGGGGAGAGTGTTGGAAATGGACTGTGTGACTGTCACGCCGTGAAAGTGAACTTTGGTTCTATTGTTCTCGTTGCTAAGTGATAAGGTGTAACCACGTGATGTAAGTTTAGACTTTTGAAACCATGTACGATTTTGACGACAGATCTCAGTGATTGTAATTTACCTTCAAGTTGGGACACTAAATTGTGAAGTGATTCCAGTTGTTGGTCGTTTTTAATGTGAATATTATCGAGAAACTCCCTTGTGATAGAGGCAGCCGAAAGATTCCTGAAAAAGGAAAGTATGAGCCTAAATTGGAATTTCCAGGGGAGTCGGGGGAGTAAGGATATTTCCTGGAACAACACATTAAACGATTAGGTTCACTTGGTTCGGAAATCGAACACAATCTACCTGAAAATTTGTGTGAGAGTTCGAACCCTATCGAACTCGATTGAAATCATTTGAACACAACAAAGTGTGGAGAACAACTATGAGTTAAGGTGATATTTACAGGTGAAGGTCCAAATTTTTTTTCTTGTAAATTTGCCTGCTGTGTAGTTTATGCGCAGATCTGTTATTATTCACAAAATGGCTCGGTGATCGCTAGTGATCGGAGAAAGAGAAGGATGAAATTCGTTGTTACGTACGCCATTTTGCGCCGCCGTCTTGGAATTTCGCGTGTACACTCCCATCCGGTCTCGTGCACGGCTGGATGACATTGAATCATCTGGGCGGTGAAGCTACAGATATTCAGAAGCAAATCAAAATATATATATATATAGCGGCAAGCAACATCAACCAGAAAACCAACAGATATTTTAAATATCTCATGCCGTAGAAAAAAAAACAAGCTTAGTTTGTCATCATAGTACACAAAAGCGTACCACGCATTCATGCAGCAAGGGAAACTTGACAAGTCAACTGAGAAATATCACAATTGCCGGTCACAGCTACATCATACTACAAGTATCATGCAATTGCAAAGACTTGAGACACTCGCTCCATTTCCGGTCATTTCGGACCTTCTTATAGTCAATACACATTTACCCCCTTATCAATGTTGCTTTCGATTTAGTGATGACATTCAAAGTAACAAGCAACAACACTGAAAGGGGGACGGCATCAGAAATGTATTTCAGTTTTCCATTAGCTTTCAAGAGTGCGTTTTTAGATAGAAATCCATTTTTTATGCAGTGTCTCAACAATTTCACAACTGCTTGTCTATGTGCTTTACCTCTACATAGTGCTCGTTCTGAAGGAACTTTATGAACCAAAGTTGGTGTACATTATCAGTGGAGTGAATCATTTAAAAATTCTATTTTATTTAAGGTGGCTCCCTATAGTTTTATGACCACCCGCGCGCTGATGATGCGAGCTGTAGTAAACTGCGCGCGCTCACATAAAATCGTAGGTTTTTCCTGTTAATCATGACGTCAGCATAGCCAAAAAAGCAAAGCTAACAGTAAATGTTCGAGTTTCCTTCGTTGAATTTTTTTTTGTTAAATTTGCAAATTTTGAGATATTAACGCTACCTTTCACATATTATTTTTTGGAAAATATCTGTCAGAGAAATCCAGTTTAATGGTTAAAAATAAGAAATGACGTGATATTGGCGAATCTGTCTCAATGACCCCATATTTTCCCCCTGCAAAATGTCAGTCAAAATCATTTTCACAAAACAGGAAAGTTTAAAAAAATTTCACCGACAGAAAATCAAAATATTTAAGAAAAACGTGAATTAATGGAAAATATCTCTCACTCTTTAGATGCTTTGTTGCCATGACAATGGCCTATGCCTAAGAAGCAAAACCTAAAAAATAAGGGTAATTATGTTGGTAATCTTACCTTGGTAAAATTCAGGAACAAAGATTGCAAGACAACAGAACTAGGACTTCTTTTGCAAGTCTTGCCAGGTCGTATAGTTACTTTTGCAGAAACTCTAGGTAGCCACCTTAAGTACCATTGCATGTTTAACAATGGCAAATGAAAATCGGGCATTTTGGGGTTTTTCTGATTTGCATAATTGGTTCTAATTTCCAGTGAAAAGGGGTTCATTCAAGAACGATCGCCAGCAGCTCAATAGCGCAATGCCTTACGCCAACAAAAAGGGTTAGCTGTATATATTTTCGAGAATTGCTCTATTGATAATGCCAGTTGGTGTGAAAAGGCTTTATTTCTGCTCAAAATTAATGCTTTAGGTGTAGCTAGATTGTAGTGATAAGCGTTTGTTTGCGCAAGTCCAATTCACCTAATTGATTTTTTGCCGAGAATTAAAAAGGACGGCATCGTTTCGACTTTCGACTTTGGAAACGTTAGTTGTTGTCGTTATTTTTGGGCAACTAGCTGAAAACGCACAGTAGTTTAATTCCCTACGCACCAGTTGCATGGTTACTCCAACGTACCGTATTGTACACATGAAATTCATGTGCAGCGTTTGTTTAAAAAAAATTATTAACTGGATCGACCTCAAATGGGGTTGGTAGCGGAATATGGTAAGTGATGGCTAACGTGCAACGGTAAACAATGTTCGAGATTTAAATGCGGGAGCTCCAACTCAGGTCTACCTTGTAACCTACCATCAAGCACAGGCAGTTTTGGTTCCCTTACACAATCAAATGGGCACGTTTTGCAATGGGTTTGTTCCAGAAAAGCTCATGGTGACAAAGGAATCTCACTGCGATAAAACTTGATTGGTGCAAGCGTTGGCTATCGCCCAAGAATTACCTTAGCAAAATAGCGGAATTTCGTTCCATTTTTCCAGTCTTTATTATGACTATTGTAGTTAACTGAGTGCAATGTCATACTCGCGTGCCTTTAAAGTCCATGGCCTACGGTCTACACTGATGAACAAGAAGATATTTATCAACTTTATTTGTTTTGAGTGTAAACCATGAAATCTATGTTGTCCATGGTAAAATTTCATTTCTTATAGTCAGTGTCTTTTTGAGGAGCACAAACGATGCCATACATTTTTTCTTTCCATGAAAACATGTTAAGGTAATAGTAGACAGAACAGGCCCCAGTTGTTCAAAAGTTTGATAACGCTATCCACCGGATAAATCGCTATCCAGTGGATAAGTGTTAGGGAAACCAATTGGGTTATCCCCTGGATAGAGATTTGTCCAGTGGATAGCACTATCCATGTTTTGAACAACCGAGGCCAGAAGGTTTTCTTCCTGAGACTTTGCAGTACACCTGTTTCTTGCGCGAAATTGACATATTACATCATTTGCACAGCTCAATTCATTGCGTTACAAACTGTCACCTTAAAGTTATTTCATTCTCATTCCTTTAATGAAGAAAATTTTAAAAAGACCCCATTAATCACATTAATAATTCATTGCTTTGCTATTCTGCTGAATAATACCCTTGCAACTCTATTTCCTCCATTAACAAAATATATTTTGTAGGATCTCAATTGAAACGAACCAATATTGCGTGACAAACCAAAGCCCGAAAATTGAAACATTTTCGAACACCACTTCTCCTTAATTTGGAAACAATGAGAATGACAAACAACTCATTGTCTTTTCATTGACGTGGTCACCTAACACATTGATGCAAAATTGTTTTCATAACCTGAAATCAAAGCGATGCACCACCGAGACAAGCAATTGCAAAAATACTTGAGACACTCGCTACATTTCCGGTCATTTCGGTTATTCTTATAGTCAATACACATCCCCCCCCCGTCCCCTTATATTATCAATGTTGTTATCGATTTAGTGATGACATTCAAAGTAACAAGCAACAACACTGAAAGGAGGAGGGGAGTCAGAAATGTATTTCAGTTTTCCATTAGCTTTCAAGGGTGCATTTTTGGATAGAAATAAATTTTTTTTGCAGAGTGTCTCAACATTTTCGCAACTGCTTGATTACCCGCGTACACAAATTTCTTTGTCATAGAGCGTATCTCCATAAGTATTAAAACCGGCCAGGTTTTCAATCTTTCATTCAAATGAATCCTCATGCAAAGATGGGATCCACTGCTGAATGCATCCCCGATAAACTCGCGATATTTACCGGACAAATAACTACAGCACACCGGCAAGGAATTTTGAACTGCCTTTACTACTTGAAGGCCACCACATCCTCGAAGTCTGACCCGTAAATACCACCTTCAATTCATTAGACAATATAACCGCTACAATTCCATTTTATGACTTATTATTTAATCAGCATATACAATCTTTCATCACCTGAGCAAAATGCAATGAACTGAAAGCCATTACACAATACTGTAGATTTTTAAGTTGTTTCGTTTAAGATAATACAAACATAAAACAACTTGAACAAAGTCTATCGTCTATCCTCATGATCAGCTAATTTGGTTGTTTGGTTTATGGCTAATTGAACCCAATCACACGATTGAGCTTGATTGCATTTGATTGAGTTCAGTTTGGTTCGATCGGTAACGTCGGGTTTCTCATCACTGAAAATCCCCTTAAGATGAAAAAAAAAAACCATTGAAATTGTACCACAGGCAGCCCAAGTTCAGGTCTCCAGAAAGCACAAACTATTTACCATTCACAGACGTGTTCTGTCAGTCGGGACATGACCTTTCAACAAAAGTGGTATTAGGTTACACTCTGACTGTTGAGAATATGAACGCCTATAAGAGATTGTTTTAGATCAAATTTCTCTCTAGCTAGGGTGGGACAGTGAATTTAGGTGAGGTTAGATCAGAAGCCGAAGGCACATACCTTATTATAGGAAATTAAAGCGAATTGTAAACATTTGCATTAATTTAAGTTGCGTTAATTTTTGTGAGCGTTTATTTCCACGTTGTTAATCGAGTGGAGCGTTACTTTTTGCGACCTTAATTTCCATGATGCTCGAAGTGGTCAGTCTGCCTCTCTCCACCCCTACAGCTGTACATTTAGGCAAAATTTAAAGCATTAATTGTCTGTAAAGAAATTGCCTCATACACCTGTAGATCTGTTTTGTTTGGATTTTTAAATTCAGTCATGAAAGAAATTTGTTCCAGTTGTGACCACAAACTGTGTTTCTTTGGGTTAATCGTGTTAATTTCCCTCATTTTGAAATTTTACCTCCTCTTTCGCATTTATTTCCTTTATTGGAGAGTAATTTTCCCTTCACTTCACGTTAATTGAAATCGTGTTAATTTTAAATACCTTAATTAACACAAGCCCTATAATACGGTATATTGTCCTTGCCCCGGAGGAAAGATAATCAAGTCAAATAGTTATCAGACAGGCACTGAATTTTGTTTCTTTAAGGGTATTTGGAGAGGAAAATATTCAAAAAGTGTTGTTTCATGGTCTGTTTTACACAAGTTGACATACGATTACCTAGCATTTTACATTCTCAACAGTCAACCTGTAACCCAATACCACTTTCATTTTTTTTTTGATCCCACAAAAATAAACTCCCAATAAAAAGCAATCTGCAAAAATTTATACCATGTATTTACAATATTAATTTACTGACTTTGAGGTAAGTTGACTGAGAAAACAATATTACGGTCTTCCTCTTTACATTTGCAACATAATGAATAGTCTCTGCGATCCCTTGGTAAATTTGATAGCAAGACTCTCTCTTACCAAAGAATGGTGGTTGACTGTGTGTTTTTCCCAGCCCAGATGGCACACGAAATCACAGCTTTCCAGTAGCTTTGAGTAACAATCGACGACTCACGACACAAGTACAATAAAAAAGTAAAGTGAAAGACAACATCACATCCCTCGTGGCTATCTGCACGTTTTGCACGTCAAATACAAGTTTCCCAAAATCTGGAAAATTTGTTCCCACGAAATTAAACTCCCACGAAAATGTCATGCCACAGGGTAGTTTGCGCTTTCTCGAGATGTGAGCTTGGGCTACCTGTGATTGCACAAGCACTGCTGTGCAGGGTACAATGGCTATGTTTACAGTTAAATGACTTAACTTAAGGCCAGGCCAAACGGGAGTGAGAATCACTGAGAGCTTAAGGATGAAAGTTGAAGTTTCCTCCAACTCTCAGTGACTATCGATAGCGGGGACCAAATGAAGACGAGAGTTATACAAGAGTCTGACAAGTAATTTCACCGCGTGACAAGTTTTGAACCTGGGAGGGAATGTTACGCGAGCCGTTTTTAAAATGACCTCGCAACGTCCGCGACATTTGGCATGTAAGTAAACAAACAAATCGAGCTGCTAGCCGACAAAATGAATGTTTCACACAAACGTAAAGCCAGTGGGTGTGTGACTACTGTCAAACGGGGTGAAACAAGGAATTGGAGAAAGCGTCGAGACAACCGGTTACGACCAGCTTTTTGAGAACCACTGAACAAAAAATAAAGGTAACTGCTGACTGCAAAACTCTCATGCAACTCTCTTGTCTGGGCCAAACGAGAGAAAACTCTCGACAACTCTCTTGAAAAATTGAACAAGTTCAAATTCGATGAGAGAAGTTGAGAGTGAACAAGAAACGCCAAGAGTGCGTGAGAGTTGAGGCCTAACGAGAGCGCGAGTTTGAACTCTCGGCGACTTTTTGTGACTCTCACTCTCGTTTGGCCCCGGTTTTATATGGTGAACTGGACGACTGTCTAGACTGTCGCAAGTTCACCATAGGCGTATAAGTGATCATCTAAAATTAATGGCGCGATTGCAGAATACAACGCAACTTCCACTTGTCGTATCGGAATCTTCTGTAAAACGGGGTGAAAACAATAGGCACCACTGTTACTCAATGAGATGTAAATAAACTGCGGGGTGTTCTGCAATCTCTGTTGTGACTGTCAACTGTCGTGAGCAGATTGTACGCGTGATTTTAACCATGCAATACCATGCAATGAATGTTGCATCTTGTATACTTATGTGACCACTAGAGCGTGTTCCTTGTGGACTGGAATTCATTAACAGTTTTTCTAACCTTCAAAGAAGAAATCTTTTTTCCGTTTGGCCTCCAACAACGTCTCGTTAAAAAAACGTGACAGACAGTACACGTAGACAGTGAACACCATCGAACCTGGGATAAACTGAGGTCCGCAATGCGTGCTGATCACTTTGCGCATACTGAAAATTACTTAGCCAAAATAATAAGCAGGTGAAGGCGGTCTTGAGGTCCCTCTGATGTGGAGAACTCACAAAAGCATCCTGGCTCCTAGCATTCAAACAGAGCGTCTTGACTGGAACCTTCAGGGTCTTTGTGACTCGGTTTTATTGCCCTGGCCAATGTGGCGAAGAACTAATGCTCGTCAACTTTCTTTGACAATGTAAAAAATGTCACTGCGTTTATAAGAAAACGCAGTCTGGCTGCGTTTATAAGAAAACGCAGTCTGGTCAAGCGAGTCACGGAGCGATAAAGATATCAAGAAAGCGTCTATCTTTTCATATATTGTCATTATTTTCTGGATTGAATAAACGTTCAGCCACACCTATGCAATTGTTGGCTCGCAGTCGTTGATTTTTGTTATATGCTCTCTTTCAACACCCCACCTCGTCCAATATTTGAAGTGGCACTGAGGATATCTTAGTTTGGTAGTGCTCCCCAGTCCGGTGATTACTCGGCGTTGGAATGAATATTTATTTAATGATTGATTTATTTTACGTAACTAGTCGTAAGTATAGAAACGTTTTCTCTCTCAACTGCTCAGTTTTAGAACAACTCACGTTTGATATTTCCTATTCATTATTCCGACTTTTTACCGTGCGTTGTGACGTATTTCTCTTCATGATATAAACAAGAGTGTTTTAGTGGAAAGTAGACCACTCGTAAAGTTCACACGAAACTACATGTGGGACTCGAGTGGCGTATTTTCCATATCCTCACTAGTGAGTTTGTTTTGGGTGAACGCCAATGCGCCCCGTCATGCTCGCACTTTTTTTCTCTAACTTGCTAGATGAAACCTGTTCACCACTTTCCATAAATTATCATAAAGTGCACAGCGCCTAAATCGCAAACGATTTTTTTAAATTTCTCTTTTCGCCTGCTACTGAGTTAGTCGCGCGACATTGATAAGATTGTGTGACAAATTGTGACGTAAGCAAACGTCGGGCTCGTCCCAAGTCTTCTGAGATGAGTAATTCCAACTACTGCGAACTTCACAATTTCTCTTTACACTGAAAAGAAGATTCCTACAGTCCACTACCGAACGACTAGACCCAAGGCTAAAACGGACTCAGGCGACTTAGTCGAAAATAATTTCATTTCACCTTCTGGCGGGCCAGTTCCCAGGTGAGTCTGGACAACTAGCACGATTTTCGTTGCAACTTTTCAAATTATATTTTTCTGCCTCGACCACGTCCAAGTTGCAGGAGGTGTTGAACAGTCTAAATTCATTGTTAGAGTTCAACTACATAACTTCTTTTCTTCTTCTAGGGATCTTGAAAATGTTTTGTATTCCTTACCGGAGCAGAAATCTGGATCAACTACGATACCCGACGTTGTTTACTTTGTTGAGCGTCTCACCCGCCATGGGGCCATTCCATTTAATATCCACACCCCCCGATGGAAAAGATTTTCTGAAGGGCCCTTGATCGTCATTTCCGAGGGGGTCGCTGCGTCGGCGCCTTTGATCTTTTGAATATTTCCCAGGAGGTTTGGAAAAAAATGGCTTTTTCTGAGGGGAAAAGAGAATTTAGGTAATTTCTGAGGGGGCACGTGTCGGCACTTTTGATCTTTGATTTCTTAGGGGGTAAATTTTGATTGACCTCTCCCATAGGGGGGGGGGGGGTGTGGATATAAAATGGAATGGCCATGAATATTTATCAACTTAACGCAACTTTCATCCTGTTCTGGATCAAAATTGGATTTACGAGCATTAAAGGAAGCTATAGACATTTATTTTGGTGGACAGCAACGGGTTAGGATCCCCGAATAAAGTATTTTTGCCAAGTTCTAGGGTGCTGTAAGTGACCTTTGACACGAGCGATATTTACGTTAACACGCTGTCAATGGCGGAGTTCTAACCTGTTTTCGCTTGTGATCCAGGGAGATACCCGCACGCTTGAGCTTACAAATTGATTAAATAAGGTAAGAACTTTGCTGTAATGTTGTTTTTCAACCCAATTTAGGCCGCAAACGATACGAAATTGTTTCTTGTATTTGGTCCATGTTTGGGACCTTGACAATTATAGGCTTCAGAGTAGGTTGTCTTTAACTTCACCTGACGTGCTCAAACATTTATCAACTTTTTTCCCCTTTTTCACTGTGAACTTGCTCGGTGTATCTTAGATACAAAGTCAAAGCAAAATTTCGTAAGCTGCATTTAGTCGGCCGTAGCGCGCCTCTCAAAATCCATAAATTTCAGCCGTTCGATCACCGCCGGAAACCCCGTTGCGGGCAAAATTGGTTTTTGGCTCGTAGCAAAGCAAAAATAAAGAATTGGAAAATAAATAAAGTGGTTTTGATACATGTGTACCAAACCCTTTTCACAAACAAAAAATAAAGGAAAACTATTTTTGGTCGTGAAATCGAGTGGACCGCTTTTAGCGAGAATGCCACTTAATTCCCTATCACGACTGAAAAGGAGATCACCTTCCCCGCCCTGGGAAGGTGGCGGGGAAAGAGGGAGGCGGTACTCTCACGGAATTCTTGGTAGGAGTGTGCCGCCCGATTCTCCAACCCAGAGACTGGAGAACCGGGTGGAGCAAAATTTCAGACCAAAATAAGTAATTTTCCAGTATCCGTTTTCAGGCATTGTCTCCAAAATTAATACACGTTTTCAGGCCTGGTCTGCAAAATCTATACCCATTTTCAGATTTTAGACCAACGTGGCTCAAAAACCATACTTCGGGTGGCACACACATATAGCTGATACAAGCGAGTACTTCAGCCCATGTCCCCCTCCCCCGCCCCCTCCCTCAGGATCAATACCATGTTACAAGATGTTTTGAGATTCGCACTTACCGCTGGAGACCAAGCTAACTGCTTGTTCAATCCCGGCGTAGATTTAACCATCTCTTCCCAACTCTGGGCTTTACTGATACATCCAGCCTGATTAGAAAATGACAAGAGGAGAGTGGCTACATACAGGCCCGTAGCCAGAACGTTTTCCTTTTTGTTAAAAATTTAAATAGAAAAATAAATTATTTAATAATAGATTAATATTGCAACATGTTTCTGGCAGTAAACCATGCCAACGGTACCCTAATATGTGATAACCTGGGTTAATACTTCACTTACGTGTTGGTCGCGAGGCCAACAGTTTCTCCAGTGGGTCAGCGTATACCGCAGTCTCCAGCCTCGTTACCGATTCAAGACGTGGTCAAATATTGCAAAAATGGGACACCAGTGGTCATAGGAGAATTGCTTTAGCTTTCTCCAAATAAAAGCAACGGCCTTAGAAAGTGGTACTATGATCAAAAAATCACATTTGTTTTTTCCTCAGATTTCGATACTATGTTTACTAAACACTCCCCAAGTGAAATTTTAAGTCCTAGTTTTGAGAAGGCTATTTATTTAAACTGCACATTTCTGATTTAATGGTCCCCCATAATTACACCAGAAAGGATACAATGACATCATTCACTCACGCGCTTTCGAATGCAGTGTGTGTGAAAGTGGCTTATTAAGTAAGCAGCACGGGAGTTTTGAGCTTTCAGACTCTCAAACTAGTGTTTTGCATAATTAATAAGCTGTGTTCACACACTTGGTTCTAAAGCTCTTGAGTGAATGACGTCATTGTATCCTTTCTAGTGTAATGGCGGACCATTAAATTGAAAAATTGCAGTTCAAATAAACAGTCTTCTTCTCAAAATTAAGGCTTAAAATTTCGCATGGGGAGTGTTTAGTAAAGAGAATATCGAAATCCAGAGAAAAAACAAAAGTGCTTTTTTGGTCTTAGTACCACTTTAAGTAGAGAGTACACTTCAGCACTAGTACACTTGAACTGATACACTTGAACGAGATAGATATTTTTTCGTCACGAGTGACAATATAACTAACATTTCAGAGCTTCTCAAATTTCATTTCTGAATAAAACTGTGGAAATTGTAAATAGAAGAACTGATAACAAAGATAAATGCCGTGTAAGTTAGTTTGGATAATTTTTGATTATGTTGGGGGGAAACACCACCAGGAAAACGCTAAAATAGGCATTTCCCAGCGCCTAGATTTCGAATTTTCTGGGGGAGCATGGAGGGAGCCCAGACTCCCTAAAAGCTTGTGCCTTTGGCGCTTCGCAGTTGCCTCAGTTATCAGAAAAGTCTGGCTACAGCCCTGATAAAGTTAGATCACAGCGGGTAGGACTCCATCGTTCAAACTTTTTAACTGACCGTATACCTTTAATTTATCACCGATCACCCGTTGATTAACCAGTGATTCTTGTTTAGATTCACTGAATGGGTTTTAAATCAGATGAAATAATGATATAATAATAGTAATAGTAAGAATAATAATAATAACATTATTATTATATTAATATAATATATTATTATTATTATTACTATTATTATTATTATTGTTGTTATTATTATTATTATTATTATTATTCTTATTCTTATTGAAAACTTAAAAGTTTTGCTCAGTTAAGACAAGGGATGGGACCAACCACACCTGCTACCCTTTATTATCATCATCATCATCATTAACCTGATGATAGTGAGGAGGGGAGTCAGTACTGCAAACAGAATTTTAAAACAAACCATTTGAAAGCAATGGTCACACAACAAAACTCTGTGGTATGGCTAGTATCTTACGCTAGCACACAGCCATATCACCCAAGGCAGTGGTAGCCATGGACAGCTGTGTAGCCATTGCTTTCAAATGTTTTGTTTAGAATTTTAAAATTTCCCACACTTCCTTCCACCTTGAACATAAGGCTTCCAACTGTGTCTCTCTTTTCTTCCCCTGTAGACTCCCCCCTTTCCCTGTAGATTCCCCCCTTCCCCTGGGTTTCCTGTTCCCTCTCCCAACCTACTATACCTGCTTCATAGTTGCGCTATACTCGAAACCTCCTCTACTCTGCTGCTCCCACAAGACATAGTTTGCATCTACTTCTTTGACAAATGTTTCTCCATCATGTCTAGCAACAAGAAAAGGGGTAGTAAAGGGGATCCTTGTGTTCCCTAAGCTGTTTATTTTTAAAGGCCAATTGTTTTCTTTTTGTTTTGTTTTGTTTGTTTGTTTGTTTTTTGAGGGGGGGGGGATTTTTTGTCCTCTTTTTCCCCTGTGAATGTGATCTACTAAGACCATATGGTTTTGGGAGTGCTCTACCAGAAAACTGAAAAAATGTAAACAGTAAAAGAATTATTGGCATTTCCCACATTCTGAACTTCTGCTGAGGGGGATTAAATCCCCCAACCCTTCTCTCACAACACCAAAAAATGGATTGTCTGCAATAAACATAAACAACTTACAAGTCAATGGGCAGTTTAAAGACTTCATTCTTCAATACAGTGAATGGGCATCCCCACTTGAGGAAGTCATATTCAACAATCTAATAAAGAAAGGAACTCTATTTTTAATATCCAGTGAATAACATTGATCTTCAAACGTTCTCACTCAGCTCATAGTCATTTTCCCACCTAAAATAAAAATTGAAAACCAGGGGAAAAAACAGACAAAAAAAATTGACCACAGTCTGCTATTTACCAGTTATTCACCTAACCAGAAGAGAAATTTTGCAGTAGTCAAGTGGTCATTTTGCTCCAAAATGGAGGGGTAAATGTCCACAGCTATTCTTCAAAATGGAGGGGAATGTGATTTAAACTATGATGGCAATATGATTTTTACTATAAATGTCCAGTCTGTGATCATAGTAAAAACACTCCACTGTACAAAGGAAGCATATACCTTGTCTGAAACAACATAATTTTCCAGGAAAATGCCTTGCCGCTGATGGCTGCAACAAAGTACCGTTAACATAAGCATAAGTACAGTGTGTTGCCCAGTTTTCGTACACTTTAGTTTGTAATCGCTATATCTTTTCGTCTGTGAAACGAAAATTTCTGAAATTTCTTTTGAAGATAGCCCATTTACTTACCTTCAATATATAAAACAATTGGCCGCTTGATCGAAGTATGTTCAAAATTATGCCATTTTCCCCAAAACTCCTAAGTTGCCCAGTCTTCATACACCTGGCCCAGTTTTCGTACATCGACAAAACAACATTTCTCGACGAAAACGCTCGACGCAAACTGATGTGTCAGCCACCCTGCTGACTGCTTATCGTGTTTTCTCTTCGATTTGTGAATAAATATCGGCTTAGCGACCAATGTTTGGTGTACAAAGCAAATGGTTATTCGGGGGGTGGATGATTAATCGATCCTACAGTGTTGATTTTTTTGTCCCTCACTTTTGGGCGGCTTTTCTTACGCTCAATCCACTGTCTCGCACGTCATTTACTGCCTTGGTAAAGGTAGTTGACAGGTTACTATTCTGCGTATTACAACTGTTAAGAAAAGGCCTGTATAAGATTCGACGTTTTCCTTCCGTTTCCGCTTACGCCTTTAGAATAGCAAACGCTTTACACTTCCGTTTCCGCTTACGCTTGCTTTTCTTACCTACTTTTGTAAATGTTTATTAGAATCGCAACGGAGTGAAAAAAGTCGGTAAAACCGTAAACTAACGATATTTCAAGGTGTATGTCAACATTCTATGCATAGACATCTACCTTAGTTATCTATTTGACGATTTAGATTGTTTGCGTGGGATTAAGTTTATTAAATATTCGTGACCTTTGCATGACCTGGATGTAAAGCGTCGCTGTTATACCACAACAAATACATGTAGCGTATCGTACTTTGCAAGGATTGTTGTGTAATCTTTGCTGCACTTGCGACTTATTAGTTTTCGAACAGTAAAGTTTAAAATTCAGTTCTTTAAATTATTTAAAAATAGGTTTTGAGAAAGGCGTAGCTAAGTGTACGAAAACTGGCACAGTAGGTCGAAATATATGCGAAGATTCTCACCGCTAAAATTCGAGAGCAGTTAAATTTAAGCTGGCGTTGAAAGTTTTCCATTCACTTTCATCCTTTATCTATCATCTGTCCAAAAATCAAAAGTTCCTTGCAAAATTACCGACAAAACGGGCTATTTGTTCATCTACAATACCTTTACTGTGCAGTGAAAAGGGCAAATATTAGCCGCTAAACTTTTACTCACCTGGAAAGAAATTGTCCGCACTGACCTGCTTCTTCGTCAAAAAGCCCGGCAAAACCAGCAATTTATAGCTGGACTGTTCCTTTTACTTTTGGAAATCTTCGGTTGACGAAGATTTAAATGACCGACGAAAATAATCAAATAAAGTTCTTTTTGTACGAAAACTGGGCCCGTACGAAAACTGGGCAACATACTGTACCGTTAACAAGCACAGAATTGCTGTTTTACAAATTTTCAGTAACGGGCACAGGTCATAAAAATCACACAAAGAAGCAAAATTCAGCGTGAGCGTGGGTCTCCTTTGGAGCGTGGGTCTCCTTTGGGTGGATATATGGAACCAGTTATTCCTAAAGACATCAACCCTATCATAATGAGACTGTCCCCTACCTAAAGTGAAGAAAGTCTTTGCTTCCTTAACTTACATAGTTCCCAGAGATGAAAATATACAACCCCTCCCCTTATATCGTGATTGAATGTATCTATGCATATTCTGTTGTTGTACAAGTTTATGAATAGTCCTTTACCTTGGGACGACAAAGGAATAGTTTTCAAAGCCATCACAGCTGAAAGGTTTTCTAAGTATAAAAAACATGAAAAGGTGTCAATTTCAGATGAAAAAGGATGCAAAATATCAACTCCTGTAAGCTCATTGAGTCATTCATCAATTAATGATTGACTGACTGACTGACTGACTGACTGACTGACTGACTGCTTGATTGGGTTGGTTGGTTGGTTGGTTGGTTGGTTGGTTGATTGACTGACTGACTGACTGACTGACTGGCTGGCTGGCTGGCTGACTGACTGACTGGGTGGTTGGTTGCTTGGTTGATTGATTGATTGATTGATTGATTGATTGATTGACTGACTCCGACTGAGTGAGTGCGTGAGTGACTTACTGATTAACTGACTGATTGAGTGACTGACTGACTTAATGTCTAATTGACTGTGTAACTGACTTTGTGACTGGCTGACTGGCTAGCTCGCTGACTGACTGACTGACTTTCTGACTGGCTAACTGATTCACTGACTGATTCATTGACTAACTCACTAACTGACTGACTGTCTGACTGACTGACTGACTGATTGGCTGACTGACTGACTGACTGACTGACTGTCTGATGCAGAGATGGATGCGTGGTTGGTTGGTCTGCCAAATTCGGTCGTTCAATACCCTCACCTTTTTATAAATGACTTTGTAAGTTTAACTGGCTTTTTTTCTACATCTCCTATTTAAGTTACTTTTCTTCTCTAGCTGGTTCCTCAATTGATTACATACACCTATTGCTGTTCATTACCAAGAAATACGCAAACATTTGTGCCAAAAATTTAATCAATAATGCGCAGATACATTCATTTTCATCAGCAAGCATTCATTAACGAGAATGTGATATTCATTATGCGAAATTTACATAACCACAAACATTCATTAGCGCTAAGCGACAAACGTTTGCTTTTTTGGCCAATCATAAGCAGAAAACATTTACTTCATTTACGTGTAAAATAATATCATTAGCAGCAATCGTATTAGCAAGTGCGCGAATAGACAATCATCTTAAACGTATGTCGTATTCAATAAGATTTTCATTACAAAGAATAATATTCAATAACGTTTCTATGCAACGATTAACGCGAATTTAGCAACGAATAGTGCGACTTTACAAAAAATTCCGTGCTTATCACATGCATTTAGAAAAAATCTATTTTCAAAATAAAAGTGATTTTGCAATTCTGGCTTGTGCACCACACTGCCATTATAGGGGGGAATTAATGCTGAACGGTTCAACGACTTCCTTCGAGATACACGACTCAACCTCAACCTAGACGATCAAGTGATTTTCATTTATGACGGAGCACCAGCTCATCGGAACCCGAGAACCCTGGGCCTAACACGGAGCCGAAGACGTTACCACCACACAGCACCTTTCTGAACATCGTTGAGCAGGCGATCAGTTGTCTGAAGGCGGCCATCAAAGCAGATATTTCGAGGCCTGACGTACAAGTGAGGATGGACGACAGGGAAGAAGCAATAAATTAAAACCGTGGGCTTATGCTGGGCAACTTCCACACACAGTTCAGTACATGTACTACGTACTTCTGCAAGCGTTGCAGCGCTGTATCAGCAGTATCACTGCCGCGAAATGCGCTAGCTGGCATAGATTTACGCAGACTTAGTTACCGGGCTGCATTAATGTTGAAAAGATTGAGGGCTGAAAAGCCACAAGCCAGAAATGCAAAATCATTTTTATTTTGAAAATAGATTTTTTCTAAATGCCTGTGATAAGCGCGCAATTGTTTGTAAAATCGCACTTTTCGTTGTTAAAATCGCGTTAATCGTTGTATGAAAACGTTATTGAATATTATTCCTTGTAATAAATTAAGATGATTGTCTATTCGCACACTTGCTAATACAATTGTTTCTAATGCTATTATTTTACACGCAAATAAAGTAAATGTTCTCTGCTTATGATTGGCAGAAAAAGCAAATGTTTGTCGCTTAGTGCTAATGAATGTTTGTGGTTATGTAAATTTCGCATAATGAATATCACATTCGCGTTAATGAATGCTTGCTGATGAAAATGAATGTACCTGCGCGTTATTGATTACATTTTTGGCGCAAATGTATGCGTATTTCTTGGTAATGAACAGCAAAAGGTGTAATATATATGCTTTATATACTGTAAACAAACTCACCCTCTGGGGAATATGCGTCGGTTCACAGGGCATCCAACAGTTATATTTATTTCCTTCATTTGAATTAACAAAGCACAGGATACACCATCATTAAAAATAGCATTGTGTAATTAAATGTCTTTTGCACTATTGTGCTATCCACAGAAGGAAGATTAAACATTGACAAATTGAACAATCGTCGTGTACTTGCTAAGTGGAGTGGAACAGGGGGATGGTGACTCAAGAGAAAAGAAAGGCACTGATAGAGAAGGCTTTGGTGGGGCAGGAGAAAAGAGAAAAACTGTGCAATGTTATGGATATTTGGCAAAAGAATAATTTCCAAGGAAGGAGGGATGAATTGTGTAACTGTAAGCAACAGGCTCATCCTCTCTTTCAAGAACTCCACATAAAGGGAAAATGACAGGGTAAAAGTTTATAATAGCAACAGCAGATGTCAGTTGAATTGGTATGTAGACTCGAAACTGCATCAGATAATTAGGCATGAATTGAACCTGGGATCTCCAAGAAGTCCAGTACACACACTGTGTACCACTTTAAACATGCACATTCGCACCAAAATAATTTTCACTGAATATGTGGTTAACTAATAATAATTAGTTTGTGTGACTCACAGCTTTCAATGTCAGACAGCTTGGATCTTCAGTAAAACCCTTGATTGTAAACACAACATCTTCAGCTGCTTCAATCAATCTAAAAGGCCAGTGAGATCTACAGGTTAACACTAGAAACAACACCTTCAGCTGTTTCACTTTATCTGAAAGGGCAGTGAGGTCTAAAAGGTAACTGTAAACACAACATCTTCAGCTGTTTCACTCACTCTAAAAGGGCAGTGAGATCTATAGTTTAACACTAAACACAACATCTTCAGCTGTTTCACTTAATCTAAAAGGCCAGTGAGATCTACAGACTATAGGTTAACTGACTGTTGACACAACAGCTGTTTCACTCAATATAAAGGGACAATGAGATGTATGGCTTAACCAGAGTCACAATTAAATTATCACTAACATTCACCAATTTTCCCAACACGGTGTCTGGGCAGTCGGTGCCTGGTGGATACCGAGTAACAACATGGTTTCTCACAACTAGTGCCAAAGTTTATATTGAGTACAATGCTCAGATACAGGGTACAGACCTCATCTGTGCACTGAATTGGGACCTGAGGGCAATTTTCAGTCTGCACACAATTTGCATGGAAGCCACCCGGCCCAGGCATTCATTTTACCTTCAAATTAAAGATGCTGTCAAGGTTCTGGGCACCGAAAGTAAACAGACCCCCAATTCAATTGCTAGAGGTTTGAGCACTCAGAAACCAGGCACTATACACCCAGGTCTCTGGATTGTAATTTTACCTTTAAATTGTAAAGGTGCTGACAAGGTTCTGGGCACTGATTGTGAACAGACCATAGATTCAACTGCTTAAGTACTGGCTCAGCACTGTACCAGGCTCTTTACCCACAGATTTCTACTCTGAGATGTCATTTTGCACATAAAAATTTAAGGGTTTTAATTAAATGTCCTAATAAGGTTCTGAGTACTAAAATTTTGAATAGACTACAGTTTCAATTGCTAGTGGCTAACTGGGCATTGTGCCAAATTCCAGGTGTGAACTCCACCTAAAATCATTACCTAGCATTGGGCCCTTTCTTGTCCCCTATTTGTCTTTCTTTTGTCCTGATAACAGCTGTCTGAAAGCATAAAAGATGGTGGAATTATTTTCAAGAGTGATAACCAAACCAAAAATTTTAAACCCCTAAAGGATAAGACCTGTCACTTCAATAAGGGAGTGCCCCCACCCCCTCCAAGTGGTAAAACCAGAGTTGCCACCCATCAGGATTGACTTTTCCTAGACTTTTCACTGACCACATACCAAGTTTTGCTGACCATGCATAATGAATTCTTTGGCAGTACAGCCACAAAAAAAAAAACAGTTGACTCAAAAATACCTTTGGAAACAACATTACCTTACCAACAACAAAAAATCCTTATCAGACTTCGAAGCAAGTAGAAAATTAAAATTCCCTGACTTTTCAGTGACTTTGAGGTAGAATTAAAAATTCCCTGACTTTTCCCTGACCTTGAAAAACTCAAGTTTTTCCTAACTTTTCCCCTAACAGTGGTAACCCTGTAACACATTGATCATATGAATGCAAATATATGATGTGTAATTATTGCTTTCGTATTTGATATATAGCTTTTTAGTATAATTTTAATGCTATATTCACCACACTACCGGTGAATATAACATTTCAAGGCGTGGCTGCTAAGCTAAGTTACTTTTTTGTGTGTTGTTCAGGTCAAGTTTTATTACGTTTTTTTTTTTTGACTTTTTGATCTCCACATCTCAAAATTATACTAAAACAATTATTCGCCTCAGGCTCAGTAAATGTTAAATAGTTGCTCAATAAAGACAAGGCTCTCCGGAACATTTCATTTTTGGACCTATTTTATCACATTATTTAAACAAAGAATATTTCATAAAATGATACACAATATTTCTTTAGTAATACTCACAACATTTCTGGTGATAACCCCCAATCCTTGTCTCTTTGAAGAACTCTCCCAACTTGTTAAATTGAATGTTAGGTAATCAGTGTTTGAGAGGCTTCCCTGAAACAAGAATCCTTTTAATTTAACACTATTTAGGTTGTGTTGGTGGGTGGTGCAGTAGTGTGAAGGTTAGCATGTTAGACTTTTGATTGGAAGAATTAGAAGTTGGTGGCTTGTTAGACTCTTAGCTGTCCCTTTTTAGTCAGTCAAGTGGGTGGGCAAAAGACGAGTGAATGACCAAACGAGCTGAGGGAGAACTGGAGGTTTCCTCAGCTCACATTAACTTTGCTTCACTCACCCAATTGCTGCGTCGCATATTGCTTGCCGCTTGACTATCCAGAGAGGGACTGCTAGCAGTTTAGTGGCTTCTGGTTGGTCTCTGCCGGTATCATGTTTTATTGTTTCCTTTAATATTGTCTCTCTTCACCCAGGTGTATAAATGGGTACTGGTGAACCCGAAGGGAACCCAAAAAAAATGCTGTGAGTATACATCCCACCCATCTGGGGGTGTGATTGTAATGCTCCTGGTTCATTTATGCAACCAGGACAAGGAGCTAAGCACTATTTCCAGTCAGCATGCCACTTAAGATGAAGACTCACCAGTGTTGGTGCTTAGAAATTTTGATTCTGCCTGGATGGGATGCCATTCCATGTCAGGATTACCCCCAGCAGTTTGTTAAGATTCGTTATAGGCTCACAAGCACCTAAAGCCCTGATATGAAAATGTATATTCTCCTCACTGTTCTCCATGTCATATGGAACTAGTTAGGAGAATTTGTCTTAATTAATATCAAGACGTGGTGATTGTTTCCTTTAATTATTCTCATCACTTGATTGTTTGAACAAGCAGTGATGATGTAAAGAGAAACTTCATTTTTGTCACTGTCAGGGCTAGAAGGGTTAATGCACCTGGGTGGAAAGACAATATGAAGTAATGTTTCACGTCTAAGGAATAACACGACACGATGAAGAGTCCAAGCCTGGAACTACCTGCCTTGGTTTTAGAAATAAATATTACATTGCAGCCTTTCAAAATAAGACAGCATGCATACGGGTTGTAAATGGATCATTTTTGGGGTCTTGAAAAAATTTTTATTGTGTGACTCATTCGTTCTGCATGACATATATGCATGTGAGAATGCTTTTCCCAAAAACATCATTGCTTCTCCATTACGACATGGAACAAAGGGTCAAAAAATTTTAAAAATAAAGCCAGAGACAACGTGCATGCTGACATAGGGTGAGCCGTGCTCTGCACGCTCACCCAAACATGTGCTGACAGCCAGCAATTGCCACGCAAAAAAGTTGATCATTTGCAGGTTACTTCACACTAGGCTAGCCACCACTTATAAATTGTCCAGTATTTCTGCAATGCTGGCTACTACTAAAAACCCTTCTAATGGGCCAAGAATTAATTTTTGAGAACTTCTTTTTGCTTTCTGTAAGTGTTGTACTCACAATAAGTCGATTATCTTCCCAAGGTTCAGGTATCAGTTTGGCCCACGCCTAAAAACCGGCAATAGAAATAACAGCGAAATAAATAAATAAGTTTTTAACTACGTCGAAGTTTTAATGAATCTGAGCAGGTTGCTTTATAATGATTGTAGTCGTTGTTAAGTAATGCTGAACAACTTTATACCTTGCAGAAATTATGACGACAGATATTTCAGGTGAAGTTTATACCTACCTCGATTATCTCTCCTTTGTCTAAAAAGTACGTTGGCTTAAAGTTATGGAGCAAAGCTTCGTGCTGCAGTGTAGAAGTAAAGGAAATATCATAAGCTTAAGCTTAAAATTTTTGCAAGTTCATCGATTGAGCGATGATCCGGTGTGGAAGGCGTCCGTAAACTACAACTGGCTAAAATCTGTTCTGCATATTGTACTGACCTTTGGGCATTTTCCACTTGCTAGCTGGATATTTCTCAGCAATATTATAACAGCAAAATTGAACACAGCGACTTGAAAAGCTCCGTGCAACGCCATGTTTTATACCTGGTGAATTACCGACTCGGAAGTCCTCGTCCCCAGTCTCTTTCGGGCGTTGTAATCGAAGACCAAGGGGCCGATTACATGAGGCGGGCTGGCCCGCTTAGCCGGCTGGCTCGGTTTGCCGGGATCTCGGCACGTCAGTAAAACACACTAAAAATCACTTTCGGGATTGCATGGAAAAATTTCAGCCCGGCTAGCTGGGATCCCGGCATCGCGATACCGGGATCCTGGCTAATTTCAATTCTAGAACTGGCAAATATTCTGACATTGTGTGTCAGGAGGGAAACACGATAATAACAAATGATCAATCTAACTCCTCGTTATGTGCCCCTCAAGGAACAGTTTTGACAACGAATTAAGTAACCATGGCAAACGACTTTTAGAAATATGTAGGAGTGCAGATCTACGAATCTTGAATGGAAGAATTAGTGGCGATTCACTGGGAAGACCCACATTTCACGGCAACTCAGGAATAAGTGTTATTGATTACGCTATATGTGATCAGGATTTGTATCGACATATATCAAATTTCATTGTTAAAGAACCGTCCAGTTTATCAGATCACAGTCCAATTATGACATGGCTTAATATCAATACGGTTAATACTCACTCAGCTGCAACAAATATAAACGATACGTTAACACGTTTGCCGAAACAATTTATTTGGGAAAACGACTCATCGCAAAAATTTCGAGCAGCGCTACAGTCAAATGACCCACAAAAACTAATACACGATTTCCTTATCGATGAAAGGCCAGACAAGGATATTAACACCACACTAGATGAAATAGAAAATATCCTTACTACCGCCGCTAAACGTTGTTTAAAAGTTAAGATAATTAGAAAACGACACATCAAAATATCTAACAAAAAATGGTTTGATAAAGAATGTCGTCTTAAAAGACATGAATTAAGGAAAATTGCGAATCTTAAACATAGAGATCCTCTTAATACTACGCTCAGGGAGGAATATCATTTCGTTTTAAAACAGTACAAAAGCCTTTTGACACAGAAGAAAAATCAATACTATCATACTCAGCTCACAAAACTTGAAACTGCCGTCGATGATCCGAACAGTCGCAACTTTTAGAACTGTTTAAAGTCAATGGATGATTCTGTCAAGGAAAATATCCTCCCACCAGTTTCCGAAGAAAACTGGATGTCTCATTTCCAAACGCTGCACTCTAATGAACCCTTGAATTCACATCAGGAAGCGATCATTTCTGAGTTGCGAACTCTAGAAAATGCGCCAGCTCAATCGAATTCTTTGAACGGCCTGATAACTGAGCTAGAAATATACACAGCGGCTAAAAAACTTAAAAATAACAAATCTCCTTTCTCAGACAAACTCAAAAATGAAATGATCAAATCCAGCTTAAACCAGTTAATGCCTGTTTATCTGAAATTATTTAATACGGTTCTAAGATCGGGTACTATGCCTCAAACATGGTGTAATGGCCTTATCACACCAATTTTTAAAAGTGGGACTAAAAGTGATCCCTCAAACTATCGTGGAATCTGTGTTTCTAGCTGTCTCGGAAAATTATTTTGCTCAATTCTCAACCAAAGACTTCTTGAACACGTCCAGTCCCTTGAAATACTTCATAAATCTCAAATTGGGTTTTTAGCAAATAACCGAACAGCGGATCACGTTTTTACACTAAGAACAATAATAGATAAGTATGTCAATTGTCATCAAACGAAAGTATATGCATGTTTTGTCGACTTTAGAAAAGCATTTGATTCGGTATGGCACGATGGACTTTTATACAAACTGTTACAAATAAATGTCCGAGGAAATTTCTATAATTTAATTAAAAGTTTATACTCGAACTCTACCTCCTCTATAAAAATTGGAAATAACAGAACGCGTCCTTTTCGGTATGCAAGAGGTGTACGCCAAGGCTGTATTTTAAGTCCTTTGCTCTTTAACCTATACGTTAACGATTTAGCTTTTTCTTTTAACAATGTTCTATCTGATCCGTTTATACTGCCAAATGGCACCAAACTCAACTCCCTTTTTTATGCAGACGACTTAATTATTTTATCACGATCAAAACTAGGATTACAAAATTGTCTTAACAAGTTATCTTCATATTGCATGCAACTCCTGGATGCTAAGCATAAACCCTAAGAAAACAAAAATAATGATTTTTCAACGACGTGAAAAACGATCTGATTATGCTTTTCATGTGGGCAGTGAAAAAATAGACATTGTTCAAGACTATACCTATTTAGGGACTCGCATCTCTTCTTCAGGAAATTTTACACTCTCACTTGAACATCTACGACAAAAAGCTCTTCATGCTTTCTTTAGTTTAAGACGGCACACAGATTTCAATAAACTTAAACCTTCAATAGCAAGAAAAATTTTCGACTCAAAAATCTTACCAATCTTAACCTACAACAGTGAAGTTTGGGGTGCCTTTGTGAAATCAGACTTTAAGTCGTGGGACCTTTCCCCAATTGAGAAAACTCACTTGCAGTTTTGTAAACGATACTTAGAAGTACATAACAAGGCATCCAATATTGCATGCAGAGCCGAACTTGGTAAATTCCCTCTGATCATTGATATAAATAAGACGATACTAAGTTATCTAAATTACTTACACCAAAAGGATGAAAACTCTATAGTCAGACAAGCCTTAAAAATATCGATTGATCTTTATGATAACGGAAAAAATAGTTTCTACTCTAGTGTCATGAAAATAAATGAATAATATAATTTTAATCACTTTAACTATAGTTCATTAAATGATTGTAA
The DNA here is from genome assembly GCA_964017195.1 of Siderastrea radians. Lineage (NCBI taxonomy): Eukaryota > Metazoa > Cnidaria > Anthozoa > Scleractinia > Rhizangiidae > Siderastrea > Siderastrea radians. The sequence continues at coordinate 49,788,622 of OZ024892.1, read as the reverse complement.
AATTAAACAGTATATTAATATCATGAAACAGAAGTATATTTCACATTGGAATCAGACCCTACAAAACTCGCAAAAACTTAGTTTTTATAACACTATTAAAAATAATTATAGCCCTTCTACCTACTTAGATTTAACAAGGAAGAACCCTTTAAGGAAAACATTAGTAAAACTGAGAATAAGCTGTCACAAACTTAGGATCGAAACAGGTAGATACGACAATATACCTCGTAATGAAAGAATATGCAACTTCTGCAATTGCAACAAAATTGAAGATGAAACTCATTTTTTGTTAGATTGCCCAGCTTATTCTCAGGTACGCGGCATATTCTTTTCTAAAATAGAATCCAAACTTCCATTACTACGACTACTACCACGCGAAACTCTATTATCACATCTTATGAATTCCACTGACTACTAATCTCATTTATCTCGGCATGCTTTGAATTGAGAGACAATCTCGTTACAATGATCACCACTTCGAACAGTTAAATGAACAATTATTGTTAGTAATTGTTTCATATATTATATATAATTTTTTTTCTTTGTTATGTTATGTTATTTTCTACTTTACTAATTATCTTAGTTAATGAAATAATATGTAATTAAATTTAAGTAGCTTTTGCAATACTACCAAATTTCTATGTAGTCATGCAAATAAAGCTTGTTGTTGTTGTTGTTGCCATGTAATGCAGGGTTCAATTCTACCTGTTACCATCCCCCCCCGGGCGCACCCCCGGAGATTTGCAATTTTTTTCTTTCTTGGCGGTCTATTCCCACCCCCGGGCAGGCAGAAAGAGACAATTCCCCACCCCCGGGACTCCTCATCGACTACAAATACGTTGTTTTGTGTTCAAAATATAGATAACCATATTGATTTCCGTACAATAGCAAAACCAGACGTTTTGACAAGAACTTAAACGCTTTTCTAGAGTATACTAAACGAAGGATACTACATGAATAGTATAAAAAAAACTTGAACACTACACTGAAAAAGAAAACTGAAGAAAAAAAGTCTAACCGCACTGAATACGGTCAGAGGTCCGGTGAACAAATTGATGGCAGCATTTTAAAGGAGTATTTCTTAGCTTGTTTCACAAGAACACTGGACTGAGATCTCCGTTTAATATAAAGCCGTGCATCTGATATAAAGTCTATTTAAGTCATCTTATTATATGTATAAATACGCTGAAGAAATATTTCTAGGTTTGTGACGAACGTCATCCATTCGAGTACGCATCAAACTCACATTCGTTTAAACGAATTTATAATAAACGTGCCTTAATAAATAAAACATTTATAATATAATAAACATTTATAATAAATGTTTATAATAAACATTTATAATAAACGTGCCTTCGAATACAGATTTTAATTTTGAGATATTATTCTTCTCCAACCAGTCTGTTACAAATTCTAGAGATTTTCCCTGAAAACAGGCAGTCTTCTCTACGCGGTCCGGCACCATTGTGTCAACTGAGAAGTGAGGTGCTTCACAAGAAAATTTCGATTTGCCGCGCCCCCCTACCCCCGGGACAAGACCGCTTCAAACAATTCCCCACCCCCAGGCCCGAAGGGCTGGACTTGTCCCGGGAGTTGCCCGGGGGGGGGGGGTGGTAACAGGTAAAATTGAACCAGGCATAATAGCGATTGCCGGGCTAGCCCAGCTAGCCGGGCCAACACTTTCTCGTCACTAAATTTCGCTTCAGAGCAAAATGGCTCACCAGAGGATCGATATCTCTCTTTCTATATAACACATAAAGGTTTATCAGACCATAAAGCTACGTAAAACTGAAAATGATACGCCAAAACAATGGATTAGCGAGAATAAAAAAATTTGATTCATGCTCTTCGATGTAGCCACCTTTTCACACGACAGGTTCTAAATTTAGCCGCAGTATGCCTGCCCATATGTAGCAATATTTAATTCTTACTGAATTCTATTTGATTTAATCTTTGTTACCTTTAAATTTAAACTTTGCATTCAAAATTCATTTAAACTTTGTTCTTTAAATTTAAACTTTGCATTCAAAATCCATTTAATCTTTGTCCTTTAAATTTAGACTTTGCAATCAAACAATTTGAACTTTCATTTAAACTTCTGTGAAATTTTCATTTGAACTCTGTTGAAATATTCATTTAAACTTTGAAAAATTTCATTTAATCTTCCTGGGGCGAGCTCGGCCAGAATAACCTCGTTTTCGAGATCAGGGGGCGGCCATTTTGTTTTGGCGGGCTTCTTGAATTCAGTGTGTTCAGCTTGTTCGCGATTGATGCGGCTTTTCCTTCAAGAAAAGTTCTTAAAAGTTAGATAGCTACACTAAAATGGCTAACGATGTGGAGACATTTTTGAAATACGTTCTGGAGAGATCAGAAGAAATAGGTATTCATCAAGAAAATCGAGGTGATTCCGAAACCTTTCTTAGTGAGCTGGTGGTGCATGTCGATTTACTGGGAAAGACAGTGCAATTTTTGAATGAAATTTCGAATATATCGTCTCTTGACCATCAGGATGCGAAAAAATGGAAAGAGTTGGAGATAGTTTATTCTGAAGTTGAAAAAGAGTTTATTAACCTGTACAATCACTGTAATTATGATTCTGCATCGCCTTGTGAGCTACCTTTATCACAAAACGTCCAGGAAGGCCTTGTTTCTATATTCAAAGAGATGTTTTTGTTAGTACTGCGTGGGCTTAATTTCTCCTGGAGCAAGATCTCAAAAATGTTTATAGTGTCAATGTGGACTGCTATGCGCCGTGTGCAGGAGTACAGCCTTTCTGAGTTGCAGCAATTCTCTGACATTTCGGATGACAGAATTAACGCTATAATTAGAGACTACATGTCACGACATGGTTCCACAACTGGCGAGCCACTCATTTCAGGTTATTTTCATTCACTAGGCCTGCATATACAGAGAAGTAGAATAAGGGCTGCTATAAATAGGGTGGACCCTCGTAATACTGCCCTGAGATGGGGTGCACTAGTATCAAGGAGGAGATACTTTGTACCCTGGCCAAATTCTCCTTGGCATATAGATGGGCACCACTCGCTTATAAGATGGAAGTTTGTGATTCACGGTTGTTGCGATGGAAAATCTAGAAAAATTAGTTATTTAATGTGCAGTGCAAATAATTTGGCAGAGAAAAAATTTCAGTTTGAGACCCTGTTTTGTCATGTTACAACTTATGAAATTTTACATATGAACCATGTCTTTGGTTTACGATAAATCACATTGTTGAAATGAAACAGAAAAAGGCTAACTTATTCTTTTGTACAGTGTGGATGAATAGTTGTGTTCACTGTAACGTCTTTGAAACATTTTGCGTGCAAAAGCTTGCAAAGCTAATATAATTTGATGAGACACTTTGATTGTGAATATGGAAATGAAACCATAATGCCTCTGAATGAACACGGCTGTCACTTGAAAAGAAACTTCGAGTATAATGTCATTACTTGAAAGGGCTTTTCCAGAAAACCTGGAACAAAATCAATAATTAAACCTACATTCATCAGGGACGGCGGAGCCGGGGGGGCTGGGGGGGGGGCTTTAGCCCACCCCCCCCCCCCCCCACTTTTGAGGAGGATGACATTTTATTTTGTTTTAGTATATGGTACGTATAAAGAAATAAGAAAAAAGGAGAACAAGAAAACGAAAGAATTCTCTTCAGGTTATTCTCCCAAAGAATAAGAGTATTTGCCAGATGAAACTAGTGTTTAAATTGTTATTGCTTGATTAAGTCACAAGAATTTACAAAGCTACAACTTTATACAAACCTCGTCGGAAACTTTTCGCGTTTACGTATTTTTAACATTTTCTCAGCGTGTGGTTCCTTCCCACAGACGGGAAGCTTGTGTCAAAAAACCGCAGGTTAGCGTAGGAGACCGGAAGGCTGAGAAACAAAATATTGCTGTAAGCACTAAAAGTACCTTTCATTTTACGCTTTATCCAGGCTAATTATTTCAAGAAGTATCTCGCGGAGAATGCTGTAAATACGATTTCCGAGACTCTAGATTTCAAAATTTTCTGGGGGAGGATGCCTCCAGACCTCCCTCCAAATCGCGCCTCTGGCGCTCGTTTTCAGCCCCCCCCCCCCCCCACTTCAAAATACGCTCCGCCGTCCCTGTTCATGTTAGAAAGCAAACAGCTTATTTTCTTGTACAGTGATAGCTTGCATTGTTAAATAGGTCTAAAGTACCGGTAATTACTATTCTATACTTATTACCTTAGTAGAACTTTTTTCAGTTTTGATAAGGTGAGATCAAACCTTTTACTCAAACTTGACACAATTTTCATCATGCGGGTTTACCGCGAACACTAAACCATTGTGTGAATCAGGCTATCGTAATTGTCGGCACAGATTTCATATTCCACCATTCTAGAAACTGGACAAAAAACGAAAGCAGGTATCCTTGTCATACCGCTATTCTAGGAGCTTCAAGTTCCGTTTTATTACCCTCTGTGAGGTAGCTATGGTTGCATTCTAAAAACCTTGTAATCATATGTACATGGTTCTAGTTCCACGGAAAGAATGAGAAAGACGCGAGTTATCTTGATATCATTGTTACTTTATGGTCAATTCGGTACTGACTTAATTGTACATACTCTGGCACACGTTAAAGTGGTACTACGATCAAAAAATCACTTTTATTTTTTCTTCGAATTTCGAAACTTTGTTTACTAAACACTCCCCAAGCGAAATTTTAAGCCTTAATTTCGACAAGAAGACTGTTTATTTAAACTGCAATTTTCCGATTTAATAGTCCGCCATTATTACACCAGAAAGGACAGAATGACATCATTCACACACAAGTTTTAGAATGCAGTGTGTGTGAAAGTGCCTTATTTAGTATGCAGCACGGGAGTTTTGAGCTTTCACACTCTCAAACTCGTGTTTTGCATAATTTGTAAGCCGCGTTCACACACTACATTCTACAGCTCTTGCGTGTATGACGTCATTGTATCCTTTCTGGTGTAATAATGGCGGACCATTAAAACGGAAAAGTGCAGTTTAAATTAACGGTCTTCTTCTCAAAATTAAGGCTTATAATTTCGCTTGGGGAGTGTTTAACAAACATAGTTTCGAAATCCGAAGAAAAAATTAAAGTGATTTTTTGATCATAGTACCACTTTAAGTTTCCTCTTCATAATGCAGTAGTTGAAGTAATGAAGTAGTTCACAGAATGTAAAACCATAACAATAAACAAAACGTCTTCACGACAGAATGCAGAAGAAAAAGCAAAAACAGTACAATGACAATCACTTTCTTGATCTCTCTTCGTCATCTTCATCCAGAGATACCACTTGACCATTTTTAATGGGAGTTTGAAATGTCCCTGCTTTCAATAAGTAGATATGGGTTTCTTTAATAGAATTCGACCCGATCCAGGTTTTGTGAGCCCGGTCCGATCCGATCCGATCCGGTCCGGTCGGTCCGATCCTGGTTTGTCAACGGCCAACCCGCCAAAACAACATGGCCGCCATCTGATCTTGAAAACGAGGTTATTCTGGCCGAGCTCGCCCCAGGAAGATTAAATGAAATTTTTCAAAGTTTAAATGAATTTTTCAGCAGAGTTCAAATGAAAATTTCACAGAAGTTTAAATGAAAGTTCAAATTGTCTGATTGCAAAGTTTAAATTTAAAGGACAAAGATTAAATGGATTTTGAATGCAAAGTTTAGATTTAAAGAACAAAGTTTAAACGAATTTTGAATGCAAAGTTTAAATTTAAAGGTAACAAAGATTAAATCAAATAGAATTCAGTAAGGATTAAATATTGCTACATATGGGCAGGCATACTCAAACCTGAATGAATCAACAGTCAGAAAAACAACTATACGCCGGAAAAGCTCCATCTTTTCCAACATTTGTCACCATAAACGGCAATATTTTGAGCTTCTTGTACCTGAAATCAAATGTCGGTATTCGACCGCCGACCTCTGCGCACAAATATATGCAAATATGCTAAATAAATCGTACAAGACAAAATCTACTGTGTCGAGGAGGCGTGCACGGTGAGCAAGAATAAATAACCATGTTTCAAACGTGAAACGTCGCACCCCAACACAGTAGCTTTTGCCATGTTCGCGTTATTGTACGAATTGCCCAATGAGACGAGAACAGCGGGATGAAATTAGCATATTTGCATATATTTGTGCGCAGAGGTCGGCGGTCGAATACCGACATTTGATTTCAGGAACAAGAAGCTCAAAATGTTGCCGTTTATGTTGACAAACGTTGGGAAAGATGGAACTTTTCGGGCGTATAGTTGTTTTTCGACTATGGATTCATTCAGATTTGAGGAAATTGTGAGTGGAAATAGCGCATTTCAAGAAATATAGATCATTTAAATGCTTGGTGCGGGTGAATTGGAGTGAGGTGCGGGATTGCGGAAAATTAATTCAGAGTTTAAAAGAACGAGGCATATAACAAATGTGCTGTTTTGTTATTCTTTTGTTATCCAATGAGATGCAAATGAGTGTGAGGCGTTTTTCTGCAATCCCGCACCTTAGAGGTGAATTGTGTATTACCTTTCATAATTATAATACTAATTAGGAGCAAAATTAGAAAGACGGTTATTCTCGCTCGTAAAGCGAATTTTTGCCCTTGATAGCAAGTACGTAAGATACAAACAAAGAAACACTGTTTATTTCTTAAAATTTTATTAATTTTCAGTCATAACTCAAGCTTTGGCGGGACATTTTATGCATCGTTTTCAAAGCGAACTTCGCGCTGGTAAAAGTCTGAACTAATTCAAACTTCAAGGCTCTGAAAAACCGGAAGTGACGTTGTTTTTTACGTTTGACCGCTGTGAAGTGTATGGCAAAGTGTATGGGAACATAGATTGTTCACTGCTCCACAGTGGTCAAACGCAAGAAACAACATCACTTCCGGTTTTTCAGAGCCATGAATTTTGAATTAGTTCGGACTTTTAAGAGCGCGAAGTTCCTATGAAATCGATGTATAAACTGTCCCGATAAACCAAATTTCGCGCCGATAAAACTTGTGGATGCCAGTTTCTTCATTTCAAACACACACTCAACGTAAAAAGCTGAAGTTTTCAAAAACGGCGTTAAGTTTTGCGGTTAAAGTGAAACTTTTGACATTTGTCTGTATTTTCCTTTGTAAAATTATGGTGGGAACAAAGGCACCCCAAACTTCACTATTGTAGGTTAAAATTGGTGAGATCATTGAGTCAAAAATTTTACACGCAAGAGAAGGTTTCAGTTTATTAAAATCAGTGTGCCGTCGTAGACCAAAGAAAGCATGAAGAGCTTTTTGTCGAAAGTGTTCAAGCGAAGGTGTATAATTTCCGGAAGAGGAGATGCGAGTCCCTAGGTAGGTGTAGTTTTGGACAATGTCTATTATTTCACTGCCTATGTGAAAAACATAATCGCATTTTTTCTGCATCGCTGAAAAATCATTATCTTGGTTTTTTTAAGGTTGATTCTTAGGATCCAAGAGTTGCAATATGAGGAAAACCGACTCGTTTAGGCAATTTTGCAATCCTACTTTTGATCGTGATAATATAATTAAGTCGTCTGCATAAAAAAGAGAGTTGAGTTTGGTGCCATTTGGTAGCACGAACGGATCAGATAGAATATTGTTAAACGAGAAAGCTGAATCATTGACGTATAGGTTAAAGAGCAAAGGACTTAAAATGCAGCCTTGGCGCACATGCACCTCTGGCGTATTCAAAAGATCGCGTTTGGCTATTTCCAATTCTAACAGAGGAGGTAGAATTCGAGTATAAACTTTTGATTACCAGACCATGTTCAGATGCATTTTGCAACTTTCTGTAAAGATTCCCTTTATTAAAAAATTGCTTCTACAGTCTTAGTCACCATCTGGACGCCGCCTTAAGGTTACTCCGGACCTTCGCGGGTGTCCTCGGGGAAAAAATACGTATGCGCACCATTTTAAAATGTGAGAGAAGGGGAGGCTTGAACGCGCCAAGAACCCAGAGACAAATAATTTTCATAATATTTAAATTCTGAAATACAGTGGAACCTCGTGTTGGACACCCGCTTATTTTAAAAAAGAGCTGTTCTTTATGACCCGACGGAAGGGTTCACATGATCACTCCCATTAGCACGCTTGATTCGGCCACCGGTTCATACGGTTAATATGGGAGCAAGTCTGTAGCTAAACCAAAACTGAGTGCTTTGCGTTTATTGTACTGGGATCACTGATAACATACACGTTCCGACTCCTATCCGGTTCCAGACCGGATCTGGGAGGAAGATAAATGAATAAATAAAACTAAGGAAACATTAAAAGTAATATAACAACGTATCTTATCGGTGATATCGCTTAACATACGAAGCTAACAAAACACAAAAACTAAGGAAACATTAAAGTAATATAACAACGTACCTTATCGGTGATATCGCTTAACATTTTAACTGAAATGGACGAGCAGAAAAACAAAACTCGATCTAAAAGACTTCGACAACGCACAACTGACAACTAACTTATGACAATGCCTTACGAAACTTATAAAACGTATTGGTGACAGCAAATATTAACATACCTAATTATAAAAGAAAAATCTACACAAAAAAAATGAAAAGATGTTTAACCCAAAATTACACACAAAAGAAACGTAATGCTAGGAATGCATAAAACGCGTGATATGCGCTGACAATGTCCACATATTTTAATAAGTTAACCTTATGCATGAGTCAACGAAAACCCCGACCCCACCTGCCCACACCCCGGGACAAAGTGGGGATTAGAGGGGAATAGAAGGGGATTGGATACAAATCATGGCCCAGAAGGTAGGGCATTGGAAGCGTTTAGTAAATTTATTTATTTATTTATTTATTTATTTATTTTTTTTTTTATTGATTGCTCACACATTTACAAACATTACATTAACAGTGTTATTATTACACTACTTACAGATATTATTTGCACAAAAAAAACTAACTAACAACTAACATTACGAACTACAGTTACAATACAATGTAAGTTAACCTTATTAGAAATAAAAGAAAAAAAGAACTTACAAACACTAGCCTATCTTATACCCTATAGAAAATAGTCCCCGTAGCATTTAAACAAATATTTTTTAGGAGAGTAATATTGTATAATTAAGGAGATCGGAAGAAAAAAATTACTACTAACAGGGTCAAACCAGGACTGAAAAGTTAAATTTGATTCAGTTTTTTTTTATATAAATTTTTAATTTGAAAGGTGGCCGAGGAGAGGTTTCCATTTCTCTGATGAAGAATTAGGATCATTTTTTTCATTTTTTTGTTTAGCTGCCACGTTGGGGTGGGGCATAGGTGGGCATTCGTGCAGAATCTGCAATGTCAAAGTCCGCGGCTGTTCGTATGAAACTTAATCCCTCGTGTGTTTCTTGAAGGAACAAAGTCAAAGGGGAGTAGCTTTTGTTATTCAAATTGATTTTAAGATTAATCATAAGCCATCCTTGTTAGGTAAGCATTACAAAACACAAAAGCAGTATTGAAAATGGTGCTTTGCTCTGGCTGGTTTAAAAAACTTGGCAACTTTCAAAGAAAGTCTACTCACCATCAGTGCCTTTTGATTTTCAGGCTAAGGAGCCGATTACATGGCGAATTTCAGCCCAGGCTGAAATTTCGGTCTGCCACCGGGCTGAAATGTTGCTGCTGCTTAAAATTGGGAAAGGAAAATTTGCAGGAAAGCGGTGCGCAATTCAAGCGGTGCGCATGCCCAAGTCTATATTTCAGCCCAGGCTGAAATTTGAATGCGGCTACATGAGGCGCTCATAAAATAGCTTTCCGGGACTTTCGAGAAACGGGCCCCAGGTTACTAAGTTAGGCAAGATAGCGGGTGTTTTGCAACTTCGTAGTCATTTACGTTCGTCTCTGTCGTCTTTTACTTGTCACAAAAAGCCTCCAAAAGTATCCTAAAAGTTAGAAGGTTTGTTAAAATTTAAACATTTCAACATCTGAAATACGAGTTTCGGACCTATTTTACCTAACACTCGTAAACGTTTACGTAACGTTTCATCCGTTCGGTGAGATAAATATGACTTAATTTTGTTCCTTAGACTTGTTTTACAAAAATGGGCTTAAAGCTTGCAGTAAGCTGTTAAGAGCAAGCCTGCTACCCTCGCGCTGCAAACTGATCACCAACGAACAGAATCGGGTCGTGACCGATCTTAAAGCTAATGGGTATCCTGAAATTCTGTTACGAAAGTGCCTCAGAAGCAAGGAGAAAATAAGAAAAGTGCGAGAAGGACCTTTGGGGCTCGCAGTCCTTCCTTACGTAAGAGGTGTGTCAGATCAAGTGGGTCGTGTCGTTCAAAAGTTTCGTATTCGGACAGCTTTTAAACCAGTTAGAACATTAGGCCACATTTTCAGAAAGCCAAAAGACACACCACCGGCTGACTGGATAGGAGGAATTGTATACATAGTGAAGTGCAACGACTGTTCTTTTACATACATCGGGGAAAGCAAGCGCTCGTGGACCTCGCGCGGAGCAGAGCATGATCCAGGCCGCGCGAGCAACAAAGAATCAGCAATTAAACAGCACTCTGAAACAACGGATCGTGATATACATCCCGGGACAAAGTGGGGATTAGAGGGGAATAGAAGGGATTGGATACAAATCATGCCCCAGAAGGTGGGGCATTGGAAGCGTTTAGTAAATTTAGCTGCCACGTTGGGGTGGGGCATAGGTGGGCATTTTTGCAGAATACGTACATCGGGGAAAGCAAGCGCTCGTGGACCTCGCGTGGAGCCGAGCATGATCCAGGCCGCGCGAGCAACAAAGAATCGGCAATTAAACAGTACGCTGAAACAACGGATCGTGATTACACCCCGGGACAAAGTGGGGATTGGAGGGGAGAGACATGCCTAAATCCTCAAGCGCGGCATATCTAACTACGGAAAGAGGCTTTTCTTGGAATCGTGGCACTCCACCATGGACAGCAACGCCGTAAACGAGAGGAAAGCATTCCCTCGCGCTTATCTGAAGTTAATTTAAAATCAGGGACGTCATCAACAACGCACGAACTTGTAAGCGCGAGCACCAACGAACTTTCAGTTAAGCTCTTATGAAGGTGGACAGAAGTCACCAAAATTTAGAAGAAAAAGTCACATCGGTTAAAATAATTGTCTACTACCGATCGCAATACTGGTTCAAGAAAGTTCACATGTTCGCTTACATTAGCACGCTTGATACGGCCTGCGATAAGTACGGTTAATATAGGAGCATCCCCTCTGTGACATGCTGCCATAATTAGTTAACCTCGCTTTACGGAACTGGCGGACACTGGCGATCTACGCACAATATATTTTCATTTAATTTGTCTGGCCAAACCGCAAACTGAAAATGTCTGTAGAAAGCAGTTATAGACCGTCTAAATAATATTAGGGTGTGCTAAGCACGTCTGAAACAGAACATTAATTCTAGTGGTACAGTAGAACTCCAATATAACGAAGCGCCAAGGGATTGGGAAAACGTGTTTGTTATAACGGGGGATTCGTTATATCGGGGTAAATTTCTATACATTTTACTACTACTGGGCTAAAGAATATCGTTCGATATACCGGGGTCTTAGTTGTTTAGGAGTTCGTTGTATCGAGGTTCCTCTGAAGTTTGTTCATGTGTCCGTGACGTTTAGCTATCCGACAAAATCCAAAAGCCCGCTTAATATACAGATACCGTATTTTCTCGATTAAACGCCGGGCTTCGAATAAACGCCGGAACCACTACAGTACTTCAGTTCAATTTATGGCCCTCATTCCAACTGGAGAGTACTCTAGGCGCTACTGGGTACGTAATTGCCCTGTCTTGTTTTGAATTTTATCGACTATCGAAAACATCGGTGACGTATCATCCCTGTTCTACTTATGTCGTGCTTTAGTGAAAATACAGGCCGAATAAACGCCGCGTTCAAATAAACGCGGATCTAATAAATGCCCCCAGCGTTTAATCGAGAAAATACGGCAACCGATGATAGCAACACTTAATTCTGCCGGAGCAAACGTAGGCCCCTTAATAGAGGGTGGTATGGGGGGGAGGGGCAGGTTAAAAAAAACCTGTCATTTCACGTACATCTCAGTTCATCATCTTTTACGGGCAATAATAATAAGAAATCACGGCTCAGGGCTGCTTAAGCCGCGGCTACACGAGCGATTTTTTTGAAAATTGTCGCGTCACCAGTGCGCGGAGAAAATCGCATGTGTAGCCACCCTCGCACAGGCGATGCGACAGATGAAAAAATCGCAGAAAAAAATCGCGAGAAATTCAATGAATTGAATTTTTTGCGACAAAATCACGGACTTCGTCAGAGGGTGGCTACACAGGCGATTTTCGCCGCGCGCTGGCGACGCGACAATTTCAAAAAAATCGCATCACCATCGCAAGCAAAAAATCGTTCGTGTAGCCGCGGCTTTAGCAGATCACGTTTCATAAGAAAGAAAATAGCCATTTCACGTTTCACGCCAACGAAGCTAGAAAAATCAGGAAAAATCATGAACAGCTTATCAACGTGAAAATATGACTTGTGTTTCTTTAACGGTCCATTTATTTAGAACGACGCCACCTTGAACGGGAAGGCTAGAAAATGGAGGCGAGGGCATCAACCATGTATGTTTTATTATTTGGCCCAGAGTAGCGGTCTCTAGCCTGCATAGTAGACTTCGTGGACATTGAATCTCATACGCCTTCCCGAATTAGCCCTCTATATAACTCAAGCGTCTGCTATGCAGGCTGATCAGTCTCCTGTAATATCAACCTTTTGTCTCGTAGCCACTTTTATCCCAGCTTTCACAGATTCCTTCTTTGCCCCAGACTTACTGGCTGCGTTGAAAGTGCAGAAATGGAAGAGAAAAGACAAATTTTGGCGCAAAGTGTAATCGTTAATCCACAAGGGAAACGGAATAATAAAAGCCACGAGCTCCCGTAAAAGAACAATGGCATGGTTGCTGGCCCTCCCCTCCAAGGATTGCCCTTCATGCTTAAATCTCCCCTTTCCCTTCGGCTTTCGGCAACAACATTGTGGGTGCACAAATAAAGAAATAAAGTAGCCTACTCAACAACAACAACTCTATTCAGAACCCAGCAAGTACAGTTTCATGACAATATAGTACGCTACTACCGTAAGGGAAACGTCGATGGCCCTTTTATACTGGGTGTCTTCTTAATAAACCTGCTATCAGACTTTCACGGCGAAAGAGAGGAAGGCCTAATCACAGGCTTTTCCAAATATGCATACCCAAAAAGGAAATTCAAGTGTGATAAAAATCACATGCATTTCTTTAAACAATCTATATTAAACACATCAACAAGAACCGAACGCACATTATCCAGATTATCGAAACCTAATCCAATAACTGAAAACACAATTAGTTATAGTAATAAAAGAGAAGCTTTCACATTGTATATGCTGTCTATCGGTAACCTGGTTACAAAAAAACCGTTGACCAATTTAGCACAACACCACTGAATAAACATAGGCCCGCAATGCGTGCAGAACCGACGAAGTGTTGGTTCGTCTCGAAAAGAAAGCAAGCGAGCTAGGGCTGTCCATAAGTTGCTCGGCAACTTTTGAGCAACTTTTCAGATTTGGAGCAACTTTTAGTCCTTCGAGCAACTTTTCGGATTTCGTGCAACTTTTTTCTTTTTTGAATAACTTTCTTGCTTTTTTAAGGCAATTTGTAACTAAAAACCGCCCATTCAAGTTCTAATTTAAAGCACCAGTTGCTTTTATGCATGATTTTGCGTAAAATACCTTTTGTAAACAAAAACACTATTCCCCTGGTGGTCTGCCTGTGGTAGCAGCCGAAGGTGGTCAGCGGATATGCTGAAAAATTCAAAATGGCGGAGCCGAGTGATTATCAAGCTCGAGTGAAGATGATGAATATTCAGATCCTTTAGAAGTAGCAGCTAGTGCTGGAGCTTGATTAAGTACTCCAGAAAAAGCCAGTATCTCTCGGAAAAGAAAAGTGCAGACTAATCCAGCCGAAAAGAAGAGACATGTGCGTGGATCAGTCGATTTGTCCGCGTGGGATAGAGTCAACGAGTTTAAAGACCAGTGCCTAACTACAGTGTCGGGAAATCTAAGATGTGACGCCTGCAGAGAAACTCTTTCCAAAAAAAAGAGTTCTGTCAAGAAACACGTATCATCCATAAAGCACATCAAAGCGCTGGAGAATATTAAGAAAAGCAAGAAGAAAGATCAAAATATCAAGGATCTTCTTGCAAAAACAAGCGGAGGAGCAAAAGGATCCACATTACCTGAAGACATGAGGCTCTATCGATATGAGCTTGTGGAAGCTCTACTGAAGGCAGACCATTTCTTGAAAAATATATGGTCATCGCTTGACATCTCGGAACCATCTAGCAGAATTCATTCCCATGATTCGTCAGAAGGAGATAGACTTTGTGAAATCTGAAATAGCTGCCAACAGTGCTTTTTCTGTGATCTTTGATGGGAGCACCAGACTTGGAGAAGCGTTGGCAATTATCGTTCGCTTCATTGACAAAGATTGGAATATACAGCAGAGGCTTCTCAAATTAGAAATTCTAGCCAAGAGCATGAATGCGGAAGAGCTTGCTCAAAAGCTGATTCAGTGCCTGGCTGTGGAGTATGAAATGCAACCAAACCATCTTCTAGCAGCAATGAGAGATGGTGCATCAGTAAATGAAGCTGGATTGCGTCATGTTTTTCTTCCCCAGCATTCTTAATGTCATCTGTTTCTCACACACAATCGATAATGTTGGGAAACACTTTGAATTTAGTGTCCTAGACACATTTTCTAGGTGTTGGAACACCATGTTTTCTCTCAGTCCAGCTGCTCGGCTGTTGTGGAAGACAAGAACTGGCACAGCAATGCGACTTCATTCCAAAACCAGATGGTGGAGCAAATGGGAAGTCCTCAATCAGGTCATGGAGTTTTTTGGGGATGTTGAGCCCTTTCTAAGAGAAAATGATAACCTGTCTCCTGTTTGCCGTGCAAGCCTGTTGGAGATTTTTGATGATCCAGCTACTGCTAGAGACTTAGACATTGAGCTTGCTGCTATGATTGATGCGGGCAAGCACTTTGTTCAAGCAACTTATTATCTTGAGGGGGATGGTCCCTTAGTATTTACTTGCTATGAGCGTTTGCCCGCATTAGCACATGCAATAGCCATTGAATCTTATCCAAACACTGAGACCAAAGCTTGCCAACATGCAGGTAGAAATATGGCATTGTACAACAGGTTAGTTGCTCAAGCAAAGGCATGTATCAATCCAGGCTTCCGCTTTTACCAACAGAAATTCAGTGTGCAATTCTACAATATTGTCCGTGCATTTAAGGCTGCACGCTTATGCTGCCCAATACAGGTGCAAGCACTACATCCAGCTGCTGCATCAGTCCAGGAACTAAAGCAATTTAGTTTCATTACTGATTCAGAAGTTGTACAGCTTGTGGAAGAGCTGCCAAACTATCTGGCCATTGCTGATGGTGCAGCCATTGAAACAGAGGAAGGCAAAGTACAGTGGTGGGCTACACATGCCGCTGCTTTCCCAAATTGGTCTGCTGCAGTCAAAAAGATCTTGTTGGTGCAGCCTAGTTCAGCATCAGCTGAACGAGTGTTTAGCCTACTGCAAAATGCATTTAGCAAGCAGCAAGAGGCAGCATAAGAAGAAACAGTGGAAACATCGGTCATGTTACGTTACAATGACAATAAGCGCACATGAAATCTTGAATTATATGTCTGTAGAGGACTAGCTGGTGGTGCAAAACATTGACCAACAGGGACAGTGCTCTGTACTACATCCGCAAAGATGTAAATATTGAAAGACTATGGTTTTATACCACATACACTCGTGTATGTCAGAGAAACTTTATATATTTAATAAACATATTAGCAAAGTTTACGAATACAATCACGTGGTTATCGTAATAGAAAGCCAATACAGAGAATCAGATTTTTATGATTTGGGTTGAGAGAGACTCAGTCTTACAATATTGATGAGTCAGTATGATATAATCATGTATATAATATCTATGCAAAGTTAAATCTATTCATTAAATCTTTATTTAAGTTGTTAATCAATCTCTTACACTAAAAAATTGAAAGCAACTTCTGAGCTACTTTTGGATTTTGGGGCAACTTTTGAGCAACTTTTAGAGTTTTGGAGCAACTTTTGAGCAACTTTTTGAGAAAATTGGAGCAACTTTTTGAGAAAATTGGAGCAACTTTTTGAGAAAATTGGAGCAACTTGTGGACAGCCCTAAAGCGAGCCGTGCGTGACTGCAGCTTCAATAACATTCAAGCATCTGTAACAGCAAGTTGCAGTAAAAGTGTGTAACTGTAACTAACGCTTAAATTTGACCAACTGAAAAGGCGACCAATACCCTGGAAAGGAGGTCAACTGAATTATTCACCCTCTCGTCACCAAACATAGCTCCACAGACTATGCATTCTTCACTCAAGATCATTTTTCGCTGTCTTTTGGTCGGTCTTCCTCAAAACCTGGAACAAAAATTCTCAAAACAGACGCATTTCAAAAAATGGGCAACAAATTTCCCAATATAAAAGTAACCACATCTTCACGATTGATCAGTATGGGCACCGTAACAGCCCAAAAGAATTGAACTTTTCCCCATACCTGGGAACCACGCTTTGTGCACAGTTTCCTTTAATCATGCCAAGGGCTCCTTAAGCCAAGTTTTGAATGCAAATACGAAATAAATCATTGCTATGCTCTATCGTACAGGTTACAAGAAAGCGCATTATAGGCATTTACCAGTCGTTTTGACCCACTCCACCCTCGACATATGTTTTTATTTGGTTCAACGTGTTAACTGGCGTAACGAAAATTGTGACAGTATTTTGCCCTTTGCGTTACCGAATGACGTTATGTTTAAAATCTGATGACTCAGCTCATCTGTCTTATCGCTTTGAATATTTAATTTTGTTGAATTAAACTAAAAAATTAAATGTTGATACACATTTGTCCAAAACTGAACATGCTTTTACCAGGAGTTGTGAGCAATGTATTTATATACTGTTGTGAATAGGGCACTATAAAAACATGATTATCGATAAAGACAAACACATCGTCAGAATCTCAACGTGCTAACCGGCGTGACGAAAATTGTGACAGTATTATGTCGTTTGCGTTACCGAATGACGTAATGTTTAAAATTGGATGACTCAGCTCATCTGTCTTATCGCTTTGAATATTTTGTTGAATTAAAATTAAAACTTAAAGATAAATTTTGTCTACAACTGAACATGCTGTTATCAAGAGTTGTAAGCGAAGCATTTATATACTGTTGTGAATATCGCACTGTACAAACATGACTATCGATCTGAAGAAATTAGTAAAAAGCGAAGTCGTCGCTTTATCTCAAACACGTTAAAGCATGTCTTATGACGTAATCGTTAAATCTGGTTTCCTCTTCCGCAGTCAGCAAGTCAGTGTCTCGAACTCTAAAATCGACCAAACCGGTTCAAAATCAAAAGTAAAGCAAAGACTAACTGGTATATCCTTCTGTTCCCCTTATAGTATACTATCCAAGAAGATCCAGCCTCGTGTCGTAAGTCATTTCCCACCTGCCAATAACCTTTCTTAACGTTGGCAGCTAGACATTTTCAAGTAATAAACTTAACCACAACAACATACACCAGAATTTTCCTTTCATAACCTTTACTGAGAACGATTCTATCCTTACGATGTCTCAGCAACACTTTGGTCCCACCAGCATCAACAGTGCCACTGGACTTCACCTACTGTTATTATCAGTCCTCCTTGCTTTCTTTAACTAGTATTGCACAGATATTTCAATCCGGTCAAAACCAACACTTCTCGGCGGAAGTGTCCTTCTATACCTACGATACTTTTTATGTGGACCCTTGTCCTATCGTGCGTGCGTGTGTGTACAGAATACGTCATCCCATCCCGTGGGCCATAGCGAAATACACACCTTGTGAGCCTTACACGACGTATTTTGACCGACCAAACCGGTCGACCCTCTTGGCATGACTGCTCTAACTCGACTTCGTTGGTTAAACATAGGCCCGCAATGCGTGCAGAACCGACGAAGTGTTGGTTCGTCTCGAAAAGAAAGCAAGCGAGCCGTGCGTGACTGCAGCTTCAATAACATTCAAGCATCTGCAACAGCAAGTTGTAGTAAAAGTGTGTAACTGTAACTAACGCTTAAATTTGACCAACTGAAAAGGCGACCAATACCCTGGAAAGGAGGTCAACTGAATTATTCACCCTCTCCTCACCAAACATAGCCCCACAGACTACGCCCATGACCTCATGCATTCTTTACACAAGATCATTTTTCGCTGTCTTTTGGTCGGCCTTCCTCAAAACCCTGAACAAAAAAGCCATCACAACTCTCAAAACAGACGTATTTCAAAAAACGGGTGATAAATTTCCCAATATAAAAGTAACCACATCTGTACGATTGATCAGCATGGGCACTGTAACAGCCCAAAAGAATTGAACTTTTTCCCACGCCTGGGAACCACGCTTTGTGCACAGTTTCCTTTAATCATGCCATGGGCTCCTTAAGCCAAATTGTGAAAGCAAATACGAAATAAATCATTGCTACGTACAGGATACAAGAAAGCGCATTATAGGCATTTACCAGTCGTTTTGACCCACTCCACCCTCGATAAATGTTTTTACTTGGCTCAACGTGCCGTGCTAACTGGCGTAACGAAAATTGTGACAGTATTTTGCCCTTTGCGTTACCGAATGACGTAATGTTTAAACTCTGATGACTCAGCTCATCTGTCTTATCGCTTTGTATATTTAATTGTGTTGAATGAAACTAAAAAATTAAATGCCGATACAAATTTATCCACAACTGAACATGCTTTTACCGAGAGTTGTGAGGGATATATTTATATACTGTTGTGAAAAGGGCACTATAAAAACATGATTATCGTTAAAGACAAACACATCGTCAGAATCTCAACGTGCTAACCGGCGTGACGAAAATTGTGACAGTATTTTGTCTTTTGCGTTACCGAATGACGTAATGTTTAAAATCTGATGACTCAGCTCATCTGTCTTATCACTTTGAATAATTTGTTGAATTAAAATTAAAATTTAAAGATAAATTTTGTCCACAACTGAACATGCCGTTACCAAGAGTTGTGAGCTATGTATTTATATACTGTTGTGAATCTGGCACTATAAAAACAGATTATCGATTAAGACAAACACACCGTCAGAATCAGGAGAAATTAGTAAGAAGGCAAAGTCGTCGGTTTATCTCAAACACGTTAAAGCATGTCTTATGACGTAATCGTTAAATCCGGTTTGCGTTTCCGGAGTCAGCAAGTCAGTGTCTCGAACTCTAAAATCGAACAAATCGGTTCAAAATCAAAAGTAAAGCAGAAAAATTGAAAAGACTAACTGGTATATCCTTCTGTGCCGCTTATAGTATACTATCCAAGAAGATCCAGCCCCGTGTAGTAATTCATTTCCCACCTGCGAATAACCTTTCTTAACGTTGGCAGCTAGATACTTTCCAAGTATTAAACATAACCACAACAACATACACCAGAATTTTCCTCTCATAACATTTACTGTGAAAGATTCTATCCTTACGATGTCTCTGCAACACTTTGGTCCCACCAGCATCAACAGTGCCACTGGACTTAACCTCCTGTTATTATCAGTCCTCCTTGCTTTCTTTCACTAGTATTGCACAGATATTTCAGTCCGGCCAAAGCCAACACTGCTCGACGGACGTGTGCTTCTATACCTACGATACTTTTTATGTGGACCCTTGTCCTATCGTGCGTGTGTGTGTGTACTAATCGATGTCTGTGTACAACTTCTTCTCTATATGTTCAGCGGTCAGCACAAAATTATACTACAACACAGTCGAAGCAAATCTTCCACCAAGCCTCCGTCACCTTTCTTGACCTGCCAATTCAAAATGGCGACTCGTCTGCTCTTGTTCTCACCTCATCCCATCCCATCGGCCGTAGCGAAATACACACCTTGTGAGCCTTACACGACGTATTTTGACCGACCAAACCAGTCGACCCTCTTGTCACGACTGCTCTAACTCGACTTCGTCGGTTAAACATAGGCCCGCAATGCGTGCAGAACCGACGTCTCGAAAAGAAAGCAAGCGAGCCGTGCGTGACTGCAGCTTCAATAACATTCAAGAATCTGTAACAGCAAGTTGCAGTAAAAGTGTGTAACCGTAACTAACGCTTAAATTTGACCAACTGAAAAGGCGACCAATACCCTGAAAAGGAGGTCAAATGAATTATTCACCCTCTCCTCACCAAACAGAGCTCCACAGACCTCATGCATTCTTCACTCAAGATCACTTTCGTTGTCTTTTGGTCGGTCTTCCTCAAAACCCGGAAAAAAAATTCTCAAAACAGACGCATTTCAAAAAATGGGCGACAAATTTCCCAATATAAAAGTAA
Source organism: Siderastrea radians (assembly GCA_964017195.1). Taxonomy (NCBI): domain Eukaryota; kingdom Metazoa; phylum Cnidaria; class Anthozoa; order Scleractinia; family Rhizangiidae; genus Siderastrea; species Siderastrea radians. The sequence goes on along the minus strand of OZ024892.1, from coordinate 49,768,226 downwards.
CCACATCTTCACGATTGATCAGTATGGGCACCGTAACAGCCCAAAAGAATTGAACTTTTCCCCATACCTGGGAACCATGTTTTGTGCACAGTTTCATTTAATCATGTCAAGGGCTCCTTAAGCCAAATTGTGAATGCAAATACGAAATAAATCATTGCTATGCTCTATCGTACAGGTTACAAGAAAGCGCATTATAGGCATTTACCAGTCGTTTTGACCCACTCCACCCTCGACAAATGTTATTACCTGGTTCAACGTGCTAACTGGCGTAACGAAAACTGTGACAGTATTTTGCCCTTTGCGTTACTGAATGACGTTATGTTTAAAATCTGATGACTCAGCTCATCTGTCTTATCGCTTTGAATATTTAATTTTGTTGAATTAAACTAAAAAATTAAATGTTGATATACATTTGTCCACAACTGAACATGCTTTTACCAAGAGTTGTGAGCAATGTATTTATATACTGTTGTGAATAGGGCACTATAAAAACATGATTATCGAGAAAGACAAACACATCGTCAGAATCTCAACGTGCTAACCGGCGTGACGAAAATTGTGACAGTATTTTGTCTTTTGCGTTACCGAATGACGTAATGTTTAAAATCGGATGACTCAGCTCATCTGTCTTATCGCTTTGAATATTTTGTTAAATTAAAATTAAAATTTAAAGATAAATTTTGTCGACAACTGAACATGCCGTTATCAAGAGTTGTAAGCGAAGCATTTATATACTGTTATGAATATGGCACTATACAAACATGATTATCGATCTGGAGAAATTAGTAAAAAGCGAAGTCATCGCTTTATCTCAAACACGTTAAAGCATGTCTTATGACGTAATCGTTAAATCTGGTTTCCGCAGTCAGCAAGTCAGTGTCTTGAACTCTCAAATCGAACAAATCGGTTCAAAATCAAAAGTAAAGCAGAAAAATTAAAAAGAGTAACTGGTATATAATTCCGGGCCGCTTATACTATCCAAGAAGATCCAGCCTCGTGTAGTAATTCATTTCCCACCTGCGAATAACCTTTCTTAACGTTAGCAGCTGGATACTTTCCAAGTATTAAACAGGTAAACATAACCACAACAACATACACCAGAATTTTCCTCTCATAACATTTACTGAGAACGATTCTATGCTTACGATGTCTCAGCAACACTTTGGTTCCACCAGCATCAACAGTGCCACTGGACTTAACCTCCTGTTATTATCAGTCCTCCTTGCTTTCTTTCACTAGTATTGCACAGATATTTCAGCCCGGCCAAAGCTAACACTGCTCGACGGACGTGTGCTTCTACACCTACGATACTTTTTATGTGGCCCTTGTCCTATCGTGCGTGCGTGTGTGTACTAATCGATGTCTGTGTACAACTTCTTCTCTATATGTTCAGAGGTCAGCACAAAATTATACCACAACACAGTCGAAGCAAATCTTCCACCAAGCCTCCGTCACCTTTCTTGACCTGCCAATTTAAAATGGCGACTCGTCCGCTCTTGTTCTCACGTCATCCCATCCCGTGGGTCACAGCGAAATACACACCTTGTGAACCTTACACGACATATTTTGACCGACCAACCGGTCGACCCTCTTGTCACGACTGCTCTAACTCGACTTCGTCGGTTAAAAAGTGCACACAAAAGGCTAACAACCTTTTAACCTAAACATGTATTCTCATATGATTATCATAGTGTTCAAGAAGTCGGGACGCATTAGGAAGTTCTTTTTGGCAAACCCAACAGCTGAAATCGTGTATCTTTCCAGTGCAGGATCTATTATGTATTGGCAAATATCCCGGTGTAGCGAAACACTTGCCACAAGTGGTGCATTTGTAAGGCTTTTCTCCAGAGTGGGTTCTTTTGTGTCTTTTCAAGGTTCCCGCTCGGCTAAAACACTTGTCACAGGTTCTGCACTGGTAAGGCTTTTCTCCAGAGTGGGTTCTTTTGTGTCTTTTCAAGGTTTCTGCTGTGCTAAAACACTTGTCACAGGTTTTGCATTTGTAAGGCTTTTCTCCGGAGTGGGTTCTTTGGTGTATTTTCAAGTTTCCTTCTGTGCTAAAACACTTGTCACAGGTGCTGCATTTGTAAGGCTTTTCTCCAGAGTGGGTCCTTTTGTGCCTTTTCAAGTGTCCTACTCTGCTAAAACATTTGCCACAAGTTGTGCATTGGTAAGGCTTTTCTCCAGAGTGGGTTCTTTCGTGTTTTTTTAAGTTTCCTGCGCTGCTAAAACACTTGTCACAGGTTCTACATTTGTAAGGCTTTTTTCCAGAGTGGGTTCTTTCGTGTACTTTCCAGTTTCCTGCTGTGCTAAAACACTTGTCACAGGTGCTGCATTTGTAAGGCTTTTCTCCAGAGTGGGTTCTTTTGTGCCCTTTTAAGTTTCCTTCTGTGCTAAAACACTTGTCACAGGTTCTGCATTTGTAAGGCTTTTCTTCAGAGTGGGTTCTTTTGTGCCTTTTCAAGCTTCCTGCTCTGCTAAAACATTTGCCACAAGTTGTGCATTGGTAAGGCTTTTCTCCAGAGTGGGTTCTTTCGTGTTTTTTTAAGTGTCCTGTGCTGCTAAAACACTTGTCACAGGTTCTACATTTGTAAGGCTTTTCTCCAGAGTGGGTTCTTTCGTGTACTTTCCAGTTTCCTGCTGTGCTAAAACACTTGTCACAGGTGCTGCATTTGTAAGGCTTTTCTCCAGAGTGGGTTCTTTTGTGCCTTTTTAAGTTTCCTTCTGTGCTAAAACACTTGTCACAGGTTCTGCATTTGTAAGGCTTTTCTCCAGAGTGGGTTCGTTTGTGTACTTTCAAGCTTCCTTCTGTGCTAAAACACTTGTCACAGGTTCTGCATTTGTAAGGCTTTTCTCCAGAGTGGGTTCGTTTGTGTACTTTCAAGCTTCCTGCTGTGCTAAAACACTTGTCACAGGATCTGCATTTGTAAGGCTTTTCTCCAGAGTGGGTCCTTTTGTGTCTTTTCAAGGTTTCCGCTATGCTAAAACACTTGTCACAGGTTTTGCATTTGTAAGGCTTTTCTCCAGAGTGGGTTCTTTCGTGTATTTTCAAGTGTCCAGTTGCGCAAAAACACTTATCACAGGTTCTGCATTGATAAGGCTTTCTTGCAGAATCGGTTCTTTCGTGTCCTTTCAAGTCTCCTGGCTTTCTTCCACAATCAGTTCTTTCGTGTCCTTTCAAGTCTCCTGCTTGGCTAAAACACTTGTTGCAAGTTTTGCATTTGTGCTGCTTTTCTTCAAATTCAGTTCTTGAACAGTTCTGCATAGTTATAACACTCGAAAATATTCCTGCCATACAAAGGTACAAAAAGTGTTTCAACTTGCATTCTTATTCACGTAGATATTATTGTTAGTTTTATTAGAGTGAATTCGTATGACCCATTTCTTATGTGCTAATGAGGCGCATGACCGGTCCGGGTACGCAAGAGCGATTCACGATTGAAATGCGTTTCCTGTGCGTACCTGTGTTCAACATACGCCAAAGAAAACAAGCGTTTTAAAAAAAGATACGGAGTATAACTGTAGAAAAATAGTGCTTGGTACATTACGTTTCAAGGTGTCTTTTTAAAAAGGATGTTACAAACTCCACAAGGCAGCTCGCTTTACATGTACCTTTATCACACGACTTTCGACATTTTGAACACGCAATAGTTAACTTAAAAATTCATTTCAACGCTTCTTTCGTATAACCCACATGCAGCCCTGCGTTAAATTAAAAGGCTGACTTTCTGACGCCTGTGGCAGAGAAACACTCGTGCCGGTATTTTCTCACGCTGGTACGCAAACAATAGAAGAAAAGAATAGCCCACGTCAGGGCTTGTTATTTTGAAATGTTCACAATTAGGAATTTGAAGCAATGGCTTCAGTTGTCATTAGCATTTAGTGATTCTCGTTAGCATATAAGAAACGGGTTATACGAATTCACTCTAGTGTGATGCCTGGACAACTTTCTGGTTGACAAAAAAGAAATACAATGAGACAACACATTGAAACATTGTTTTGCCGTTTTGGTCTATCTATCTTTCAGGTCTATCGTCTCAGTCTATATGTCTTTTATTTAATGTGTATACAAAGAAAATGGCCATCCCCTAATGCACCAGTCAATAAAAATCTCCTCACCCCCTACACTAGTGTGATTCTCAGATGATGTGAGGTTACTCACCCTTACTATCTCATCTCCTACCCTGAAGTTCAGTCCACTGTTTTGGATTTGGCCATTCCGAGCAGATTTTCTACGTTCTCAGAAATCACGACTTTCCAAATGCTTCTAAGGGAGATGTGATCATCCCAGGATGCAAGAGTTCGGAAAACTAGACGAGGCCACACAACATCTCGACAGCTCGACGCGACTCGACCAACTCAACAACCGGCTTATTTATGAAGTAGATCATCCCAAATGTGTCGCAAAATCGGATGTACTTCAAACCGTATAGCACAGAACGTACCGCGGTACGCTGCTACTTTTGCCTTATACATACTTATCACCCAAGCATGCAATGATTTCTGTAACTTTTCCCCACTCAGTTACCATGGTAACATAACTTATAATAAAAGTGTTCACTATAAATTGAATGAATCTTCTGAGAAAACGTGGAGAAGGTATCACTAACACCTTGCCAACGTATACTAATGTTTGGATAACCTGTACACATTGAAACTATTACGCTACAAACATGAAATGTACTGAGGTATAGAAGAGGAAACTGGTCATTATACAAATCAAACCTATTACGTTACAAACACGCTCAATGAAGAAAAATTAAACTAGCCGTGAAATCTTGTGCCTTTCGTAACTTTAACAGATGAAAATAAATAATAAATACAAGTAAAATAAATCGCCGGATTGTGCTCTCTTGTTCGCACGTTACGGTACGATGCTAGTGAGAAAAAAACTATCAGACAAAAGAAGGATGTAATGCTCGCCTAGTTTGCTATGATGCTAGCGGAGACACATAGGACATGTCGTTCAATATTTGTCGATGTTGTCGTTTGTACGCTCTGTACCGTGCGGGGTTACGGGGCTACCACGGTTACGCTGCTATAACTTGTCGCTCTTACTGTGTGGGGGTACGGCGCTACCACGCTACGCTGCCATTATTTCCTACGTCACTGCATAAGTCGATCGTTCCTTGTGGGGGTACGGGGCTACGACGGTACGCTGTTCCTTCATTACTTAATTGATTGTAAATACTTTGTCATAAATTCCTAAAGTGGTTTTTAGAGATGTTCTGGAAAAAATCGCAATACTAAAGCTACTATAACCGTACGAAACAGATTATGTTCACGCAGTGCTGCTTTAGCGGCTAAAAATGACTGCAGTGAGCACAACGGAAAGGTTGCACGAGCGCTGCTTTCATTGCGCTGCAGCAGTGACGCAAAATGACTGCATGAGTGCTGCAGAAGCGACATTGGGAGCTGCTGGAACGCTGCAAGAGAGCTACTGCAAAATAGCAACATGAAGCTTATGGTACATTAGCAGCGCATCACTATAACGTACAGAGAAACGCTGAGAAGATAAGACAAATACTGTACAAACGATCCAACGTACGGAGAAACGTGAAAAAGACAAGACGGAGAAACTAGCAGCGCATCATATAACGTACAGAGAAACGTTGAGAAGATAAGACAAATACTGTACAAACGAACTAACGTACAGAGAAACGCTGAGAAGAGAAGACAAATACTGTACAAACGAACTAACGTACGGAGAAACGCTGAGAAGATAAGACAAATACTGTACAAACGAACTAACGTATGGAGAAACGTCGAGAAGATAAGACAAATACTGTACAAATTAAACGAAGTAACGTACCGAGAAACGTTGAGAAGATAAGACAAGATAAGAGAAGATAATACTGTACAAACGAACTAACGTATGGAGAAACGCTGAGAAGATAAGACAAGTACTGTACAAACGAACCAACGTACGGAGAAACGTGAAAAAGACAAGACGGAGAAACTAGCAGCGCATCATATAACGTACAGAGAAACGTTGAGAAGATAAGACAAATACTGTACAAACGAACTAACGTACAGAGAAACGTTGAGAAGATAAGACAAATACTGCACAAACGAACTAACATACGGAGAAACGCTGAGAAGACAAGACAAATACTGTACAAACGAACTAACGTACGGAGAAACGTTGAGAAGATAAGACAAATACTGTACAAACGAACTAACGTCTGGAGAAACGTCGAGAAGATAAGACAAATACTGTACAAATTAAACGAAGTAACGTACGGAGAAACGTTGAGAAGATAAGACAAATACTGTACAAACGAACTAACGTACGGAGAAACGTTGAGAAGGTTAGACTAATACTGTACAAACGACCTAACGCACCGAGAGCAATTAATGTGACGACAGTAATATCGCGCGAACGTACTACGACATGGAGAAACATGAGACGAGACTAATATACCACACGAACGGACTAACGTACGACAACACTAGTAGTGTACGAACTAACGTTCAGAACTAGAGACACTTTGAGACAGTGCAGCTGTTAGGCAACGAAATTATCAGTAACTGGGAGAATTCCACGAGCTAAAACTGAACATCACGAGTATTTGGCTAGTTGAACACCGCCAAGGTCGAGAGCTGGTTGAATTTTAAAAGTTTTTTTTATGTTGAGACCCAGTCTGTGGGCATACACGCAATTCTAACACTGCTTAGCTTCACAATGCATCACTGGGCGATTGTCAAAGCACACTTGTACATTCGTTTTCAATTCTATCTGAACAGTTTGTCTGAGGCTATGTATATGTGGAGTGTATTGCAGCTAAACAAAACATGTCGAGCTGTATCAGTTGTCATTTGAATATGGTTCGAAGCAAATCGAATTGCTGAACGAGATCTTCAAGGGAAAAAGCTACGACGTTTTTCGTGTTCAGATATCACGTCAGACCATATGACAAAATTGGTCGGAAAATTTCGAAATTTGGTGGGACAATGTCTGATCACCGACTGTTACTTCCAGCACTGCTGCAGGATGGTACATTAATGAGTATTCATACTTTTAAGTGGCCTACTGTTTTCATAAGGGACAGGTGTTTTTTTCCGAACCCGGTCTTTTGCTTTAAAAAAATTGAAGCACGCCGTTTCAGGACCATAATTTTTTTATGGCCCTGTCACTCTTTACCCGACCCGGTCATCCCCACAAATAATGAACCGTCCCTAACGTGCCCCAGACTCTGACGATCTGCTCGAGTTCGTGTTTATCAAGCATCTACTGCTATGCTCGCTGTTTGTATTCACGGTCTAGGAAAAACAGTAAATATTTCGTCGTCTCTGTGAAAGCATTCTCAGTTGTGGGCGAGTTTATACCGACATGCAACGTTTGAGTTGAATTTGCATCTTCAGCAGAATAAATAAAAGCGATAAGAAAGATAAGCTGAGTCATCAGAGTTTAAACATTACGTCATCCAGTAACGCTATAGTCAAAACATTGTGTCACACAGTCACACTTTTTGTCACGCCGGTTGGTATGAATACGGGATCGCGCTAACCTTTGTTAAACCTGGGGGATGGGGTGGGTCAGAACGGCCGGTGAAAATGCCCATTGGGCTGTCTCTTTCGTTTCTGAAAAACCAAACGCCTTCAATTCTTTCTTCGATGGAAGCTTCGCGCAAGCGATTTCGCTTCATGTGCAAGTTGTTTTGAAGAGCACTTACTGATGCAAACTGAGTATGTTTTTCAAAACTTTTACGAAAACTGCAAGGAATACGAAGAATCCCTCAATTAATTAAGCTTAAAAAGCCATTTTGGTGCAAATTTACAACAATACGTGTAATTTACTCCACCGTAGACTCGTAGAAGTGCTAGAGCATTTCCCAGAAAGTCCGCAGCTCGAACAGTCTTTGGAGATGGAAGATTTTCCTTTGCTGTGACAAACGGCACTTCGTCCTCGAAAGATGTTTTCTTCGCTCTAAAAGCTCTAAATTCCATCGCTTGACTTGTCGAGTGTTTGTTAGAGCTTCTTCTTTCGTTGTTTTAGTTTTAAAAGGTAATCCTTCGTTCCGAGAGTGAGCTATTGCCATTTTGAAAATTCACGCGTAAAGAACACGGCAGCCATTTTGAATGAAATGTGATCTTCTCGGAGAGTGACAAGAAGTCTTTCCTTCTAGCCTTCAAATATATGCGCACTAGGTGAATTCTGATTGGTTGAACGTTCCTCAAAACAACTAGGACAAAAGGGGACTAAAGAAGCCTTTCTAGGGGAGGCTAGGGCCAAAGCTCATTCAAGCGAACAGCCAATAATCCGACGAGATTGACAAGCCTTGACAGTTAATGACAGGACACGGAAACATTTCAAAACCAAATATGTGCACAGGTTGAAGCCCGAAAAAAAAAACCAATAAATAAATAAAGCTGTGCTCTGGAATGACCTTTCGAGCTCGGATTCACAGAACAGATCCCCAGATTTAGTTTTAGTGTCAAAAATAGTGATATATACGAAGCCAAACGCGGCCGTTATCCCATGACTTACTGAACGGCCTCGTTTTGGTCGGTATATAGTGATATATACCGAGCCAAACGCGGCCGTTATCCCATGACTTAACGGCCTCGTTTCGGTCGGTATATAGTGATATATACGGAGCCAAACGCGGCCGTTATCCTTTGACTTAATGGCCTCGTTTCGGTCGGTATATAGTGATATATACCGAGCCAAACGCGGCCGTTATCCTTTGACTTAATGGCCTCGTTTCGGTCGGTATATAGTGATATATACCGAGCCAAACGCGGCCGTTATCCTTTGAATTAATGGCCTCGTTTCGCTTGGTATATAGTGATATATACCGAGCCAAACGCGGCCGTTATCCTTTGACTTAATGGCCTCGTTTCGCTTGGTATATAGTGATATATACCGAGCCAAACGCGGCCGTTATCCTTTGACTTAATGGCCTCGTTTCGCTTGGTATATAGTGATATATACCGAGCCAAACGCGGCCGTTGTCCTTTGACTTAATGGCCTCGTTTCGGTCGGTATATTTAACAATTATTCTACGAGGGCGCGCTGGATATCGAATGATAGATAACCAACGAGGCGCGTAGCGCCGAGTTGGTTATAATCATTTGATATCCAGCAAGCCCGAGTAGAATAATTGTTTTATTAAAAACTTAACCACTATTTAAAAAGAAAATCAGAAAGAACGGGAAAAATGAGAAATGAAATTTAAGCGGAACAAGAATCGATCACATGACTGAAAGAAAAAGGTGCCAAAACCTCGCGAAGTGTTGCAGCGTTTCATTGCAAAGCTGAATGAATCAATGAAAACTGCTCGGAAGTGAACAAAGTAGCACACGTTTTGGAAAAAAAATCTTCTAATTATTGGCTCTGAAATATGGTACATGTTTGATTTTCCCTGAACATTGTTGTAATCATCGTTCAAAGCGGATTGAAGCTGTACAATTTCACCATATAGCTGCTGGAGTTGAAACTGAACAAGTTTGTAATCTGTTCGCACAACGGAGCCATCATGTGCGTGTTTGATCGAACTGAAGACAGAACAAATTTGAACAGTTGAACTTGAAGAGGTATTTTCTATGCAGCTCAGAAGCAAGATTACTGTAGCGAGGAACATTAGAATTCACCATCATAGTTTGTTAAACGCAAAGCGCAAAATGCAGTTGTTCTCGGTTTAGAGGTTGCGGACGGAATGGTAAAAACAACATTCAAACAACTGGAAAAGCGATTCAACTCCGTTTACATGGCATCCAATTTCTAACTGAGCATTTGGACCTGTTGGAACATAGAGCTACAACAAGTGCAGGTAAACCAGTGTCCTGATTTTGCATGTTAAAGCCGAAAAACAATCTCGCCCTTCCTTCCTTCTTGGTAGTTTGCAGCTGTATTTTTTTAGCACTTGTTTAGACTGCTTCATGATTTTCGCACCGACTCGCCATGAATGTGTGATAGTTTTTATTAAATGGTCCAGCCCCATTTCATTGTGTTTTATTTTATGTCTTGTCTTGATATTTTGAAGTGGAAATCCTTTTTGATAATACCTACCGTTTGTTCAATTTCAATGATCGACGCGACGATTCTGCACAGTTTCTTCAAACAATTTTGACTTGTGTTAGACGACGCTGTTGGTGATGCTTGTTGGTGACGTTGTTGGAATTTCTGCTTAATTTAAATTTGCTGGCAAGTGATTTTTCTCGTCCATTTTTCTCGCTGGATTGCTCGCGAGGAAAAAAACTTTCAGCTCACTTTGTTGTTGAGTGTTCATTGACCATATTTGGTCGCAGCAGGTATATGAGCTGATAGCCTAGCTCCGTTGAGCCAATCAAAATGCTAGAAATCCAATATACCTAGTCCAGTTTTTAATAAAGTGATATATACCGAGCCAAACGCGGCCGTTATCCTTTGACTTAATGGCCTCGTTTCGGTCGGTATATAGTGATATATACCGAGCCAAACGCGGCCGTTATCCTTTGACTTAATGGCCTCGTTTCGCTTGGTATATAGTGATATATACCGAGCCAAACGCGGCCGTTATCCTTTGACTTAATGGCCTCGTTTCGGTCGGTATATAGTGATATATACCGAGCCAAACGCGGCCGTTATCCCATGACTTCATGGGATAACGGCCGCGTCTGGAGTTTCTCTCTATGCCGAGTGAAACGAGGCCGTTAAGTCATGAGATAACGGCCACGTTTGGAGTTCTTCTCTAATTCGAACGAAACGAGGCCGTGAAATGATGGGATAACGGTCGCGTTTGGAGTCGGCTTCTCTGTACTGAAGATTGCATCGAAAGCCCTTGTCTTGAGCTCAGAAAAAAAAGTCACCAAAGATTATAGATGGTGACCAGTATGCTTGTAGTATGTCAAAGGCAGAACAACATTTGACGCTGTTCCCGTAAATACTGGATTTGTGATCAGAGGAACTATCAGAATCGACCAAGGATAACATCAGAAGTAGGGTAGCTTCTGCTATACAATCAGCCTCTCTACCTGACAGTAACTTGACTAAAGCTGAACGACAAGCACTGAAACGACTGAAAACCGACGAAAACATTGTCATACTCTCCGCTTACAAAGAGCGATTGACTGTTGTCATGGACAAATTAAGACAGACTATTATGACAAAATGGACGCACTTGTTAACGACAAACAGACCAGTTTTTTTTTTATTTTTTATTTTTAAAGAACAACTAGTGAGCAGCACACAGCAACATATCTCATTTTTTTCAAGCTGTTAATCTCGAGTATATGATTTAACTAAAAATACAATGTTATTTGTTGTAAAAGCTATTCTTTGAAGTAACAAAGCCACAGTTCTGAAATTTTTGAATACTGCACTATATACCAAGCGAAACAAGGCCGTTAAGTCATGGGATAACGGCCGCGTTTGGCTCGGTATATATCACTATATACCGACCGAAACAAGGCCGTTAAGTAATGGGATAACGGCCGCGTTTGGCTCGGTATAGATAATGATGTTGAAATACGGACGAAGATAACGGCCTCAAAATCGTTCGTATATCTGACAGACCAAGATTGCGGCCTCTTTCGTGATTGTCAAAACACGCGTTCGTTTGTACAATATTTGTCTTATCTTCTCGACGTTTCTCCGTACGTTAGTTCGTTTGTACAGTATTTGTCTTATCTTCTCAACGTTTCTCCGTACATTAGTTCGTTTGTACAGTATTTGTCTCATCTTCTCAACGTTTCTCCGTACATTAGTTCGTTTGTACAGTATTTGTCTTATCTTCTCAACGTTTCTCCGTACGTTGGTTCGTTTGTACAGTATTTGTCTTATCTTCTCAACGTTTCTCTGTACGTTAGTTCGTTTGAACAGTATTTGTCTTCTCAGCGTTTCTCCGTAAGTTCGTTCGTTTGTACAGTATTTGTCTTATCTTCTCAACGTTTCTCTGTACGTCAGTTCGTTTGTACAGTATTTATCTTATCTTCTCAACGTTTCCCCGTACGTTAGTTCGTTTGTACAGTATTTGACTTATTTTCTCAGCGTTTCTTCGTACGTTAGTACGTTTTTACAGTATCTGTCTTATCTTCTCAACGTTTCTCCGTACGTTAGTTCGTTTGTACAGTATTTATCTTATCTTCTCAACGTTTCTCTGTACGTTAGTTCGTTTGTACAGTGTTTGTCTTATTTTCTCAGCGTTTCTCTGTACGTTAGTTCGTTTGTACAGTATTTGTCTTATCTTCTCAACGTTTCTCCGTACGTTAGTTCGTTTGTACAGTATTTGTCTTCTCTTCTTAACGTTTCTCTGTGCGTTATAGCGATACGCTGCTAATCCACCATAAAGCTTCATGTTGCTATTTTGCAGTAGCTCTCTTGCAGCGTTCCAGCAGCTCCCAATGTCGCCTCTGCAGCACTCATGCAGTCATTTTTTGTCACTGCTGCAGCGCAATGAAAACAGCGTTCGTGCAATCTTTCCGTTGTGCTCACTGCAGGCATTGATAGCCGCTAAAGCAGCACTGCGTGAACGTAATCTGTTTCGTACGGGTATAGTAGCTTTAGTATTGCGATTTTTTCCAGAACATCTCTAAAAACCACTTTAGGAATTTATGACAAAGTATTTACAATCAATTAAGTAATGAAGGAACAGCGTACCGTCGTAGGCCCGTACCCCCACAAGGAATGATCGACTTATGCAGAGTGACGTAAGAAATTATAGTAGCGTAGCGTGGTAGCGCCGTACCCCCACACAGTAAGAGCGACAAGTTATAGCAGCGTAACCGTGGTAGCCCCGTACGGTACAGAGCGACTACACCGACAAATATTGAACGACATGTCCTATGTTTCTCCGCTAGCATCATAGCAAAGTAGGCGAGCATTACATCCTTCTTTTATCTTATAGTTTTTTCTCATTAGCATCGTACCGTATCGTGCGAGCAAGAGAGTAGAATCCAGCGATTAATTTTACTTGTATTTATTATTTGTTTTCACCTGCTAAAGTTACGAAAGGCACAAGATTTCACGGCTAGTTTAATTTTTCTTCATTGAGCGTGTTTGTAACGTAATAGTTTTGATTTTTACAATGACCAGTTTCCTCTTCTATACCTCAGTACATCTCCGTACACTGATCATGTTTGTAGCGTAATAGTTTCAATGTGCACAGGTTATCCAAACGTTAGTATACATTGGCAAGGTGTTAGTGTTACCTTCCCCGCGTTTTCTCAGAAGTTTCGTTCAATTTATAGGGAACACTTTTATCATAAGTTATGTTACCATGGTAACTGAGTGACGAAAAGTTATAGAAATCATTGCATGCTTGGGTGATAAGTATGTATAAGGCAAGAGTAGCAGCGTACCGCGGTACGGAAGTGCATCCGATTTTGCGACAGCTATAGATCATCCCAACTAACCTCACCCACTGCCAGACAACATCTCTGCAGCTCGACGCGACTTGACCAACGCAACAACCCTCGATGATGTATAACTAGTGTATGTAGTTGATATACACTAATTATGACAGGGATCTCTTCTTCTATAACATTAACATAAAGGAGGCCAACTGATTTTCTTTAAGGGAGAACAAAACGTTGTCACTTTTTTCTGGGTCATTTTTTGTTTGTATTTTACGAATAAGTGAATTTTCAAACATTAGCCCAGTTTTTCAGGGTCATTTTTTGAAATAAAGTAAGGACAAGTGAATTTTCACACATTAGTCTAATTTCTTCTAGCTTCTTATATCAAGCCCCGAAATTTCTCACATTGTTCTTTAAGAAGTTAGGCTTTTGTTAGCATATCGAAATGTTAAAGACATGATCTTTTAGCCAACTTCAGTTCCAACTTAAGGTACATGAAAAAAGGGTGGCGACTAAAGCTGTTCCCATTTTGGTGTACGAAAGTATGATATGTTTGTCTGCCAGTACAGGAAGCGCTTCCCAAATGCCAGGAAATTATTTTGAGGTTTTGAATAACAAAATACATGTGCATAGAAAAACGCAAGTGATAAACTGAAAAAAGCACGGCAAATACGCATAGAAAACGCTCCTGCGTTCAACAAAGTAAAGAAAACATCGGTGCTAATCAACAAGAGGCCCTCGTGGCAGAAATGAAAATCTCACTTGCTAGAAAGATCGTTACTAGACTTTCTTAAAGTACACAACTTCACTTAGGATCGAAAATGCAATAACCAGATTGGCTAATTTGAATTAGCGAATAGAAATCCTTCATTTTGGATCCGCTCCACGAGTACTCAAACGGTAGCACACCTCATTTTCAACGAAATGAGAACAGCTTCCACTACCATTCCTCCAAACCTTAACATACTAGCAACTGAAGAGATTCACTGAGAGAATCGAAACTGCAGTCTTGCTTGAGACAAACCATGGAGGAAAAAAGCATCTTAAATCAAGACGGATTAATTTGCCTGTCCATATTGGCATACACAAACACGTGGTCGTCAGACTTGCTAACAGGGGCACCCAACGAGAAAATTTTAGCAAAATACTCGAAGAACGGAAAAAGATTTACATCAAATTCCCCTACTGCAAGAAGAATGAAATCGCAAGCAAAAAGTTTATTTCAAAACTGAACTCCTTCACTAATTTCAAGTATATTTTCATCATTCTGTGGCAAACTAGACAAATCAAAAGTCTATTCAGCCTCAAGGACAAAAACCTTCACAAGTCCCACGTTATTTACGAAGGATAATGCTCATGCGGAGAAAACTATGTAGGTGAAACAATGCGAAATTTTGAAGTGCGAATAACTGAACATTCAAATATCTGCCACACCTCGGAACCAGCACGTCACCTTTTGGAAAACGCAAGTCACTCATTCCAGTGGAGAGTCCTTTGCTCAGCAACATCTTATTTTAAGAGAAAGATCATCGAGGGCCTAATCATCCAACAAAGGAGCCCAACTTTGAACAAACAAGTTAATTGCTATGTTGCGCAGTTGTTCCCTTCGGGAATAACCTGAGTATAAAAACCATGCAAATCACGAACGGCCTTTTAACCCTGATGATGACATACTTGTCGAAAACGTTTGGTTCCTTTTAATTGTTTATACCCCCCTTTTTATCTTTTTTAGCCTTGTATATATATCACTTGAAATATCATTTTCTCCTTTCTTAGATTGTTTCAGAGCTTTTCAAAGGCATATTTGTGTAAGCTAATACAGATTGATCTGTTCGGATTTTCTAGCTGAAAATTTAGGCCCAAGAAAATCTTAGGAAAGAAAATCCTAGCCGCCGAATTTCCGAGCTGCTGGTGGCTCTCCAAAAATGCTAGCTGACCTTACTTTGGACTCTAAACGACATATTTGTCCCTCCGAAAACAATAGGAACTAACAAGTCATCTTTTTACGGAAGTCGGCCGTGATGTTTCGCCACAGAAATCTCTAGCTTTCACTGCAATTTAATCAGAAAATCTCAGGCGATTTTAGTCCTTCCGAACAGATATTCCCCGAAGCGAACAGTTGGGTGCCCCTGTTGCTAAGAACAGGAGGAAAGATATAAAGCTCCTAGATACGAAACTCTTAGTTTCAAGAGGGGCTTACTCACACATGTTTGACTGAAGCAGAGTTCAGCCACCTACTACATGTTGCATAGCTAGAAAGAAGCTACAACTTCAGATTCATGACGAAAAGGGTCTATAGATCACACTCCGTGATGCAAAAGACAACATCCTGCAACATAATTATACAAATATGCCGGGCCCGGCGTTACAAACATCAGCAGGGAAATTAACTGATCGCGTTGAAGATAATATTTCAGATCCTTTATTGTCACAAATACAAAGATGAGAGGCTGAAAAACTCTATCAAGTTCCCAAACGAGCCAGATTCAACGTACCTAATATGCCGAAAGCGGCATAGAAACCACATTTAGTCGCTTAACAAACGGTCAGAGGTCAAATTTAACTGAGAATAACAAACAGTGTGCTTGAGCCACAAGAATCCACCGGTTATTAGAAAATTGATCATCAAAGTTTTAAAAAATGCGACGCCTAAGTTGTAACGGCTCAATTCAGTCACCACAAAAAAATCCTCCAAACTAAACCCACTACAAAAACGCAAGAAGCAAAATTGGTCAATAGACCGAGATAATTTAAAGCCGTACTCGTTAGAGCAAAGCTTTGAAGGTCAACGTTTTATCGATCTTGACCAACAGGAGTCGTGTTTGGCCTGTCAAGTTATCAAGGGGAAGCGAGCTGGTTCATTACTGGGGAAGAGTAGGTGAGGGGGTTTATTACTGGGGAAGAGTAGGTGAGGGGGAGTTTTGTCAAAGATGGCGGATAGTCAGATCCAACAAACAGGGAGAGATCAGTAATGAAATTTATAATACAGTCGGCATTACGAAAACTAAACAGAAAAATAAGGTGTTTGGATGTGAAGAACACACGATGGAAGTCGTGCTTAAAGTTGTGGCGTTGGTCGAGCTCGTCGCGCTGGTGAAGCCGTTGTCTGTCGGTCGAGTTGTTCCGTCCTGTGGTGGAACGAAGGTAAATGATAATAGAAAAATGTCAAGCGGATACGATAGCAAATCGCAACACAACACAACGCAACACAACAGGGAAAAGACAAGAACAATACACACAGCAAATCGCAACACAACACAACGCAACACAACAGGGAAAAGACAAGAACACAACATGAATCGCAACGCAACACAACTGGAAGAACACAACATGACAAAACTCAAGACAGATATGCAAAGGACCGTCGAGCTGGTCGATGGACCAAAAACTCCACGGAAAAATTTGGTCAAAAAACGCTGCACATTTGATTTAAATCGTGTTAATTTCAAATACCTTAATTAACACAAGCGTTATGCCGTAAACACCGGCTTATAAGCTGCACTCGCAGATAAGCTGCACCCTGAGTTTAGAAGCTCAAGATTTGGAAAAAAAATTTTTTGTTAAAAATTCAAAGCCGAGTCATTTTGATCGTGTCTTAAAGTACACACGAGTGACCACGAGTGACCACGAATGACCATGAGTGACCAGGAGTGACCACGAGTAGACCACAAGTGACCACGAGTGACCAGGAGTGACTACGAGTGAGATTGCACCTAAATATTTTGCTGATGTTACGATGACATCATCATTAGATCATTTTATCAAATAATCACTATTTCACGGCAAACTGGCCGTTTCTTTAGACCTTAATACCTGGATTCGACATTTTCGCCATTTCTGACTGAATGGGGGAGGGGCCAGGGGACAGACAGGGAGGGGGATGGGGGCACAAACTTCCCGCCACCCGCACCCTTTAATCTCGGTTCCCGCCACTTTTCTTACCTTTTTCTTCCCGCGCTTTTTTCCGCCTCCTGTGCACCTCCCTTCCTCTTTTCTACCCGGAGTCCCAAATTCTCTTAAAAGTAGTTCACTTTAATAAATTTGTTAGTTTTCAGTTAACTAAAGGTGGGATAATCTCATCGTGACCACGAATGTGACCAGGAGTGACCACGAGTAGACCACAAGTGACCACGAGTGACCAGGAGTGACTACGAGTGACCACGAGTGAGATTGCACCTAAATATTTTGCTGATGTTACGATGACATCATCATTAGATCATTTTATCAAATAATCACTATTTCACGGCAAACTGGCCGTTTCTTTAGACCTTAATACCTGGATTCGACATTTTCGCCATTTCTGACTGAATGGGGGAGGGGCCAGGGGACGGACAGGGAGGGGGATGGGGGCACAAACTTCCCGCCACCCGCACCCTTTAATCTCGGTTCCCGCCACTTTTCTTACCTTTTTCTTCCCGCGCTTTTTTCCGCCTCCTGTGCACCTCCCTTCCTCTTTTCTACCCGGAGTCCCAAATTCTCTTAAAAGTAGTTCACTTTAATAAATTTGTTAGTTTTCAGTTAACTAAAGGTGGGATAATCTCATCGTGACCACGAATGTGACCAGGAGTGACCACGAGTAGACCACAAGTGACCACGAGTGACCAGGAGTGACTACGAGTGACCACGAGTGAGATTGCACCTACATATTTTGCTGATGTTACGATGACATCATCATTAGATCATTTTATCAAATAATCAGAGAAACTCAGGCGAGAAAACTCAGGCGCCCACTCTACCGTTATTCAACAAACTAAAATGGCTTTATTATTGCAGCAGCTACATTATTGCCTGTGAAAAGTTATTAATAATATTCAAAGAAATCTAAGATAAATAATTACTTTGATTTCCTCTTTCTAGACTGTTGTAGTTAACAAAGTGGTTTGATTGTATTGTTTTGCTGATATGAGAAATTTATAGCGTAAACCACTATAATCGTTTAACAATTAAATATTTCCTGAAATCACGTACTTTCACAGAAAACCTTTTTGTTAATATTTGTATTTGTCATTTTCACTTTCTTTTTTTTTCACCCTTGGTCACTGGTAGCCTTTCGAGGAGGGGGGGGGGGGGTAGGGATGGAGGTGGACAGAATTTGGAAATCCGGGTAGAAAAGAGGGAGGGAGGTGTACGGCAGGCGGAAAAAAGCGCGGGAAGAAAAAGGTAAGAAAAGTGGCGAGAACCGAGATTAAAGGGTGCGGGTGGCGGGAAGTTTGTACCCCCCCCCATGCCCCCTCCCTGTCCGTCCCCTAGCCCCTCCCCCATTCAGTCAGAAATGAGGAAAATGTCGAATCCAGGCATAAAGGTCTCAAGAAATGGCCAGTTTGCCGTGAAATAGTGATTATTTGATAAAATGATGTAATGATGATGTCATCATGATATCAGCCACATATTTTGATGCAATCTCACTCATGGTCTACTCGTGGACACTCGTGGTCACTCGTGGTCATTCGTGGTCACTCGTGGTCACTCGTGGTCACTCGTATGTACTTTTAGACACGATCAGTCATTTTATTTAATGAACATATTGGCTCAAGTGAAATCCTTTTCACAACGTATACGGATTGGTGATTCAATTTGTAGTCTGAACAAGACTCAAACATGCATTTTTATCCTTATAACAAGTATCAAAAAGGTATGTCAACGTACTTAAACACAAGATCGCTTTCTTTACACCAGCATTTTTCCAGTTAAAGCTATTTGGCCATTTGGTTGCATATCTTGGCTTAGTAGGCAGGCATTTGATGAGAAGAGAGAAAACTGGTGACAAGTGTTGTTGCTTCGTTCATTTGCAAAGCAAACTGAAATGGAGGTTTTAGCAATTTCTTCAGCTGTTCGTGGCTTCCATGTTTACAAGATATTTGGAAGCCATCCATCGGTGACAAACTCGCCTGTGAAAGGGAGTTCGATAATTGCTTTGACAAATTTGCCATCAAAGTTGGTAACAACGGGGAAACAGTGGGTCATTTGCCATGCAAGTGACTGAACAAAAAATAAAGGTAACAGCTGACTGCAAAACTCTCATACAACTCTCTTGTCTGGGCCAAACGAGAGAAAACTCTCCACAACTCTCTTGAAAAATTGAACAAGTTCAAATTCGATGAGAGCGGTTGAGAGTGAGCAAGAAACGCCGAGAGTACATGAGAGTTTGAGGCCTAACGAGAGCGCGAGTTTGAACTCTCGGCGACTTTTTGTGACTCTCGCTCTCGTTTGGCCCCGGCTTTATACATTGAACTGGATGACTGTCTAGACTGTCACAAGTTCACCAAGGGCGTATAAATGATCATCTTAAATTAATGGCGCGATTGCAGAATACACCGCAACTTCCACTTGTCGTATCGGAATCCTCTGTAAAACGGGGTGAAAACAATAGGCACCACTGTTTCTCAATGAGCTGTAAATAAACTGCGGGGTGTTCTGCAATCTTTGTTGTGACTGTCAACACAGGTAACCAAAGCGTAATATGAGAGATTGTATGGAGTTGAAATTCGATCGAAAATAATCGGCGGTTTTCCGCCGAAAATGCATTAAAATCGAAATAAAGTTTTAAAAACCTTACCTGTTGTGTGTTTGCTGTATTTTTATCGCTTTTCCGAGCTTCCGGAGGCCGTTTTGGGCGATTTTCTGCTTGACCGTCGATGCGACGGCATGTCACATACTAAAGAGAGCTAAAGGTAGGAAAACGGGAATTCAAATTCGCCAACCGACATTCGAGGTCCCGATCAAAATACCCGCTAAAAATCGATTCAATCCATAGTCAGTGCTTTCAAACCACAACACATTACAAAAAGGATAAATTTCCTACCTTTCTCTGTGATTCAATCGTCAATTAGTTGATCTCTCGAAGTACAACCCTGCATTAAAAACGAACTAACTTTTCGAAATCGCCGCCATCACAGGCTTGTAAGGAAAAGAAGGTCAAAAGTAACGGTCAAGCCTGGAACAAAGCGCCAAATTTCGCTCCACTGGGGGACGACATGAGTGACTTCTGTGTTGGCAAATGCCAAACTCACCCTCTCTCCGGTAAGTTAAGTTTATACCTGAATGCGACCCGCGCGCGATTTCCCGCCGAAATTTGAGCGGCACAACACTTGACTTACCGGAGAGGGGGTGAATTTGCCATTTGGCGACACAGAAGTCACTCATGTCGTCCCCGGTGGAGCGAAATTTGGCGCTTTGTCCCAGGCTTGACCATTAGTTTTGACCCTCTTTTCCTTACAAGCCTGTGATGGCGGCGATTTCGAAAAGTTAGTTCGTTTTTAATGCAGGGCTGTACTTCGAGAGATAAACTAATTGACGATTGAATCACAGAGAAAGGTAGGAAATTTATCCTTTTTGTAATGTGTTGTGGTTTGAAAGCACTGACTATGGATTGAATCGATTTTTAGCGGGCATTTTGATCAGGACCTCGAATGTCGGTTGGCAAATTTGAATTCTCGTTTTCCTACCTTTAGCTCTGTTTAGTACGTGACATGCCGTCGCATCGACCGTTAAGTAGAAAATCGCCCAAAACGGCCTCCGGAAGCTCGGAAAAGCGATAAAAATACAGCAAACACACAACAGGTAAAGTTTTTTAAACTTAATTTCGATTTTAATGCATTTTCGGCGGAAAACCGCCGATTATTTTCGATCGAATTTCAGCTCCATACAATCTCTCATATTACCCTTCGGTTACCTGTGCTGTCAACTGTCGTGAGCAGATCGTACGCGTGATTTTTCCCATGCAATGCATGTTGTATACTTATGTGACCACAAGAGCGTGTTCCTTGTGGAATGGAATTCATTAACAGTTTTTCTAACCTTCAAAGAAGAAATCTTTTTTTCCGTTTGGCCTCCAACAACGTCTCGTTAAAAAAGAAAACACACAGTACACGTAGACAGTGAACACCATCGAACTTCATTTGCTGTAGATCACGTGGGATAAACTGAGGTCCGCAATGCGTGCTGATCACTTTGTGCATACTGAAGATTACTTAGCCAAAATAACACGCTGGTGAAGTGCGACCCACATTCGCACCTTGCGATCGCATCAATTTTGCTGGCTCTTGTTTTGACCTACTGAGGAAGGCTGAACAAATTAAAAGCAGTAGATATTGGGATGATGGGAGATGGCCAGTGACTTGGGGTGCAAAAGAGTGGGAGAAAAATAGGGGACAGGGGGGCCTTCTTGCTCCCCCTAGCCCCTCCCCGTTTACTCCTGTTACGCAGGCTAGCCAGTGACAGGCTGGCATGATTTTTTTCCACACACTATAACAAGGCATTTTTTTTTTACGAAAGGGTTCCTCAGGGAAAAAAGACTGGAAGAATTCATTTAAGTGGGGCCACACAGGTAAAAACATTTTTTTTCGAGCATGTGTTCACAATGTGGATAACAAACATCTTTGCTGTTAGTTTCCCGTCTACTTGGGGGTCTCAAAAAAGTATCTTTTTTTGAGCCTTAAAAGACTTTGTCCCTGCAGCGCACAAAGTGCCTGAAAGGTGGGGTGTGCCACTAGGACTAATAATAATAATAATAATAATAATAATAATAATAATAATAATACCCAGGCTACAAGATCATACAGCTGAACATCATCATGGATGTACTGGGGGGATGGTCCAAGGAGCTGGATGTCGAGATGAATAAGATCTTTGGTGCGCGATCGAGTGATGTCCTGAAGAGGATGCAGAAGGCTGTGTTATCCAGCTCCCTGAACATTGCGCTGACATTCAATGTTATTACAAAGTGACGCCCCAGACCCTGATGTCAAGAGTTATGTTAGAGACAGAGGATAGTATTAGTTTTATGCTTGCTTTAGTACATCATTTTTATTATATAAATTTTAGGCTTGCATTAGTTTTAGGATTTTTTTAATAGGATTTCTTAAGTTTGTACTAGCTAAAGTTTAGGATATTCCAGTAGAGCAACATAGGTTACGCTTTGCGCCCTATGCGGCTAATTTTATATGCATTTATACGTTGTACACTGCAGATAATATTAAATGCCAGACCACGTTCAGCTGCATTTTGCAACCCTATTCTAGAGTGGAACAGTTTGCAACAATATTCTACACTAAAAATGTATAGCATACCCTAAACTTAGTCTGGTATCAATTCTCATTCTAGACTAAATTCTTCAAACCACTGTTCAGTTTCCTAACAAATGAGACCCTATTCTAAGATCTTGTTGATTTCTATACCCACAGGGGAGTGAACCCTTCCCCCCTGGTTGGTGCTCCATTGAATAAGCTTCTTAAGTGTGCCCCTAAAGGGTAGGGTTTCTGAGCTGTTTGGTGTCAAAATGAATATCAATGGTTTTGCATTCTGTGGTGAAAATGGGTATGATTTTCAAGGAAACCATAAAGACCGATAGGCAAATTCACCTCTTTTCACCTTCAAACAAAGATGAAAAAATATATATCCTTAGGTGGAAGAGTTAGATTTGCCGCTTCAGATGCAACAAAGAGAATCCAAGAGCAAGTCTGAAAATGGGTATGGATTGTAGAGGTAAGGTCTAAAAATCGGGTCTGGAAAAATAACATACTTTGGTCTGAAGTAGAGGTAGGGTTTGGGGAATAGGGTGCATGCACCCAAAAATTAAAGGATTGAACTCTGCCCCCCTCCCCCCGGAAAATGCAGAAAGGCGAGTAGGATGATTACCACAAAGTGCAACCCCAGGAGGGGAAACGGTGTATGATAGCATAGTTGCTGGCAGAATGTTATAGATGTAGAGGATGCCACTTCCTGTGTTAATAATGTTCTTGACTTCTTCCTGAAGATGATCAGTGATAGTTTTCATTCTTTTTGTTGAGAACGTTTCGTCAGAATATCTACTCGTCGTTTTTAATTGACTGTATTCTCTGTGAAATTGTCAGTTAGGTTTTGTTTGGTCAACTCGTCATGTTGCTTTTCAATGCACCAAACTCCACCTTTCCCTGGAAAGGGTGGGGTGGGGTGGGGTAATGGATTGAGCAGTTAAGGTGCCTTGCCACACCCTTTCAATTTGTGCCCATAACTATTTCACTCTAGCGCCTCATGATTGCAAATATACAACAAAAGCTACAGAAAATAAAAGTGATTTATTTCAAAAAACAGGACATTGATCATCAAACAGGACAAGACAAAAATGACAAATACACCGAACAAAATGTGTTGATGTATTTAATATCCTAGACTTGTGAAGCTTTTTAAAATGTTGAAATTGTTTATTTTAAATTTATGCTTATGTCTCTAAATCATTGAACTTCAAGCTAAGCAGAAAGCTAAGCCCCTCTGATATATTACAATATTAACGAAGGAATGAATTACTAAACCGTGAAAGTAAAGGAAAGCCTTGGAAAGTGGCTTAAAGCTTTTCACTCCCGTGAATGCCCAATCACAAAGGGATCAAATCTGCATTTGGCAAAAGATTGGGAGACTAATGTAACACTACAGGAAAGTCCTCAATATTTTTCATTTTCACTGCCACACTTCAGGATTTCGTCCACAGACTCCTAAGTTAGAACAACCTTGCACAGAGAGCATGATAAGCAGCAACAGGGGAAAGTGTTGCTTGGTAGCTTTCACTTGAATGATCACACTTTAGGATTTCATCCACAGACTCAAAAGTTAAAACCACCTTGTACAGCATAATAAACAGCACCACGGGAAAGTACTACTCAATAGCTTTCATTTGAATGGTCACACTTTAGGATTTCATCCACAGACTCAAAAGTTAGAACCACCTTGTACAGCACAAATAGAGCCAGAGGAAAGTGCTGTTCAGTTACTTTCTTTTAAATGGTCACACTTAAAATAAAGATAGAATTCCATCCACAGGCTCATAAAGAAAAACCACCAAGTTAAGAGCACAACAAACAGTACCACAGGAAAGTACGTTTCAGTAGCTGTCACTTGAATGCTCACAACTCATAGAAATGTTTCTATAGTTATGTTGATTAACCCTCTAAGCCCCAATATCAATATGCATATTCTCCTTAGTGTTCTCAGTATGTTTCGTATGGTACTAGTTGGGAGAATTTGCACAAACATCAAGACATTTTATGTCTGGTGATCATTTCCTTAATTCTCATGAGCTGTATGTGTTATAATTTACCGATATAAGGAGAAATTTGAGGCTGATCACTGTTGGGGCTTGAAGCCAGAAGGGTTAACAGAGGCACTTATTGTGCAATGAGATTTTTTGTTCATGAGCATAAAACGTTATCATACTTCTGAGTTACTAAGTGTCATGGACAGAATTTTGAGAAAATTTCCAAACTTCCAAAATATCACCTTGAAGTTGATTTCCAAACCATACTGCGCAGGCTTAATGGTTTGTTTTGGTTGTTTGTTTTGAAAACTACTTACGTCATGTACGACCGCTATGAAATGTACCAATTCGTGACGTCTTACATAAAGTGAAATTACAATTGTCTCCCACCATCATGGATGTGAGCTTTACTCTCGGTAAAATTGAAGAAAGAGACTTTGAGGTGACCGCGCAGCCAAGACGAGATCATATCTCAGTGTGTACATGTACTGGGTTTTGTTTATGGGAAACAGGAAGAAATGCCTGCCTGTATAGTAGTGCCCAGCAGTTCAGCACGTCCAGTTGCCATCAAGCATGAGGAAACGCAAGCCTGTGGATGAACACACGATGTGTTGCAGGAAGATTCTTCTGAAAATGACAAGGTATTAAAGTCTATTTATTTCTCCATGTGGAAAAATTTTCGTACAGCTCCAAACGTGCACTCTATTTCATACAATAATTATCTAGTATGTTTTATTGTCGCGAATCTCTTCCATCAAGTGAGGCTCACAAACAATTTGGGGCTGAGCCTACACAGTACGGACTGGAAATCAACTTTAACAGTAAACCCAAGCCCTTAGTTCACACAGCTGGTAGTATATGCACATTTTCAGTAGCACTAGCAGCAAATGGAGAGCAAGAGTCAAGCAAATGCATTCCACCAGTTATTCCATGCAAAGTCGTCAAAGATACATGTACACATATGGCTTGTAGTGTTGCAGTTAATCAATTTTAGATCCAATAACCACAATAATAATCCCTTTTCATTTCCTTTTCTTTAAAGTCAGAAGGACTTTCCTACTTATATGTTATGAATTGTCTAGTAACAAGTCATGTTCAAGTAGCTCTAATGATCATGCAGAGGAACCGGCACTCCCATTTCAGCTAAAACCTCTTTTATACACTCAAGCAAGTGCTCCATATCTTCAGGATATAACTTTCCAATGTTACCAATCCTAAAACAGTCAGCATTGCTCACTTTGCCAGGGTAGATAACTTGGCCTTTGCTATTCAACCGACTGTAAAACTCCTCAAAGTTGTAGTTAGGGTGTGTTGGGTTGTAGTACGAGGTGATGATGTAGCCTTCATGGGTGTCATCTAAAAACTTCTTGAAACCAAATTTTCTCATTCCATCCTGAAGGACATGACAGTTTTCCATGTACCTAGATGAAGAATATGATTAGAGTATGATTAGTAGTGCCCATACTGTTCAATTACTTGGAGATTTAGCGCATACATTGCCCTATAAATGCACGAATCAGGGCTTCTATTACCCAACCAGGTTCAAGGATTTTGTTACAGTTTTGATTAAGGTTGTAATCTTTAATCATTAAACATCACAGTTACAAATACCATAAAATGCCCATACCTGTTTGCCCTTCCATCAACTCCACCTTCAGCTTTGAACTCCGACAAAGCCTTGCGAAAAGCAAGCATAGCATGAGTGGCAGGGGTGAATCTAAACTGGCCATTCTTCTCCAAACCTTCATACTGATCAACAATGTCCAAAGACAGGCTGCGAGCCCAACCTTTGCATCTTTTCAAGGAATCAATGTGACCAATCACAAATGAGAAACCAGGGACCCCCTCTATGCACTTGTTGGCAGAGCTCACCATGAAATCAATGTTTGCTAAATCTAGATTAAGGGGTACTGCCCCAAAGCTGCTCATGGCATCGACAAAAAATGATGCACTCGGAGCATGTTCCTTTACAAGCTTTCCTACTGCCTCAACGGGGTGAATGACACCAGTTGAGGTCTCGCAGTGTACCATGGCAACATTTGTGATGGATTTATCACTTTCCAGGATTTCCTTCACTTTTGCCAAGTCTGCTTTGGAATCTTCTGCTCCATGCAACACAACCTAAATGGACAATGGAGACAAGAACAATTCTAAGAGATAAACACCTGCACATCTACTACAACAATGAAATTAATAAATTCACGTTTTCTGTGCACTATTATATATCTTAAATACAGACATGTAAAGTAGTCTTGATGCATTATTAAAGCGATCAATGAATCATAAAACCCAAAATACAAACCTGACCTCAATTCAGCCTATTCCCCAGAAAAAGAAATAAAACTACCGGTAAAAAGCATATAAATGAATAAAAACAAAATATGTTAAGCCCCCAAATCTCAAACTCAAACCAGCCTTTTGATAATGTGTTAAGCTCCCTGAATCAGCCTACAGTCAAATCAAAGGACTTGCACATAGTGATTGTCAAGCTGGTTTTGACTTTTTTTATTATCTATCCTGCCCCATCAAGAAACACAATATTTCCCAGGGCGAAAAACTTTTTTTTTCATCCACGTGTCCATTGGACAAGTAACATTCAGATTTTGGTTGTTCGAAAGTAAACTTTACCTGTCCAAAAAAAGTATTAAAACAAATAACATAATATCATTAAAAAACCTGAAATTGTATAATTTGTTTTGCACCAAATCTTGTGTTTTTTTAACTGTTTTTCCTTGCACTATACAACATTTCACAGATCTGGGATCACTTTAAGTACAATAAACGACTTGAAAAAATACTGCACTTCTCCGACTCAGGCATTAAATTGCAATCTGAGATGAAACGTATAAGTCTCAGCGAGTTTTTTAGGTGAGTCACATGGCAATGAAAGTGTCACAGCATCTTGCTTCAGCGCCTTTTACAACGTAGAATGGTGTAGAGTGTTTTTACCTAGTTTAAATAAAACTTTGAGGCCGATAAAAAAGACACTTAAAACTTCTTTAATCACAAAACTTACCACAACTACTACTCTTGCCACAATGCTAATCGCCTCATTTAAGTATTAACGTAAAACAAGTACTGTCATTGGGCAATTCCAGAAAATATCCATACACCACGACGGACGGCTTCAATATTTTAACCCCCCCTTGCCTTCGGAAATTCCAAAATGCGTTACCCCCCCATGCCCTCAGAATTCCATAATCGTTAACCCCCCCTCCCCCTCGGAATTTCCCTTTTTTCCTCAAACCCTTCGGAATTACCAAATGTGTTCACAAAATGCCCAACTTGGGCTATTTTACGTCAATCGGTTTCACATCACTCCACTTTTGTGGGAAAAAATTGGAAAAAAAAATGATTTCTGCTTACCTTTGTGCAACAGCTACAACCTACAGAAATTTTACATTATACTAAACTGCTACAGAACATTAAAATAAGAATATTGTGTGCTATAAGTTTGTACACTCGGAAGATATTACGATCGAAGGCGATCGCGTGCTCTGACACGTCCGCCATATTGAATTTGAGCCTGCAGGGTCAGCAGTAGCGCCCAATCCAATTTCTTGCTGGGTATATTTTTGTATTTTTGTGTCTCTCTCAAAGTACAAAATCAAGCAGGCGTTCCCAAATAAAGAAGCAAGGGACTGGTGCGAGTTTTCGCCGTCCAGCCGACGAGAGCGATGTTTACAGTACATACGCGAACAAAGATCTGTTCGTATTTTATTAATCTGAAATTCATCATCAAGAAATTCATGAATTTGATGTACAACCCAAGTTTTATCGGCTTTCTTCAACACATGCCAGATCTATGGATGCTTCTCTTGTATCCTGCACTTTCGCGGTCGTCATCAGTGTCGCGTCGTTCGGTCGTGCTTCATTTACGAACTGGTAACGTCCACAAAATTTAAAGTTTTAAGCCTTCAGAATTCCAAATGTAAGTACCCCCCCATGCCTTCAGAATTCCAAATGTAAGTACCCCCCCATGCCTTCAGAATTCCAGTTCAAAGAACCCCCCCCCCCTTGCCCTCGGAATTCCAAAAAGCCGTCCGTCGTGGTGTATGGATATTTTCTGGAATTGCCCATTGGCTTTGTGTGTCACTTGTGGAAACCACTCTACTCAGCTTCGTTTCAAACAAGGTCGCCATTTGCTATTACGTACGTTTTTTTCCATATACGGAATGTGGATCCCAGTCTTTACCGAAACAAAGGTGCCAAATATTCTTGGAAAACGGGGGTGAAAATGGGTAAGTTTGTACGAAAAGAAACCAAAATTCAGGAAACTCAACTTAGTTTGCAAAGTCCAGAGATGCTTGGGAAACTCAGAACTCAGTAGAAAACAAGAATTTTTTTCTTTTTTCTAGCAAATTCTACTCATCCCATCCGACAAGTGCTTTTGGAAATCCACTCATCCAAGATAAGAGAGTACTTGTCTCGGACAGGCGGACGAGTGGAAGTTTTTTGCCCTGTTTCCTCTAATAATCAATTCACCAACCATAATTACAGTCAGAACAGGAGTATGATTCCCATGAAGAATAAAAAGTGAAGTTGAGTACACAAGCCATAGGATTTCACGGTAACGATTGTTTCCGGTACTGTGTCGTTTAATACCGGGTTCTTAAAATAACGGAACCGAAAAATAGTTGCCCATTGACATATTCAGCCTTACCATTCAAAATTCACTTCATACCAGTTTTTTCGGCTTTGATTCTTAACTGGCAGAGCAATTCTTTGGTTCTGACTCTACTTGTATGTGAACTGAAACATTGTTAAGCGAGCTCTCATCTGCCATCTTGTAACGTTCCCAAAATGCATTGCGTGGTACCCTTCCGCCATCTACGCATGAACGATTTTTGACAATCAACAGCGGATCATTCCGGTGCGACCAAGAAGAAAAAAATTTGACTCCGTAAGCTTGAAAACATTTAGGAGGTGGTCCTTCAGTGATGATTTCGCCATGGAAACTGATGCTGAAGGCCAAATCTCTTTGTTGAAATGCAAGATTTGTTCTGAACGTATGTTTCTTAGTTTGATTCAATTACGGCTTTTTCAAGCATTTTGTCCATTTCCTTTTCTGTTTTCAATGGAAATTTTCTTTTTTATTTCCGACATTGCCTTTCTAATCCACCTTACCTTATTAGACAGCTTGTAAAACAAGAGCTAGATAAAAGCTAATAAAAGTATACACTGAACTTCTATTTTTCAAGAACTTATATTCAGTTTAACAACATGTTTATTAACATCAACAACGTTAAAAATGGATTCCCATAAACATTTATGGAACCAAAAAATAGTTACAGATGGGTTCCCATGATCACTGGGCACAGAACCGAAAATTTGTTTTCCTTGGGATTTGAAATCGTAGGGCTTGAGTACATGTACATTGGAATATTGATTTCACCATTTGTTTGAAACCCTGCTTTTCAAATGAAGATTGAAATGAAACTCGACTTGATACTTGAATAATTACTAATTTTGGGGGATGTACAGGCATGCTGGAATTTGACATGTTTCCTGACTTGAACAACCTGTTTCCCAAAGGAAATTATTTACATTGTTTAATTTTTCTCCTGATCATCTCTTTTCAATCCTACCAGAATCCTACGAGAATGCTACATTTTCAGTCCTGTACTGATTTGATTAGCTAAATTTCCTTTTTATTAAATATTTCATTCTTCATGTGAAAAGTGACTATTGAAACAAATAATGAAATCAATATTGCAATGACCAATTTCACTTTCTATGTTTAGAACGAATGCTACTTCTGTTTTAATATTATTGTAAACAAAAGATTTTGACCAACCTGGCCCAGATATTACAGCAAGCTGTGATGGACTGAGGGGGAGGGGGTGGGGGAGGGAAAGAAACCATATTTCTGACCTCAAAAGTGGGAAATATAAAACAAGAAGTCCTTCACCCTGACCCATATTTCCACTAAAGCTTAGCATTAACACAGAGGTGCAATGGGAGCACAACAAAGAGCTAGTATCACACAACTAGCTGAAGAGTAATTTAAATCGATTCACATACCGTTTCGATTCCAGCGACTTGACAAATCTTCATCATTCTTTTACCATAGGCACCATTTTCAATGATGAAAACTTTGCCTCCTTGTCTTGGTGTCGTCGTTGTGAGTACAGCCTCAACCGCATAAGTGCCACTCCCTTGAAGTAGCACAGTGGTGTATTCTTCAGGGGAAACGCCAGCAATTCCCAACAGCCTTGATCGAATTGTCCGCACAATACCTATGAACTCAGTGTCGCGTGAACCAAGGTCTCGGAGCATGGCTCTTTTTGTATCAAAACTGACACCGAGCGGTCCAGGAGTGAACAATTTCTTGTCCTTGTGAGCTCCAGGTTCTAAATCTAATAAATAAACAAAGCCACCATTTTAGAGAAAAGAATCCAAACCTGTACATCAACTGTGACAAGCACTTTCAAACGCCCCTCTGTAACAGACTTGGTGAAACCCGACCTGGTGGGTTATTTTGCCCTCCCTGGTGGAATTTTGACCTCTCTGGCCCCTGCTGGATTTTTAAAAAGCCCCTGGTCAATTTTATTTCTCCCTGGTGAACAATTTAGTTTCCCTGGTGATGCCTGTTAACCTGTGAGAAAAAGTCACGGCTCTTGTTTTTTCAGTCTTGTTCAGTTGTAGAATTACTTGTGTGCATCAAGATTGTTGTGCAAAAGGATTGCGGGCTTGGAAAGCGCTAACAGAAACATGCCCAATTTGTCTATTTTGATTGGCTCCGCTGGTCAAAATCGTGCGGGCTCTGACAAGTGATCATGTAGGAAAATGGCGAATGAATCATCCGATGATAAATATGATCGTGGAGGTGGAGAGTCTGACAATAGCCCGAGTGCAAGCGACAGTGAAACCTCTGGATCTTCCTCATGCTATGGTAATTGAAGATGCTGCAACAAGAAAGCAATTCAGTTTCAACAGTGCAAGTGGTGTCAAGTTTCCTTTTGGGCTGTGTAAAGTCGATGGCAAAGTTCATTTTTCTGACCACCTGAGGCATTCTATCTACAAGATCAATTTTTGAGAGCAATCAGTGTGTTTGGCTCGTGGAATAGATGATGATCCTGGACAAAATGATGGCCCCAAAGAGTCTGCAAAGCTGTGCTACCCGGCTGGTTTGGCTGCAAGAGGTACATGCCTTTACATTGCTGAGCACCCATCAGACATCCAAGGAGCCATCATAATGGCTTGTTCCTTACAAGGGCTGATTCGATTTCAGTCCACGTGGCGAGAAATTGCCGAGGGAATGGGATTGTTGTCAAAATGAGTTAGGTCCTCTGATCCAGACTATGCTGCTAAGGTCAGAGAGAGAACATTGGTTGACTCACTGCCAGAACTAAGAACAGCAGCACAAGGTTGGAAAGTCTTATCACAGATACTAGGCAGTACACAGGTGCTGTTTCGCTTGACATTAGTCGTGGGTCAATGGCTTCCCGAACAGCTGAAGGCTTTCACAGGACTCTTATCAATGGTGCAGATTATCTGAGTGTGTGATTATTTCGTTCATATTGGGGAGGACAAGCTTCTTGACCTAGTGAAAGTGAAAACTCTTGGGACGCGCACGCGCACGCTCGAGGGTTCTTTGACCACATAACAGAGAAGATCCAAGGGAACAATCCAACCTTTTTAAGATTTTACCAAGCATGTGGCAACTGAAGCATTTCACTTCATTGTTCCAGTGATAACATCAGGATCAGATCACACCCAAAGTGTTAGTGTCAGAAGAATGAGGGATGAAGTATCTTCCACCTACACATACACAACTGAAGATCATGACAGTGGTAGCAACTCAACACAGGCAACGTGGACAATGTGCCAACAACGCCACAAGCATAGTTTCTCCACTGCGGACCTGAGGAAGATCAAAATGAACCTACAGGAAGGGAAAGAAGATGAGGCTTTGATGGTTGGAAGGTAGATTTATATTGGAAGAATGAATTGTTGCCGTGGGTATGTGGAGAAACTTGGAAACAGTGGAACTGTAACTGCCGAACAAAAGGCAATTTTGACAGCCATTCACATGGCTACAAAGTCAAGACCAACGAAAAGCTTTCAAGAGAAATTTCCAGAAGAGGAAATATGGAACTGCACCAACCATTATTGGTCAACACGCATTGAGACGTGAATTAGCCATTGCACCGATTCAAGATCGCATTTTCATAAGTAACGCAGAGCAACCGGCAAGTGAAGATTATCATTCAACCGACGGTCCTAATGATGGTTCCTTGAGTGCGTCTGATTTCATCTCTGAGATTGGAGAAGTCCTTGTATATTGTGGAACGGATGGGTTACCCTTTAACCTTCTAAAGGTTACCGAAAATGTATCAAGGGCGAGTATTGGACTACGGTCCAAATTGCGGGGCTTTTTTCTCGCTGAAACCTCGCGAGATGAAGAGAGCATTTCCTCTGTCATAGACGCCAAATGGACAGGTGCTTTAATGGCATACGCACATATCCTGCGGGACAGTGATGACAATGCCTGCCATGACTGTATGCTTAGAAGAAGCTGTTACAATCACAGAAACCGTGTACAAGATGACAGTGGAGACATAACATGAAATTCAAGAAATTGCTGAAGAATTTGAGGATTCCCTCACACGAGCATTGGTGCCACTGCATGCAGATGACAACTACAAAGATGACGGTGAAGAGGCAACCTCAGAGCCAATTGGAGCAGAACAGACTCTTGCCTATCTAGATCGGAGACAAAGAAGAGGCAGAGCCTGCAGGTATAATGACATCATGGCCAGTCTACGATAAACAACACTACGATATGCATACGATATGCAGTAACCAAGAAGTGGTGAGTTAATTTTGAGAATATTGCTTAAATGGCTTTGACTGGTGTTGAACAACTCTCGTATAAGATGCCTCAGTTGACATATTTTTAAAATGTAATACAACACGGGTTCCCTCCTTAACTACTGGGACACAGTTTTGCAGGCATATACATATATGGCTAGAGTTTATAAATCGTCAGCCTCCGTGGTGAACAATCAGATCAACCTGGTGGATTTTTGTCTACCCCGGTAGAGTTTTTGTAAAAAACCTGGTGACAACCAAGCTTCACCAGGTCTGTTACAGAGGGGTGTTTTCAAACATTCCTTCAGAAAATTTTAAAATCATACACTGTTTATAGATGTTGTCTATACAAAACCCAATTGTTGTGTAAGGTTTTGCTGTGAGCTTCCAAGTCTATTTCAATATTTCGTGCATTTATGATGAACTTATGTACCAGTCAAATTGAAGCTTCAACATCCCCCCCCCCCTCGGGCATACCCCGGGAATTTGACTCTTTGCTGTGCCCGGGGAGTAGGGAATTTGACAGTTAAAGTCTTCGCGGGGGTGGGGGATTTGAAAACCGCATGGGAAGGGTGGGGAATTTGAACAAACTGCCTCGGTGTCATGTTACCTGTCTCAGCGCTTGTACATGACGAAAACATGGCGGAGTCTACAGAGAGTCTCAGAGATGGCGGAGTTTACAGAGCGTCTCACAGAGACGGCTCACAGAGCGGCTCACATTGGAGGAATGTAGAGGACCAAATTGTGCTTTTGTTTGCGACTGGCTGCAAAAGAGAGGATTGCAAAAGCTTTGCTCCGTATTTATTACGAAGTGTTAATCGATCTTGAGGTCAGAAAAGAATAAGTACAAAATGGAATAACGGCCTCCGTGCTGATCTAACTTATATTGATCTATATCGATCTATTGAAATAGACCAAAAGTTTGTGTTTGCTATATTGAAATTATGACGTTGGCCATCATGTACATGTATATACCATCTAGGTTTTTGCCACAAGATTGTCAACTGTTTAAGAGTTTGAGGTTGGTTCTCTTTATAGTGCTTTAATATGTGGAATAAAAACTATCTTATCAGCGCAGAACTGTCTGCTGAACAAGAAACCAGTCGTATTATTCAGTTTTTTTCGGGCTTGAGTTTAAGTGCATTTGAAAGCTACAACAGTTGAATAATATGTCTTGCAATCAAAGATCTCCCGGGGGTGGGGGCATTTGATCACCTAAAATGGACCTATAGTGGTGCATTTGAATGCCTTTTTGGCCCGGGGGAGGGGAATTTGACCAACATAAATTCCAAAAGTTCAAATGCCCCGGGGGTTGCCCAGGGGGGGGGGGGGGGATGTTGAACCTTCAATTTGACCGGTGCATTACTGACTGTAACATGTATTCTGTTTTTTGTTAGTTTTCCACTACCAAAACCGCCATGCATAATTCCTTGATATAGCTCACTTGGTTATTAGAGATGCAGTACAAACCAACCACATTATTTGAACTAAAAGTCGCTTTAAAACAAGTATTTATACACGATGTACTTTAAAGTATAGATAAGATCCTATTCGCCGGGCTTGGGGTGCTCTCCATTGCGTGACAAGGTCTTCTGCTGAAGATCAAGAAAGCCTTGTGATGTGGCATAGTAATGTTTATTTTACTCGACGCCCATCGAACTCACGAAAGCAGAGTTTAGAACAGTAAACAAAGAATTGACGAGAATTTGCCCTTCTTCTCAATTTCCTAGCTTCAATGAAATGTATAAGCTTATATATTTACTCTTATTTTCATCGATATTCGTGCACGTAAAGCAACAACCACTTCGCCATACCTGGTTCATCGAGACTCGAGCTTGTGGCCGAACAAAGCCATCTTGGAGTTGTATAAAGCGCTTGTGGAGTCCTTTTACAACTCCGAGCGACTTGAGTCAAAGATCTTGTAATGCCACAACGAAACGCCATCGCTACCAATTTGTTGAAAAGGAGGGATCTGAACACTCGGCGCACATAAGAAACTCGACACCTTACACGGCCATGCGCATCAGGGCTCGACAAGGCTCGCTCGCGTGCGGCCACAGGCAGACCACCCTATGTGTTCGTGGTTAATAATTGTTGACCGAGGGACTATGTTGAAATCAATGGCGCGTATAGAAGAAATATAGACAAACATTACGTCGGCTTCGATTTACTACAAAATACAAAATGACCTCGCAAAATAACGCCTTAAACGGCTCGGGACAGCAAAAAAATATGACGCAAGACTCAGTCAACATTTCATCTTAACTTTTATTGAATCATTTAGAGTAAATTTTATATTTTGTAGGAAATCGAAGCCGACGTAATGTTGTCTATATTTCTTCTATACGCGCCATTGATTTCAACATCGTCTTATGTCAACAATTATTAACCACGAACGCATAGGGTGGTTTGCCTGTGGTGCGGCACGCGCGGGCGTGGTGGGGGCTGGGAGGGAGGAGGGGAGGGGAATTTAAAGGAAATTGGTGGTCCCTTGTTCCTCTCAATGTCCTGATTTCTATTGTTATTTTCTCTGCGAGAAAGAATCACGAAGCGGCGAAGAAATCCGAGCGAGAATCAGGGAGACTTGCAGTACCAACGACTTCTGTAAACTATAAAGCAAGGATAACTTGTACAAACAGGAGCAATTTAAGACTGGATCTTCGTCTAAATCAGGATCCGCAAATGGACTAGATAAAACAACTTCAAAGAAGCAAGGCTGATCGAACAGCTAGGGGGTAGTTTTTCACCGAAATATTTGGCAATCCTAAGAAAAATGCTAGCTATTTTAGCAGCCTTGCTTCTTTGAAGTTGTTTTGGAACCACAGTAACAATTGCTAGTTCACGTGATCCCTTACAGAAGGACGGAAGTATGTGACTCGTGACAGGATATCAAACAATGGCGGTCTGGGAAGAACAAACGGCTCTTACTTCGGGTAGAAGACACAGAATTTGCAAAACAACTAGTGTATTGTTTTCTTTACTGTAAAGTAGGGCATTGTTTTCCCCTGTTCATTGTTTTGAGTTTTTATTTATGTTGATTGTTTTGCAAATTCTGTCTTCTACCCGAACAAACTGATTCTCTCATTTCCTCTCATTCCTCGAAAATGAGAAGGAAAAATGAAACTTTTTTTTCATATTCGGTGAAAGTTTGGCTCCTCAATTATGAGGGCTTAATCTCTTTATTGCAAGCCACTTTGTAATTAAGCGGAAGAATGACACCCAAAATTCGGTATAATTAACACCGAAAATCCCAATGTAATTAATTGCTAATAATACCCTGGTATAACTGCCAACTATATCGTGATTCCAAGTTTTCATTTAAAAAAGACAACTCTAAAGACACTGTCCAGAGATTTTCAACATTCCAAAAAAATTCCCAGGTACACACGGTAAAATTCGGCATTTACAGCACAACTTGTCACTATTTATTTCCCAAAAATATTTAAATTTTTAACCACGGTTTATTTTAACAACCAGTTAACAAGTTAAGTTTGTCTCTTTTCTAATAAATGAACAATTTTAAGAGGTACTCCAATCTAAAGCCCCATCTGAACATGACAACATTGACAAATATACAGTTGTTGGAAGCAACCATGTTGGATCATGTTTAGCCGTGAATGACTGACATTGCCAACCAGGAAATGTTGGACATGTCGTCCAATAGTATTGGGACAATGTTGGGGCTTAATGGGCTTTGCATTCCCTTACATAAGGGAACAATGTCATTTGCATTGCATTAAAAATCACTACTTAATTTACACATGTACAATAATTATCTCCTATATTAAGGCAAGTTCACACCATTTATACTATTTACAACTGCATTAAAAATAAAGAGGCTATTCAGCAAAACGGTTGCATACTGTGGCTGGGTATTTTTATGAGTCAGCTTTATTACCGGTACTTTCTCAAATAAAGTTAACCAAAAAACAACTGTTCATCATCCCCCTTCAATTTTTAATTGAACAATTCGTTTTAGTGCATGGCCAGGACAAAGTGTAGTGTAGGAGTGTAGTACACTTTCCTACTGGCAATACTTTTGGTGTGTTTTTAAACACAAAAATGGTTAACTTAATTTATAACTAATGATGGAAAATATTGAAGGATTTGACAACCCAATAAATGCTGTGTTTCAGTAAAACTTGGTGAAGAAAGTGAAGCTGTTCAGCTACCTTTGACAGTACAAACAATGAAAGAACGTAAGGCTCAGCAACACAACAACACAAAAGTCTCCCTAATTGTTTCTAATGTAATGCAATAATAATTATTTCTATACAGTTAGATTTTTCTGGGTGATCACTCTCACAAGCAACCACAATCAACAGGTAAAATTCATGAGAGATTCAGCCGATGGGCACTTTTCAAATGAGTGTCAAAAGTAATGCTGTGCTTCCTTTGGTTTTGCTTTACTGCACTCTCTGATTGGTTAAAAAAATCTCGCACCACTTTCTCAACCAATCAGAAGTAAAACCAAAACCAATCGTGACTTACTTGCATGTGTTTCTCCGCGCTTGACGCTAATTACTTGTATTTGATTGAAATTCTGATTGGTTCATTTTGTGTTTTGTTCCTGTTGTGATTGGATAGAGTAATTACTTAGGTTTTGGTTTTAAGACACTCATTTGAAAACCGCTGTAATTTACACCATGAAACAACACCATGCACAACACTTCTGCGTAATTCACAAACTTTTGTGGGGTCAACTACCTAATCAGCATTTGCAGCTGACAATCAGGAAGCCAAGTGAACATGAGGGTTGTAACTGTGTGCTGTTCCTGTGTCTAGCCCCATCGACCAAACAAACGATCAACCAATCAAAAACCAAATCTGAGTGCACCCGTGACAACTCCCCAAACGGAAACATTACAAGAAATGTGTCCCTGCAACTTGTCCCTTTATGCGCCCATAAGTGCAACTACTGCCTAGTCCCCTAATGTGTGTCAACCACAAGAGCCATGTTTCTTCCTTCTCATGGGCTAACAACATTTAATTGGTTTCAAAAGTAAATAATTACTGTTGGGTGCAAATCAAAGTTAAAAAATTCAAACCATAATTAGTTATTATCTTCCTCCAACCAAGCACAATCTAATTTTGCGAAAATGGATAGCACGGCTTTACTGCACTAAAGCCAAAGTCTTCAATTTGAATATATTACATACCTTTACAGTGAACATTTAGGTTATAGGCTTATATCTTGATGATATATTATAAATTAAGGTTGCTATTTTCAGCAACAACTTGATTATGTAAATGGTCGAATTACCAGTACCATCAAAAATCCCTATATTAACCATTTGATTAATTTAAAAAAATTGTTTAAAATGTAATGAGTTTGAAGTGCATTGAAAGTATTTAAAAATTCTACTTACTGGCTCAAAAACAATTAGGTCACTTCATCCATTTAAAGAAAATTGCTAAAGTAAATCATCATTGTGGCCAAAAATAGCAACCTTTTTGGAATAAATGTTACAATGTATTTGATAATGTATGCAACTTAGTTTCTCTTTATCTAGTTATTCAGTCTTCAGAGGGAACATTAACACTGATGAAGTCATGAATGTTAAATCTTCAAGCTGTTCTAATATACTCTTGGCAGTGGCACTCAATTCAGTTCTGTTTTGTTGTGATGAGAGTGGAATGGTTACTCCACCGTGCTGCCACACTTTCTTGGTTTCTGATGTCTTCTGTGGTTTTGGGTTATCTAACTTTTGTGGCTCCACTGAGGATGACAAAATATTAAGGCCCATTAAGTCTTCTTCGTACAGACCTCTGGACTCTGAAAGCCAAAACAACAAACAAACAAACTACAGTAACTCAAAAATAACCTTCTCAACATGCTAGTGTATTCGTACATTTACTTGTATGGTGTAGAAATGTGAAAAAAGACTACTACACTCCTGAAACAGGTCAAAGTTGTCATCAAGCCTGCCACAGATACTTAGCATATGAAATCCCCAAAAAATTCCAACACAGACCTATGGGAATGGACTGAACAAATTGAAGGTAAAATCAACAAAACTTAACAGAAGAACACAGCTGGTAGCTATGACATGCACTGAGAAGAGAAAACACCATAACATGTCAGGCCCTGGATTGGAACCAACATGGCAAGAGAAAACACAGCAGACCCAAAAACACCTTGTGTCATGGCCTACAGAAGGATAGATGGATAGATAGTTTATTAAAATTACATCGCAGCCACCAGGCTGAATTACGTAATTATTTACAAGTCAATAAAAAAGATCTATAACTCTACGTGTCTAGTTGCTCTTGTAAGGACCTTTACAAGAGCAACATGTGCTGAGGCAAGGCTAAAAAGACAACTAAGAATTGAGCTGGATGGCAAGCCAAGTCAGTCATGTCAACAAGTTATGTTACTCAACAATAGTTGCCACCCTGCCAAAGCTGTGATCTCAAACATAGCTTATTACTAATTTTGAAGAATTACATAGATTGCAGCTCTATGTAAATGATTTGTAGCAGAAGGTAGCATAAAGAATAAATAGTCAGCGAGGGCCAGCTTCCCTAAAGTAAATGTAACAAATGGGGGACCGGGGATGGTGCAGTGGTGAGAGCACTCGCCTCCCACCATTGTGGCCCTGGTTCAATTCTGGACCCTGTGTCATATGTGGTTGAGTTCATTGTTGGTTCTCAACCTTGCTCCAAGGGTCTTTTTCTCCAGGTCTTCTGGTTTTTCCTCCCTCCTCAAATTCGATCTCCAACCTCCAAATTGATCTGGAATCCAAGGGCCCCAGGTTTGTCAGTTGAAAACTGTTTAGTGTAACCCTCATTAAACACAGTCAATTTATTTATTTAAATGATGAAGATGTACCTGACTTTCCATCTGATGGCTGGGTCGTGCTTGGTGCAAAGAAATCCAGATCAAGGGAAGAAGATTCTGAGGCAGTATCTGATGCATTGTCTTTAACATCTATTGAAACAAGCATAATAATATTATAACATTGGAGACACGACAGAAGAACAAAGAAAAATGCCTTCTTACACAGAGTGGCAATTTCATTAACCAATAACAAACTCACCAAAGACTAAGGGTGTACCGTTCCTTTGGGATGATCTGGATCAGGATCAGTGATCCAAGATCACTCCGATCATGGTGCATCAAAGGAACCGAAGGATCCATTCTGGACAAGGATCCTTCCGTTGTTTTGATGCACCATGATCAGAGTGATCTTGGATCACTGATCCTGATCTGGATCATTGCAAAGGAACACACCCTAAGATTTCCATATTTATTACCTTTATTCGAGGGAAAATTAGGGGTGGGCAAAGGCTAGTTATGAGAAGTTGAAAATTATAAGCTTCATACATGTGATCAATGGCTTACCTGATTTTGAAGCAGTACGCTTTAAGCCACTGCCCAATATAAACTGAAAAATGAAATAAAATAAACACAGTCATCACCATAAGAACTTAACAAGGATGAGAAATAACATCCTCTTAATTTTCAACAGGGACATTAATATTTACAGCGACAATGGAACAGAAACTGTCATATTTTAAAGGCCTCTCTATTAACTTATTTGGTTCCAAAATGCAGTCAAATCTCTGTGAAGCTGAACTGGAGGCAGAGTTTATAATGGAATTTGGTCTCTTTGGAGACATCTACATAAACCACAAGAATTGCAATGTTTCTACTGTACAGGAGAGCCTGTATTACAGAACTGGGTTTATATTGATTTTGGTCTCTTTGAAGATCAAGTGAATTGCCTGAAATAAAGGCTTGAAGCATCCCAGTAACAGAGGCACCCATATTACTGATGTACTAAGAATAAGGCATCTGAAATCCAATTGTCAAAGGCAATAAGTGCACGTATTTCTCAATTTCCTTGTATGGAAACACCAACAAGATTGCTGAAATGCTTTATTTCCCACCCTCGTCCCCTCGTTCAATGTTGTTTGGAAGAACTGAGGTTTCATCAGGGGAATTTTGGTGGCAAAGCAACATTGATAAGGGGAAGAAGGGGAAAGACTTGTCGTGGTAAGAAGTTTTCAAGGTCAAAGTTCTCATTCGTTCCAAAGTGTCTCAACAGTTTTGTCGGAGATTGAGTGTGCACATTGATTTGAATAAATCATTTTAAAAGCACTGAAAACAAGATCTTCATGTATACTTACACTGAGATCAGGAAGAGCAACATCAGGAAGAGCTGAGTGGTGAGAGGTGATCTTGTCCTGTGCAGCATGGTGACCTGGCACCAAGGGTCCTTTTACAGGCTCTAAGAAACCCTTTAACCAAGAATTGGAAAATAAGCATTACAATTACCTCTGAAGCCCAGTGGGAAGGGGGGGCTCCAGATTTGAAGTTACAGGGATGACCGAAGGATTTTTGGGGTTTGAAATTTTTGATTACGGGATTTTTTTGCGTAGGAAAAAACAATCTGAAGATTGGGCAGGAAAAAACAATCTGGTATTCAAAACAATCTGAAGATTTGCCGGTAATGCCCGCATATCCCGGTCGTGTAGGTACAACCAAACTACTTGTTTTTTGTCTTATATCATTTAATCTTTTGGGGAAATTATTAGGGCTCGGAATTTTGGCATGGGATTTTTTGGGGGTTAACTTTTGGCCCAGGGATGTTTTTGGGTCTTGTTTTTTGCCCCCATTCGATCATCCTCAACACTTGAAACCTGGAGTACCCCCCCCCCCCCCGGGGTCTGAAGCAGCATAATGACTTGTATTAATCATTGGTTTTTACTTCGCGTATCGGACATCGATGACGTAAAACAAAATGGAACAAAAGCAAAAAACAATACTTCATCAAAATTCTATGTACAATGCAAAGACAGTGACCAAAACAATGTTTTCTATTACACGTGTGCCTGGTACAAGAAGCAAAAGCCATATTATTTTTGGCCCTTTGGTGGTTATATGTTATTAATTGCCTCAGGTAGTTGTGTCTCAAAATATGCTGCTAACTCTACAAACTATGCAAACAACCAAAGAAGAACTGATGAGAGTGGATTGCCACTGTCACGTAAAAGTATAGGTGTGAATTAAATTGGCTATATGTGGGTGAATAAATTGGAGGCCATGCACAAACAGCTTACATAAATGTAGAAAATCTGTGTACGTAAAGCCAATTC
Source organism: Siderastrea radians (assembly GCA_964017195.1). Taxonomy (NCBI): domain Eukaryota; kingdom Metazoa; phylum Cnidaria; class Anthozoa; order Scleractinia; family Rhizangiidae; genus Siderastrea; species Siderastrea radians. The sequence goes on along the minus strand of OZ024892.1, from coordinate 49,726,021 downwards.
ACGCCCGTACACATGTAAAATTTATGCGACCATGAAAATCCACCTTAAAAGATTAATAATAATAATAATAATAATAATTATAATATTAATCATGGTTTATTCACAGCATATCCATTTAAAATATAAATGGCTCTTTACCCGTGAAAAAGCTAAAACTACAAAAGATTACATTCGCTTACCAATCCAGAAGAAAACTGTGACAATTTGCTTGGTGCCTCGGGCATTAACACTGATCCAGCCTGCAAAACAAACATCTATGAGTTGAGCACCTGCACTATAGTGCGTGTTTGTGCCCAAAAGTGCAAGAAATTTAATTCCCACAGGAGTCATAATATTACTTGTCTACAGCTAGCAGCCAGCACTTACACGTAACTAGGTTTTTTTTAATTTTTTTTTTTTTACTTGAAACACCAAGGAGTACATTAACACTCCAGATGAGATGCTTGTGTAAGCTGGGTTTCTGTCACCTTTGTTAAGATGCAAACTCAACTTGACTAAATTGGAAGTGTTGCATGTAAACCGGAAGTAGCTGTAAGCTTAACACCAGATTGAGGCTATGTATTGCACCATATCATTGAGTTGTTACACAAGTCCACATATGGCACAGAAGTTTTGTTCTGTTTGATTAAACTTGAGTTTTGTGTTGATCAATGTTTTTGTTTATCCACCAAAGAACATGGCCTCGCTTGCAAAAATGTTTAGCAGTTTTCTGGTTTTTATTAACATCTATTACCACCACCTGGATGAGCACACAATATAAACAATATAGCAAACAATGTCACTAAATCAAAGGAGTGGCAATTCAAACTTGGAGACAACATGTGTGAACCTTCCAGTTGAGAGTCCAGGGCCCCATTTCTTGAATCTCCCCATAACTTTCCGGGCCGGAAAACTATTTTTGGTGCACAATATTCTCCAACAGCTATACAGTTTTTATTGATTTTGAAAGCTAAGTTTTAATCTTTGTAATTTCGTGAAGCATATTGCTGAGTTTGCGCCAATAATTACCATCAGCTGATAAATAAATGAACTCAAAAAAAATACTTACCGGGCCCGGAAAGTTATCGGGAGTTTTGAGAAATGGGCCCCAGCACACTATCTGTTAGACCATCACATTGACCAATACCGATTACCAGCTCAGAAAATCTCTCTTTATCAAACTAGATCCTCCCACAATATCTGATGATAGTAAATATCCAAACATTTACTATTGTTGTTCTTACCGGTCCTCCTCCAAAAGCGGAAAACTGTGACATCACCATAGGCTTCAACATGGAACCAGCCTAGGATTGCACAAAAAAAGAAAAAAAATGACCAGGTGGATTCAATTATTTACTTAAACGTTTCGTGATAATATAAATGTGCTGCAACATGATGGCCTTGCACAAATTGACTAGATCTTGTCTTTTCTTCAAAACCACATTACAGTCAAAACAAAAAGTGGAAACATACATGGTTTAATTTTCTACTGTTGTCTAAACAAGAGTGATGCCAAAATGTCTTTCCATGTTATGATTTGATTAGAAATGCTGATGGCGGAGAGAAAAGAGGAGAAGAACTTAAAAAACCACAGATGGTACTTTTGGAAGATGGTTCAGAACACCTGCCAAATTCAGATGTGACCGGCACACAAGATCATGCATTAAACCTATAAAAATTCAGCTAAATGTATTGGTTCAGCTTCATTTAAATATGACACTCTTCATTTGACAGGTGGGTTATTGAAACAAATGATACAGTAACTATAATAATCAGCTTAACTTCATTATTTTTCGAAGGAGCACAACTCCTGTTTTGACTGTAATAAGGTTTTGAAGACAACATTTTGTGCAAGGTCACTATCTCTCACCAAATTTATAGTTATCAGATCGAGATTCCACTGAGAAATTCAATTGGACAATGTGTTATGATTTGTTTGCTATTTCCAGTGATATGCCTCAGAAATGCTTACCTGAAGAGGGGGTGGTCTGTCTGGACAGATGGTTAGTGACAAAAACTTCTTGTGCTGGCTGAATGAATTTGACCAGTTAAACAGTATTCTCTCATCTTTTTCAGAATGATCTAGGTGCTGCCATAATCCCATGTTACTAAAAACAAATGTGATAAAAAAAGGAAAGTTAGATTATTTATGAAGCACTTTTCAACCAGGTGCTATAAAATCAAAGTTATTACCATATCCCAGGGGAACATGTGCAACACAGACATACGTGTAGTTGTCTTTTGTTTAACCAGTTAATGGTTGAGAAAGAAACAAGTTTTTTAACCATACATTGGCCAAACTAAACCAAACCAATCCAATCATAAATTCATTCGATACACAAACGAAAAGTACTCTAAAATTGACAATCCTTTTGTAGCAATTAATCTATAAGAAGCTACATTTATAGCCGCACTGTGCAAAAAATATAATGCAAAATAATACACTGTAAACTGCAAAAAATAATAACTGTCAATGAAAGAATGTTAGCAACTGAGCAGTATTACTTGATTGGCTTCTCATGCATACAGGAAACTTAGGGGTTCAACAAATCAGTACCAGTAGTGCAAGTGCACGGGACAATCTTAAATATGTTTCACTTACCCATGTAAACGTCTTTCGACTCTAGTGGACAAAATATCACACTGGCAGCCTGAAATCTGTCTCAGTTCTGAAGTAAAACACATTGAGATTGGATGTTCTACCTGCTTGATCACAACACTCATGCCAGGACTGAAATGTGATGATGTTTCTGTTTTTGGTTTTAAGTCAACAGTCTTTCTGGGGGAACTGTTTAAACTAACAGAAGAATAAGCAGTGTCGCTTGAAAATGTTCTAAATCCTTCAGATTTCTGGTCATTTCTACTGCTAAAATCACCAAAGTCATCATCAGTTTGTCCAGAATTATTCAAGTTATTCTGTGTTGTCTCTTTGGTTGAGAAGTGAGAGGTTCTTATATCTCCACATCTGTTATTCTCTTTAGTTTTTTCTGCTGGTTCTTCCTTCTTGGATTCTGAAGCATTCAAGCTCTTGAAGCTTGAATGACTGTGATCCTCAGTTTTCTCTGGTGACTCAAAAGCACCAAAATCTCCAAACTCATCATCACTTTCATTCTTTTTTTGCAAATCTGTAGTTTGTGAATTCATTGCACCAAAATCACCAAAGCTAAGATCATTAGCTTTCTCTTTTGATTCAAAAGTGCCAAAATTTCCAAATTGATTGTCACTTTCATTCTTTTTCACTGCATCTGCAGCTTGTGAATTAAATGCATCAAAATCTCCAAAGCCGTCTGACTTGGAATGTTGTCCTAAATCTTTGGCATTTGATTCAAAATTGCCAAAGTTCCCAAAGTTATCAGTATCTTCATGATCTTTCAGAGAATCTTTTGCATTTGACTCAAAGCTGCCAAAATCACCAAAGTCACCATTTTTGCCATCATCTTTCTGAAAATCTTTGTTGTTTGACTCAAAGTTGCCAAAATTCCCGAAGTCATCATCATCATCATCATCTTTGTGAGGATCTTTGGTGTCTGACTCAAAACTACCAAAATCATTAAAGTCGTCAGTATTATTATCACTTTTCTGGAAATGTTTTGCTTTCGAATCAAAACTACCAAAATCATCGTCAACTTTCTGAGAATCTTTTCCTCTTGACTCAAAACCCCCAAAATCACTGGAATCACCCTTATCATCGTCATCATCATCATCATCTTTCCCAGAATCTATGACATTTGACTTGAAAGTGCCAAAAGTTCCAAAGTCGTCACTGCTTTGATCTTCACTTGGCAATGGTTTGTCATCAGGATTAAACGCACCAAATTTCGCAAAGCTGTCATTATCAATGTTTTTATAGTCAGGTAAATCATTGCGACTATTCGCCTCAAATGCACCAAATCCACCAGAATCATCATCATCCTTGTTCTCATTAAACGATGATTTTGGTTTTGACTCAGCTGCAACAAAGACACTTTCACTTTTCCTATTATTTTCTACGAATGCACCAAAATCTCCGAAATCGTCATCATCACCTTTGTCCCCTGGAGATGCAGTTTTAGTTTGCACAGTGTCAATTCCATTTCTGTCAACAGTTTTAGGTTCTGGTGTATCTCCTGAACTCTCTTTTTCTCTGTCAACAAACTCACCATTTTCACTGTTGTCAATGGGTGTTTCTTTCAAGGAGTGATTGCTAAAATCAGCAAATTCTCCAAAACTGTCATCTTTGGATTCACCACTATCTGGTAATCTCTCAGATTCTGAACCATGTCGACTTGCACTAGAATCATTCAAGTTAACATTTCTGCTGTTTTTCTCGTCTTGCTCTGACATTTCAGATTCTTCCGTCCCCTTGTTCTTGGACAACAAAGAATTTTCCTGATCTCTTTCCTTACTGTTTACTGTTTGGTCTTGTTCATTAGGCTTTTGAACAGTAATAGAGCTATTACCAGGGTGGTATTCCTCACATGTGTCTTCCACAGATAAATTAGTTTCCACTGGTCGTGATTTCTGTTCACTATCAGTGGAGTTTGAGGTATTTTCCAACAATACAACTTTAGTGGTGGTCCTTTCTGTTCCAACCTTATTGTCCTGTTCTGATAAAGATAATTCCTCTAAACTACTAGAATTGTCTTTGTCAATACCATGTAGTGATTCCTCTGGGTTGTGATTAACTATTCTTTCTCCTAAATGGTTGACTGATTTTTTACCTGCAACATCGCCATTACACCAGACAGTGTTTCTTTCTTTACTGATACTAACTTCCTCAGATTTCGAATCGTCCTCTGAGGACATTTTTCCTTGGGATGTCAAACTATGGTCTAAAATAGGCTGAATTTGTGTACTTTTGCTATTTTCTGATATCATCTCTTCAGGGCTGGTAATTGTGTTTTCCATGCTTGCAAATTCACCAAAGTCACCATCATCATCGGACTCCATAACACCATTGCTTGAAATATCCTTGCTTTCAAGGGTACTTTTATTGAACCAATCACTGTTTGAATTTCTTTGATATAAACCTTCATCAGGCACGTTCTCCTGATTATTTGGACTGCTGTCATGTTCCTGAAATGCTGCGAAATCAGCAAATTCATCGTCATCATTGTCTTTGATGAGCTTATTACCAGGCTGCTCTTGTGGGCTTCTTTTCGTATTCTCAACGGGAAATGATTTCACACTGTTTTCGTTGCTTGTGGACCAGCCTTGTGATTCACCGCCACTAGTACTGTCTTGTCCAAAAGCTGAGCCAAAATCCGCAAAGCTAGCAAAGTCACCGAAATCTTCCTCCACACTCTCTGTTCCTTCCTGTTCACATTTCAACGAATTTTCGCCGTTTGGAACACTACCGTCAAGTTTGGATTTATCATTGAAATCATCGCTTAAGTGCCTCTTCTTAACCGGCGATGCAACAGTTTTCTCGTTAAACTTCTTTGATTTTTTTGTCTCGTTTCTGAACACTATTTCGTTGTCATCTTCTTCGCATGTGTCGTCTAAAGGTGGCGGGGCATCTGCAAGCACAGTCGAGAAATTCGATCCGTACAATTCCGAGTTGTTAACCCCGTAATACCACGCCATTAGATTGATGAGCAGCACAATACAACCATCCAGTTCTCACAGCATCTTCGATTTGCTCTTTAGAAGCTTTCTTTCTTTGTGTAAAATTTGGAAGTAAATTCTTGTTATGTCACAATATTGCACCTCGATCCAATCAAAGAAAAGTGAGCCTTAACAAAAGAACACGGTTGTAAAAGGCACCAAAATTGACACGGAACCTGCTCAGCTACTCTTTTCCTCGTTCTTGATTTTCACTGTTCCACTGTATGCTTCTTCCAACTAATTCCGGTATTAACTAAACACGATTAGACAAACGAAGACAAATTATTTTATCACCAAACTACTACCGGGTGATCAAGCGCCATTTTGTTGTCCCATAATCCCTCACTTTAATCATTGCTTAGGGTGGGGGAGTGAGGTGGGGAGTGGTTGCAACCGACGTAACATTGTCTCTGCTCGATGGGGTAGAGACTAAGTATTTTAGGACCAAAGTAGCCTTACAACGTGCTGGGGGATTGTATTCAAGAATTCCACATTTTCTTTTATCGAGCTTGATAATTTTCCGTCCACATCTGTTCTTTTTGTTCAATTTTTTAAAAATAATTTTTATTTCATTGATATTTTATATACGAATAGAATTAATTGTACAAGGAAGAAGAAAAATGTTACAGGAAGTTACAATATTACAACTAATTACAATGCTGAAAAGAAATAATTATATAAATATTAAATACGGCTCTAGAAATGGTAAAATGTAACACGACACGAGAAAAACAAAAATTAGAGAAAAAGTATTAAAAGATTGTTGAACAGTTTAGAGATTAAATTAAACCTGTGTCGTTACTTAATGTATATTTTTTGCATTTAACTTCATTTAACTCCATGGACAAATTGCTTGCCATTACAATTAGCCACTGTTGTTTCAATCTGATATGTTGAAACATTTTTTGAGAGGACGAATTTGTAACAACGAGAGAATTCCTTTATTTTGACAGAAATAGAGAATGACACCAGTTTTATCATAAAAAATCTTTATTAACTCAGTAAAGCTGATAAGACAAATCACACTAACTATATAACTTTATAAGAATTACAAAAAACTATATAGAAATTTTAATGAGAAAAGATACCCTCATAATAAGTAAATCCTAAATCAACAAGTTTAAATATCTTGAACAAAGTTGTCATTATTTTTTTAAAATGTTTTTGAAGACACTGGTTCAATGATGTAAAATTATCAAGCAGTGACATGATAATAACAGTGTTAGTCCTAGGCTTGATTACCATCTGCAGTTCAGGAAAATAACCCTGTGTTCTTCTCCCAAGAGAAGAATGGGGGACTGGGGAGAATGGAGTCCCCCCACCCCTGCTCCCCCTACCCCTCCCCATCTACGGCTGCTACGCAGGCTAGTTTCCAGACTTTTAATGGCATGGACTAACAGAGGCTCTATTTCCACTGCTCCACGGGAGAAGAGCACAGACTTTAGTTATTTTCCTGAAAAGCAGTTAGTAATCAAGCCTAGGACTAACACTGTTATTATCATGTCACTGCTGTAGTAGTCACATAAATCATACCACACTAAGTATCTTATTTATGAATACACATCTCTTGCGATGAAACTATGCCTACCATGACATTTATACTGGAGAAAAATTACACTAGATTCAAGACAAATTATTAAGATTCACATCATGCAAATTTTGTAATAATTTTGAATTTATCAAAAGTGCATCAAATGTTGGTACCAGTTTTGTTTTACCAGATTTGTTGGTACCAGATTTGTTTTGCCATTTACCTACAAAAACGATGAATCTGGGATGAAAAATAATATTGATTGCATCATGAATCCAGGCTCTAGTGTGAATACAGTATGTTGTAATTTATCTGAATAATAAGAATCCAGAATAATTTGTGGTTTAAATGGGTGTTCAGTGAATCTGCCTTTATGATTCACCAACCCTATTTCCAGTGTCTCATCTCGTCCCTTGAAGCGCTCCAATGGACAGGAAGGGATGAGACCCTGGAAATGAGGTTGGTTATTCAAAATTATATTGTTTCCAGATACTACAGTGTAAACTTAGTATGAGAGAACTCAAAAAATGTTTTCACAGCTAGACACAAGTATTGGTGTGTAGGTTGAAGTAAAAATAAAGGCATGCTTTACATCCAGGGGTTAGATCTTTGTACAGTTCCTTGACTTGACTGGATGACATACCCTTCTGGAATTCCTACAGAGGATAAAGGATAATATTCTGTTAACAGTGAGAAACAAAGATTGCAGAGGTAGCACAGCTAAGTGTTTTGCACACTGGACTAAAAACTGACTGTGCTGGGCTCAAAACATCTGCTTTGAGCAATGGATAGCCTATGGGGGGGGGAGGGTAGGGGAGGATGGAAGGGGCAAGAAACTGGAGACAAGGCAAGGGACCACAAGAAAATGGAGCAGGTAGTGATACAAAAATTTCACATTCATCAAAGTGCAGAAAGAAGGAACATATGAAGTACCGTATAATGGCATTATTATTATTATTACTAGCAAATTTCTACTGGACCAGTACAAATTATTATTTAGTTCCACAATGGCTTGCACTGTGTTCTACATAATACTTATAACTTACTGCTAAGTCAACAAGTAGTAGTTCTGATGACTCGTATGCTTCTGGTCCACCCTTGTTGTACAACTGTCTAATTTCGTCACCGCTTAAAGAGCACCTAAAAAGAGGAAAACAGAAAAAAATACAGTCAAATCACCTTTATATGTAGTTAATAATAATTTACATAGGAGACTGTGTTTGCAAGAACATTTTGTCCGGAACATTACACAAATCAGCGATCAGTGAGAGCATGCGTGGACTCGGTGTGCTGTGGCACGTTTCGTGAAGGAGTGCGTGCTCTGTCCCCAATTTTCCTTTCTGACATGACAAATAATAGCTAATCCTTCGTTAAACATTGTTTAGACTTGCTTATGTCCAAAACCAGAGGGAAACACAAACGAGGAGCCCATGGATTGATGGAAGAGGGAGATAGCGCACTGAAGCAAGCCAATATGGCGGCTTCAAAGGATCCCGAAGACATCACTTCTGGAGACGAAGAGTCTGAAACAAAGGACAAGCCAACCCGTGCAGAGCTTAAATCAATGCTAGTAGATATTCAGATCAGCATATCAAGTATCTTGTTGGAGAATAAACAAACTAGAAAAGGAATGGCTCAACTGAAGGAAACCGTTCTTGAGCAGAAGGCAGAGATAGCGTCTCTCAAAGCGACGTAGGCCAGCATGAAGAAGCAATGTTCAAATGCAGAGCAGGAACTTGCCACTGCTGAAAAGCACATTAATGAGCAGAAAGAAGAAATTGCTGAACTTTACGACCTGCAAGATCAGCTAGAACAACATACAAGAAAGAACAGCTTAGAAATACATGGAATTCCCAAGAGTGCTTATACCTCTACTGAAGAGGTTGTGCTAAAATTGGCAGAAGCCCTCGAAGTGCCTGTTCTCTCCCAAGACATCGAAATCAGTCATAAGCTGCCAAGTAAAGGTACTAAACCCATTATTGTTAAATTCATCAGTGTTAAAGTGAAAACAAGCCTTTACAAAGCAAGAGTAAAGCTTAAAAATGTAAGTATTTCAAATCTATTTCCTTCTTCGACCGCTGCAACACGCATGGAAGCTACTCGGATTTTCCTGAATGAAAACCTCACTTCTTATCGACGAAGGATCGTTAATCGAGCGAATGAAATGCTCTGGAGGGACGGTTTATTGTTGAGTGTGTGGACATTGGATGGTAACATTTTTGTAAAGACATCGCCTGAAGGCAGTCCCATCAAAATCAATGAGATAGAAGACCTAGAGACCATTTAAATCAGTGTCAACTATGAAGGATGGATCAAGTAAGACATGTGAAATCGAGTACTTAAATTGGAGGCAGAGACGGACCGCGAGCTTAAAAGGAGAAAGACTCTCTTTTTTTTTTTTTAAGTACTGTATATACTTAAGTACGTGAGTGTATTCGTTTTTGTGTTCGTTTGTTTGTTTTCTATTTGTGAGTGTTTAGCTTTATTTTTGTTTTCTTAATTTGCCATATGTGTACTACAATGAACTTGAATATTCTATCTTTAAACGTTCGGGGAATTAGGGAACAAACCAAAAGGAGGAGTATATTTTCCTATCTGAAAGACCAAAAAGCAAACATTTATTTTCTACAAGAAACACATTCTGAACCTGCCGATGAAATTTTATGGAAAAATGAATGGGGTGCCAAGCTATTCTTTTCCCATGGCACTAATCATAGTAAAGGTGTATGCACTCTTAATCAATCCTTCTGTGAACTACCAAATTGACTATTCTTATGCCAACACCTCAGGCCGAATAATTTTAATAACTGTTACTCTGGGCTCTCAAAAGGTGTCACTCTGCAACATCTATGCACCTAACAACCAGACTAAATCAACTTGAGTTTCTGCAAGAACTCAACAACTGTATCATGGATAAAACAGAACTTACGGCGCTTATTGTAGGCGGCGATTGGAATTGTACGTTGTCAAAAAAAGATAAATTGGAGGAACACTGTGGAAACCGTCTAATTATAGCAATCTTGTCTTGACCACTATGGATTTGTTGACCTAGTGGATTCAAAGGGTACGCCATCCCAAGCTTTGCAAGTTTACGTATGAGTCAAGAAGCCTAAAAATGAAATCGAGACTTGATTTTTTCCTGGTAGCCAAAAATCTCACAAGAAGTGTTAAGAAAATAGAAATTTATCCTTCCATAGCACCTGACCACGCAGCAATTTACATTTCACTGTCCTGGGAAGGTAAAACCCCTAGGGGCCCTGGTCTATGGAAATTCAACAACACCTTGTTAAAGGATGAACAATATGTCGCTATGATTCGGGACACGTACACACAAGCTCGAAGCTACTATAGTCATTTAACAGACAAGCGTCTCTTTTCGGAGATGATGAAAATGGAAATAAGAACTGCAAGCATTTCTTATGCCAAAAGTAAAGCTAAGTCGACTTATCATCGTGAACAAGAAATCAAACGACAATTAGATCATTTGGATGTTTTTATTTGCAATAACTTATTCTCTGGTCACATTGATCAAGTGTCACAAGAATATGACAACCTTAAAACAGAACTTAGATCAAATTACGAGGATAAAGGAAAGCAAGCTATGTTCAGGGCAAAGTGTCGCTGGGTGGAGAATGGAGAATGTCTGACAAAATATTTCTTTAATCTGGAAAAACGAAATTATAACAAAAACTATACTAGGTGAACTTCAATTGCTAGATGATTCAATCACAAACGATGAAAAATTAATCCTAAATCACATTGAAGCGTACTCCAACGACTTACATCAGAAAACACTTTTAGCAATATTAATGATGCGTATGACAATTTTATCCAAAATCTAGAGATCCCTAAGCTTTCAGACGACGAACGGGATAGCCTAGAAGGCCCTTTGACGTTTCAAGAATGTAAAAATGTTTCAGAAACTTTTCAGAATGACAAGGCCCCCGGGGAAGACGGGTTTACAGCTGAATTTTATAATTTTTTTTTTGACTTACTAGGAAACGATTTAATAGCAAGCTTTAATGAAGCTCATGAGGTTAATGAGCTTACCATTTTGCAATGAAGGGGGTAATCACGTTAATCCCAAAAGAAGATGGCTCTTTGTTATAATTATCAAATTGGAGGCCTATTACATTGTTAAACGTGGATTTTAAGATATCAGCAAAAGCAATAGCTAAACATCTCGAGCCAATACTCCCAAACTTAATTCATCCGGACCAAATGGGCTTCGTGAAAGGGAGATATATAGGAGAAAACATCAGGCTTATATCTGATATAATGGAATACACCAAATTGCAAAAGATACCAGGGATATTAGTGTCATTAGATTTCCACAAAGCTCTTGATTCTATTGAATGGCCCTTTATAATGAAGACGCTAGATTACTTCAACTTTGGTTCGGACATAAAAAGATGGGTTAGCACTTTCTATACGAACATAGAGAGTACAGTGCTTAATAACGGCTTTGCAACTAACTGGTTTAAGCCGTCAAAAGGTGTGAGACAGGGTTGCCCCCTGTCTCCGTACCTGTTTATTCTTTCGGCTGAAATTCTAGCTCATAAAATCCGTCAGGACCCAAGTTACAATGTGTGGTTCCAGAAAATAACCATACCACCCACGGAAGGGATTTTTCACATTACCCCGCCCCTCCCCTCAGGATTTTCCAAAAACGGCCCACAAACTATACCCCTCCACTGCTCCGGAAATTCCAATTTTTTCCTACACCCCCTGGAAATATTTCTATTTCTTGTTTAAGGCGAAAACTTAGCTAAACTATAGTTTAAGAATCCAAATTTCAAATTTCAAATGCTATTGTGCATGCATATCCTCATAAATTTTATTTACGATCAATTCTGCTTCATTATCTTGATGAAACAGCAAGACGTCAATTTATAATTCGAGTAGTTGACAAAATACAAGTTCTCTTGAGAAATAAACTATGATTGCCAGAAAAGCATAAAAATAATGTTTTCCGCCTCTTCCGGTTTCCATCGTGCAGTGTAATTCAAACTTCTCCACAACAATTAGCATCCCGTTGTCTCGTTTGACATGCCGCCGATTTTGCAATTTGCATAATTCTGCTTTTATTTAATATCTGCTGATGCAAGGCGGTGGTAAACCACCTTCTCTGGAGACCTGGCAAAGCTAGAAACTTTTGCACAACTAGATTTATCTAATGGAGTCAAAACCCATGAAACGGGCATGTTTTTATTTTTGATTTATATAACGCAACTGAGTCGTAAATTTCTCACAAATAATATTTGTCTGCCGAACTATAATTATTACAGTGTTTTTATGTAGTTTTCAATCAAGAATTACTCTTAGCGGGATCAAGAACTGTTTTGTGTCGATTCCGAATTATTACTGTGCTCAATGTTGACGCAATAATTCAGTTCAAAACGATAGTTTTTACGCTGGCGAACAACAACGAAGAAATGCAACGTAAATGTCTACGCCTACTACTAGCAGAGACGGATACAGTTCGAAATCAAATGACAAACGTATCTGCTTAAATATGTGTGACAGAGATTCTTGGTGTAATTTATGGGATTTACTTGTCTTCCACAGCATGAGCTGTTCGCTAATCAGCCGCTGTTTGGTAAAATGACCAGACTCTCACTGCACCAGAAATCGAGCCTGACCACCTTGAAAATATTACTTTTGTGCAGTTAACAAGATCAATGTTTGCATCCGCGGATCGGTAAGCAAAATGCAAACAAAGAAAATTTAACGGTCTGGAAAAAATAATATAAATTGATACAACACCCCCCCCCCCACCCTCAGGATTTTCCTGGGCCTTTGACCCCCCCCCACCCCCCTGGAAATTCCAATCCCTTCCTTGGGGAGGGTATGGATATTTTCTGGAACCACACAATGGAATCAAGATATTTGGAAATGAATTCAAATTGTCTCTGTTTGCGGATGACACCAACATTAAATGTTGGTGTCATCCGCAAACAGAGACAATTTGACTTCAAAAAATTTTTTTGTGCTGACCTAGCATCTGTGGAAAGGGCCTTGAAATTAGTAGAAGAGTTTGGCAAGATAGCCGGTCTGTGTTTAAATGTGAAGACAACAAAGGCAATTTGGTTAGGGAAATGGGCAAATAATATGAGCAACACACTTGGAATGAAGTGGATGCGCAGTCCCGTTAAGATACTTGGAGTTCACTTCTCATATGACGAAAAAAGAAACAACGAGCTTAGTTTTAATCAAAAACTAAAAGTATTACAAACAAACTCGATATGTGTAGTGCACAGCATCTGACTCTGTTTGGAAAAGTAATGATAATCAAAACTCTGGGCTTATCTCAGCTTATTTATTCAGCATCAAATCTTGTCGTTCCTGCAGGAATCGAAGACACTGTTAAAACAAAATGTTTTAAATTTCTTTGGAAAAACAAGAAAGACAAAATAAAAAGATCAGGACTCTATCAAGATACCAGTAAAGGTGGATTATGCATGACTGATATAGGACTAACGCTCAAATCGCTCAATCTTGCTTGGATCCCTCGATTACTGGCCACAGGCAAGAGGAGTTGGTGCACAGTTCCAAACCATTTCTTCAGAAAAACGGGAGGTCTAGATTTTATACTGAGGTGCAATGCGAAGTATTTCAACCAACTACCCATTTTTTATAAAAATATACTAGACTCTTTCAATGAATTGAAAACTCTCTATGGCTATGACCAATCACAAGACATAGTTCTATTCAACAACAAAGACATACTAGTTGGTGGGAAGCCAGTATATATTAATGAATGGTTCAAGAAAGGAGTTGTCTCTATTAAAGACCTTCTTAAAAATGATGGAAACTTCTTAACTTTCAAGGAGTTTTCTGATAAATACCGATGCCAAACTAACTTTCTTTAGTATTATCAAATAAATAGCACGATACCGAAACGTTTATTGACAAAGGCAAAAGATACTTGTCTACCACCTTTAACAAGCTATATTTCACACGTAATAATAAAATCTTCAACTTGAATGACACCGTACAAATTAATCTGGGAAAAGCTAAATCAAAAGATTTTTACAAGTTACTTACAATCAAACTGGTGCCAAATGGTGGAGTAAAAGTCTCTCACTACACGAAGATTCCTGGTGTAGGATCTTCAAGTCGCTCAAAAATGTTTGTAAGGAAAATAAACTCAAAGAGTTTCACTTCAAGTTCATACATAGAATTATAGTAACGAAGAGAGAATTATTCAAATTTGGTATCAAGAAGGATGATGAATGTATATACTGCGGACAAAACGACTCCATTGACCACACATTCATTGAATGCTCGTTTACGAACAGGCATTTGCAAAAGACGTTTTCCAATGGTTTAATGTAACAAATGCATGTCAGATTGCCCCAACAACAGAAGAAATGTTATTTGGTGTAATTTCCGATTCATACGATAGAAAAATAACGAAGAAATTTAACTATACCACCCTCTTTATGTGCCACTATCTATATTCAAGTAAGTTACTAAATAACAAAGCCATCTCCCTCCAAGAGTTTACTACTCAATTCAAAAATAAATGCCGTATTGAGAATAATTGCTGAACATTGGCAAAATGGGAACTACCATGCATCTTCCTTTTGGTTTTTTATTTAACTTTAAGAAGAACATATTGTAAATACTGTAAAATACTGTAAACTTTCCTGCACAAAATATAATAAAAGTGTTTACTGCAAAAAAAAAAAATTAAATAAAATAACACAAATCAGTAAATAATACTCACTAAAGATAAAAGAATCAATGCATATCAGGGCTCGAGACTAACTTTTCAGCTTAGTAGCCAAGTGGCTAGTGAGAGGTTTGATTTCACTAGCCAAAATAAATTTTTACTAGTCAGACTTTTTTGGCATAATCTCATACTGTGTTCAATATGTCTACTTTTCAGCCGAGTTAAGTACTGTAAACATGCCTCTCTGTAATCTCAAGAGTAAAGAACTTGAATGTTGACTATTCTTTACAACGGTTAAAGATCCTCACGTGCGGAATACAAAGTACTATGTGCCTTCAGGGCAAATTCCCAGGCGCGATGTAGTTCACACCTCTCTTTTCCATTTCAGTCAGATCATGACGAATAACTCGAACAGTTAACCTTATATAAGCATGTCTAGTCATCGTACGGAGAAACGTTGGGAAGACAAGACTAACATTGTACGACCGTTGTAAGGTACGGAGAAACGTCAAAGTGACAACACTGATACAGCACTCAACTCACGTACGGAAAAACGTCTACAAGAGAAGACTAGTAAATTATAAGCGAATTTAAGTGCGGAGAAACGTTGACAGACAAAACTAATAAGGTTCGAACTTACTAAGGTACAGAGAAACGTTGAGAAGTCATATCAAACACGTTGGTTGTAAATGCACTACAGTAAGGAGAAATGCTGCCAACGTACCAAGATACAGAGACTAATAAAATAACCAACTACTAACTTACAGAGAAACGTTATTGGACAAAACTAATTCCGTAAGAACATGTGTGACGTACGGAAGAACGCCGAACGGACAAACTAAACTATTACAGTGGGACAACAAATTATGGAGAACGTATTAAATGAGACAACTAAAATCACACTAAGGTACGGATAAACATTGAGAAGACAAGACTAACACCGTATGAACATACTAACGAACAGAGAAACGCTAAGCAGTGTCGACTTATCGTACGAATGTATTAACAGACTGAAAACCTTAGGAAGAGCAGAACAATGTCGTGCGAACATGCTAACGTACAAAGAAACGTTGAGAAGGCTAGACTAATAAATCGATGAACCTATTTACGTACGGAGAAACGTTGTGAAGATGTTACGTAGAGAGAAACGCTGGGAAGAGAAACTATTGTACGAACGTAGCAATTAATGGAAAAAAGTCGATAACAGAAGACTAAAGAATTGCGTGAACCTACTAACTTGTAGACAAATATCATATGAACACACTAATGGACCTTTCAAGGAAATGTATGGTGAAACGTTCCGAAGACAGCTAATTTCGTTGGAACGTAGTAATGACAGAGAAACGTTGCCAACTGAGACAAGAATTAGTAGGGAGAAACGTTGAGAGGACAAAACAAGTATCATACGAACATTACTTACGATATCCTTCAACGGAATAAGCTTAAGCTTCTGTTCACTCAATTTGCTTTTTGGATCTGATTATCAGAAGCAAAACTTAGTTTGGTGTCCATCCGGTGCTTTACTGCTTTGAAATTTTCACTAGCCAAATTGGCTAGTGAAAGCGCAAAACTTACTAGCCAAAATGGAATTTCTACTAGTCTGTGACTAGTTGGCTACCGTTAGTCTCGAGCCCTGCATATGGATGAATACAAGTAATAAAAATTAACAATGTTAATAATATTAACATTATTGCATAAAAACTTATATCGGGTGGGATTAACAGCCTTCATGCATTTGTCGTGAACGGAGCCATTGTCCAGTGTCCTGGTCATGGTTTAACCAAATTATAACAACAACAACAACTGACAGCAACTTTCAATAGAATAGGCAGCTGACAAAAGTGGAGGGGGACAGGGGGTGGGAGACCAGGAGAAAAGGGGGCAGGAGGGGTACAGGAGGTGGGAGAAGAGGGGGCGGGAAGCGAATTCCCAAGGTAGTGGGAAGTGGGAGAAAAAGAGAAAAATGATGCAACATTGCACAATATCTTGCAATTGAAAAAAAGCAAAGAGGTGGGAGCCAACAAATATAGGGTGGGAACCAGGTTTAAAGGGTACAGGAAGAGGGAAGTTTTAACTCCCATTTCTCCCCCCCAACAGTGTGTTGGGGGGGGGGGGGGGCAATGAAATCAGCAGCAATGAAACCAATGAAATCAGCTATCTTTGCTGCTAAATGTACAGTTAATTGGTGTGCAGAAATAAATGCCCTCTTATAACAATCTACTTTCATAATTTGTAGGTTTATTGTGAACACTGGGCCTCAAAAATAAATGCCAGTTTCAGGAGGCCAATTTTTAAATGAAGATTAATTGGGAAAGTATAATCATGAAAATACAACATTAACATGTACAAACTTGATTCTGAAACATGCTCCAGGTCTTTTCCCAGTTGTGTGGTTCCGCTGTATTCCTAATAACAGTGGCCAGTTGAGAGATTCTTCCGGAATATTAACCTAAAAAATGCAATTCGTGACAATTTAAATTTTGAACTGTGTGAAAGGAATTTTAATTAGTGATTCCCTAGGTCTTCACTGTGTGAAAAATTTTAGGAAGGCAATACATATTATTTTTCAAAATAGAAAGAACTACCATACTCAAGACAATTTCTTTCATGAGTTTCAAAAGTCACACCAAAGGACTTTGTAATTCTCCACAGAATCAAAGCTAGAACCAATCTCCAGGTGTGGTTTAAAAACAAAAGCAATTATTGCTAACTCACCTCGTCTCTAAC
This sequence comes from Siderastrea radians, assembly GCA_964017195.1. Taxonomy (NCBI): domain Eukaryota; kingdom Metazoa; phylum Cnidaria; class Anthozoa; order Scleractinia; family Rhizangiidae; genus Siderastrea; species Siderastrea radians. The sequence continues at coordinate 49,708,520 of OZ024892.1, read as the reverse complement.
TTCTCGCACAATTGAGTGAAAAAACTCATACACCACTGCCTTATCATCCATGTCATCTATATCAACCACACTGTTTTTGTCGGGCTTACCATTCTGCAGTTTCACTTCCTGAAAAAAGAATATTATTTTAATATAATTAAACAAATTAAAAATAAAATCAAAAGCATTTTGACAACCAGAATAGACTACTTTTCAGAGTTACCATAGGTAAGTTACTCAAGCTGTAGTTGCCCCACAAGGCTGCAGATGAAGTGGTTTCTGTAGATTGGAAACTAGCCTGTCAAAGGATTGCCCTCAGTATTCATAATGGTCAAATACAAAAAGCAACGCCACTTCCTTTTTTGGATGAGTGTGTATGAGCATGGCTCACCTTGTGCCAACATGTGCTTAATTGTCTCTGGCTTTACCTTTTCTCTCTTTTTTCACTTTGCTCCATGACCTAATCATAGGCATGCAATGCCTGTAGAACCAATGGCGGTATTCGTAAAAAGCATACTCACACGCACATTTGTCATGCATGACGAACTAGTCATGCAAGAAACAAAAAAAAATGTCAAGATACTTTCTGGTAACTCAAACCGTTAGGTAAAACACGTGTTAAACATTTAGAATATCAAGTTGTCGGAAGTGTAAATGAAAGTAAAAATGAGGGAAATTGCTTTTGATTTGAGTTAGCAAAAAGTTCGAGATACTAGGGTTTGAATTGTTGAGATTCTACTGTATTAATTTGGGTAAGCACAAGCACATATTAACCAACACGGATTGTGTCAAAACGTTTTGGCATTCATGAACTGTGAAAATCTTGTTAACAATAGTATTTTTCTGAATTTTTAATAGCAGTCACACTATTTTGTATGTATAATATTACCAGAACTTATTTCAAGCCACAAAAGTTTAGTTTGCGCTTATCCCAAGTCCACACGCAGAACGATTTTTCTCAGAGCCAAGAATCCTCCAATCATCCAATCGAAAACCTGATGACAGTGCTAACTACTTCTCCACTGCACTTCATAGTGCTGTGTTATGTCTAACAATGCAGCAAAATCAAATATTTGATACAGTTGTCTCATGTGCTATTTCTTGGTCTAATTTGGCTTGACATTCCAAACAGCAAGGAAAATGCTTGTTTCAGTGTCTGCTGCTTGATTTGACAAAGTCTTTACCAGTCACCTTCTCAAAGTCCTCAGGCTTCTTAGTCAGTGGGCGGTCGCCAGGAGAGACTCTGGGGCACTGGAATTTTTACTGCAGAAATCCAGCGGTTGACGGTGCTTAGTTTGTTAATGTGAACAGCCAATAAAACGTCATATTTTTCCACTACCCCAGAATCTCTCCCAGTGACAGCCCATTGATGAAGAAGCCTGGGGACTCTGGGTACGAGTTACCATTGTCATAGCAACATGGGACTCCCAGTAGGCATGCATGATGAGATGTCCAGGACCTACACATTTGTTTTGCTTATTAAAAGTCCATTCTATTCACAACTGGTGCACATTTGGCTTCAGAACTTACACTGGGTTCTGCATGTCCCCCAGGAGTATCCAAATGGCCTGGATCTTCATACACTTGATGGCTTCTCCTGATAAAAACTAATTTATTGTCACTTGTTTCAACGATGGAACCAACACCCAAAGCATCCGAAAAGCAGGCACGTTCATTAGCATATTCACGCTTGCCATAATCACTTAAAAATCCCCAGTGGTCATTGTTCATGTTTGTGCAAACATAATCTTTATAACACGTTTGTCCTAAATGCAAAATTACTGGCTTCCCTTCTTCATGGCTGACAGCATAAAGACGAAATTTTAAGCCGTTGAAGAGAAATGGATTTTTATCTTTACGTATGGCCCATGTCCTTTCGATTTCAGCTTCAAATTCTTCACTGGATGGCTTCCTGTCGTAGTCGTGGGACAACAAAATTGCCACTTTTGTGTCTTCTGCTCCACCACAAGAAGAGAAACTTTCATAGTTGCCACTGTTGAAAATCTCTGTAAATTTTCCTTCATCCCTACATTTTTCTACGAAAGCCTTCAACTCCATTTTTGAGACTTTCACATGTCACGTCAGAAGAATCTCCATCCCCTATGATCAAGTTTTTGACTATATCTCAGCTCTACAACTTCATCCATTCGCCGCCATCTTGATTTCTGAATAACCAGGATATAACCTAAATTTTGATTGGTCATTGCTGGTAACCTAAGCCAATCAAATTCCTTGTTAGAAATCTTCCCAGTCCCTCGGTCAAGCCAGCAGTTGTAGCCAAAATACCATGACAACACAGCGCGAGTAACAAAATCACAGTGAAGAGAGAAGCGAAGGTTAGGTTATCTACTTTATTGAGACAAATTTCTCTCTAGAGCCATGGATGCAGAGGGTCTTCATATGGCAGTTGACTATGTGGGCAGTAGTGGTGTTATTCTGAGTACAGAACAGAAAGCGGCTTTGCAGTCTTCATTGGTTATTTTGAAAAGCAACTACAAGTTTCGTGGAGTGAAATTTTGGGGCAAGATTCTTGGAGTAAAGAGTGATTACTTCATCGTGCAGGGAGTTGGTAAAGATGAGTTGAAGGATAGGAAAACGCTTTACAGGTAAATGGTAGCTCAAATACAGTGTAACAGGAACGTTATTCTTTCTAGATCTAAGTTAAGGAGACATACAATGTTGAATGAGCTTAAGACACAAATTGCAACACAAGGCTATTTTTTAATTGTTGACTTTTTTTCTGTTACTGAAAAATGATCTTATCAAACATGCAACATCTGGGACATTCAGTTAGCACAATTTAAAGATGTTGGCGTTAAAAAATTAACAATGCTGGTAGTCCATTTGTGCAATCCCAAAATTCCTGCAACATGAAAGGGGGGTATATATCCATAATAAGCTGCTTCAATCCCACTGTCTTCCTGCTGGTACATAAAATTTTTCCCTTCCTGCTTATGTCATGCACCTTTTCTGACTGGTGACTGTTTTCTGATTTTCATTAATCAGGAACGGATTGCATTATTGGGATCAAAATTCCATTTTTAAATTGAAGATTGAAATCTTCCAACGGTATACTCATTCGAAGTAATGAATGTTGATTGGGTTGTTACTTGCATGAGCCAAAGGTTCACACGCGAAATACGAAACCGTTGGTGGCTGTTGGTTTCAGTCGGTTTGACATTACAGGGAATTTTTCTCAATTTTCAGGAACTTTTCTTGTACATCTACAGCACACTTGTTTTTATGAAATTATTCTTCACATTTTTGTAACAGCAGACTATTTATTCACGGACAAAAGTACACTTGCGATTAATATTTTGTTGAGCGAACACAAATCAGGTCAGATACGTCAAGCCGCCAACAGTCTGCTACTTGCGTGTGAACATTTGCCAGATGTCAATAATAAACCAATGCAATCAGCATTCCTTATTTGGAACAACGCTACTGTTGGAACATTACAATATTCAATTTGAAAGTGGAATTTTGATTCCAGAAATGCAATCCGTTCCCGATTAATGAAAGTTGTTCCCAAATAATAAGTGGAACGCGCTGAGTATTTTGACCATAACTAGAAAGCAAACATCTTCCTGTAGCAGCACTACCTTTCATTGAAAATGTAGAATGTGTGATGGCTAGATGGTACGAATTAAATTTATGAGTGTGTGCTGCTTGCATCATTGAAAAAACATCATACAACTCACATCATTTAACATTGTGTCTGGCTACATCATGACAAATGTGTTATTTTACAAAAATTTACATAAATTTCTTTCTTTATTATCACACATGGTGCTTTCAACTTTGCTGATCCTAGCAGTATGCAGGACGCATGTCACAACAAACTCAATAAATATGACCTCGCTCGCCATGAGTCCCCCAGTACTGTAGCTCAGTGGTTAGAGCACCCGACCAGTGTATGGGAGGTCATGGATTCGATTCCCGCCAGGGACTCAGATGTTTGCTTTGTATAACGCTCAATATTGACAACTGAATATTCCATCTTTCTCAAGTTGTACATTTGATTTGCACAAAACAACTAGCGTCACAGGCTATTCATCAGCATGTGTCATTGAACAAAGTGTGTAGATCTGCATCTGTTACTCTTGTCAGAGTGGTATAATATTTATCATTTCCCTTTTTTTCACACAGTCAGGACTGTGTACACTGGGGATTGCTGCCAGTAGTAACAGAAAGCATGAGACACAACTGCTCGTTTGTGAAAGGGCGTTTCACTGGTGACCCTTCCTACGAATATGAGCACACTGAAACAAAGAAAGTCGAGAACCAAGATGGTGACAGAGTTGAAGGAGCTGAGGAGGAAAATATTGTAAGTATCACATTATTTTAGTCTCCTTTTAAAAAGCAAGACCTAGTACAAAATCTTTCAAATCATGGGAATAAGATTCATTCACATGCAACTGGAAGTAAACTCATTTTGATTTGAAAAGTTGTACCTGAGACCTTGCTTTTAACAGACGCTAAAGGCAACTTGAAGATGGCTTGTTGGGTGTTGGGGGCATGGAGTTTATATGCAGGTTTTCATCTTATGAGTGTACACACCAAAATTGTTTAGTACTGGTACTTAAATTCAAGAAGGGAAAATTTATATTTTCCAGTTGTAACTTGCACTCTGTTCCTTCAAAGTATATAACTGATAAAAATGTAACTGGTTTATATTTGCACACTTAAGATAATGGTCAAAGAAGAGGACAGGCTAGCAACAACTATTGAAGCCATAGACTATGATGTCAGGATAGTTCCCAGAGGTGCATATTGTCGAACCGCTCTTGGCACTGTGGAAGTAAACAGAAGTTTTGAAGGTGGGTAGAGGACCTTGATTCAGAAGAGGAATTAGATTATCAAACGATTTTCTTTTCCCAAAACTTTGGATTTATCAGTTGAGTTGATAAGGTAAATTGGCCATCGTGAGGAAACAACACAATGGCAGGGACTGGGCGTCGAACCACTGACCTTCAGATCTGAAATCCAATGGGCAAACCACTACACCACCACAACCACCACAGGGGGGTGGTTGGGACTCTTTAAATAGTTGAGGGACTGATAATTAATAAGCTACTATAATTATGTTTAAGTACAATACTTACAGTACTTACAATAAGGATGATCTTACAGTAGTGATGGGCCTATGTCTCACTTTCAACAGGTTTGTCTGTTGCTGATTCAGGCAAGCTATCCAGTTACTTCCACTTCCGAGAGCCATTTCTTTTAACGCAGAAGACTCTTCTTCAAAGGGTAACTAACTTACAGTTATTTCAGAGAATGTTGAAGTGCACATATCAGGCACAGATCAAGGAAAAAATGAGACTATTCTGCGACTATTTGAGTGAAACAGAGAGCCTTTATGGGTTCTAGGCTTGCTCCTTCAGAAAATGAAGATTTTGGACCCACTAAAAATGCTGTTTTCTTTGAATGGAGTAATTCTCTAAGGGCTGATTTAGACAGTACGACTGTTGCTTACAACTGTCGTACACGACTTTTGTAGCGCATGCTGCTCGCGTCAAGCAAAGATCGTATACAACTCATCATTCTATGGCTACAACTGTCGTAGGGTTTAAAGTATGTTTTAAATTCCTACGACATTTTTCATGTTGTGTACAACTGTCGTGAAGATATTGTACGTCTGATTTAGATGACATGATTTGTGTTGAAGATGTGACATGAGCAAGTTGCATACTACAGTTGTAAGGAAAAATCGTACTGTCTAAATCGGCCCTAAGGATATTGTTAGATGCCATTTGTTAATTTTTCCTTCAGATGGGGTCTTGCAATTTGTGCAATAGTAAAAGACTGCTGAATGTTGCATTGGCATATTTTAAAAGTTTATCTCATTTCCAAAGCATTATTATTAATGATATGACCAATTTCCATTAAATGGTGGACACTGTTCTCACTGGATTTTCACCTACACATAACCATTATCTCTTGCTTCGCCAACTAACACGGGCTGAGGAGTACAAAGTGAAACTTTCAACTTTTGATCTACGTGTGTGGTAACAGAGCACTTGCTCCTCATTGTTGTCTCAGTGCTGACCATTAGAAAGGAAAGTTGTAGGAATAGGATTGGTTTGTCATGTTATTACCAGAAGCATACAAACTCATTTACTGTAAATCCTCTACTATGTGCCCCTCCCCTTTTGGAGCAAGAAATTTACTTAGCCCACCCTCCATCTCTTTTAAGCCCCCACCCTTCCCCCTTTTCCTTCACAACCAAACAAACAAATGACAGACAGTATTGCCAGTGCATTTTTACCATACCAATCTGGGCTCGAGATACAGTACTCATGGTACAAGCTTTGGGGAAAATTTTACTTCTACTATTAAAAAAGATTATCGTAATTATGCTTATTGCAAAATAACACATTGTTCAAGTTCTGTTAACCTACTGGCATTTTGCTAAAATAAATAAGCTGCCCCTCTCTATTAACCCTCCCCCCCCCCCCTCCAAAAAAAACGTGCTTGAAATAAATAAGCCTCCTTAGAGGATTTACAGTAGCTGGTTTGAAAATCACACTTGTACTGTGATGTACAGGTCCCTGTTGTTGTTGCATGATCTCTTTAAAAAAGTACATAATCAAGTGAAGCTGTCATTAGATCATGTCAAATGTGTTACTTACAACACTCTTGATTATCTGTCAACAGGCTGAACTGGATAAAGCTGTTGATTTTCTTGATCCAATTGACACTGATGTGCCAAAGGGAGGTAGGGATCAGCACTCAATAAATATATCAAAAAATGCACAAGCAAATTCATTAATGAAAGACCACATTTAGGAGAATGAAAGCTGATGAGAAAGGATCAAAGATAGTTCAAAACCTTTGCTTTTGTTTGATTGCTAACTCGATCACATGCACTCTTCTCAAATCTCAGACACTCTCATTGAATTTGAGATTGACAAGAGTTTTCAATCATTAAACCTGCACAGTTATTTTAAAGAATAGTTTTATATTCAATAGTTCATTTTCATTAAAAGCTCAGGAGGTTCAACAACTACTCAATGCTCACACAGGCTTTCATTCCCTTGTGTGTGACTCTCGCTCTGTCGAGTTTTGTTTGTCCACGCTTCACAATGTGAGTTGAAATCAAACACCATTCCGACTTTTATCCCTCAATTCTCACCAACCCCTGTTTCATAAAAATAATTCCACCATCAGTTGGTTTTTTTCCTTGTTTTTTCTCCTTTGTTAAAGGAAAACTTTGGTTCTATCTTTTTTTTTTTGACTTTTTAAGTATACTACCATATTCTTAATACCTTATTTTCGCAAAAATTCCGAAGCCGTATTTCGCGATACTTAATTTCCCTATTTTGGGAGAACAAAATAACGAAGCGTATTAAATTTCGCGATTTCCTTATTTCTTTAAACTAGTAAAGACCAAAGCTAACTACGAAGAACCGTCAGATAAGGTTCGATGAATGCAACAAGAAGGTTTCAAAAGGTTTAAGACTGTAGAGGATTATGGATGCCCGGCAGATGATAGTATACTGAAAAAATCTAGCTAAGAAAAGTTTCATTTTACCTAAAATTAGAGGCGTCAAAGTCTGCGTTCATTAAATAAGGAAGCATTCCTAAGTTTATACTAGCGTTCCGTTGAACGTGGCTAGGCCTATTGTTATTTTTTAAAGTGTAGTGTAAGGTTTAAATGTTAAATTCTCTTTGAATATGTTATAAGTGTCCCCAATTAGTTTGTCAAATGCCAAGTACCCCAGACACGTATAACGTCATTCATTCACACGTTTTATCTGTTTGATTTAGGTTCATGGAGCATCCAGTTTGAGCGAGGAAGTGGTCTTGTGACGCTTCGTAGCCTTCACTGGCTTGGCTTTACCTTCTACCATGTGCCAAGTTCCAGGAAATATGGCTCAATTTACGTTGGCCTTGGCACCAAAAATCTGGACTTGCCTTTTATGCTGTGAAGAGAGACATTTTTCCACAAGCTTTGTGTAATATAGTGTATTTAATATAATATTCATACTTGAGTAAAATGCTTTTTCACTTGTTACAAGGATTGTGTAATCTAGTTCTGTGCCTTTGTCCAACAAAATTAACGTGCAGTGAACATACTGAATGAGTAAATAAAAAAGAACACTTTTTCGTTTTGGTGTTATGTCCAGTTTTAAACTTAGTATTATTTTGGCTGTATTGGACTTTTCAGTGCCATGTCTACCGCGGTTATCAACTCTGTCTACTTGCCGATTATCATTGCTTTATCGACAGCCTGCGTGGCAGGCGCGGAAAGGAGAGCGAAAAGGGGAGAAATCATTCGCGAGCGCGACTGAGCTACTTTATCGATAGTGTTGAGGGAAATTTCATTTTGATCACTGAGAGGGTTGAAGTTGCTTTTATTGATAGTGTCGGGGGTAAGAAGCACCATTCTACGGTCAAACCTGTATCACTGCGCGTTTCAGTAACACGCAAACTCTGTTATAACTTCCATCACAGTGTTAAGATGGAAACCAAACAGCCTTGTCTTTCCAAGTTCACGGTTTGTAGACGACAAGCAGCCCCACCAGACTTCGACTTCGAAGTAGTCGGAATCCAAAATATGTACAGAAGCTTATCGCGTGACAAGTTTCTGCCCAATACAAAGGTCCCTTACTATAAACGTAAACCCGTGCGCGTGATCTATGCAGAAGTGGTCTTATTTCTTGACTATTTTTCTATTTCTTATTTCAAAGGTCAGTACCCAACAAAGTCACCAGTGCAGATGTTATAAAAATCGGGAGGGATATGAGTTGACTAGAACAGTCCATCCTTTAGCCTTTAGCTTGCACAGACATGTCTTATTTTCTTCCTGCGATGGCAAGTTATTCTTGGGTCAGAAAAAAGAAACGAAATAGGAGACGTCTACATGCAAACTATTTCTCCTTCCGCCCACGGATAGTCGAGCGCGACTAAAAACGCGAGCGCGTGTCGGAGGATTTTCACTCTAACACTTTTTTCCTCTCCCAACCGATTTGCAAATACAGTTGACTATCCCAAAAGTGCACTGAGACTACACATAAGTCAGGAGATAAGTGTCTGCTTACATGTTCTTGGGTGTGGCTGAGAACATGACCGAGCCGATCCCCTCAGGAGGGCCCATTAATGACGATTCGACTGTAGAACCTGGAATGGCAGTTCATAAAAAGCTCTTTTGTTTATTAGGTTGTTTTTCAGTTGCCTCCAAATGCGCGCGAAAGTCAGGAACGTCGCCTGTCAAAACGCGTGTACATGCTTCCGCACCACAGCCGGTTTTCCCGTACAAATCGAACACTCCACCGAACTAAAGGAGGTGTTACATTTGCTGTTCGATGTTGTGGTCGTCTGGGTTCAGTTTTCCCTGCTTAACAAATTTACGATACAGCATAAATTTTTCAGTGAAATGCATTTCTTTTCAGGATTAGAGTTTCACAGGCTAAGAGACTCTTGACTCACAATGTTTATTTTAGAATCCCGTAGAGAGAGGGGTGTCTGATGCTGCATCCGCATCGCACACATTCTTTATGTGAGGCAAACAAAATTCAGGCTCCCCACGTCGTGGTTTTTGAAAGTTACACCTAAAATGCCCAGACAAGACACATAACACTATAAAATGTGTATGTATTTCTATCAAAACCACATATATAACACTGTCCAAGTAGGGAACCTGTTAATTGTCATCATCGTCTCCTGCAGTGTTTTTTATCTGAAACAAAAAACCACAGGATACCCAGGTCATGATTTTGTTGACAACCACTAAAAAAGACATTCAATAATCTAATACTGCAAAAGGACACATGCATTTGATATGAATACACACCTGTACACCGTTTCTACAATGCATCAAAAATCAAGTCCACAACATTTTCCAGCCCGGGAATCCCTTCGTCTTCTTCATCGTCTCCTGCAAGACTGTCAACTTTGAAATCCGCCAGCTCTTGAGACATCAATTCACCTTCCGTCCCCTTAAATTGTTCACTTCCCAACCAAGGCCTTGTGGAGGAGGAAGAAGAAGACCTTTCTACACCTAGCACGGATTTGGATGCAGTTCAAAGCGTAATATTCGTCGTAGCAGGGTTAAGACGTTAAGTTTGTACATATCCCTAGCCCCTCTATATCGGTAGTTTGGTGTAATTAAAGCCACAGCGTCGTAACAGCGGAACAGCAAATATAACACCGTAACAATGTAGCATCGTAACAGCTTACTGAACAGAAAACCCAGGGTAAAACCGAAACAGCGTAATAAAATGTAACAGCGTAAAAGGTTCACTTGTGTGTAATATTGGATGTAACGTTGTAGCATTGCCTTTCACCCAACCTTTATCAGCAAACTTTGATAGAGAACGTTTTTATTTGTCATCTTATTGAAAATTTCAACACTTTTTCATGTACTTATAGTTTCAATGTTACGATGTTAAGATGTTACGATGTTACGCTGTTACGATGTTACGGCTGCGTGTGGACTTTCTCCATGTACCGAACTAAATGAGGCCGTTAAGTCATGGAATAACGGCTGCGTTTGGAGTTCAGCTGGGAGTTCCTCTATATACCGAACGAAACGAGACCGCGTTTGGTGTTCTTCTAGATACCGAACGAAACAGGGCCGTTTAGTCGTGGAATAACGGCCATGTTTGGTGTTCTTCTATGTACTGAACGAAACAAGGCCGTTAAGTCATGGAATAACGTGACATCAGAAGCACACCACCTTCATACCGACATTCCAAGACATCGACCAGTGACCGGATTCATCTGAAGAAACACTGGAAAGTCTAGAGAGCTTCACTTGCCTCACGTATTGTGGTAGACTTGCTGATGTATGCTCTTCTTCTTCATTCTCCACAAGGCCTTGATTGGGAAGTGAACTATGTTGGCGCTCTAGAAATTATATGGACGGAAGTGAATTGGCAGATATCATAGTTGACTCTCTTGCAGGAGACGATGAAGACGGCGAAGAGATTTTCGAGCTGGAAAATGTTGTGGACTTGATTTTTGATGCATTATAGAAACTGCATACAGGTGTGTATTCATATCAAATGCATGTGCACTTTTGCAGTATTAGAATATTGAATGCCTTTTTTAGTGGTTGTCAACAAAATCATGACGTGGGTATCCTGTGTTTTTTTGTTTCAGATAAAGAACGCTGCAGGAGACGATGATGACAATTAACAGGTTCCCTACTTAGACAGTATTATATATGTGATTTTGATAGAAATACATACACATTTTATAGTGTTATGTGTCTTGTCTGGGCATTTAAGGTGTAACTTTCAAAAACCACGACATGGGGAGCCTGTGGTTTTTTCGCCTCACATAAAGAACGTGGCCGTACGGCCAAACGCCTCCACTTGAGAAGTGCGAACAACCTGATTTGAAACACCCTCAGGCTATGCTTCAAAACGATATATGTCCCCAAAATTCCCCGAGGGGAGGGAGGGTTTCGCCTCCTGGCCCACGGACTAAATCGGGATATCTTGGAGCCTTTAATACAGCTCTGCTTATCATGGACCCTTACGAACCTTAATAGCCTTGATACGTCCAAAAGCAGGCCCTAAGTCACTCCCACCGAAGGGACAAGGGAGAGTGTCTGTATTGTGGATATGTCCGTGATTACAGAGGTAGACTTGATGTGAATTTTGCCCTCCTTCGGACCAAGCGTACTGTCTATCAGAGGGGTGAGCCGGATGAGAGTATTGTAGAGGTGTTCGTAAGGAAAGGTGCGACTTTGAATAACTACTGATAGTACAAGAAAAAAAAAACATCCAATAAATAACGTCCTGACCATCATCGGGAAACAGAACAAAGAAAGGTATTCTTGCCTGTTTCCTCATGCATAATGTTTTCATGTTGGGTGGAAATACCGACTTGCAGACGAGTGCGAAAATTAGTCAGTCCCCTGTCGAATTAATATTTCAAGGCCTATGTTTTTGTCTGTTTTGTTATCGATATCAGTAAAAACAATATTGGCATATTTGATATTATGGTTTAAAACTGATTGATTCGTAACTGGTCTTTAGGAACAGGGCTGTTACTTTTGTTTACTTGTTAATTTTGTTGGGGATGAGAGGTGGGCAATTTTTTTCCCGTAACTGTAAGCTTTGTATGAATTTCCTTTCTCTAAATGTAAGATATTTCTCTTCCTTCTTTAGCTCTGCACGATTTTTTCTTCTACAAAAGGTGCCCCTCCCCCCTAAATCCTTAGAGAGGCTGGAAGGGGCAAGGGTGTGGACGCACCAGGTTTTCCTTCCTCGGAAATAAAAGCGGAAAATGAGAATGGCTCCGGTTTCATTTTGACGTGGGTGGGTGGTGACAACCTCTTTAAAATAACAGGAAGTAACAGCTACAGTAGGAAGCCCCGATAATAGGTTTTTAAATGATGATTAAAAAAAAACAAAACAAAACAACGTCGTCACACCCAACGGGTAAAAAAGAACAGGAATTGAAATGCAATATTATCAGAAATCTGTGTCACGCGCGGGGAAACAGAACAACACGTGACCAGACGCTCAAGTGCTAGCGCTCACCATTGCTTGTGCTTTCGCCTGTGATTGGTGAGGTCATTGGACGAAATTTTTGAACGGATCAAAACTGGAGATCATGCAAAATATTTACAGTCAAGCGGAAGGCCCATATAATGCAAATCCATGTTGGCACTGGAATCTTTATGGCGCACTGCAGCAATAAAGCAGAAATATTGTTTACCGTGCTTGTTATTCCATCGTGAATGCTTCATGTTGTAGAAAACAGCCGAAATTAGAACTAAATGATATTGGACTTGCCTGAGATAATGCGTTCTCAGGTTTCCTGTCTCTCTTGGCTTCCGGCTCGTTTTACCGCGAGAACTTTCGCTGCAAAACCTGAAAAAAAAAAAAAAGAAAAGAAAATACAATTAAACATACAAGCAAGCATACAAGAGACTGGAACGTAATAATCTTCCCATACGACTCTGGATATTCTTCACAGTTTAATAACGCAAGCAAACTATCCTAAAATTGAAATTTTGGTCTGAATCAAATTATTTTTTGCAGAAGTGAAAAAATAAAATGCTTTTTGTAAAGAAGAGAACATTGGGATTGGCATTTTGGTTGAGCGAAGAATTTTGCTGAAGCCAATCAAAACGGATCAAACATCTTACAATATAAAATGTATTTTTTATTGATCGTTTCGGAGAAATTTGTTTCGGAAAGAAGCTTGAAATGCACAAAGTCACGAGGAAAAAATCCTCAATTTTAAAACAGATCGTTTTCAGACAGAGTATTAGATTTTTTAATTGAAAGCAACGCAAATAGCCTTTATTTGAACAATTTTTTTGCGCCAAGACTCGTCGTTGATATATGCAAGTTCTGTCCAAACAGTTTATTCTCTTCCCATTGTTTCTCGACCAATCAAAACACGCATTGTAAATTCCTCAATGGCTGCCATAGAGGGCTACTGATGCGGAGTGTATGCCAACTATTTGATCTATGTCACAGGTTTTAACGATACCTGGACAGATTACAAATGTCGCTTGAAAATGTCGAAATATCGTCATTGTTTTGAACTGCCTTAGGACGCAAGGTTCAAACTTCGTATTCGGAGGAAAACGATCCCTTCATTCGGGAATATGTGACGTGTGTCGCTGTACACAGACATGGTTCACCAAAACGCGTTCGGAACGACAAGTCCGGACGATTCCGTCGACTATGAACTAGATTCTTTCGACACTTCGTTGAAATCGGATACAGCCCAAGAGATCATTCAACAATGGATTGAGGTATGGTCTGGAGACGTTTAGTGTCAGTTTACATCATCTCTCTGAAGTGCATGGCGTTTGGCACAGAAGTGGTTATCGTTTGAAACGACCGGCTGAAATTCTCTAATAACGTCTTTAACTTTATCTAGGAGGCGACTGGGAGAGTGTTTGGTTCGTCACGATTCATAGAATCCCTACAAGACGGTGTTCTATTGTGCTAGTAAGTTGTTAACGATCGGTTCGCTTTGTGGATAGGATTAGAGCAGCTTGAGCATACCGTACTGAGCTCGCATTTTTGTTCTGTATCTACAGTCTAGTGAAGCGAATACAACCAGATTCAGAGGCAGTTCAGGATGTCATCGAAGATCCAGATCCCCAGGAATCTCAGGTATTAAAAGCACTTCTATTTTCGTGCATTAAGCTTTGTTTCTTCCGCAAAATTCATTTCGAATGCTGGCCGCGTTCTTTTCATGTTCTTGTGTTTGTAGTTGTCTGTTGATAAGCATTTTGTGGTTTCTCAGTGTTAGCTTGAGCCTAATGTGTGATGTCTAATTTATATTCTTTGTACAAGGAACGCTCGCAATTGAATCGTTTATGACTATTCTTGTTTTCTTAAGTTATTGTGCTGCAAGTTGCTTGTGTATATGTAATATAATGGTACACGCTATACGTGACCTTCAGTTCCTCCTCTCGAATAATACACTTCAATATCTGTAGCATTGAAAGCGACATTGATTTGTACACTGAACGTTCTATTTAACTCACTTAATGTGGTCCAAAGTTATCGTAATTATCGCACATGTGTTTGCAACGAAGTTTATTGAGTGATTTTGTTTCAAGTAGTCCATTTGCCGCAGTAGATGGTGCAAAATTTTTGGTCAATGTTACCGGAAACCAGTTGATATCACACGGGAAGCGCCGTTGTGATGTGCGTTTAGGTCATCATGCAAAACAAAACTTAGAGGAATTTTTGTCAGGTTGCATTTTGTTTCAAATTGTTTCTACTAAGACATTCCTTTGTTCCCGTTCTGTATTGAAAATATAGTTCGATTTCCCATCGTTTATTCAGAGAAGATTTTTCTTGTTGTATTCATGTCCAACATCACACAATGTTCGCATCAATCTTGGGCATTTTATTTGCATTTGTTGACAGAATTCGATGTCTCAAAGCTATAATTTTATTCAATTAACTCATCTTTTGGTTAAGTTCAGAATTTAAATAGTCAATCAAAGGCTATTGTTCAGCAGTGAAAATTTTTCAGTTATCGCTACGATCGCTTTTTCATTAAGTTAAATCGGAGAATTAATGTATTTTCTAGCCTCTGAGGTTTTGTAATTTTCCACAACTTGAACTTTCCCTCCATATATGAACAGTGTTATGATATACTAAGAGCCATTGATCTCCACGTCATTGTTTGTGTGTCTAATTACTAATTTTCGTGACCGATTTCCACATAATCGCTTTAAATTCCGAAGGATGTTATTGTCGCCTGTTATTTATGATGAGCTATTAGCTTTCATGAAATCAATGAACAGATATAAGTTAATTTTTACGTTAATATTCTGTTTCGTGGTTAAGCTCAGCTCCTTGCAAAAAATACATAAAATAAAGGTCTTTTTATGGCATTTTAAAAGTGCACATACTGTTAAAAACTCCTGGCACTATGTATTCAAATAATAAGCTTGCATCTAACCTGCCATCAGGCTCTATTTTCGTTTTGCGCGGTGAAACATTCAGGCGGGACGGGCGAAACGAAAAATAGAGCCTGATACAATTCTTCTACGGAACGTCTGCCGCCCACTTTTTTGATTGATTGACATTCAACAAAACAGCCAATCAAAATTTCTTCTGCTTGCACAATCCTCGGTATGCAAATTTCCTATATCGGCAATTCGCAGAAAGTCACGCAAATGTCGGCAAAATAAGAAAATCATAGGCTACGATATATCTTTTAGGCACAAGCACTCAAATTTACACGATTGCTAACTTGAAGGTTCCGGTATTGTACATGGTTGCTCTGTCTGAGCTGAAACTGAATGAAAACTCAAAACACGACGAGGTTGTCATGTACCAAAATATGCTGCATGCTTGAATCCTTTCCCATTTCAGACATTTCAGATGGTATCCGGAAATATCCTTTACGCATTTGTCACCGATTTTCTTCGTAAAAAACCTTGGGCAAATAAGAGAAGTACCTTCAGTTTCATTCTTTAGAATAAAGATATAAATAAAACCGTTTATAAACAAAGGAGTATTTTGTAATTTAATTTAGTTCCAGAAGTGATAGATACTTGAGATTAGCAGCGAATTTTATCTCTAAACAGCAGCGAATTTTAAAACGAAGAACATTTATTATAAAACTAGTCAGATCCTTTGATGTCAATGTCAGAGAACAATAAAACGACATTTAAAAACAATGAATGACTATAAACTGAAAATCGTTATTGCGACTTGATTGCGGTTCTCGCCCGAACATCGGTTTACCGTTAAGTTTACCGAATTATCGGTTGACTTGTTGATCATTCTTGGCGAAAGATACTTGTTCGTCTGCTGTTCGTTTTGTTTTGTAAAACGCGGAAACAGCCACTACTCTGTTCATGTTATCAATACTAGCTGAAAGCCGTCAAATGAAAATTCCGAGACACGATGCGATAAAATGGAATACATAAGTTACTTCACTGTTGCTGTACTTCTCTGCTCCAGGTGAGAGACAGCTTGCGTCAAACCGAACGCCATTCTCAGGAGAGAAAGAAATGGTGACAATTCTCCTAGAACGAAGAGAATTTATTAGAGCAACACATTTTACTTCGGCCGACTTGTTCCTTGGTCGTTCCTTGGCGATAGTGGTCGGATCGAGTCTCGTAGACAATTTACTTCCGTTGACAGCTCTATTGTTAAAGGGCCAATCAGATTGCGAGATTCCCGCGGCCAAAATTTGGCCGCCGACACGAACTCCTGAGAGAGATTGTATCAGGCCCTATTTTAGCGAGCGACCAACGTAAGAGAATATGAGAGCGATGCTAAAATTCGGCCTGATCGCAGGTTAGCTTGCATCATTCTGTGAGTCTTTCTCACAATTATTAATTGTAATTTAATTCAGTCTTGTATTCTTTTTCTGGTCAATATAATAATAATCAAGGGTGATAAAAACAGTTATCTTATAGAAAACGTGTAATGAAATTGTGCTAAGTATTTGCTTTAGTTTAATACAACACAAAATACATTAATATTACAATAAGCTTATTACTAAATTTTTTGCAATGTGACATATTTTTCATGATCTGGTTTTCTATGTGATAATTTCATTGTAACTGCCATTTCCAAGCTCCTAGTAAGATTCTACATGCTTCTTTCTTGAAGGATTTCCATTCAATGTTGTCAATGGGAACTTACAGTGAAAATTTTGGACTGGCTGTTATCATATTTTCGATCAGCCTAATTTTAATATTTAAAAATATCATTAATAATTTTTTATTCAGTCCTATCAAGTGAAGGTCTAATCAGAATCAAATCATGAGTGTCAACTCACTCAAAGTCTGTCTTAATAATATTGTTATTTGAAATATTGTTTTATATCTTTATAACTGTTTGACTGTTTTGTTTAGCAATTCAGTATTTCATTCTTTGGTTTGCTAATTAACATTTTTGTCTAAGAATGAAAGACGTTTTTTAAATAATTAAGAACTACCCAACAAAGTACGTGCTAATTCTTTTTCACTTCATACAATACAAACTCCCTGCAAAGCCAGTTCTATCCAGAAATAGCTAAGAAAAACCATCCTCAGGCAACTGAGTAAAAACCACAGAAGCTTATGGTTATAACTAAAAACTACATGCGTCATGCACACACACATCTACAAGTAGAGTGTGCAAGAAATGTATGAGAATTATAGAATTATGGTTTATTCTTCTGACGAAAAAATTGTCCACGTTAATACCCAATGGGTTGAGTGATCTTTAAGGCAATAAACCCATTGGGCCTCCTTTTCTCTAAGTAATGTATTATTCAATTCCAACAGTGCCCATCCCCGGGCATTAGTGGGGCATTTTTCCTCACTGTCCATCCCAGGGGACAGGCAATAGTCTTCCCCGGGGCATTTGATGGTCTCCCAATTTTCACGTCACAACGCCGTCACTTCCATTCAGTGATAAGTTCATTGGGCAAGGCTGATAAATTTGTGATTAACTTTGTCTAAGGAGGACAATATGCACCGGTAAATCTACAGAAACGACCGGTTGTTGGAGCACTACAAAGAAACAAGACTTACTGGAGAGTTTGAAAATTAAGAAATCAACTTATTTTTTACCTGTACTGCGGGGCATTTGAATGGCTTGTTTGTCCCCGCCATTGGACATTTGTCAGTTTGTTTTCAAAAAATCCTAATGCCCTGGGGTCAGCCTGGGGGGGGATGGGCACTGCTGGAAATGACTGATGCATAAAACCGCACCCATTCCTTGTGCGCTGTCCTTGTTTATGTGTATGACATTTTATAGATTACCATGGTAATCAGTTAGTTTCTTACACAAGATTGTATGTTAATATACTGTGACTCTCGCTTTTTCTCAGTTATCCTGAGGAAGGTTTTTAAATAAATGTAAAATGTCATCCTTTCTTCAAGCATTTTTATTAATATTATTATTATATTGGATGGACAGTTCTAGTGTGGGTGTACATGTAATGGCCTAGTGGTTAGTGTGATGTGTTGTTTCCTCGGTCAAAAAGCTTTGGTCTCTCTTCACCCTGGTGTATTAATGCCAGTACCAACAAACCATCAGACAAACAGGATAAATGTTGTGTGGCAAGAGGGGGAGGCAGGGGGTGGAGGGGGGGTTTGGGGGTGAGGGGATGGGGATGGGAGACAGGGAGATGGGGGGATGGGGGATGGGAGGCAGGGGGGATGGGGGGATTTTGCAGTGGACAGTATCCCATCTTAGTGTTACGGAAATCGGAGCTAAGCAATGGCATTGTGCGTTTTCTGTACCTTAAGTGTGATTAACCTCGTTTATTAAATTCTCAATCTTGGTTATTGAATTTTCTAGCTTTGTCACTGGTTCACTATACACAGGTTATCACTAGAAATAGTTAACACGACAGGTGCCTCCGCTGGTAAGAACTGAATGATGTTTAAGGTCTCTATATTTAGCTAAGAATGTCTAGTTTATGATTAGTCTAGTTTTCAGTCGTGATGAGCCAAGAGAATTTCTTAGTAATAAATTGCCGTCGAAGGTGAGCGGTCGACACCACTTTTTCTCATAGTCAGGTGCTTGTTAATTAAAGTTGCGCTTGCAAATTCTGTACTTTGAAAGTTCTTTCTGCTTGGAAATATGTTCACTTGGCGTAAAACTTTATCACACCGCCCAATACCCACTTGCAGGCATTCTCTACAACTCCGGGTACCACCTTGTGCACTGATTGATCGAGATTTTTCCTGTATACTAATACTAATATGAATACTATATGCAGGGACTCCAATGATGCCTCCTCAGGTTTTGGTCTCTGGGCCAAAACCCTGCAGGGGCAATAAATAACCCTGCTTTTTGTCTTAGAAGAAAATTGGATGCCGGAAAGTCCCATATGCAGTGTTCAACACTTTTCTCAGCAAAGCAAAAGTTTGGTTAGAAAGTGTGACAAAAAAATTCAGCAACAATGTCACTGATGTTTGAAATTTTACTTTAAAAAAATAGTTATTCCACTCGTGCTTATTGGATAATAATTAAATCTCTTATTAGATGTTTCGGTGTGTAGTATACATGTATATTTTTATAAGTTGTGCTGTATATGATGAAGGCCAGAGAGCGAGACAAAATACAAACAACAAGTAAAAATATTCAGGGATAATAATAATAATAATATTATACTACACATCAAAACATCTAATATGAGATTTATTATCCAACTTAACCTTTTTCCAACTTAACCTTTTTCAGTAACTTGAAATAGAACTATGAGAAAGCTGAAACGTGTTTACAAAGGATGAGCGCGCACACAGTACTGTACAAATAACTAACTGTACAAATATCGCGCCTATTTGAACTCATTTTACGAGTTATTTGAACAGTACATGGAGGAGTTGGATAATGAAAGGTGATAGATTATATCCAATACCGCATAATGCACCTTTTGATATTTATCACTTTGTATCCAACATGATGTGCTTGTGGAATGGTTGTTCATTAGTTCCAGTTTGCATGATACTATACATGGTTGCCATGTCTTGCAACAAAAATTTTCTTTGCTTGATTTTAAATCAAAACTATTGACTGTGGCCTGGGCAGGACAAAATCTTTACCTGTAGATGGTCCCTTGAGGTATAGTGAGCTTGTTTGTTGAACTGATCGTGTCTATTTTTGAGTAATCAGCTTAACGTATCTATGTATGATGTCTGGCCAAGCACAGTGCACTAAAATACATTATAGGTGCATTTTTATTGGTTCTTAGCTATGATCTATTAGGGGACAGACGCATATAGATGTCGTCATCATTGGCAACTTTTTTTCTCTTTATTATGTAGAACAGATAGATTCCATGTTTCCATGTTACAGTGCAGCTGTTCAGTAATGATCACATGAGACATCCAAAAGTGGTAAGAACATCAATGACACACTCGCCTAGCGGCTTATTACTGAACAGACGCACGGCAAAATGGAATCTATCTGTTAATTAGATAATTGATAGTAGACCGTTGAGGGTTTCCCAGCTGAGATTAGTTCAGTCTGAGGTCTTGGAAGTTTATTTTATTTTTTTCTTAATAGGTTTCCAGGGCCTGAGACTAACCGTAGCCAACTAGTCACAGACTAGTAGAAATTCCGTTTTGGCTAGTAAGTTTTGCACTTTCACTAGCCATTTTGGCTAGTGAAAATTTCAAAGCAAGTAAAGCACCGGATGGAAACCAAACTAAATATTGCTTCTGATGATCGGATCCCGAAAGCAAATTGAGTGAGCAGAAACTAAAACTTATTTTGTAAAAGGATATCATGATGTTCATCTGCTACTTGTTTTGTCCTCTCAACGTTTTTCCCTACTAGTTCTTCTCTCAAACGTCTTCTCCGTCATTTCTACGTTCGAACGAAATTAGCCTTCTTCGGAACGTTTCAGCATACGTTTCCTTGAAAGGTCCATTAGTGCGTTCATATGATATTTGTCTACATGTTAGTAGGTCCACACAATTCTTTAGTCTTCTGTTATCGTCTTTTTTCCATTAATTGCTACGTTTGTACTTGTAATAGTTTCTCTTCCCAGTGTTTCTCTGTAGGTAACGTCTTCACAACGTTTCTTCGTATGTAAGTAGGTTCGTCGATTTATTAGTCTAGCCTTCTCAACGTTTCTTTGTACGTTAGCACGTTCGCACGACATTTTTCTGCTCTTCCTAAGGTTTTCAGTGTGTTAGTACATTCGTACGATAAGTTGTCACTGCTTAGCGTTTCTCTGTACGTTAGTATGTTCATACGGTATTAGTCTTGTCTTCTCAACGTTTATCCGTACGTTAGTGCGATTTTAGTTGTCTCATTTACGTTTCTCCGTAATTTATTGTCCCACTGTAATAGTTCAGTTTGTCTGTTCGGCGTTCTTCCGTACATCACACACGTTCTTACGGAATTAGTTTTGTCTAATAACGTTTCTCCGTACATGTAAGTAAGTGGTTGTGTAGTTTATTAGTCTCTGTCTTGTGGTGAGTTGGCAGCGTTTCTCCCTACTGTAGTGCATTTACAACCAACGTGTTTGATACTTCTCAACGTTTCTCCGTACCTTAGTAAGTTCGAACCTTATTAGTTTTTTCTGCTCATTGTTTCTCCGCACTTAAATACGCTTATTATTTACTAGTCTTCTGTTGTAGATGTTTTCCGTACGTGAGTTGAGTGCTGTATCAGTCTTGTCTTTTTAACGTTTCTCCGTACCTTACAACGTTCGTACAATGTTAGTCTTGCCTTCTTAACGTTTCTTCGTACAATGATGTGCTCATATAAGGTTAACTGTTCAGTTGTTCGTCATGGTCTGATCGAAACGGAAAAGAGAGACGTGAACTACATCGCGCCTGGGAATTTGCCCTGAAGGCACATAGTACTTTGTATTCCGCGTGTGAGGATCTTTAACCGTTGGAAAGAATAGTCAACTTCAAGTTCTTCACTGTTGAGATTACAGAGAGGCATGTATACAGTTAACTCGGCTACAAATTAGACCCATTGAACACAGTATGAGATTATGCAAAAAAGTCTGGCTAGTGAAAATTTATTTTGGCTAGTGAAATCAAACCTCCCACTAGCCACTTGGCTACTAAGCTGAAAAGTTAGCCTCGAGCCCTGGGCCGCCATTTCTCTAAATCCTAGCTAAAAAGGCTCAATAAACCAACTTAATTAGATTAACTTAAAGCAGGATGTGATAGATTGCATGAACTAGGTACACGTTTCCTGTGGTACGGCACCTTTGACACATGCAATTTAATCATTTAACTGACCACAATAAGAGGTTTATGTTACATAAAACAGGTCAGGGCAATAGAAGGCATTTTTCTGTGGTTTATTCGTAAACTAGTAGTAATCACAGATTAGTGGAGTGCGTTCGACTGCAACCCTTGTTGACACCAAAATTAGGGAAAGAAAGAGTCTGCTCAGCTTTCTGATCTTTCTCACCCTTCCCCTGGGTTGTTATCAGTTGATATATTTTCATAGTTAAATAGAAAATGATTTAAAGCAATCGAACATTGTCAGATGTGAAATAAATCTTAAAATAACAAAGTTGCGTGACACATGTTATTTTTCAGGGCACATATTTATTTACATGACCGCTTGTATATACTCATCGTAAGTTTCACACGTCAATACAGAATTAAACTGAAAAGTAACAACTACCGTTGAACTCTTTAGCTTTGGAAACCTTGAAAAAATATTCCTGCAATGGTCCTCTCAACCTCTTTTAGTTCGTGGCTTCGTTGATAAACGTTGATTTCCGAAATAAGCAGACAATGCAATTTCTAAATTTAAAAGTCGCAGCGTGGACATTACACAAAACTTCGAAAGTGACTCGCCAAAGCATTGTTCGAGAGAGAAATGATTTAAGAATCAAGTAAATTTAATTAGCGTTTTTCTTTCACGCACATATAAATTTGAATGTTGTATGCCGAGTGGTTCTTCATCGAAGGTGAGAAGGTTTGCCAACTGAACAGCGAACTGCAGGTTGACATGTGTACCAAGGAGTCGTACATTCTTCTCTAAAACTTCGATCAAGGATTTACAATAACTCCTTAGGCGAAAGGTTGCTTTTTCGAGCCTGGAACTTCCCTCATTCACGAAACAAGCTTCTTCACGACACAGACGCCTTTGGACGTGAAAGCGAGGTCATTTGGTTTCATGAAAGCAAGTCAAAATATACACCAGTTCCCGGCCGAGGTTATGCCCCTGCAAAAATCTTCGGGGGGGGGGGGGGGGCTAAATTGGTGTCCGTCCACTACAAAGAAAATCTCGATTTCACTCCGGCCGGGATTAGGGTTACGTTCTCCTATCATCAAACGCAAATATTTCATGCAGTATGTAGGAATCACATAGAAAGTGTCCGTACATTCAAATCTCCTGTTTGAGTGTTCTTTTTAAATCCCAAGTCGATTATAGCTTCGAGGGGAGGTAAGGTTGCTTACAGGCCACAGGTGGTGCATGCCACTGGAGTTTTACTCTTTCTCTGTAATATGAAACAACTAGGAGTATAACTGCTCTCCCCCCCCCCCCTGGATGGGGTGCTATCCCATCACAGAGTTACCTTCCCCCTGGCCCCCTCCTGGCTGTAGGTTCCCCTAAGAGTTTGCCGGTACTCACTGATGCACCTGAGCAGAGAGAGTCCATACGGAGTATTTATTTATTTGTTTCTTATCTAAACACAATACAGCAGTAGAGACCACGATTTAAACACCAATTTTTCAGATCAAAAGTCCGATAGCGTATTAACCACTAATCCACCACAGGCACTCAATGCTGGACAAAAAATATTCTTGCATAGCCAGACATGTGTCCTCCTCCTTCAGACCTCAGTCAGTGTTCCAGATAAGAGAGGGGTCTCAGGTCAAAAACCTGACAAAGCTGGCAACATGACCCAACAAAATATATGGTCAACTTGAGAAGATTTGAAGAGATCCACATCTATTGACCCCTCAAAGTTCCTTATTGACCCTCTGCCCTTAGAGGTAATCTGGAACACTGCTCAGTTATTTTTACCTGGCATTTAATACATGCATGTTGGAAATTGTTCCTCAAGGATATAGAATAGAATAGAATAAACATTTTACCCAAGACACAATCAACACAATACATGAAGTACTAGATGGTTTGTAATGCACTGTAGGCCAATTTCAAAGCACGCTGTAGACATTTTCATGGACTTCATGTCAGCCATATTTTGAAACCAGTCATTTAATTGTAAAATCTGATTAGTTTGGTTCAATCTCCTCTGTTATGTTATATATATTTTTCTTTTACAGGACCCCTTTGATAACAGTACGCATGTACTGAAGGGCCATCCTGTTTAAAAATTCGTTATTATTATTATTATTATTATTATTATTATCCTTGTTTAGTGTTTCATATGAATTTTTACAAAAATTTTGACAGAATAAGTGCCTTTTTTCCCAAAAGACAAAACTGCTTTAAACTGATTTTGTCTTTGCCAGTAGATTGCACAGCAAATGTCATTCATTATTTATTTATTTGTGTCAGGAGGCTTAGTAATTTGAAGAGTAAGCCTGTGTCATTACAGCTGTTGGAAACCTCAAAAATAGGCAACAAGTCAGAATGATGTCCCTGGTGTCATGGATAGCAACCGGAAGTTGGTTGTTTCCTTTTTGACATGTTTTGGCTTCATTGCTTCAATCCTCAGCCTTTGAAAAAGGAGCTTTGCCATTCATGATGAGAAACAGAAAGGTGCCAAAAATGAAACATTAGACTTCAGTTGCTATTCGTGATGTCTAGGTTGTCAACATTCTCATTGGTTAAGGTGTACAAGTGCTATTAACCTTGTTTTTTGTGTTTTTTTTTCTTGTAAGTATTATAATTTTATTCTTTCCTTGAATGCCACATAATTAACCAAGCCATCACATCTGAAAATACTCTTTACTCAACTTTCACATCGTAGCTTGCATTTCTTAATAATGCTTATTAAATTAGGCAGTCATATGCATGAACATAACAGTTTTTCAATTTATCTTCCAGATAAACTTGAAGAAATTCTTGAGTGTCTGTGGTGATCTTGGTCTCAGTGCCTGGCAACTATTTGATCCACAAGATTTAGAAGCACGAGATAATGTGATGTGAGTCATTTATGTACTAATAAGAATTGCAAAATGTAATTTAAGATGCAATAGTTGTGTGTAATTGTAGTGAATATTTGTGAATTTAATCTTTTTGTCACCTGCTGACCAGTTAACCTTTAAAGGGGTTATGTCACGCTATTTTAGTATCTTTTAAAAAAGCTAAAAGTGTCTTCGCATCAATTGAATTCCGAAAATAATGGTCTAGCTTTGTTATTAAAGGCTATCTTACGGCACTGAAACTGTTTCCTGTCGTTTGTTGCTACCGATGGCAAGGATGGAAATGGATTGAAACTTGAAAAAATTGGGCCAATTTTTTCAAGTTTTGATGCTATGTTCTTAAAAATCACTACAAAAATTATTTTGGTTAGCTGCTGCTGATAAAGTTCATTTGATATCTTCTTCATAGTATTACAGGAGCACTTTGTGTATGAGTAAAGGCACTAGGTAATGATTTTAGCACAGAAATGACCTAGACTAACAAAATCCTCGTGACGTAGCCCCTTTAAGCTCCAATAGTGATCAGCATCAAATTTCTCCTTGTGATATCAATGCACAAGTAAGTGCACAGGTGTCTCTGTGGGATGAACTCTTTTGATATTTGAACAGCTTCTTCCAACTAGCACTACAACAAATGTATGGCAACCAGTAAGGAGAATTGATATGCTGGCACTGGGGTTTAAAGGGTTAAATAAAGAAATGACAACACAGAAAATAATGACATTGCATTTACTTAACAATCTCATTTCATGGTCGTGGTCTGCAGTTTCTAAAGAGTTTGTTTTCCCATATGACTGGGAATGTGATTAGCCATTCTCTAGAGCAGCAGGTATCCCTTTTCTAAGTGCTTCTGCAGATACATGTATCTGAGGGCAGGCAGGATGAAGGAAGTGAAAGTGAGGACAAGGAATCCATTTGAAAAATTATTTATAAAGTAGTTTACTGATCCCAGTCACGTTAAACAATTATTATTTTCACAAATTGCTGATGTTAAGGGTTGACAATGACGGTGCAACTTGCCAGAGGCTGTTTGGTATGTGAAGGTCTTTGGCTGAAATAATTGTTAATAAATATTTAATATTGATAAAATACGATTAATTTGTATCTCTCTTTGCACATAGTAAATACAAATCAGAAGATGAAGTAATCCAGAAGGTGAGACAAGAATTAGTTGTAGATTTTACAAAGATGTGGCAGGAACTGAAATGGATGAGAAATTGGAAATGATCAGTATTTGAAATGGGACATTTGTTTAGTAGTCAATTGCTATTTTTAGATTAACTTATATTGGTTGATTTCACTGGAAGCTGATTAATATTAAAGAAAGAATTGGAAGACGTAAAAATTGGTTTGGCCTAGACCATTACCCACCCAAGCCAACTTGGTTATAGGCCAACCAGGTCGGTAACAAAACATCGTTCCAGTTATACCCCATTCTTGATATCAGAAACCATCATCTCATAAATAACATTTGAGTTACACCAAGTCAACTAAAATAATGTTTGATTACCACTGACAATATTTTGTGCTTGGCAACCAAAAATCCCTTTACGATTAAGTTTTGTATAAGGCCTTGTAATTGTCTGTAATTGGGAAATTCAGTTACTGTGTGCACATATTTGTGGGTCCTGATTTTTACCATCTCCTGATGATTGTTATTTTTGTTTACAGGTTGTGAGCACGTTATACTGGCTCGGTTGCACTGTTCAAGGGATGTCGTACTACAGAGGGCCCAGACTGGACGTGAGTAATTTTCAACGCGAGAGTGATGGCTCAATAACAGTTAAGGTATGTGGTGTAAAAAGCTACAGGTCATGTTATATTAAACAATTGATGGTTACTTGTTAGGATGACTGTTATCCACAGGCTCAAAAGTTAGAAAGGTCACAGTTTATTAGGACTTTATCAGCTGGCTCAAAAGTTATTACATGCACCGTCTTGTAGTGTAATAAAGAGCACCACCAGAAAGTGCTGCTTAGTAGCTTTAATTTTAAAGATGGTAAAAGTTGAGGATTTCATCCACAGATCACACTAGTTAGGGGTGCTTACTCCCTTTCATTTGAGAGGTCACAGATTAGAATTTCGTCCATAGCTTCAGTACCACGTTATAGTATTGCACTGAAAGGGGTGCAGAGATGGCCAGCAAAGTGCCAATTTTGTTCGTAGGGTATTTTGCTGTGGTTTGAAAGTGTCCCTCTTTCTGTAAAATCCAGTATTTCTCAATTCAGTTGATACATATTTCAATTGTGGATCAATTTCATTTTGGTCCTGTAGTCCTGGCGTGAAGTTTTTTCACCAGGGTTGTTCAGTTTTACTCCCTCCACAAAAACCAACATTTTGTAAATTCCAATTCTATCTGGAATTTGCAGTGGCATTTCCACTCTTTGCACATTCCACTACAGATTCCAATTTATTTACTTTGATTTATTTCTTTTGTTTATCAAATAGCACCTGATAAGTTTAGAAGACCTTACTATGATATCACTGAAGATCTTTTAGCAATTAAAAAGATCTAAGTGACTGTTTCATAACACAGTCATTTGCACTAGACATAAACATTTTAGACTGTCTTAACTTAGCATTTTCAACACAAAGTATTTTGGATGGCTATCAATATTAACCGTGCTAGGGCTAATACACAATTTCAGTATCTTTTAGCTTGTTCTTTTCTAAAATGTTTAACCTTAATGTTTGTCTAGGAATGTTTAAGAATGTTTGATCAATATTTTCTTTAAAATCCATCATGCATGGAGGTCACAGAAGTTAAAATAACACTGTCAAGCTTTCTTTGGATTGAGTATACAATATGCAAATCACAGAATGCCATGACTGTCTTTCCTGAAGTGCTTATGATGTTGGATACAACTGGTTTTAGGAGTTATACATTCCTTCCTGTATAAAGTTAATTTGCAATCTTAACTCAAGCCCAAAACCTCATTTGTTGAGTTTAAACTTGCAATGGGACTGATTTCATTAATGGTGTGGAAAATATGAAGATACATGCATTAGATTTCTGCAACAAGAGAACATCACATGCCACATGAAGAAGATAGCTGTGTGAATGTTATATAGCTCATCTTTGATCGAAACATGGTAGTATAATATTAACATTTTGTATGTTCTTTCTAAAACTATAACAGATCTTTCTAGATAAGTTTAAATGTTTATACTATCTGCTAAAGAATTTTTCAGGGGTTTTAGTTTTCTATGTTACTCATGCAGAACAACAGTAAACAATTTTGAAGAATGATAACATAGTTGACTGAATAACATTTCAGGATTGTGTAAGGATTGAATTGAACACTTAGGTATGAGGTTGTGTTGTGGTTTTTGTAATATTCTTTTTTGATCTAGCCGAGGGCTTTTATGCAGGGACATTTACTAATCTTTATTTTAGATGTGCTACATACCAATCAACAATGTCGCTACCTGTAAATTACTGAACTCATTAGAGACACCAAGATTTTCCATTGCAGCCGCATTTTAAATGTTTTTTTATAAACCCATTTGTGGCTTCTCACTTGTAAAATGTTACCACGTTCATTCTGATATAATTCACCTTATAATGTTATCACTTAAATTGTCTTTTGAGTCTGTCGATAGAAACCTAAAACCATAGTATTTCAATGTACTTTATTATGCCCCAAACACCAGACGGTTCTCACTTCCAAGTCTGTGGAAGAACTCCTACTGTAGATATTGTTACCATTCAAATTAAATCTATTACAGTACTGTGTTGTGTTGTTAATTGTGCAATACATACAGGGTGGTTAGATCTGCTAAGTCTGTATTTTAGGTGAAGTGAAATCCTGTAGTTCTAGCATTGAAATGTACTGTTAATTGTAAACTGTTGTAGGAGGTTCTCACTTCTGAGTCTGTGTATGGAGCTATATTAGTGTATTGAACAGTGCTTTGTGTAGTCAGGGGTTTCAATAGAATTTGAAGTAGGCACCTGGTATGAGTAGAGTAGCCGACTGTATCAACAAGGTTTGAAAGAAATCTTTCTTGAAATACTTCAATTTTGAGAAAGAAGTCGCCGACTTCTTTGAGCGAATTTGCCGACGTTTTTCGTCGGTCGGCGGTGCTAATTGAAAGCACTGTGTAGTGCTGTTTTTGTTTTAAGTTTGCCTGAATGGATTTCTTTAAGCAAAAGGGCAAGCTTTATTTTTAAATTTTTCTAAGGTTGTATTTTTTCTTAACAGCCAAATGCAAGACCATCTCGTCGTGATCATTCTTACATGCGAATGGATGCGCCTCATGTCAATGGAGGACTTCCACAGAGTAATGCAATACCAACGCACCTTACAAATGGCTACGCTGAGAATATGATGGCAAATGTAAGTATATTTTGCTGCACTCCTATTGTGGGGCATAATCAGGCAGAATTTGTGGACTACATGTAGTTACAAACAGTTCAATGTTGATTCAAGGAAATAAATCTGGTCAAGGCTTATTACAAACTTTCCTTGATTTAGTATTAAGAACAACAACAATCTTTATTCAAAATTGTTTTTACTGTGCAAATAACACATGACCCATGGGTAGCATGAGCTAATCAAGGCAGGAAGTGAAGTGTAAAAAGAGATAATAAATCACTTGGTAGCAAGATAGGGATTATCAGTAGTGAAAACTTTATGAGTACTCCTCGCGGAATAATTACTTTCGGGTCATAAATTGCTACAAAAGCCTTAGAAATCCTGGGGGGGTTGGGGAAAGTAACCATTGTGATGGTCTAGCATACCATCCAGGGTGGGGGGGGGGAGAACTCTTATAGTCCCTTAATGCTTTGAAAATGAGATTGACCAGGGATCAGACAGATTAAGTTTCCAAGTGGAATGTGATGTTAAAAAAGTTAAAAGTTGGCAATTTTAAGCACAAGCAATACTTGAAGGGCCCGGTGGAAAAAGGGCGTAAGTGACGATTTGAGGTTAAAATCGAAATTGCTCCTATTTAGCTGAACATTGGCACACAGGCTGGTTTTCATGTGAGGAACGCTGTTGCGCACTTATTTCTTGACCTGAGATCTAAAATTTGAAGAATTAGCGTATTACTTTTGCGTGAAAAGTGTTGCGTGAAAGATTGCTTTTGTTCTCTGCCTGAACTAAAACAAAGGAATTCAACCTAGAATCCGCGGTCCTGTTGTTTTCTTTGTGTCAGTTTTAAGCAAAAGTAATACGCTAATTCTTCAAATTTTAAATCTCAGGTCAAGAAATAAGTGCGCAACGGCGTTCCTCACATGAAAACCAGCCTGTGTGCCAATGTTCAGCTAAATAGGAGCAATTTCGATTTTAACCTCAAATCGTCACTTACGCCCTTTTTCCACCGGGCCCTTCATTTGTAATTCTTGTACACTGTGTTCTTTTCTTAGTAGCCAAATACCTGACCATCTAGCCATGGTTATTCTTACATGTGAATGGATGTGCTACACAGGCATCCATTGTTAAGTCATTTGAAGTCCTAAAAACCAGATCTGACTGCCAGTGGGAAGTCGTCTAGGTTGAGATGGACATTTTTTTAATACTGATTTTTAATTTTCACAGGGAGACGATGCTGTAGAGTTTTCTGTCAATGTTAGAATACTTGGAGATGAAAAACGCTTTGGCTTTTCTGTGATGGGTGGCGTAGATGAGGGATTTCCTCCAAGAATTGATGAAATTTCTCCAGGTATGTTGTTAAAATGGAAAATTTTTGTGATTTTGTAGTTGTTTGGAAGTAGACAGGTTCAAGCCATGGCCAGTACTGTTGTTGTGAGTGTGCATGTGTACATCGGGTGGGACAGGGAAGATGGGGTCTGAATGTTCCCTTTTTGTACCCTTGACCTGATCCAAAATTTGATACCCTATTTCAGACCAGACCCTAACCCTATTTCGGTTGCATAAACATTTGAGAAGGGCTTCAAATTCCCAACATTGATCAAACCTCAGTTCTTAGGAACAGAAAATTAATAGAAAGATAGCTTCTTGTTAGAACCATACCAGATTCCTTATCAGAGTGCACAAACCATACCCTATTTCAGACCAAAATGGTCAAAATCTATACCCTTTGGAGCTGCACATACCCATATAACTTATATAAGGGAGTACCCCCTCCAGGGAGGGTTAAACCATTCCTTTGTTGCTCACTCTACTCTGTGCTCTTGTCATTGACAAATGAATTTTTTTTCTTACAATTTTTGTTGTCTTGCAAAACTATTCCCCTTTTTCCCCATCTCCTGTCCCTGTTTCCCCAAATTCGGTCTCCTTTTCTCCAAAATGTCCAACTCCCTCTCCCCCAACTTACTGTTTTTGGTTTTGTGAGGATACACACTGCTGAAGCTTAGAGTGAAGCAAGCAGAAGAGTTAAAGAGCTGCAAATACAGGGGTGAAGAAAACCTTGAATTGAAGCTTGCTCTGTGGGCAAGCAACTCTCAAAATTTGCTTGCAAGTGGTTTAAAAAATTCTCCAAAGCCATTATTTGTAAGGAAAAAACAAAGGAAATCACACACTTTGGAGGTAGTAATGTGAAATCCACAGTGCATTACTTGCCTTACGTAAAAATCTACTTGTCCTGGACAATTTGGTGGGCCTTCTGTCAAGCCCTGGAATAACTCTGGATCATTGGAGTCGACCAGCACCTCATTGAACATCTCACATGATTGGCCATAAGAACAATAAGATAAGGGCACAAACAATGCCCCTATCCCTGAAGACAATGAGCAATATTGTTTTAGAATGCCTCTGAAATTAGAGGTTCACAAGAGGTACTGGACTACTCGATCATTGTACAATGTCCAGGTAAAATTTATCCAAACATATTTTAAGTAATTTATTTTTGTTATCGAAATGGTTAAGGTGGGACATGTGTCCTTTCAAGAAGAAAAACCAAAAAAATATTTGCAGCCCTTTGCTCCCCTGGTAGCAGATTCTAGCCCATTATGTAGGCCCCCTCCTCCCCCCCCCCCCCCCCGACCTAATTTTGCTATGTTTTCCTTTTGGCTCGCTTATACTTGCTTATGTGCCTCTGTGGAGAAAGACAGTAGCTGCTTATGGCCTCACTGCACACTTTTGCCCAGGGGAAACTTGATTTTCCTGAGGAGACTGAAGTCTGCAGGTGTGAACATTTTTCCTGAGACACCAACCTTTCCCCAAACCACTGCCCTTCAGGGCAAAAGTCTGCTGACTATTCTAACAATGTTTTGATGGTGTTGTAGAATCTCCTGCTGCCAAGACTGGTCTTCTAGTTGATGATGAGATCCTGGAGGTGAATGGGGAAGCTGTGGCTCATTTCTCTCACACAGAAGTCATTTTAAGTATTCACAAAGTATGTATTTATAAGTAACTGTTGGGACATCCCCCCTTTCGCACAACAATCTGTCCCCTTACATAGAATAACCCCTGCTTCGATTTTTGCTCGTTTGATCCTTTGGAAAAGGTAGAGGGGCACACATAGTTGTGGTTCATGGCCACATGTAATAATATTAAAGGCCTATGTCAGCTATTTTTAGTTACACTATCAAATGCCAAAAGACACATTGATGTCATTGGAAACCCCAAAATATTGGTCCAGTATTTTTGAAAATTACCTAAATAGTGCACTGAGACTATAGATAAATGTTCTTGGTTCCAGACATTCCTCCAATATGTGATCTGTGAAAAATCATGGATAACATGTTATGGTTTGTTCTTTCTTTAACAATTCATTTCATTTCTTTGTGTTGTCCGTGTTCTAGGAGCATTTTGTACCTGAAGAAAGCCACCTTGTCTTAATTTTAGCACTGGTTTGACAAAACACAGCAAAATGACCCCATGACATAGTCCCTTTAAGGACTATTTATCTCCTAAATTGCACCTTTCCTTTTTGCTCCTATGACGGAAGAATTAATTTAATCCTCTTGTATCTTTTAGTGTCTAAGAAACAGAGTTATTGCTCTTAAAGTACGAAGAGGAAGAAGATACTTCCAAGGTGAGTGAGTGTTTGGAGCAGTGGGCTGAAGATGCACAGAATATCCAGGACACTGCGCAATATCCCAGCCTTTGAATGGAAGCGAGGCTGGAGTTTTGTTACAAATCTTTTGGCCTTTCATATGTAAATGATGATGACTATGATTAGAAAGTTGTTGCCATGAGAACAACATGATTAAAGTCTAAGGTCAGGTTTTTAAGCACACAATTATAAAATGGGCTATTTAGCCTGGACTTTATGGACTCAACCTTTCCATTCAATACCGTTTTGTGCCTGTTCCAGTTGTCCAACTTGTGGGAGGCATCGAAACAAAGGAAGGATGATGTGTGATGAAGAAATAGTCTTCTCTCCTTTTACCCCTTAAAATTCCCTTGTCGAAAAATTATTATTTCTCTTTTTTTTCACAACAAACTGAATACAGGCAACAGGGCTAACTTAGAAATGGCCTATTAATAACCCTTTTCACAGACAAGTTAAGTTATTTGTGTTACCAAGTAATCGAGGGAATTTTCGGTAGAAACTGCAAAATCGCCCGAAATTGCCTCGAGTCTACTTTCGATTTTGTTACAGTACAGATGGAAAGATAGCTGTGGAGAGTGTTATTCAGAAAGTGTTGTAGAAAAGTACCCTCCAATGAACATGTTGGTTGCATTTTGCAGAGCTCAACAATGGCACAAACCATCTTGATGATCTCAATGCTAACCATACAGGAAAGGTGGACAGAAACACGAGGAATAAAATTCAAAAAATCATGAACGAACACGAAAATGACCCACAATTCGAGTACTACAACTCGGACGCGGAATCTGAAGGATCGCACAACAGCCAAGAATTTTATGGCAATGGCGACGTTGGTGTTGTATCGCCGACTGGCCCAGGATGGAACAAGGATTATGGCAATAAGAATTTTGGGATAAGCGGAAAAAACTTTGCGCAGTCAAACTTGCAAAAGCACAAGTCTTTATCTACTCCACTTTTTGACTTGACAAAATTAGACACTATTGAGACGAGTGTTGACATTGAAGATGGCGAATATGCTCTTCAGAACGAGGCTTATGACAGCGACCAAGATGAAGATGAATCTGGTAAGTTCTTATTTTAATTATTCTCAGTTTATTTAATTCAGGAGCTGATGCTACGGCGGTTTACCCTTTCACTCGCAGAGTCAGTTATGGAGCCTTCAGGTGATTCCAACTTCTGAGTCTGTGGATGAAATCCTATAGTGTGACCATATATATGAAACCTCTTTAGCATTACTTTCACATGGTACTTTAAGCTTTTCTTATCTTTGAGACATGTTAAAATAACACCTTTGTGGAATGAGGAGTTCATATTTTTACAAAAAAAAAGTTTTCAGGGCTTTCGAGAAACAAAATCCTGGTTGACAGAGACACCGTGGAGTAAGGTTTCTTATCTAAGAAAACAAACCCAACACGATACAGAGGCCGTGATCCAACAACCCCTAATAATCTGATTCAAAGTCCTATCGATAGTAGCGCTAACCAGTTGTAAACCCTTTCGCCCCCAAGAAAGCCTAAAACCAAGATTCAAGACGAGTCCCAAATTTCATTTTGTAGAATACTTTAAAATATCAAAGTTTCATGCTCAGAAAGGCCCTACTTCTTTCTTTTCAAGGTACAGTGTAAATTATCTGAATTATCGTGCCCGAGATCGGCCTGAAAATTTTCGGGGCTTTCAAGAAACACGCGCCGGGGGTACAAATTGGAGCAAGCGAGCCGTTAAGGAATCCTAACGGCTTGCACCCTGGGGAAATGTCACGGAAACCAAGTTACAGTCAATCTACGTCATGCCTGAGTGGTATTCCAAATAATTTAGTCAACTCTCCGTGGTTGTACGTCAGTTTAAATGAAGAATTCAAACTAGAAAGAGGAATTGAAACTTCGTTGCGAGATGCCGAAATTTTATTAGATTTCGGGAGTTTTAATCGAACATTGACAGGCTTAATGTACAACAAACATAACCAGAACAAAAACTGGAGAATTTCAAATTATCAGGTTAGTATTTACTATTGAACATAAGTTTATTTCTCAAGTGGTTCATGTATTTTGTGCAAACGTAAGCATAACTTAAAGATAAAAACCTGACTTCTTAATATTACAGTGAGCTAAAAAATATTTTTACTGACACTTATTCAGCTTTGAATAATCATGGATAATGTACAAGATAACAAATTTAAGTAATAACAACTAAACTTTTGAGTTCAATCGCAAATGTCTAAACGTTGCTTATGTCCTGCTTGAGTCATGCCCGCCCGCTTGTCCTT
Source organism: Siderastrea radians (assembly GCA_964017195.1). Classification (NCBI taxonomy): domain Eukaryota; kingdom Metazoa; phylum Cnidaria; class Anthozoa; order Scleractinia; family Rhizangiidae; genus Siderastrea; species Siderastrea radians. The sequence continues at coordinate 49,673,319 of OZ024892.1, read as the reverse complement.
TAAAAGTTGATAAATTTTGTTGCCGATCACGCCTAGAAGGTAGCTGGCTTTTTTCTCAAATTTGTGCAAAAATTCAACAACTTATTTCAAATCTTTGATTTACTTGCCTTTGGCCTCAGCTTTCAGCGGCTGTTTAACGATTGTGGACAACATGTTGAATTTATCGACGTCATTTGGTGCGCAAAACTCATGACATTTAGGTACCCAGTGCATTTAAAACTGGCTGGAAAATGGCGGCAAAAACTCCGTCATTGCAAAACCTTTCAGACAGAAGACAGGCGTGGATAATTCGATGTTTGTTTCATATCTTTATGAGAGCACTAGTCACCGCGGTGGCGTGTATTGACTAGGTTCTTGAAGACTTTCCTAACTTTCTATAGACCAATGAGACGACGATGACAGAAAATTTTGCTTTGCTTTGGTCAAAACTGTGTTTGCTTTTGCGAATACTTTTACAACTTTTGGAACACGAAGAAGAAAGAAGAACAACCAGTTTAAATTGACTTTTCCAAAAGTCAAAGGAGGAAGTTGAAAATTTTGTGCCGATCCAACCGTAGCCACAGACTGATATTGGCGCGGTTTTCATTGGAACGCCGAAAGCATTGCTTTGGTTTTACTTTAGTATGCTCTGTAATTGGTTAAAAATACCTCAGGCACTAAGCGGTAAAACCAAAGCCAATCGTGGCTTGCTTGCACGCGTTTTCCCGCGTTTGATGCTAATTACGTGATTGCATTTGCTTTGAATTCTGATTGGTTAGTTGGGTTGATTGCGTCTTTTGAACGACACTTGATTAAAAACCACTGTATAATAGTTATAGTGCAATGTGTCATGTCTTTTATTCCCTTCTTTTATCTTAAATCAGCGTGCAGACCATTTTCTATAGCCTGCGTAGCAACCGTTTCCGTAGGCTATTCCACACGTTTGAAGAATTTCTGCTATGACCTCGCTTAGTTATTTTGTGACAAGCTGTCACGTTATGAATTCACTCATCCGTGAAAGTGTCAAAGGGGCGTTTTTCAGAATCGTGGGGACTGCGGGCAAGCGTTTCCTTTTCTCTTCTCCCCTCCCCCTCCCCCTCCCCCTCCCCTTTCCCCTCTTCCTCAACCATCCTCCTCCTATGTTTTCCTTTGCCCCAATTTTCACGCGGCCAAAAAGCGAAAAATGCTTTGAAGGTGCGGAAACATCCACGGAAACGCTTGCTACACAGGCTACATTTTCTGTTTCTTCAATGTAACTTTACCTATCTTCAATTATAAAGGAAATATAAACAGACATGACAAAAATTTTCTCTGCTTTCAGGAGACGCTGAAAAAGAATTGCTGTTTCCCTGCATGAATGAAGTCAAGTCAAAGCTTCAGTCTGGTCATGACAGGGAAGAAATCGCTTTTGTAGAGAATCTTTTCGAGCAGAAGAATTTTCACGATGCTACGAAAGTAAGTTTTCAGATCCTTGTTGTTATTGTTGTGGATCTGTACGACTTGTCGCCTACTGGGGGCCGGGGGGCTTAATTTCGGCGGGGGGGGGGGGGGCGCTTATTGGAATTTTACGTTCTCGGGGCATAATTAAAGGATGATGCGCTAATTATCATGCTTGTTGCTTGTTTTAGGTTTACACAAAAATGATTGAACTGGAAAGATCAGGAAGAGGGCTGAGTGTAGTCAGGCCTGTGGCGACAAATTCACAACACCTTTCTTCTCAGGTAAGGAGCATTTTTGTGCGCTGCACGCAAAGTGTGACCACTTTGAATATGAATATGTATGACCACATTGAATATGCAATCAGAATTCGCGGATACCCTTAGAAAACCAACAGAAAAAGCACAGTTGAACTTGTATTAAGCCCGAGACTAACGCATGCAGCATTTCCTTCCAATAACGTTCTACCCCGGGGGGAGGGGGGGGGGGGGTCCTGACCTATGTTTGGGTATAGGAGTGCCGCTGAGGGATTTGAATCCCTGACCTTGGACAACACCCTCTATTTTAGGACCCTGTTTAGGACAAATGACAAAATCAAAAACACTCCCTTATGTTACACAAGTTTAAAGTGTTTCAAAGACAAGCAAACATCCCCGAACTAGGATTGCTAGATATTGTATAAGCCATATTTGGCGATGACAATCGTACTGACCATATCCTGTTTAGGACAGACACACATAAAATTATATACCCTATTTAGGACAGAGGGGCCAAAAACCATACCCTAACCAGTGACACGTCCTCGTATAGTCTGCATAATGGAGTACCCCCCCCCCCCCTCCCCGGTTTTGCAGCATTTTCATCCAGTAACGTTCAACATTGTTGAACGTTGTTTTGGATCGAAAGTTTGGTGGCAATCAAAGAAACTTCGTTCAACTTCATTCAACATCATTCAACAAGGTGGTCAAACATGTGTTTCTGATATGAGTGGGAAAATGTTTGTTGTCAAGGAAGCCTTGCAAAACCACAAGTTAGTGTTCCAACCAGATTGTTTTAACAGGCGAATTATCCTTTGACTATTTCAGTTGAGACACTCTCTAGAGGCGGCGAGAGACTCGAGGGATGCGGAAGAATTAATAGCGATTTTACAGTCGCCGAATTTTCAGGTAAATTGCCGGTTATTTTGTTATACATGAACAGTGATTGTCTATCCATATGATAGAAAATATTAGCCTGCCTTGCAAGCGTTTTCGTTGCTGCACGGAAGTTACAGAGTCGAAAGTGGGACAAGATCAATGAGCATTTCGAAAGCCTAGAGTGTGCTTTCGTTTGTTCGTTCGTGGTTTTGTTAACAGATAATTTCTTCAGTAGTTTGCTTTGGAAGCGTTTCCGTAGGATTTTCCGCGCGTTGGCCGTTTCTGGCAGTGCGAAAGTTGAGATAAGAGGATGAAGTTGGATGAAATCCTTAAGTCTGTCCTTTGAAATAAAATGCTATTGAATAATGCTTTCCCGTGGTGCTGTTCACTATTTTGTTCAACTTGGTTCTAACTTATTAAGTCTGTAGATGAAACCCTAAAGTGTGACCATTCAAACGAAAGCTATTTTAGCAGTTCTTTCCTGTGGTGCTGTTTATTATGCTGTTCAACTTGGCTTGAACGTTTGAGTCTGTCAGTGAGGATGAAATCCTAAAGTGTGACCATTCAAATGAGAGCTACTGAGCAGTATTTTCCTGTGGTGCTGTTTGTTATGCTCATTGATCATTCAATTGAGAGCTAGTGAGCAATTTTTTTCACGTGGTGCTGGCCGCTTACCAGTTTTTCCTTAGTGGAAATTTTGTCAAATTTTATTTTCAGGGTCTGTTGTTAGCGCACGACAGGCTGGCATTCAGAGAAGCTCTTCCGAGTGAAGAGGACGTGCAAGAAATGGAAGCCGAACGAGAAGAACAACAAGAGCCTCAACAAGTCACAGATGAGGTTTCACTGGTGGAGGATGATAACGTAAAGATTGTCAGAATAGACAAAGCTTCTGAACCGCTGGGAGCCACGGTCAAAAATGAAAATGGCACAGTGATGATCGGAAGAATCGTAAAAGGTGGAGCCGCAGACAAGTGTGGTGAGAAGGAACTTTCTTGCTTGCTTAATCTTTTTTCAGAGTTAATTACCCAAAGTACAACAGAATCTCAATATGTGTCGAACAGTCAGAAAAAAAAAACATACAAGCAAACAAAACAAAACAACAGCTGTTCAATTTGACGAAGGTTTGAGTTATCGGAGGTTGAATTGTTGCAGAGTGGAGGAAAGGAATGTGCTTTCGGTTCGAGTAGCGAAAATCTCGAGTTAACTGAGAGTGCAATTTAGCAAATTTCTATTGTACCGACGTTATGTTGTTTTGTTTTCGTTTTGTGTCGTTTATTTTATTTTCCCCTGTTTGCGGTTTTTGTGCTTGACAGTGACTGACTGCATGCTGGGAAACCAGGTGTAACGTGATCGCATCTGGCCAATCACAACAGATTTTAAAATAATGTAATGAAGTAATCAGAATTTTGCAAAAACGCAACTGGTGCCGAGCGCGGGAAAACGTGCTTTTTGTTTCGAGCATTTCGCACGAGACGACGAAACATTGATTTGCGCGCGAGTTTCACGTGAAACTGCCCATTAAACAGCGCTCGTTGTTGGAGAATTCCTCATCTGTTGTTTTTATGTTGATAAAATTGAGCCTGGGATGCCTTTTAACTCCCTGTTGCGGTTTCGTAGGTCTTCTTCAAGAAGGCGACGAAATTCTTGAAATAAATGGAGTGAATATGAGGGGAAAAACCGTAGCAGAGGTTTGTGAGCTTCTGGCGGACATGGAAGGTACGCTGACGTTCGTCCTAAATCCCGCAAATCGGTCCCGGGTTCCCTCGGACAGAGAGGTGCATGTGCGCGCGCATTTCGACTACCATCCTTACGAGGACGAGTTGATACCGTGCAGAGAACTGGGACTAGCATTCAGACGAGGCGATATTCTACATGTTGTCAATCAGGAGGATCCCAACTGGTGGCAGGTTAGTGACGTCTTGTTTCCGTGGTTACAGAGATTGTAGCATGCAGAAGTTAAGAAAACCGAAAAGTACTGTATGTGCTCTCCGGGTACGTTGTTATTTCATTTTGAGCTTGTTATAGTTGGGTGATAAAGTGAAAGATTTTTCATAGTATCCCGTTTTTTCGTCTTATGCAACGGACGTAAGGATAATAATGGATGTTTTAGATTTGATTTACAGAAAACAGTTCTTGTGGCTTGAGCAAGTCTCACGTGCTAGTAGTAATTTTTGTGATGTAAATCCGCCAAAAGCAAATCTCCATGAGTTGATATATGTAATTATATGTCGTTTCATCGATATATGGGACACCTTTGTGGAGTAAAATTGTTCTACCGTTGTTTTCTTAGGCGTGGAGACTCGGAGAAGAAGGCAAAACTTTAGCTGGACTTATCCCATCCAAACATTTCCAACAACAGTAAGTTGAGCATGTATTATATTTACTGGAAAAACAGCATTTTTAGTTTGGCTGGTTAAATTACGTTACAACTGAACTTGATAACTTGAAGCAGTTCAAAGAAAATCACAAAATTACTTCTCAGAGAAAGTTACAATTAAGTCGCTCGAATTACAATAAAGCTGCTAAAGACATTCTTTATGAGAACATCCGTGTTGTCTTATCTTGACAGGAAAGAATCCATGAAGAAAACAACTCGAGACACAGAGCCAAGTTACAAAGATAGTAAGAAATGCAAAATTTGTTTTGTCAAACTAATACCCTTGTTACACGATACAATCTTCCTGCAACTAGGCTCCCAACCATTTTCCTTTTCCGTTTTTCTCAAACTTCCCCTTCATCGCTTTTTTGTCACTTTGTTTCTTTCTTCAGGGAGAGGATGCCTTTGTTTCAAGAGGAAGCGAAGAAAAAAGGTCCTTTACAACGCGAAGTGTAACGAAGGTTTGTGATGAAATGCCTTAATAGTGAAAGCCGTCAATTAGTTATAAAACTTGGCAAACGTTTTTCACCCGCGTTGCACGTCCTTTTCACGAACAAACCAAGTAGGTTTTAAATTGCGTTGGTAAATTTCGCATTTTTGTTCGTAGAATACGTTGCAGACGAAGTGTTAACATACGAAGAGGTAGCAATATTAAACCCTGACCCTCAACGAAAGCGGCCTGTGGTTCTTATAGGTAAGTACAAACAACACATACCCAGATTTATGCTCCAGTAATATCTTCATTAGGGGCACCTCAGACCTCTGCCAAGCTGATTTAACTTCTTTCACCATTATCCATCATGGTGGATTCGATGTTGGATGAGGTGTTCAGACGAATACAACATCATTCAGCAGGGGTCACCGAGCATGTGTAACATGTTGAATTCAGTACTGTTAACCAGTGTTGAAGAGAACCAGTTTTACCAAGGCCTTACTCCCCAAAGCGCCCAAAATCGAAAAAAAAAACTGAGGAAAAACAAAATTTCATTTTGCTTAAGATCGAGAAACAACTTGAACTGCACTTCATATGTTCACACCTTGGGGTTTTTAGGCCTCAACTAAACAGATTCAACAATTCCATGCAACACCGCTCGCCATTGTTGAATATGACATGTTCATCACCTATGGCCATTCTGTTGAATGATGTTGGTTCAGCATTTCCATTCAACACTGTTCAACATTATTGAATTCAACATGTTGAATGTGTTTGGCCACCCTGTTAAAGGAAGTTGATTCAACATTTTCATTCAACACTGTTCAACATTGTTGAATTCAACATGTTGAACATGTTTGGCCACCCTGTTAAATGATGATGATTCAACATTTCCATTCAACACTGTTCAACATTGGTGAATTCAACATGTTGAACATGTTTGGTCACCCTGTTAAATGATGGTGATTCAACATTTCCATTCAACACTGTTCAACATTTTCATTCAACACTGTTCAACATTGTTGAGTTCAACATGTTAAACACGTTTGGCCACCCTGTTAAATGATGTTGATTCAACATTTCCATTCAACACTGTTCAACATTGTTGAACTCAACATGTTGAATGTGTTTGTCCACCCTGTTAAATGATGTTGATTCAACATTTCCATTCAACACTGTTCAACATTGTTGAAGTCAACATGTTGAACATGTTTGGCCACCCTGTTAAATGATGTTGGTTCAACATTTCCATTCAACACTGTTCAACATTGTTGAATTCAACATGTTGAACATGTTTGGCCACCCTGTTAAATGACGTTGATTCATCATTTCCATTCAACACTGTTCAACATTGTAGAATTCAACATGTTGAACATGTTTGGCCACCCTGTTAAATGATGTTGATTCAACATTTCCATTCAACACTGTTCAACATTGTTGAATTCGACATGTTGAATGTGTTTGACCACCCTGTCGAATGATATTGATTCAACATTGTTGTTCTCTGGTGTGAACAACAATGTTGAATTTGTTTTGTCACCTTGTTCAACATCGGTCAACAAAGTGTATTCAGCAATGCTGAATGTTGATTCCGTTTCACTAAGGCCTTATCTACGGTCTCAAAAGTTACAACATACCATTTGGGCGGAGGTGCAGCGGTTTTCCTTCACCGTGTAGGTGAAGTTCAGTGTTGACTTTTTGTTTTAATTTCTTTCACTCCAGGACCAGACAAAGTTGGCCGGAAAGAGTTGAGGCAGAGGCTGATTCTGTTTTCGCAGGATCGATTTGCTGGAGTAGTACCTCGTGAGTATCGTACACTCGTTCAATTAAGGGTAAAATCAGTAAACGATACGTCAAACCAGTGCGTTAGTTAGTGAGACAAACGAACTGTCGGTCGGTGTGCTAGACCATAACTCTCCCTGTCATTCTATCTGGCTCTGCTCATCCATCAGCCATTACGTAAAGGTGAGTCATTTGTCGGGCAGTCAGTCCATCAGTACATGCAAATTGGTCGGCTGGTCATCCAGCCAGACCGTTTGCTTGTGAACGGACTCCGCAGTGGGGAAAAGAACCTGAAAAAAAAAATCGGCGAACGAAAAACCAATCATTACGGCACTTCAACCGCCTGTCTGCCTTTCCGTCTCTCTTCCTTCACTTTAGTGGATTTCTACTGTCACATTATTTCTACGTGGGTACGGAGGTAAATTTAAATGTAAAGAAGACCATCGCAGTTAAAGAGGCAACTTTTGCAGTTGCGAGAAGAAAGCCTGAAAAAAATTCAGGCTTGTTCGGGGATTCGAACCCTTGACCCTTGCGATACCGGTGCAGCGCTCTAAAAAAATTGAGCAAACAATCCAACTGGGGGCTGGTGATTAAACTGGTTCGTTTTTAACCCGTGAAGGATGAAGATGAAAGGATGAATTTATTTGGCTTTACGCGCCTCTAATTTTATTTACGCCCGCAAAGTCTGACCTCCATACGCACATACGAATTTCACGGCAGTGGAATCCACTTTTGTCAGTCAGTCAGTCAGTCGGATAGACAGACAGGAAAAGTGAGCTTCTTATTTTCCCTTGAGTGAAATTCCATTCGTAGTGTTTGTTTCTGCTTATATTGTGCTTCTCTCTCTTTAGACACCAGCCGGCCAAAAAGACCAGACGAAGTTCATGAAAGAGATTACTATTTTGTCCCGCTGCCCACGTTTGAAGCAGACATAGTGTCAAACAAGTTCGTGGAACACGGGGAGTTCGAGGGTCATTATTATGGAACAGCTCTGGACGCCATCAGAAGAGTGGCCAACTCTGGAAAATACTGTATTTTAAATCTTCATTGCGAGGTAAGATACGATGCCAACCACCCAAGCATTATAATTTGAGGGCCACGAGTTCATCACCCTTTTACTCCCAAGATTTCCCAAAGTCAAACATGGGGAATTTGTAACTGAGAAATACTTCAAAACAAACAGCCCTGTAAGAATGTGCTGCTCAGAAGCTTCTGCTTGTTTAACCCTTAAAGCCCTGATATGAAAATGCATATTCTCCTTACTGTTCTTCATTACACTTCTTATGGAACAAGTAAGGAGAATTTATCTAAATCTGATCAAGACATGTCATCCGTGGTGATCACCTCCTTTATTCTCATCACTTGACTGTTTGAACACTGAAGTAGTGATGACGTAAAAGAGAAATTTCGTTTTCGTCACCGTTAGGGCTTAAAGGTCTCGCTTCAGGGGATTTTGTCTACACAGTCAAAGGTTAAAACCACATTACACATTGACTCAGATTGCTGTCCCCTGAATGTCGAGTCCCGTACACTGTTACATACACACTTACACATACATATTTTATTTGATAATGCAATCGCAGCTTATGAAGCTGATGTGGACCTGCAAACAACTATCAAATAAAATTAATGACAACAACAAAAAGGAGAGAAAAAAATGATATAAAGAAATAATACGCTCGTAAATTATACAAAATATTAAATGTTTAGGCTCCACTGACCGATCACAGTATAGTCTATTTATTCTGTTTTAACCGAAGTAAGCTTAACAAGTATTATATTTTCTTAATGCTTGTTTTGTTTTTCCTTTCATTGACGTTTTAGGCACTTAAGATGCTTAAAGCTTCAGATGTTAAACCTTACGTGGTTTTTATATCACCGCCATCTGTCGATAGAATTCTTACACTTCGAAGAGGGAAAGTGGATCCTTTTAATCCTAAACCAAATAATCAGATGTCGGTAAGTTATCTTTATTGGCTTTGTCTGCCTCATGCAGTATCATGCTGTTCTCTTCTAAGTAACCTGAGCTAAGCTAACCTGGGATTGAAATTTAACCAAAGTTCCCGTTTCTCTTATTCAAAAGAGTTTTGACAGCAAATTCCAAGTGGCATTTTGAAAGAAACAAAACTCAAAATGTAGGGCAGAAAAGATTTACAGGAATCAGTATCGTTTGGCTGAGAAGCTAAATCCAAAGTTGACGCTAATCATATTTTTGAGACCAAGGTGTTTGACACTCAAAAGAGAAGAAAGACTGTTTTCGATTGGTTGGTTTGATCAGACGTGGCAGACGAAATTTAACCGTGCAAATATATTACGTCTGCGACGGAGGCTAGCTTTTCTGTGTTCTGCAGGGAACTGTTTCCGGTTTTTGTGTCTGATTAACTTTTCAACGGGCATCGAACTTGGCTGAAACGGTGCAACGAATGCATTGCCCAATAGTGTTATCAACGTTTAACACAGGGTGGTATTTAAATTAAAACAAGGTGAGGTTAAAGCGGATTGTGCCTTAAGAACACCAGACGTAAATATCCCACTTCTTGCGTATTGATAGTCGTAAATGAAGTAAAATTTTTCTTTGTTTGTTACTTTTGTCTATGGGTTTCTGAGGGCTTCCCCCGGGGCCTATGCTGTAAACGGGTGGAATTTCTTCAAACAAACGATGCAGTTATTCTGCGACAAACCAACGGGTTTGTACGTCGCTTATTGCCCCAGACACAAAAAAAGACAAGGCAAGTTAAACAAAGTAATGAAGACATGAAAAAATCATTTTGTATTTATTTTCAGGACGCGGAGCTGTATGAAATGGTGGACAAAGCGCGAGAAATGGAAGAAATGTATGGGCATTATTTCGATAAAAAGATAGTAAACACGGATCTGGAAAGAACGTTCGACGAGCTAAGACAAATCATTGATAAGCTTGATGTCGAGCCTCAGTGGGTTCCAGCCTTCTGGGTACATGATAGCCGAGGCAGTGTGTAACGGTAGCAGAGGCATGGGCACTAACTGAGTGGACAAAGAACGATATTTAAGGCAAGGTTGCGCACTGCAAGACTAAATATTGCTGAAGAAAGACGCAGACAAGGCGAAATCAACAGAAAGTATTTTTGCACCAATGGCGGCTTCTAACAGAGAGGTGAAAGAACGCTGGAATAAACTAACAAAAAAACTATTCATTTAAATAAGAATACTAGTTATCTACAAATGTATTTTAGCTGTATGAGTTGTTTACACTAAAGAACCAATGTAGAGAATGAACTATATTAGAGCTGGGTTTGCTTATATTTTGGACAAGTTGTAGTAACCTTTTTATAAGAGTTATGTGCTAACTTTCAACTCTAATAAGTCGAGTCGCTCGTGTTGTATACCACGTTTTGGCTTTTTTATTTGATGTGCTGCTTTCAAAGAGGAAACATGTTAAAAACCGACTTTCGTTATATCTCGGTTTTGTTCGAAAATGAAGTAAGTTGTAAAGTATCTTTGTATTATATTTTTTAATGCAGCTTGCCAATGCAGCGGCGAGGTAAGCTGATCTATGCGTTACGATTGTTAAATCAATTGTTAAACTTCATTAAAGATGGCAAACCACTGAACAATCTACTACCTAGGTTGTTGACGGAGAGAAATTTTTTTTCCGCTCTTGACACAATTTAGTTAGTCTTAAAATTTTTTTAAAATATGTACCGGTATGTTAAATGTAGATTTATTCAAAAGAATTATAGGTTCAGTTGTTAACTCGAATTGTAACTGACTGACGTAATTATAGAATTCGATTTATTATCTTCTGTATACACTGTATACATGAGTTACCGAACGTTTGTGGAGCTTCTAGTACGAGATTTTAGCAGGAATTCCATCTTAGATTTCTGCTACAGGCACGCTTCTCTTCTGCGTTAACGGAAGAAATTTAAAAATCACCAATACATTCTTAAACTTTAGAATTTATCTTAGGTTTTATCATCCGTTCTTGAAGAGAAGGGTACCGAGTCTCTCTGTTTAACAACAATCGTCAAAGTTATCACAATCCTGTCAGCTCTTGTTATTTGGATACAATTATTCAGGAGTCTGAATTACTGACGTTTTTTATGTTTATTTACTTGTAACTTAACATATCTCTGGTTGTTTTAAGTCCAGGTATAGGCTATAAAGGCTGTGCAATGACTGTTATCTGTTACATCGAACTGAAACCAAATTTTTCACAGAGATGTCAGCACGGCAGCCTCAAATCTGTAAATAACCAATCAGGATGTAAAGTGAAAACACGTGACTGATGGTAATCGCGGGAGAACTTGTAGCTTATTTTAAGAGCGGGAGACACGAGGAAACCAACTCATTTTGTACCTTCACTGAGCGAAATGAATGGTTGTGATTGGTTAGAGAACAGTACACGGGACGTTTTTAACCAATGATAGAGCTTTTTAAACGCAAAGTGAATCCCCTGAATTTCTTTCGGCAGTCATTCATTATAAGCCCGCCCTATTTATCTAGGGATAAGAATAATGTTAGTCGTAATAATTTTTTTAATTTACGAATTTCCTTTGTATACGTTGAATGTCATCCATAAAACATTATGTAAATATTACATTTGTGTCTTGTAGGTTTTGTAAGAGAGTGAAGTTAAGTGAAGTCTATCTTTTTTTTAACAAATTTTTGCGCGAATATTCGACTTCACATTATACAAAGAACTCTATTGACTAGAAATGACGTATGAAAGAGAACAAATAACTTTATGGAATTGTGCACAAGCTGGAAAACGCAGTTTACAAAACTCAAAGATTTATGCAAGAGCAATCTTCTTACAATGTAAATTTTTAAATAGCTGTTAATAATTTCGAAGCAAATATTTTTATATACTTCGGGGCCATAAAGTATTTAATTCCTTCACTGACGTTGTACCGTAATTACTTTTAGATTTTGTAATCGTATTCGAGCGAAAATGTCAGGTACGATGTCAGATCTAAGAAAACGGACGACTTCTCTGGACTTTTCATTGCGTTCATTTTGCGGGCAAACGCAGCGGGAACCCAACTTACGCGTGAAAGGAGTCCGACCTTGAAAGTAATACAGTGTGTGCGCGAACTGAACGTAATGTGTTTACAACAGGAACGCAGTTTGCCCGTGGTAAGAGTGCAGTTTGGTCGCGAAAGGTCGTCTGTTTTCTTAGGGTATCAGAGCGAAAGTGAGGTATCTTGTTATGCTTATCTCATCCAAATTTACTAAATGACGTCTTATATAAGCAGTGTATTTTACGGGATCAATTAAAGGGTGATTAAAGCGTTTTTAATCTTCTATTGTCTCAGTTGTATCCTTTTATTTTACGCAGACAATAGTCTCGCTTTCAGTGATGTTCAAACATTTGACTGGTTGACTGTTGTTTGGAGCCAAATTTTAGTGGTCATTATGGTTTAGTGTCACGCCTTCAACACTGAGAAAAAATTTAGGACAGGACACTAGATACTTTGGTTCAAAGCGTGAGTAAAATGTAATCCCTCCCTTTCGCGAGACTAAGGACTCGAGAATGCTTCAGTGTAAAGTTTTCACGCGCATTTTTGAGCCTCAGATTGTTTAGGGGAAGTACAGCATTGTTTCAATTGTATTCGGAAGTCATGTTTTTGTCACTTCGATTGTTGAGTTCTTTCTTGGTGTTCTGCGACAAGGGTTGGACAAGTTGCATACGCTCGCAAGGGCCCACACAGACGGCGCTACCTTCGGTTACCTTAGCATAAAGCACCTAAGAGTTCACCACCTCCTTGGTTTCAAACCTTGTTTCAAAGGTAGACTTGATGCGGTCTTTTTAGTACGGCACGACGTATGAGACTCGAAATACGGACGTTCCCGATCTTCTGGTCGAAGTCTGACGCGCTAACTAGTACACCGCGCCACCATTACAAACAGCATGCAAAGGAATAAAATAGCACATGGGCCACACGCCTCTCAGATGGCCAGTTTCTGTCAGTATGAAGGAGCTAGGAGTGTGACTGCTTCCCCCTGATTATGAGTCCATGACAGGGTTTCCCCAATTTTGCCTCCACTACACAACCGAACACACGAACAACATTTGAAGGCATGGGCGCGTCGATCAGCTAGGCCCATGCTACACTGTTTTAACTCGTATTAATACTCCAGTATTACAATAATTCTAAACGCGCCATAGCCGGACACGTAAACCCCCAAAAACCAACTATTGGAAAAAATAGGGACCGTGTACCCCCAACCTATGCTCTGGCGCTACCTTCGGAGTATTAAGGTATGTAAAACTAAAAGAACGTGAATATCGATTGACAAATTGCTAATTAAGCATCACACACAAGTAAAGCTGATGACAGAATCACGCTAATAGAGCAACTGAAACTAAATTTCACAAAACTAAGTTGACGCGGCGAGGCTGACCGTAGAATGACACGAATAACCCAACGGTTGCTATTTCAAAAATATGTACACTGGGTGGAGAAGGAGTCAGTGCATTCGACTTCCGACTTCAAAGACGGTTGTTTATTCGTCAGTCCGCGAAAGGGCGGGCCAAGTCCATGAACCCCGGGGATCCAGTTATTTCCCAAAAGAAATAGAAAACGTTTTCTTTCTTTTTTCGTGTTTCTGTATAAACATTCGCCTGCGGCTGTTGGTTGTCAAGACACTACAAATTCTCCCAGAAATTGACTTATGTTTTAAAATTTACAGGAACACGGACGTTTTTTTTTCGTTCTGAATTTGGTTCGTGATAGAATTGGCTAACATTGCGTGACACAGAGAACATTTATTTCGTTCGTTTCGGAATTTTGAATTGCGCGCATAAAAATCAGTGCACGTGACATCTTGAAGTGCTTTTCTAGACGGAATTTCGCAAAATCACGCACGCACTGTGGACCAGTGGTCCGTTAACGTTAACTGTCAGTTCGCAGCTTGGTGTTCAATGAAGTCTAAAGTGAGGATCACAAAGGGATAAAATGTTGATTAGAGAATGAGCAACAATTCTGAAACAAGCCTGGTGTCATCGAAAAGCCAGTTAGATGCAACGAAGATGGGTTCTAGCCGATCTGGTTCGTCGTCTACGCAATCAAGTTTTGGCCATTTCGGCTTCCTATCATCCAGTAAAGCCAGAGCATGTTTTGCCCTGTTAGCTGTAAATGCCGTTTTAATCGTTGGAATCTTTGTCTCCGCCTCAGAAAGAGTTATGTCACCGCCTGAGGAGAGAAACTCAACAAATTCATCACCGAATGGACAGATTCAATCGGAAAATGTTCGATTGCAGTCAGTGAAAGTGGACATTCCAGGGGATGTTTACAACGCACTCATGAAAGTTCACAAATATATGGAGTCAAAAATGGCTACAAACTCCACTGCAAGGTGCCAGTTTGCATGGAAATACAAATCAAAGGAAAGCTCTGTGGATTTATTCATTTGCAAATAATGATTATTTAATTTACTTGCGATCTGGCGGATAACGCGGAATTATTCAAGTGCATTATTGCTACAGTTACTTTCTACCCAGCAACCGTTGCTTGGGTGGTCACGCGACACTCCTCCTTCAACAGATAATAATTGAAAGGGTACTAAATAGTGGAAAATATTATTTGGAATGAACGAAGATTTAACTAATATGCACAATTTTTTACAAACCACAAATGTTAGGGCCTGATTCCATGGATACAAGATTTCAGCCCGGTACAGGGCTGACATTTTGTTGCAATTACATGAACAATTTCAGCCTGTACCCAACTGAATATGCAGGGGGAAAACTATTTCCAAGGTGGTACCCAAGATGAAATTTTGATATTGAAATAATAATTTTGCACGCCAGAGTTCATATTTCAGCCTGGGCTGAAATTTGACTGCATTTTCAAGAAATTTTTTTCAGCCTGTTTGGCCAGGCTCAAAGTTTCAGCATGGTTAGCTCAAATCGGGCTGGAAAGTTCAGCCCAGGTTGAATTTTGCCCTGAACTAAAATTTTCATTGTGTAATTGCATGCTCTTTGTAAACGGAGCTGTTGAAAACTTCACCCCCTAACTGGGCTGATATCCTCCATGTCAGGCCCTAAGTAATCCTCAGTGACTATGAATCACTTGAACTAGAGTTTTGTCAAAGTCCATTTTTGGTGACTTTGATGTGTTTCATGAGTTTGTCACTTGCGTTCCATATTTGGCTTAAGAAGCTGATAATTTTTTTGCAATTGACAGGGTTTTCAATTTGAAAAAAAGTACCAGGTGGATCTATCAGAGTAGCCGGAGCTTTATTGTGGTGTGGAGGGGAACCACCTGCTACAGGGGTGTCCGGGGGGCCTCCCCTGGGAAATTTTTAAAGTTTGCATCCCCGGAGATGCATTCTGGTGTATTTTCAGTGACAAGAAGTGTTTTTTATGGTAGGCACTGTACACTTGAATAATTTAAAATCTGGATAAAAATAATCAGCTACATGCATGCTACATTCTTTGTCCGTAATCAGCTACATCATTGATGTGAACTGATACTTTTGAGTACAAAAGGTACCTGGCGCAAATGCTAAAAGTAGCCGGTGACTTCCGTCGGGCGTCGGGTGCTTTTGAAAACCCTGAATTGAGCAAAAATATCTCACAAAGTGATAAACAATATTGTTAAGAAACATTACGAAGCTTGGCTGTAATTTCGATTAAGACACCTCAGAGTGAAAGGTGCAAATTAAAGTTATTTTCCCACATTGTTTGATTAAAACAACAATGTACTATTAATTGACTGATTCTAAATTTGTTTAAATTTTACATTTGCATGGGCTGCCTGCCTACCTTCCACCTCTTGCAGCAGAATAAATTTGAGAAAGGGGGCAGTGGAAAAGGGTTTTTTATTGAGCTAGCTGTGCCATCTTGCTAGCCAGTAACTGCTCTTTTTGGGTTCAAGGGGACTCAATTAGAGTGGGGTCAATGAGGGTTCAAAGTGCTCTTTCATACTTTTTTTAAGGACGGTGCTTCCTTTTGTTACTGCGCATACGTTCTGCACATGTCGAGTCTGCTCTGAGATGTAATTTCAAGTTTCAGAATCTGCCTACTTATACAAAGGTATTTTTGTGCGGTTTAAGACTATGTGAAAACAATAGATCTTAGCAAGGGCTTTCAGAATCCAAAAAGAAAATTGGGGGTAACCACACATTTTTCAGAGATAATTGAGCTTAAATTTGGAAAGAAAAGGCCATACATTCTTTGTATTTTAGTGTTTTAAAATTATGGTTGCTTAGTTATCTCTGAAAAATGCGTAGTTACCTACATTTTTCTTTTCAGATTCCAATAGCCCTTGCTAGGATCTGCCTTTTCCCCATAGTTGTAACCTTTACAAAAATACCTCTGCATTAGGAGGCACCGTCCTTAATAATAGTTGATTTTCTACTCAGTGTTGCCTGCGAGCAGGCTCACTATTAAAGGCAGGTTTTTGCATGCTTGTCTGGGTGGTGGAGTTGCTATTTTTGAGCTCTGCCCCAGGGCTGCAGGGCTAACCCAGTTGCTCTTCATGACCACTGTTTCCTGGCAACTTGGACTCCTCAGGTAGTAAGGGAGCTTCGGAGCATGGTGAGATCCCCACAAGAGCCACTGGGGAGGGGTAGGGAAGTTGATCTCATCTCAAGACTTGGGTTTAATTTGCATATATCATTTGTGAATTTAGTCAGATATAAATATAACACAGGAAAACAGAGTTTGCAGCCAATCTTTCGATTTGCATTTTGCTCAAAATGTTTGGATTTGGACCAGATCAGAGGAAACCTGAAATCTGTGTTACCCATGCCATGAGAGGACAACAAAAAATGAACTTTTTTAATGCTAAACGATGAGACTAAGCATCCACTTGCCTCCTGTAGATTAGCAGTGCCAGGTCATCATTATTTGCTTTCAACCAAAACTCGTTTACGAAAATATCCACAAAGTTTGCATTTTTAAAACAAAACTTTCTCTCTTCTTGCAAAAACGTTGTACGGCAAATCAATATTATTTTCTTATGTGCTATCTAAATTAAGATGAAATTATAAATACAAAAGGTGTAATTTTGCCTTTAAAAAAATTTGAAAAATGGGAGAGGCCCAGGAAAGCTTGGAATACCTGCACTTTCCAAGATAACCCATGAAAGCCTGGGAAATCCTGGAAAATCCTGCACTTCTGTGGAACCTTGGGTAAGTTTTAAGCTTGGAAAGCCAGGAAATAGTTCCAAACTTAACTAGAACGCCAGTGTATTTATAATGACATTTTGTGGCAAATGCAATCAGTGATTATAAAAACCTAGGAAATGATACTAATTTGGCCAATTTTAAAAATAAATAAAACAGATTTGGGCTTCTTAAATATAAGTCCTTTTTTTTTCTTGAAATATGAAATATTATATTAGTGCCAGCACCTCAACAAGGACCTTGATTTAGTTACTTCCTTAGTTTAACTGTCTGACAATTTTAATGATGCACTAAACTCCTGCACCACTTTTTCTTGTTCTCTTGTCTCAATAGAGCCAGGCCTCTTCCTTCGAACAATACTGATGGCTTCCCGGGCACTACAGTGAGTGGTTTTAACAAGATAACAAGCTAACATTGTCCCAACCCTGCCAAGACCATATCTACAATGTACTGCGACTGCCTGTAAAGTAATAAAAACTATTAGAATTATTCTTACTTTGGAAAACAAAAATCTCTTTTCTCAGTTGTATATGACAAATCTAAATAAATAAATAAATAAATAAATAAATAGGTCTGCTAGGTAACGGTTGTTCACTAACAAACTGTAAAATGCCTGATGAGTATAAAATAAGCGTCCAGTGGGTATTTGTTTTGCTGCTATTACCCAGTAGAGATGATTCTGAGATAATTTGATTAAAAAAACTCGTGATGTTTTCCCGATGCATTACATACCTACATACATACATGAACTTTATTTTAACACGAATTTTAGAGTAGCCAGAAAGGCTAATATCTCCGTGTAACACAAGAAGTGAAAACGAAGAAAAAAATTAATACAAACCGTTTTCATTGGTTTAGTTACCTGAGGGGTTTCCCTCGGTGTAAAAACCTGACAAGTTTCGTTTGTTTTGTAGGCTGCCGTTATGCAAAACTCTATATTTTAAGACGTTTTGTTTTCTTTGTCTTACGCCATTCGTGAGTTTTACAGCCTTACAGGTTTTCACACCGAGATATAAAAGCCCACCAGAAGAAACACAGCGGGATATGACCAAAAGAATTTAAATTAAATTCGCGTGATTATTCTACCGGAAGAAATTCACAAATATTGCACTTATAATCACCTCTCCTTTCAGATTAGCCAGCTCTGTAACGCTAAGGAACTCATTTACTTGTTCAATTGAAGGTGGAGACATGTCTGCTATCGGGATATGAACTTGAGTTAACTTCTGTCCATACAAACACGGTGCCTTTTCTGTCAAAGAAATCAGTTGTTTTACTCCAATACTGCACAAAAACTCCATATCAGATCGTGCGGAAGGGAGGCCGAGAGCGGCTAATTTGTCTTCTATAAACCATGAGAAGTTTGGAGGCGGCATTGCGCTATTAAACCTTGGCAGCTTTCCCACGTTGAACACAAAATATGGCACACTACCAGCACGGCTTATGTTTACAACGTCTTCGATTCTACCCGGAAAAAGGTTGGGCGATGAAACAAGCAGTCCGCTCTTCAAGCGATGTGTGATGCGGAGAAGGACTGGCACCAGCGCTCTTTCCGCGCTTCCGCGTTTGGTGGCCGGCAAAATTTACCTTTCAACAAACCGGAAACCTCATTTTCTTTCTTTATTTTTCAGCCAGCCGTGCACTATGATTAAAACGTTTTTACACAGTCCTGGCTCGCAGCTTACAATGCTTATGTCTGCGTGGACATTAGTCAATCTTTTTCACAGTAAGTTCCCCAAAAATGCGCTCAATTTGAGAGTGTCGAATGCTTGCTCTTGCCGAAAAACATGACATGGTTGTCTTTCCTCGTCTCTTTTAAAAAAGCTCCAAATTACTCCACCCTAAATCTTACATATATTAAAGGCCGATAAATTTTACATGACATAATAAAAAATTAGCTGGAGATATTTGGAGATAGTAATTCTATTTGTAGTGCCTAAAGAGACAGACAAGCATAGGAAAGGTTTGGGGAAAAAGAAGAAGAAGCGCAGTGTTAATGTTGATTTGATTTTTAAAATTAATTAACCAGGGACGTGTCCTGATTAACCTTGCACGAGCACGCGTCATCCAAACGCCATTTTCCATCTTTTTACTTTGCTCTGCTCGTTTTTAGACAGTTTTTTAGCATTGATTAAGGCGGAAAAGACAAAGAAAAGATAACCCAAAGTTAACGTTTTTCGGAAACTATTAATAGATTATTAGGATTTTGAATTTGGATCTTTGAATTTTGAATTTTGGTCTAGCACCCAATTCGATCCCAGTCCACTGCATCACACCTTTTTGCTCGGACACGCTCGTTTCATCGCCCAACCTTTTTCCGCCCTGATTCTACCGGTTGCGTGTACCTAACGGCGCATGACGCGAACTTGCACAAAAAGAGAAGCGCCTCGGCTGGGGTAACTGATTTGATAAGGTAAATTGGCCACCGTAAAGAAATTCAAAAACTGACGTTTCGAGCGTTAGCCCTTCGTCAATGGGAATCTCTGTAACTTACCTTATCCTGCTCAGCTGATAAATCCACTGTCCCAACCGGACTAACTCCTGCTCATTTCAGTGACTTTATTGGCATTTACGTTGCTTTGTCGACCAATCAGAGGCTTCTTAGATCCTGCATGGTCTTCAATGCAAGGGAAAAACCAGTTTTCTCCGGGTGGTTATTTGTGGCACGCAGGAAAACTTATTACTTTAACTACATTTCTTCCATACGTGAAAAAAAGAGAAAAAGAAATAAATAAAACAACTTTTTCGAGGTCTTTTTATAACTCTTTTGAGGGTTGTCAAAGACAAGTGTGTTTTACGATCAAGACCAGAACAATAAAAGTAGCGACTCTAAAGTTTATGAGCACGTTTCCTACCATTCTATTATTTTTTGTTTTTTGTTTACCACTTTACTTTCTGACATTTTACTGCCATACATTTCCTGGAACTGTTGGTTTTCTGAACGATTCTGAAAGGCATTGGAATTTGTGGAGATTTTCCCAAGCACGTGATTCAAGCAGAGGAAGAAAAGTTGTGGGCCTGAAACGAATTCACCGCCCCCTTTGCTCCAGATCCCTCGCGTCTTTATTTTCGCGTTCCCTTTCTAATTTTCGTGCCGTCCCTACTGACCGAGAGCTGGAACAGGCTACAACTTTTTCGTAAACTTGTGAGGCATGTACGTCACTAAAAAAGTGTATTCTTAGCCATTTTGCCCGAGGATCCTCGGAGACCCAGTGGAGGGAGGAAGATATTCGCTCACACCTATTTTGGCAGTAAAGGGTAGATGATACTCTGGACTTCGTTCGGCTCTCTGCCTGGGGCTATGCATGTCGGCTATGCCATGCGGATGAGTTCTAACAAGGACGAAACAGCTTTTCAAAGCTGCCATTGCCGGGTGATATGGCTGTGCGCATGCGTAAGGTACTGGGCATACCGCGGAGTTGTGTTGTGTGACCACTACTTTCAGATGATTTATTTTGTCCAGTTTACCCTCTCTCTAGCCCAGCTGTCTCCTCTTGGTTCTCCCGTGAAGGGTGGATAAGAAACCATGAATTCAATTCACTAGACAAAGGAAAGAGTGTTCAACGTGGCCCTGCACGTGACAATACGTGACATAGGTTTGTGCAGTCCGGATTATGTAACTTACTTCAGTCATCTTCGTGTGCAGGTCGCTTTTGTCTGGGAAGTATGGCAATGTAACTCGGCTTATGTTATGTACACGCACTTGTTTTGGCAGCCTCTGTTGGACACACACTGAACTTACTTATGTTATATGCGAGCATTTCCATTTTTATTAGCCTCAGAGATTTGGAAACCGGGCACAGAAGATACCGAGTTTCTTGCTAACGCACCTCAGTGATACGCGCATCACGAGCGCAACACGCGTGGCGAGAGCGACGCTCGAGCGCCGGCCCAGGGATTCTCGCGGCTGGAGACGAACTTGACCTTCAGGAAATGCATTTCATTCTTTGAAGTGTTCCTTTTATCTCTTTTCAGCTCTTTCCAACATTCTCTTTTCCAAAAGTGAACAAAATTTAACTTGTATGTTCAAATTTTGGCTAAAACCGGCAATTTGCAAGTGCCATCGAGAACAATTTTCCTCTGTATTCTTCGCTGGGGCAGTTACATAACAAATAACCACGAGTAAATATTCTCACTCGGTATTATTACTTTATTCGACCTTTTCTACCTCTTCATACAAACGTATTTAAAATACAGGAATAGGGGAACATTTCAACTCAATGTACATTATTTACATGTTCCTATACAATATTCACATAATAATCTCTCCAAACTTTTTACTTATTCATGAGCGATTCGCTTTAATATTAAAGAAGCGGATATTGTCGAAATTCTAGAAAGTTTCGGTTTTTTATCGCTTTCACTGTCATGCTTATTACATTTTATCAAAAATTAAATTAAAGTACCTCTCATATAATTTGTCAAACGTTTCATATTTAATTCAAGATTGCCGAACTAGTCTTGAATTTTTAAATAATTTTCACCACACCCGCAAATGTATTAATTTCCCACCATGAAATTAACATGAAACAAACATCCTTAAAAAAGTATCACCAGTTTTTTTTTTTCTTCTGGTATATTTCAACGCTTGTATCAATTAAAAAACTACCTAGATGTTGAAAAGAATATTATTCTCTTATTTAGTCACCACAACAACCTGCTTTCACACTCGAAAACCCCAAGAAACTAATTTTAGGTTACGAACCAGGTGCTGCAAAATTTATTAGCGGTAACCGAAACATTCTGCTAACCACACCAAAACACACTGAAAATATAAAGAAATGTTCTAGCACGTCGATCCTGTTCGCAGATGGAAACAAACTGCTGACCTTTCGATGTTTCACTTTGTTGCTAAATTTCGATCGGAAGTGGTCCAGATTATGAATTGCGAAATGGCCAAAGTGAATCTGCATTCGCGCGTAAAAATCGTGCAGCGTTTATAGTTGCTGTTCTCACGCGCCGAAAACAATAAATTGGCCCATCTGGGCGCCTGCAAAATCGCTTTTGCTGGATTTCCAAGATTTCAGAAGCAAACAAAATCGAATATCATGTAGTGCACGATTTCACTTCAAAACACAGGAAAGCAAACAGGAATATGTTATGGCAGTTCGATCTCCATCCGCTCAAATAATTCCCATGTGATGGTTAAATGCCCACTGTTCTCGAGTTCCAAACTTTGTGCTTTACCGGCAAACCATCAGCCGCAAGCTGTATTTTCAGATCAGGTCGAGAAAACAGAAGGATACCCATCACATTGTATGATACCCATCATCGTGTATCACAGGTGCTGACCGTCGTCGATATATCTTTTTCAAGGAGTTAGCCGCTGTAGAAATCTGGTTTAGCAACGAGTTCATTTCAGTCACTAATCCCTCGGCTTCTTTTTCGCGAGAAGTATGTTGATTTATAAACACCGTTGCGTCGTATTTATTGTCGTATCTATGCAGTTCGCTTTCAGATCCCATCAATCGCGACTGCAGAAGTTCACATTCGCAATGTCCAATTTTTCTTCGCGGTCTCGGAGCACATTCGCACAGACAACACGAATCAGTTCGGCCAGGAACGCTGGGGCTTTGTAAAACTTGCTTTGTTTCTTCAACAGCAGCAATAAATTCATCCAAAACATTGAAAATGTCTTTTGTCGGCGAGTCCATGTTCGCGCGCAAGTAAAGTGAAACTACTTTTGATAAATAATGCGGTTTCTTGTATATATTAAAGGACATCCGCAGGGTGAATACGTGATAGCTGTCACCCGCGAAAGGCGCTGTCTCCTATTGTTTACGCATTTTTTGTTGTGTTTAGTGATGCAATGCCCAAAGGCCATGACCTAAGGTTACATAAGGAGTTTTTTGACCAATAAGAAGCGAGTAATTATAATACATTTTGAGTCGAGACCGAAGGTGAAATTGCTGAAGAGTGAGATCACGCTGAGACAAGATAAGAAATATTAAACTTAAGCAAGAAGATCTAGCGTAGAACTAATCGACGTAATTATTCAGCCACTTTCTTTTAATCCCTGCTACTGAAAGAATTCAAATTCTCATTATAAAGAAAAACATGTCGGCTAAGGATGCTTGTTTTCTCAGCAACAAGAACATTCGCTTCCGAGATTTCCCGACTCCTGGCCATGCAGCGACAATTTCCTAATTAGGAAAAATGTCGGAATCCCGCAAAGACGTCAACGCTAACCAGCCGTGCATTTGCCGAAGGAAGACCCAACTGCGTGTTTATATTTTATTAAAAAGAATACAATTATTTCATTTTGACAATTTTTTCGAATGAAATCACACCTCAATCAGAACTACTCTTGTTTAAATCCCTAATTCTTGCTTTCACGAACTTTCTTTCAAAAGCCACTTGAGTCATTTAAGTGAAAAACGTGACGAAAAGAAAGTTAAGTGCTTTCTTGGAAACTCAGTATGAACTTTGTTTCCTGTTCATGCTTAAAAACAGTAGGGATTAAATTTTTAATAGCACGAGAGATTTTAAAGGTCACGTTTTGATCTGTCAATTGTTTATTTCCTGTCAATCTCAGTTTCAAAGACAAGTCTAGAATTTAAAGAAAAATTATTTGCAAAAACCTTGAAAACAGATTGCGATAATTAAAAGCTATTTTAAAAACACATATAACTTATTCAAATTACGACCACGCTTAAACTTCCCTGCTAGCAGGGGTCTCTTAGGGAACGCTTAAACTTGGGAAGGTCGATTTTCTAGCCTACATCATGAGCAGTCAATAGTCTAACCTTTTATATATCTTCATTTTCTTGAAATTCCTTTTTAATTTTATTGGCTACTGCTACTGTTTAATGTTTATTTTATTTTGTATGGTAACAACTGCACGCATGAAAACATAAATATAACTGAAACAAATTTAGTCCATTTGGATGAAAGATTACTATTGAGTCGCAGTTTGCTTGTTTTCGAGATAACGATCAATCAAAAAACAATCCTTACTTGTTGACGAAAACTCGATACACTGCCCTGAAAAAGACGGGATAGTTTGCAGACAGTTCGCGTGCGACGCGGTTGAGTGGTTACACAGCGATAAGTAGTTTCTTTTCATGAATTGCGCAATGTCTCTCATTAAATAACAATACCTACTTCTTATCAAGATAACCTGATAACCTGATAACAGCACCATACAAGCTATAGGTACACCGATAAGCTTAGAAATACTTGAAAAGAAAAAAAAAACAGACCGTAAGCCAGCTTTGTGGTCAAAGAAAAAGGCCTTTAGAGAGGCTACTCTTAAGTTGTTTTCTTTCGTATACCCGCGTTCAAACGAAAGAGAGTCCAGAAAAAATCTTCGTATACCATTACTTGTGTGAGAAAATCTTTGCGAGAATTTAGCCACGGTTCCAGATTATAGAACTCTCAAGATTTTAGTTGGAAAGAGTTTCTACACGCAAATTATTATTTAGGCAGTGATAAATTGTGGGAGGACAGAGTTTATTGACGCCGGGCGGAATGGTCAAGCGAACGAACGTTTCACAGTTTGTTTTGTTATCTACGTGAGCTTTAGTCGCAAATTAGCTAAATATACTCGGGAAGGTTCTAAAAATAGCCTGCCTCTTATCTATTCATTATTCAAGAGAGAACGAAAACATTCGCTTGAACACGAATCAGTTTGGAACTACCAGCTGAGATTAGCCATAAGACACGGCCGGTTCCCTATGAATCTTTATACAGGTGAAAGAATGAAAATCTTTGCTCTGTAAGTTCGTGCTCACGCGCGCGAATCTGACGCGCGCGTAGATTGAAGTTTTTGATAACACGAAAGTGGGGCTGATTGCCTTGTAGATATCAATATGAACTTCACGTAGGTAACATGTAGGTGTGTAGTCACGAGCTTACGACTCTTCGAGAAGACGGAGGTTCCCTTTGTTCCCTTTGGTCCGAAAAAAACCCTTGCTTACACCCAATAAGAATTAAACTAAATTATCATTTAAGAAAAATGTTCTTGTTTTTCTTGTGTACTGCGGAAGAGTAGCCAGCGAGCAAGCCTTTCGCGCGAGTTTCGCCGTGCATGTGAAACTATGACGTCAGCATCACCCACGCGCGAGAATGTGACGCACGCGCCAATGGACGTTGCAGCCGTTTTGGTTTAAAAATAGTAAGTAAAAACAAATGGATGAACGTTGAATGAACAGGTGGATAAACATAAAAAACTAAAAATCAAGTGTTCATCCCGCCCTCGCGTGGCTAAAACTTGAACCGAAAATCGTTTTCGGGTCCTGACGCCGTATCATGTGACTTCCAAGGTTCTCCTTTACAACGCACTTGAAAAGAAGAAGACAGTGAAATACATCATCAAGAAACAATGCCTATGTTACTTGCAACAATTTTCCAAGAAATTATAAAAATTCCCTTTAATTTGTCAATAGAAAAGCGCCCAACAATTTTCCAAGAAATTATAAAATTCCCTTTAATTTGTCAATAGAAAAGCGAAAACGACACAGCGCGCTGTAGGATTGAGGAAAAGTAAAGCTCCACTGGCCAACAGGATGCGCGCTCAGCGAATTCCCCTTCCTCTAACGCTACCTCCCTGGAACTGCCACGCAGTACATAGGATTATTGAGTCCCGATTCGCTCAGTTCTCACTTGAACTGTTTTTAACCCGAGAAACGCAAGCACATTAAGATTCCAAACACTTCATTCCTTGTTTTATAGTGAAAAGAGGACAAATACAAACAAGGCCACAGGGGATTAGTTCGTTTCTTTTCCCTTTTCTTTTTCTTTTCTTTCTCTTCTGGGAAGGTGTACGGACAAAAGCACACGGCACTCACCCTCAGGATGCAAAGTCACCTGTGAGATTTGACTAAGCGAATTTTCTCTTTAACCAAGCGGCTCTAAACGAGCGCAGAGAGCACAGAAGAGTTCAAAACTGTATTCAAATGAGTACATTGCGTGCTGCTTTGGCTAGACCAAGCCAGAAAAACACAAATTCACAAATTAAGGGAAAACTAAGATCACTTAAGGCTTTTGGCTTTAGCTCCTACTCAAATTAGCAATAATGAATACATTTAATTCAGTTGCATGAATAAGTCTTTGCTCTCGACATCAGCTAAATTTGCATTTTACTGGTCTCTTCCGACTTTTCAAACTGGATGTAATTGAGCACTGAATTAATTGTTACCTTAATTATCTTGGGAATAGATTTTTAACAAATAAGAAAACACAAAAGCTCTCAAGTACAATAACAGCTAACAATTCAAAAAGATTTTTCATCCGTGAAGACCGCGCAGTAAATTATTACAAGTACTTTTAGCTCGTGGTTCATCGCAACTGAAGGAGTTTAACAAAGATTTGTGAGTGATTCATGATTGGGAGTAATCGGGACTTGATTTGACACTCAAGGAAAATTAAGCAGGTAAGATGGAAAGTGATTCATTGTCGCTATTTGAGTTTTTAAGGTGAATCACTGACAGCCGGCTATGACGCTGAGTTTAATGGATAAATGCTAGGGCTGTTTTTCTTCATTTCAGCTGTGAAAGAAGTGTACAAATTTCGGCGTGTGCTTGTATGTCTTGTGTGGCGTAAAAAATTGGCCAGCTTTGTGGGTAGTTGCAGTGATTAAACGTTTATCATTTTGCGAGAAAATGCGGGGTCTAATGATCGATTTGTCCGCGCCCTTGCTTACCGTTATTTCAGTTTGAATTACTTTTCTACAACGTCATTAGCTGGATAAGATCTATACTGTAACCTGTACTGAAACTAGACTTTTATTACGAGAATGCAATACCGATGCATTGCCGATTGCGAGAAATGTCGATAATTAAATCATATTTTTGGGGTTTTACACTGCGGGAAAGAACTTTTAACACTGATCAATGAATAAATTAAATCAATCAAATCCAGTCAAGTCAATTTAATAGAGACAACCGGCAAGGAACATCGTATTTTGACAAAGCTCGACTGAAACAGAAAGGCTGCTGACAAATTTGTCATGACCTAGATTTGGATGTTTGCTTTTCGTGCACCTTTTCCAAACATGCATGCATTGAATCGGGTTCTGTTTTCATGCTTTTTGTGATGCATGCAGAATAACATGGAATAAACTCTAGTTTCAGTCACTCCTGCAGCTCACAGTGGTCTAAATCCGATTAACTCTTCAGAATCTTAAAGGAAATATAAAGAATTTGAATATTCTCTTACTATAGCAAAGCAAAAACTCCCCCGAAACGTGACACAGGCATAAACCGGATATAACCTGCATGGAATAAAAAGAATTAAACGACATCTTTATGACTAACAACAAATCGCTCGTTTCTGCAAAACGAAGCTGGTATGTTCCTGTTTCTTATCGTTGGTTTTGATTTGAAATGCTTCATGAAAGATAAGATTCCGAAGGTTTTGACATATCTAAAGGTTTTTGTGTGGGTCTTCAAAAATCTAAACCGATTACACGCCGGTTACTGAAACAAGAAAGTATGCTTGGAATGAACAACGTAAAGGCCGCTGTTAACTGCCATTGTTAGATGTGTTGTTCTAAATAGGGTTTGGCTTACAAACAATTCACTATTGTATTCAGGAGTATTTTTTGTGCATTGGGTTCCCAGATAAACAATTCTCTGGCATGGTAATTGCGAAACGAGTTATCTCGGACAATATAGCAAAGTGAAGGGTTTAAGGAGTTTTCGTGTCAACTATTGTAGTTGCTGCGGCCCTCTTGGAAATTATTTAGAGGTTAGAAATCAGGCAGTTCTTCTTCGCGAATGAATGAATCACTTCTTTCAATTACAATGGAGTTAAATGACAAATTACGGCTTTTAATGACTTGAAGTACCTGAAGCTTACACTCGCCGTTTCCAATATGATCGTTTAGGAAATGGAAATATTAGAGTAATATAACAATGATAGTGTAGATGACGTTGAACCGGATTGCCTTGCCTTTTTTGGTCCCACCGAAGGCAGTTCATAACTCAATTAAGTTTTTATTAACTCTAGGCGCTCTTTAAACAAACAAATACAAAGAAGAAGTAACTGGAATTTTTTTTTCTGTTTCTTCCCCTCTTTCTCTGGGGCTCTTCTTCCAAGAAAATCATGGACTAAATCTTCGAACAGGTTAACCGGCCCCCATAAACAAATTATGCACTTTCAATATCATGTTTTTTTTTATTTTCAGCTTTATAGAAGAGAATTAAAGATGTTTTGAATGGGCTTTCGATTGCAGTTATGGATGGAGACGTAAAGGTTCAAGGTAAGACGTTTTACTGTAAGCGTTAATTTATGAGGAGTTTATAAACGCACCATTGCATCCCAGTGAAAATAAACTAGTTATGAGTCCAAGCATCTCGTCGCTTTGTATTCAAAAGCTTTCGACAAGTTTAGGGCAGTATGAAAGTTGTTTCTTTGTTGAGTTCGTTCTGTGCAACTAGACCCGCCAGTAAGGAAATATCGTCTGAGTTGTTCACTGATATATTGGCGCACAGAAAACTGGGTGAGATATTTCAGTCATACCTTCCCGGTTCAATGTTGTCGCGGGAGAGAATACGATGCGCTAGCTTGTAATAATTAATAACTTTTTCTTTTGTCGCTATTTGAAATTCATTCAGAGCTAGGAAAGTCAGTCCTTCTAGGTGGCAGCTCAGCTGTTTGTTTTCATTATTTCCAGGACTGAAATTTCCTTTGTTCAAAAACCTTAAGAAACTTGGTCACGCAAAGGGGAAAAAATCTGTTTTGACAAGATTGTTCCTTTGTTCGACAAAAATGAACATTGAAAACTGAAAAACCGCCTAAACGGTACTTAACTTCACTCTAATTTAGTCTAGAATTCTTAGAGCTTAGTGAATACTCAGTAAAGGGAATAACATCCTGTACGTTTTATATTAAATTTAAGTTAAACATGCGGTAATCAGACCTACCGATTCATTTGATGCTTTTCCTATGTTAAAGCTAACAATTCATTTGGATGCTACTCTATGCGACTAGTGGGGCGCGGTGGTGTAGAGGTTAGCGCGTTGGTCGGTGGTTCGACGCCCATTCCCTGCCATCCTGTTTTTTCCTTAGGGGTCGATTACATGAGGTGGGCTGGCCCGGTTAGCCGGGTTGGCTCGGTTTGCCGGGATCTCGGCACGTCTGTAAAACACATTTAAAATCAACTTTGCGATTACATGGAAAAATCTCAGCCCGGCTAGCTGGGGCGATGCCGGGCGATGCCGGGATCTCGGCTAGCCGGGATGGAAATTTACCATGTAATCGCGATTGCCGGGCCAGCCCGGCTAGCCGGGCCAACACTTTCTTGTCACTAAATTTCGCTTCAGAGCAAAATAGCTCTCCAGAATATCGATATTTCTCTTTCTACATAACACGTAAAGGTTTATCAGACCATAAAGCTACGTAAAACTGAAAATAATACACCAAAATAATGGACTAGCGAAAGTAAAAACACTCGATTGATTCTCTTTGATGTAGCCATCTTTTGACCCGACAGCGTCTAAATTTAGCCGCAGGCGGGCTGGCCCGCCTCATGTAATACCGGGCTGAGCAGACATCTCGGTAGACCGAGCCAGCCCTGCTAATCGAGCCAGCCCGGCTCATGTAATCGGCCCCTTAGACAAGAAACTTTACCTCACATTGTCTGTCTTCACCCAGTGTACAAATGCTATGGACTAGCATCCTATCCGGGGGGGGAGTAGCAATACTCTCCGTTGCTTCATGCTACAGAAACCAGGTTAAGCTCCGGCCGTGTGGGCCTCCTTGGCTCGTGCGGCTTTACCTTACCTGTACGACTGACAAAAGCCAAAAAAAATTGACTTATCATGTGGAGCAGATGCAAGGGACCTGATGTAAACGTAACAAAATCAGCATTTTCCTTCAGTATCATGGGTTTTTTTTCCAGCCAATTTTCAAGTACTAATATGGGAATGCCGACATAATCGCTGTTGTTGTTAATTTCCGAGAGTTGTACACCATACATAGGGCTTTTTAAATTTCATTCCCCCTGAAAATCGCGAAAATGCGATTGCCACCCATTCATTCACTCAGGTTGTAGAAAACAAGGTCGCCTTTAACAATGTATGGAAGTTGTAAGGAGAAATCTGATACTGATCAGAGCAAAACTACTCGAGGGTAAACTGTTTTGAATTTACATCTCCGGTGTTGAATATTCATTATTAATGAACGTTACTATCGGCCAATCAACGATTAGGATTCACGAAGGCTGACATCTTTGATATTTTTAAACCCAGCCCACAGTCAAGAAAATATTTATTCAAGAAATAATCGTATCTTGATAACCCAAGCTGGTTGGGCTCAGAGCTTTCACAGTTCATGCGGCCTCTAGCTTGCTGGGAAGATCAGATAAGCGAAAAATGATCGAAAGTCAGCGATGTCCAAATCGTGGAGAAGTCGCCGTAAGTAAAACACATGCAAGCAAAACATTGCAATCGTACAAACGTTTTGAGTCGTAATTATTGTTTGTGGGTATAATTATATTTGTTCCACCGGTTTTTTTAGTTCGCTTTCCGCATTGAAAGAAATATTGCTCGTGCTCTGTGTCCTTAAGCTATTCTGCGGATTCTGCAGCTAACATACGCTTATTAGCATTTGATATCCTGCGGGTGAATATTGTGTCAGCGATTTAAACCGTCCAGTAACCGCCTACACAATCTGAAATATTATTAAACAAATCTGACGTTTCACAAGGGATAGTTGCCTTTAATTCTAAAGCAGTGGTTTTCGCTTTTAAAAACTTCTGTCAGCATAAATGTCCGTTACGCGTTGTAAATATAGGAAATATCCGCCATGTTGTAAAAGTGCAACATATGTGTGAAATATTTTCTTAACGCAGGACAGTCGTATGGCCAAAGAAGACCTTCATTGACTGTTGTACTTAAGAGAGTTCTCGAAGGATATCCGGACGGTGGACAAATACTCAAGGTAAGCACATACTCAAATAAATTGTGAAACTTTGCGAATTCTAGAAAAGCCGCATATGTTAATTAGTTGCCATTGATAACAAAGACAGGTCAAAACAAGCAACATGTTGCTCGTAGCAAAATGTAGAGAATAAAATAAAGCGCAGTGTTTTTCTAGTGACTGAAGTGCGTTGGACGACAAACTCAGCTGATACTTGACTTGTTCTCAGTGTGTTGAAACCAGAGAAGAATATCAGCGTTCGGTTTCCTTCTCTCGCGTTTTTCGCCAAGGTGTAATGCTTTGTTTTTGGCTTAATGCCCTCTATCTGACGTAAGATTTGCATTGTTTAGAATCCTTAAAATGTTTTATCCCGTGCTTCGTGTTGTCGCTCCACAGAAGCCTATAGTAGAGTTGCACTATACGACGAACACCCCCCCCCCCCCTTTACATGCCTGTGGCTCATTTCCTACACAGCGGAAGAGCCTGCTGGAAGGAGGAATAGATCAATACAGGATGTGTAAATTCTTAAAAACAAACTAAAGTAAGCCCCAGTGGTTTGAAATCGACAAAAACAAAATTCTCTTTACAGATAGAAAAAAGTTTTTAACGCCTCAGGAGTTGGTGGAGAAAGAGCCCTTTGTTATGAATGCAAGCAAACTGTTGGCAAAACGAAGCAAATATAGTATTAGTTTACTCTTAGTCGCTTTTTGCTAAGTATCTGCAGATAACGCGCTCAGTTGTTGGAATTAACATGTGATTGTTCACAGGAACTGATTCAAAATGCAGATGACGCCGGTGCAACGGAAGTCAAATTCTTGTTCGACTCACGTGACAATGCCTTTGGTACCACTTCACTGATCAATGTTGGTTTGTCCAGGTTCCAGGGTCCTGCTTTGTATGTGTACAACAATGGTCTGTTCACAGAGCAGGACTGGGTTGGGATTGAGAGCATCATGCAGGGATCCAAGAAAAAGGACCCAGTGGCGGCAGGTCGCTTTGGGATTGGCTTCAATTCCGTGTACCACGTGACAGGTGAGGTAGACCGATACACAGAACGAACTGAAATTTTTCTGTTGCTTCTTCACATGTATTCCACAAACGTGACAACCACAATGTGGATGTTCTCTTGATGCTATTGCATATTATACGAATATAACCGAGAGTATAATGGAACATAAACGGGTAAACAGATGTATGACCTAGATACTGTTGAACGAAAAGGGTTAACAGTTGTCGTTTCCTTTAATCTCTATCGATGTCGCGCATGCACACTCAAAGCTTACAGCGACTGTATACGAAAACGTGCGATGGGAAATAGAGGAAATTGTCTAACGCTGTTTTATCAGCTATGTGGACGGCGTGAAGAGAGTTGTAGCACTGAAATTAAACGTTGAAGTGTTAGGAAGTTTTCTTTGTGGGCGTGCGGTCAAATAAATGAAGGTAAGTCTCAAGGGATTGAAACTTTGTTCTTTAGTATTGTACTGTCAACCGTCAAAACGACACTGCTCCTCTAAAAGAACATTTATATAAGGAAACACCAGTTGAGAGTCAATACAACCTAGACAGCCCGTATTGTGACTTCTAACCATTTTCGCATCATTTCTCCAGATCTGCCAAGTGTGGTCAGCGATCACTATATTGCCTTTCTTGACCCTCAAGAAACATATTTTGGACCCGATGAAACTGGTAGAAGGTACAATATTCGCGAGCCACTGTTACAGGAGTTCAGAGATCAGTTTACTCCGTATGAAAATGTTCTTGGTTGCAAGATCTCTTCTGGATACTTTGATGGGACACTCTTTCGTCTTCCCCTGAGAAAATGGCCGTCTAAAATATCGATAAAGCCATACACAGCGGGGAAAATCAGCGGCCTGTTCGAGTCATTTATGGAGGAAGCGTCGGTAATTTTACTTTTTCTGAAGAATGTCGAGTCTATAAGCATTTATGAGACTAGTTGGACGGAGCGAGAAAAGAAGATTTTCACTGTTCAAATCAAGGAGAAGATGAGAGATGCAATTAGAGAAGTGAAACGCGAATTCATTGACGCGGCGACGGAGTACATTACAAGGCCTTACGAAATGAGTTACGAGACAGTTATAGAGATTGACAGACCTGAAAAGTACCAACACGAATTCAAGTTCATGGTGTTGAATCGGGTTGGACATGAAAGCATGAGATTAGCGGAACTTTCCTCATCTCTTCGCCTGATTCCATGGACAGGAGTTGCTGCATCACTGGATGTACCAGTAGACAACAACAAGACCGGAAATGGACGGGTGTTTTGCTACCTTCCCCTCCCCACAGAGTCAGATTGCAGAACAGGTATAACCGTACACGTCCATGGAGCGTTTGGACTGACAGACAATCGACGAAATCTAAAGTGGCCCGGACCAGAAAGCCAAAGTGATGATGCGGCAGAATGGAATATTCTTTTAACTCGAGATGTCCTTAGCAAAGCCTATGCTAGTCTTATTGTAGCGCTCACCCAGTTGAAGTATCCCAGAGAACAAATGCTTCCAATCGTTCACAGCATTTGGCCAGATCTGGACCGTGTTCAAGGTCAGTGGAAAGTTATCTTGAAGCCGTTCTTCACAGCTCTGGCTGATAAAGCAGTATTCTGGACCCCATCGCTCGGTGGAAGATGGATTGCCTTGAAAGAGGGAATTTTGGACCGACTGGAATGCTCTCCAAACAAAGTGCGCAAAGATGTGCGTGAAGTAGTAATCAAGACACTTCTTCAGGCCGACGAGCCAGTGATCTCACTTCCCCAGCAAGCTATGAAAGCTATTGACCTAAATGTCCAACACAATGTGCGGAGACCTAAGGAAATCACGCCTTCCTATGTACGCGCTGTACTTAGAGGTAACGTGGGCTCGTACCTTAGTAACAGGCAGGATGCCAATGTGAAGAAATCCAGAAATTCACCTGGAGGCTTAAGCAGTGATGGTCTAGATATTTATAATCTGAAAGGAATGGAGAGGGACAACCGAAAGGTACCAAGTAAAACGAAAAGCGTAAACCTTGCGTACCTCAGTAGAAAGGAGAAACTATATCTTCTGGAGTTCATTCTCATGGATCGCAACTTCTCTGAGCTCACTGGTCTTCCCCTTCTTCCCCTTGCGGATGAGACTTTTGAAGAGTTCCGAGGCGATGTTCACGGATACGACACAGAAAACAGTGTATTGATTGGATCCCGAAGCCATCCAAGAAGCCTTATTCCAGGAATCCACCGTAGATTCTTGGACGAGAGAATAGACGCAAGTTTGCTCGACACGTTGCGTTCTGTCGCAGGCGAAATGGAAAAAGAATTTTCAGGACCCACCCAACTGATGAAACTATCGCCTTCTCTTGTTCCAAAGCTAATCCACAAAAGTATGCCTGAAGCGTGGAAAAGCAGTTCTGTTGTAGTACCTTGGGATTCTACAGATGAAAATCTCCCTGATGATGTCTGGTTAAGGGGGTTATGGTTATGGCTGAAAACTGAGTTCCCCAAAGATCTCACCGAGTTTGAAGGCATTCCTCTTCTTCCACTTGCTGAAGGCAGGTCAGAGAAGCGATACCTCATTAAGCTGAAGAAGGATCATTGTATTATTCAGAGTTCATCTTACTTTGCGTCTTTACCAAGAACTGTGGCAAGTGCATTGCAAAAGGCGGGTTGTATTGTCCTTTCTCACTTACCTCCATTCTGCGATCATGCAGCCTTAAAACATTACATCGAGCCACCGACGCCCTCCGGAGTAATCAAGGTGCTTACAACAGTATTAAATGAGCTAGGGAATGACTATCTAGCCACCTGCTCCGATGAAGAGAAGATAGCCATTCGAGCCTTTCTCTCCAGCTTGAGGAATCCTTCCGACGATGAAGTCGTAGCATTGATGACCCTGCCGATATTTCAAGCTCTGGACGGCACGACCTTTACCTCAGTGCAGCCAGGTGGACCACTCTCTGGTACAAAACTTGACGTTGCCCCTCCAAGACTGCATCTTCCAGCGAGTACTAAGATTCAGTATTCGCACCAGATACTCTCTGCTACTGACGATGACTCTTACCAGCTGTTAAGGCGACTTCCAGTTCGGATCCTGAACACTTCGGGGTTTTTGACCGACAAAGTCTTTCCTTACATCGAAAGCGGAGGATTTTACACTAGAGAGCAAGTTTCAGAACTGATGTTTTGGGTGATTCAAAGACTGCCTGCCTTATCAAGTGACAACAAATCCTTTCTGGATCATTTGAAGAGCGTTCGGTTTGTTCCAGTAGCAAACGGCAGTTTGAAACCGCCTTGCGATCTCTATGACCCCGAAGATGAAGTAATCCAGAAGCTGTTCGAAGGAGAACCCGATGTGTTTCCTGCCCAAGAATTTGCCAAAGCTCACGCGCTAAGCCTGCTTCGTGTATTCCTTGGTCTAAGGCGAAGTCGTTCCTTGGAAGCCAAAGATGTTCTTTTGATAGCGAAGCAGATCACTCAAGCTCCAGAAGAGTCCGCCCTGAGGAGGGCAGAGGCGTTGTTGCAGTTCTTAAATGATAATTCATACCTTGTTGAACATGAGGTACACTTAGAAGAAAGCTCCGGTCCCCCAAAGAAGGTTCTTTTGGGCAGTGTTCTATCAAGTTTACCCTGGCTTCCGGCATCCAAAGAGCCCTTGAGCAAATATCCAGCAGCTATGCCTTGGTATGGTGTTGTAAGGAGGCTCTACTCTCCAAAGGATATGAGAGATGCGGACATGGTCAACATTGTTGGTTCCGCTATGCCTGTTCTTCGAGGAAGTCTTGATGAAAAGCTCAAGAAAGCGTTTGGCTGGTCATTTCCTCCGCCAATCTCCTACATACTGGCCCAGTTGAAAGGCGCGATGACGTCGTGGCAACAACAGGAGCACAAATCTTCTGAAATTGAATTGCTCAAGTTTCAGGCTATGCTGAAGGATATCTACAATCATCTCTCGAGCGAAATTGTAATAGCTGAAGCCGTACTTGTTCTCAAGGAGCATTCTTTCCTGCCTTGGGTATGGCACGGCTCAGGTTTTGCCAGGCCCAGCTGTGTCGCTTTGAGAAGTGAGTGTCGACTGGACTTTAAACCCTACATCTTCGTGATGTCTGAGGATTTTCAGAAATACTCTGCGTTATTCAAGCGCTGTGGCGTTTTGGAGACATTCAATGATGCATTTGCCTTAGAAGTCCTGCACATGATTCGAGATTGGCACCTGGAGGACAAAAGAGGTGTTGAACAAGTCAAGCGCGATCTTCGGCTGGCTCGCGATGTTCTGGACTTCCTGACCAAAGACGGATCTCCTATTCCTCCTTCAGTTCGGAAAAGAATTTTAATTCCCATTCAGACCGAGGACGACAGGCTGATCCTTAAGCCGTGCGCTGATGTGAGCTTCTGTGATGCTGAGTGGCTGAGGCTAGGCAGTCCCGACAACCACATCAGCGACGTCGGATTCATGGTGCACAAGAGCATTTCCACGGACACGGCACAGCTTTTGGGAACCCCTCCATTGAGCAGAAAGCTTGCGGTAACCGAGACACTCGGATTCCAACAGAGTGGGCAATACGAACCAGTAACCACTCGACTAAAGAATATAGTGGACGACCACAGCGACGACACGGTCATCTTCAAGGAGCTAATTCAGAACGCAGACGATGCGAAAGCAACGGAGGTGAAGTTCCTTCTTGACTGGAGAAAAAGCAAGACTGAGAAACTTCTATCTCCTGGTTTAGCTGAAACACAAGGGCCTGCCTTGTGGGTATACAATGATGCCTGTTTTACGGACAGAGATTTTGAAAATATCAACAAGCTTGCTGGAGCTACTAAGGTCGGGAATGAAGACAAACTGGGACGCTTCGGATTAGGCTTCTGTACTGTCTACAATATCACTGATCTTCCGAGTTTTATTAGCCGAGAGTACATTGCATTCTTTGATCCCCATACAACCCACTTAGGAGACCTCATCAAAGACAAATCTCGTCCTGGTATTCGCTTGAATCTCAAGAGCAATCCAAAGGTGGCCATTGCTTTCCCAGATCAGTTCGAACCTTACGAAGGAATATTCGGATGTACATTTGAGAGGAAGGGGCAGCCGTTTTTCTATGACGGAACGCTGTTCAGGTTCCCACTGAGGACAATGAGACAAGCTAGTGAAAGTGATATTTGCAGCAAGTACTACAGCGAGAATCAATTTGCTCACCTGATTTCTGTCTTTCAAGAAAATGCCTCAAAGATGTTGCTCTTCTTAAGTAGTGTTGCTAAGATAAGTTTCTTCCAAATATCCAAAGATCAAAGCGCTACTCTCCCGAGTGCAGTCTTTGAAGTCGAAAAGGAAACACTGGAGACGTTCTCACGGATTAGCACACTTCATGCAGACCAAGGAGACAAGAACAACAACCACCATAACAGAAATCTACAGAGCGATCTCAATGGCAGTTGGATCTTTGAACAGCAATCCTACGAGCACCGTGCCAACTCGTCAAGGATTGTGTCAGTTAAATCCCAAAACTACTCCAGCAGTGCATCTGCCACCTCAAAAATGCTGCCCTTACATCAAACGTGGCTAATAACTTCATGTTATGGCGATAAAAGGTCACTGGAAATGGCAAACAGTGAAGATGGGAAACTCAATGATTTACTGCCCAAAGCTGAGGTCGCTACTTTATTGTCAAGCACTGAAAAAGATACAAAGCGATGGTACCCAGAGAAAATTGTGGGCGAAGCGTTCCTTGGTCTACCTCTAGGAGTGGAAACAGGTTTCCCAGTTCACGTAAACGGGTGCTTTGCTGTAACAACCAATCGCCGAAACCTGTGGGAAGATACTGGAGGTAACAATTCCTCGGAAAAGCCCATTGAAGTACTCTGGAATCAATATCTCCTGGAAGATGCTGCTTCTAAAGCTTATGTACAGCTTCTAGAGGATATCGTAAGTCTCCATCAGCGAGGTAAAGTAGTGGAATTTCCATTTGACGCTGTTTGGCCAGATCCAGAGAAAACGCCATCGAAAACGTGGACAAAGTTTGCTCTCAGTGTCTATCAGAGGATAGCCAGTAGTCCAGGCCCTCTTTTAAGAAGCCAGTCTCGATGGGTGTCGGTGAAGGACGGCGTATTTCTGGACGAAGATGTCATGAAGCTACCTGAGAGTTATTCAGTAATGTGCAAGTGTGAGTACAACGTGGTTCAACTACCTAGATTCATTTCACACGCTTTTCAAAAAAGTGTCTCACAAACCGTCGCTGAACACACAGTCACCTTGGACAAGTTTGTTTGCAATGTATTCTTTCCGAATATCGACAAGCTGCCTAGTGACTTGAGGGATCCAGTTACATGTCACGTACTGGATGAATACCTTAGAGGGTCTCACAAGTTCGAGAAGCCGCTACGAGAAACTCAATGCATCCCAACTTCGCCAGAAGGAGACCAGTTGTCAAGGCCAGGGGAGTTAATTGATCCTTCTGGAGTTGTCAGCGGTCTTTACCTTGACGAAGAACACATTTTTCCATGTGGATCCAGTTTTCTCAGACCAGAGCGACTTGTTGCTTTAAGAAAGCTTGGAATGGTGGATAATTTTTTGACGTGGGAAGGGATCTGTGAAAGAGCCACATTTATTGCCTCCTTGGCCAACAATGGGAATGAAAAAGGATTGGCGATGTCAAGGAACCTCATAAAATACTTAAACGACAACATGTGTAAATTATCTCCGCCAACTGCAACTCAACGCAAAGAGCTTTCTGGTATTCGTTTTCTTCCTGTTATGGACAAGCCACTTGGATACTGTCTACCGTGGAAGGGTGTGGAGAAAACTGAAAACGGTTTTCTATCTGCCAGAGAGCTATGTCGTGACGCCTCGATCTTTTTGTTAGGGTCAGTTAAGCCAGTCTTAGACGAGTCTCCAGAGACCGGCTGTGACCGGGTGAACAAAGATGTCGCCAAGTTACTGGGGTTCACTGGTCAAACTCTAACTGTGAACGACGTCCTTTACCAACTGTATTCCGCTGTTCAAGGCCTGGTAGCAAGCGACGTAGCCAACAGAGAGTGCACCCGTAAAGCATGCTTTGCTGTGTATCACTTCCTTCAAGACAGAATCAACACTTCAGATCGACAAATTATTCAAGATCGTTTGGATGGGAAGCCATGGATATTTGTAGAAAGCAAGTTCGTTACG
Source organism: Siderastrea radians (assembly GCA_964017195.1). Classification (NCBI taxonomy): domain Eukaryota; kingdom Metazoa; phylum Cnidaria; class Anthozoa; order Scleractinia; family Rhizangiidae; genus Siderastrea; species Siderastrea radians. The sequence goes on along the minus strand of OZ024892.1, from coordinate 49,634,049 downwards.
TCAAGTCAAGTAGCATTTTCATGGAGCAACCATGGAGATCCTTTCCTTTACTGCCTGCCAGAAGACTTCAAACTAAAATTCAAAGAGCTGTTCAAGGTGTTAGGTGTCCGGGAATCTTTTTGTGGACAGGACATGGTCGACGCACTTTTTGTCCTTGAGGAGAGAAAGCAAGGCCAGCCTCTCACACCAAAAGAGTTTAAAACTGTGAAAGTATTCCTGGAGGATATCGTGCTAATGGATGAAGACATTCTAAATTCATACTATGGTCACTTACCCTTGCCAGATACAAACTTGGTGCTTACAACGGCTGGAGACCTCGCCATCAATGATGCCCCCTGGATGCACAAAGAAGAACAAACAAAGTATCTCCACAGCGACATTTCTCCGATACTGGCTCACAAATTAGGCGCCCACACTATTCGAGAAGAAAAGTTGGGCAAGTATTCTCACTGCATCGGAAGGCCTTTTGGTCAGAGCGAACGCCTAACAGATAGACTGAAAAACGTATTGCAATCATATCCGTGCGACGCAGGAATTCTTAAGGAAATCATCCAAAACGCAGACGACGCCGGTGCTACAGAAGTGCATTTTGTACACGACCCGCGGCAACATGGTACCACTCGTGTGCTGTCGGAGCAATGGAAAGATCTTCAAGGACCTGCTCTATGCATTTACAATGATTGCGCCTTTACAGAAAGGGACATCGAGGGGATACAGAGGCTTGGCATCGGAAGCAAGATAGACAGCCCTGAGAAGTCGGGAAAATATGGAGTCGGGTTTAATGCTGTGTACCATGTGACTGATTGCCCTAGCTTCGTTACAAATGGTGAAATACTCTGTGTTCTTGACCCGCACGCTCGATATGCACCAGATGCGACTTTGGAGTTCCCAGGACGTCGCTTTGATCCTCTTGATGATGAATTCTGGAACGATTTTGCCGATGTGAGACCTGGTTACCTGGAAGAGTTTTTTCAACTAAAAAACTCTACCATGTTTCGCCTTCCTTTGCGAACGGAAATACAAGCGAAGAAATCAGAAATCTCGTCAAAATATTTCACTACTTCTGACATTGACCAGTTGCTGACCATTTTTGAAAGTGAAATTCGAGATATTTTGCTCTTCCTCAGAAGCGTGACGAAAATAAGCATTTCTCGGATAGAAAACAACAGATTGGTAAGAAGATACGAGGCAACCGCAACAATTACAAGTACCGACATTCCCAAGATCCGAGCCCTAGATGCGGAAGTAATGCGATGCACAGAATTGAAAACTAATTGCATTCCATGGTTTGGGATTACTTACACCAACACCATTCAAGATACCCTTGGAAGGAGAGAGGAATGGGTGATTCAGCAGTGCCTTGGTTCACGTTTGTACGGAGAAAAACCATTTATTCCAGACGGAAACAAGTATGGCCTGCTTCCACGGGCGGCCGTGGCAGCACGAGTGGCTACAAATGACAGTCCATCGCGACGAAGGCGTTCCTTAAATTCACCGCCGCAAACAAACCAACACAGCAAGATTTATCGCGCATTCTGCTGCCTTCCATTGCCGATCGAGACGGGACTTCCTGTTCACGTCAACGGACAATTTGTACTTGACAATTCGAGGCGAAATCTTTGGAAAGACGATAGTGCCCAGGGACAAAGAACGCTGTGGAATAACTTCATCAAAAATCATGTTCTAGCTCCAGCCTACGCAGAGCTTATTGTAAGTGCAAGGAAACACATTCCTGGAATCTCACAAGGAGATCAGTGGCACTTAAATAACATCACCGATGCTACCAACGGCCTAAAGTGGTACCACAGCATCTTCCCTGATCCAGACAGCATTCACAGTGAATGGAAAGCCATTGCGACAGCTGCGTATCGACTGCTGGCGAACTCCAACCAACCTGTGTTGCCCATCGTTAGAGAGGAGCAGCCACTTGCAAACGTTGTGCTCTCCCCTCGTAGGCTTTCAAACTACGGCACGAAATCAAATTTACCATGTTTATGGGTTCCACCATGCAGCGACAAAGACGATCAACAAGCATTTTTTAGCATTCTTTCCAACCCCGACCTGGATAGACTCCTATTGAAAGTTGGCCTTCCTATTGTTCACTCGCCACCAAAACTCTACTCCAATTTTAGAGACGCGGGAGCTATGGTCAAGGCCGTGAGTCCTGACATCGTTTTGGCTTTCCTTGCAAAAGCTAGGCATTTTATGGAAGCGCTTCCCTGCTCGATCGAAAACAGTACCTTCAACCAGGCCAGTGACCTTAAGCGGTTGATGCAATTTTGCATGGAAGAGGATAACTTTCTTCAGCGTTTGGATGGCCTGCCCCTTTTGCTTACCGATGACGGAGTGCTGAGAGAATTTGATTCCAACAATCCAGTTTTCCTTACGCCATATTCAAGTCTAGTTCCTTCACAGCCAGACCTCTTTATCCACAAAGAATTCATTCCACTATTTTCAAAGTTTTCAAGGAGTGACATCTGGAAATCCGGAGTCTTCAAATGTTTTGACACGAAATCCATTGAGCCATTCTTGATCCAACTTCTTCCATCGAGATGGTTCGCTGGCGAAAGACACGTCTCCTGGGAACCAAGCGAAAGTACCATCCCTTCAGTTGAATGGTTGACAACGTTGTGGCAATTGATTGTGACCACATATCACGAACGACAGTCGAGCTTTGAAGATACCGAAGACGCATCGGAGACCCTGCGACCACTAGAGGACTGGCCCATTATTCCTACCTCCAAATGCACCCTTGCGCCAGTGTCCCTTGGCAAAACGGTGTTGGATTTGAGTCCTCGCATCTACGATGAAGACAGATTGGTGAGAATATTATGCAAACTCGGAAGTTCGCAATTAGATTTTTCAGTTCTACCAGTAATAAACAAAGAGGAGGCCTCACAGATTGTATCACCACACCTCGCAAAGCCATACTCGAGACAAGACGTGATCAGTGTACTGCATTACTTGTCAAAAGGAGACGACTTTCAATGCGAGCTTGGACAAGGAGAGATCGTTACTCTTCTACGATTCCTTCAAGAAGACGTAACTACTGTATATAGCAACCAATCGCTTTTGAAGAAACTTCCCTTGTACAAGACGCTGAATGGGAGGTTAGTAAGTCTTGATTCCTACGCCTTTTCTTATGTTGTCGACCTGCCACAGTGCGTCTCCTTGGCAGAGATAGAAGAACGCATAGAGGGAGAAAGTTGTGTACTCTTAGAAGCAATTCAAGAAATCGAACCTCTCTACAAAGCACTGAACATTACCTATCTTTCACAAGTCGATGTCTTCGTGAAGTACATTCTGCCAAACCTTGATGCAATGTCTTCATTGGGCATTCAGGCTGTGCTGCTCTACATAAGGGACACTCTTCTTGTCACCTTGAAAAGCTCAAGTGAGAGAACCACGCTCCTGGACGCACTTCGAGACATCAATATTCTACCTGGTGCAGGTGGCACTCTCTCTTCCGCGAGCAAATTTTATGATCCTGAGAATGCTGTGTTCAAAGAGATGCTCCCTTTAAGTGCCTTCCCACCGGGAGAATACCGACTGTCACACTGGCTTCCAGTACTTCGACAGATTGGATTGAAGCACACCGTAACGCAACAGCAATTTATCGAGTTTGCCGAAAGCTTGGCTTCAGAAGCCGCAACCAAGTTCAGGGATCCTCAAATACGGGAGAAGTCTAAATCCCTAGTGACGTGCCTGCTTCAACAAGATGATTTGCATGATTCTAGCTTCTTGCATATTGTCTCCAGCATCAAATTTGTGGCGGCAGAAATTGCATCGGACGACCTGAAAAACCTTCAGCCGCAATTTGAGTGCGCTACTAAGGAGGATATTCCACCTTTCACTGAGTTTCACGACGCTTTGCCGTTCGAACAGCAGAAACTTGCCTGGTCTTGCATGCCTCTCCTCCCAGTGTGGGCTACTCCAAACACAGCCGAAAAGCAAGTCCTAGAAGACCTCGGAGTTGCACTTATTCCACCACTGGATAAAGTTATCAATCACGTTGATGTCCTGTCGAAGGCACACAGTGGGAACGTTCACAAAGACACCCCGAAAGACCAAAGAGAGCTTCTACACGATGTCATATACGAAGCGTTCACTTTCTTGAAAGGTGAATGCCAGTGCCCCGGTACCACATTGTCTGAAAAGTGTAGCAAATCTTGCCTCGCCGTGGGAAACATTCTGAAGAAGACGCCCTGCATTCCTGTTGAAGAGGGGCGCGTGTTTGTGGAGGGAAGTCAGCTGGCGTTTGAAACAACAACCGAGCTGCCACCTTATTTCTACAAGGTTCCTCGAGAGTATGGTCATTTCGAGCACCTCTTGAAGAGACTCGGAGCGAATGAAAAACCAACTCCATTGCAATTTGCTGATATCCTTGGAAGACTAAAGGAAGTGTGTCAAGATAAGCACATGGAACCTAACGAAAAGAGAGTAGCAAGAGAAGCGACGCATGGGTTCTTTACGACGCTATCACTGCTGGTGAAAGAAAAGAGCGAGGAAGCAGCAACTCGATGTCTTTTGCCATTGAGTGACCTTTTCCTGCCCAGCAAGGAGGGCTTTCTTAAGCAATCAAGCGAACTGATCTTTCACGACTGTCCAAGTTTTGAAAGGCGAGCAAGAGACTTTGCTGGTGACTTTGTGGACATCAGTCGGGAAGGTGAACTGACAGCAGACCGCCTCTCGTATCTTCTCAGTCTTCTGCCATTACGCCTCAGGGCTAAGACTATTCAGAATTTGCTGAGAGAAGAGATCCTTCCAAGCTGTAGAGAGAAGCGCTGCATAGCAGACAGCGCTATTGGTTCAGACGGCTGCCCATTTGTGAACAGATACCGCGACATCTTGCTGTCTCCAAAGCTTGTCAATGGCATTCTCCGGGTTATCCGCCATCAGAGACAGACACCCAATCTCCCACAAGATGTGAAAGACCAAGTTCAGGTTCTGTGCAGTTCCCTGAGTGTTACATGTATGGCATCATTGGACACTCACTTGGTTCACTTAGAATCGGGAAACCCACTTCATGACAGCAACGAGACGCAAGACTGTTTCTTAGAGGAACAGAATGGCCAGTGGCAGTTGTTTATTAGGCACGGCACAGATGAAAATCCGCTTCACATTCAACTGTGCTTCCAAGTGAATCGTTTAATTCGAAATCAAATCGAGAAGGAAATTTACCTTCAAGCGATGCTTGCTTGCAGGGTGCCAGACGAGATTCTTCCATCACTCGACAGATGTGGAGTTGCTCAGGATCTCATGGGAAGCGAGGCACGGACAACGGAACCTGTCCTCGGATCTGAGATTCCAGTCATGTATCACTACCTTCTCAGGCAAGACATCGAGTACTTCTTTCGGCAAGGTGAAATAGTGGGCTACGAAAAAGAGTGCCGAAGAGAAGATGGCAGAATAGACGACAGCGAACCCCTCTACGTCTATGCAAAAGTAGTAAGAAAAGTGCCAAATCGTAAAAGATCCATGGAGAGCAGCAAGTTTGATTTTCAGGCCAAATATCGCATCGATATCGGGGAGCCTCGCCTTGTGGAAGTCAGTGTGTTGGATTTGTACAAGTTCGATCGCTCAGGCAAAGACATTCCCCCTGTACCTCCTGAGCTCTCGGACTCTCTCGAGATAACGCTATTCACTGGTGACCCCAAGGACACAGAGCGAAGGGCTGCCACCAGAAATGAGCGCCTTGAGAGAGCGAAGAAAGAAATCAAGGAGACGCTCTGGGAAGCTTGGAAGTTGCCTGAGAACGAGAGAAGAAAAGTTATAAAGCGCTTGTTTCTGCGATGGCATCCAGACAAGAATCCCGGTTGTGACATAACTAATGATGTGATGCAGTTCCTGCTTAACGAAATCGAGAGAATGGAGAAGCTATTTCCTTCTTCGTGGAGAGATAATCTACGAGATGCCAAAGAAAAGGGATCCAGTCAAGGTGCTAGTGGTTTTCACGATTTCTTCAACCAGTGGAACCAGCGAGCTCGGCAAGAACGGCAGACGTACAATACTTTCAAACGACAGACACACCAGGGCTCGCCGTACGCCAAGAGGTCCACCAATCCTCAGAGAAACGAAGCAAAACGATGGATGAAACAAGCGAGGGAGGATTTAACAGCGGCAAAGCATTTACACTCTCAAGAGCCAAAGTTCTCCGCTTTGATTTGCTTCTTATGCCAACAAGCCGCCGAAAAGGTTTTCAAGAGTGCACTATACGCGGCCAGTGGTATAGCTGAAAGCCAACTGGAAACGCACGATGTGTTGAACCTTGCGTATGAGATCACTGAATTGGATGGGTCTCCTGTGGACATCCCTCTCCTTGCCGCCAAGCTGAAGAATTACTACGAACAGACCAGGTACCCTCACTTTCACCGCGGTGACATCATCCCATCGGACGCATTCACTTCTGAGCAAGCAGAAGAGGCTTTGGAGATTGCTGATTCACTCATGGAGAAAATTACAGAATTTGTTAACAATAATTTCGCCCGAGTGTCGTGAAATTGATAACAGAAACATCTTTATTAGATTTTTACTACGCCATATAGAGAAGTTTGAGCATCCAACAAAATTTCTACTATATTTTAAAATTCGGCCAAGTTCAGCCATTATTTACGACGAATTTTAAATCAAAAAAGGAAAAATAGTTTTCTACGTTTTTCGAGCCAGAATAGTACACAGAAAGGCCAATTTCAACATTTTTCCGCGAGCATTTAAATTCCAAATAAGCACAATTGCCGACGATTTCATTTTCTATTTATTTAGAACTGTAAGCAATGTTTAATGCGTACTGTAAAAATAGTTGTAAATGTATTTTGTAGTTGGTACACAGACGCAGAAATCACAAGGCTTTTAAACGGGAGTTTTATTTATTTTTAATCATGCTTTAGGACTAGATAATTATATAAGATACTATTCATCAAACAAATGCAAAACTGTTTTGGGGTTGACCATTTGCTGGTTGTGGTAATCGCAAGCCCAAAGCAACTGTTCAGTCACAAACTGAGGCCACATCATCCTCGGAGACCGGAGTCGGGACGACGGATTTTTATGGGCGAAAGTTTACAACAAGAAACTTTCGCTCATGAAAATCCCGTCGTCCCGATTAGCTGCCGCTGGTCCTCCGAGGATGAGGCCACATATGGTATACGAGAAAAACACCTTGAATGCAAAGTCGTCTTCGCAGAGGGTTAGATGACGCAGTTTTTGGAAGTTTGTGTCAATATTCCAACATAACTTTGATGTACAGCCTTATTGGAAGGCTATAAGTTACAACGTGTAAGTTACAGGCTGCAAGGTATAGTGGTGATGAAATCACCGAACAGCAAATATATTTCGTCAGAGCATTGTAACGCACACCGTAAGGTCTACTGGCCTTCATTACTTTAACACCACAGTTTTCAGATAATGTCGTAATCGACCAGTATTCCATGATTTTTTCTATACAAACAATTTGTCAGAGGTTTATTGTACGTCAAAGAATTGTGGAAACTTGCATCATCTAGCCCTCTATTACTTGACCAGGATTTTTGCTATTGCTTTGGTCAATACATTGATCAGCCATATTATGCTTTTAGAATACCAGGAGGGTGATATCAAGTGAAATCTTCAAAACAAAACAAACCACAATAAGTTTTAAGTGATTTATCCATGGCGTAACGTTCTAAGGTTGCAATCCATTTTCATTCTAGCCAATCTCGCCAAGGGAACTTATTTTAATGGTTATTAAAATAATTTAGTACAGTAATATTAATAATTATAAGCAAAACTGAACTATCAGTTGGAATGGGTGGGGGAGGGGAGGTGTGCAAATGACACAAATTCTGGGACATTATTGATATTTTTACGCTGTTCACAACTTGCGAAAGAAATTGATTATTGAACTGTGTGAAATGCTAGTCAACTATTTTGGCAAATAGGTATTTTTGGTAGGTAATTTGAATAAAAAATATTAACTTATGATGTGACTTGTTTCTTCTTGTAAAACGGACAGTGAACATTCCTGGTGCTTACTCTCCAGAAAACGAATGAGCTAACATCAAACATCAAACAAATGGAAATATATGGATATTGTAATGTATTTACATATGTCATTAGTGGACGAAGTCTCTAAAGTTTCTATTTTTTAAAAGGTTGAGGCAAAAGCACGCTAGCAAAAAGCATGACATTTACGATCTGGAGAATCCCACTTTCCCTTGCTCTCTAGACTTGCTCCAAGTCGCTCGTTTTTCCTTGGGGACAAAAAAAAACGCTAAGACGATTTCAAAACAGGCGCGGAAAATTTGCCTGTGTAGCGGGCGATGCGATGCCATTTTGATTCACGTTCGAGGAGCATGCGCGCGTGCTCCATAATCAGAACAAGCGACTTGGAGCAAGTCTGCTTTCTATCTGGAACAAGTGAAGAGCCTCAACACGATCCTAAGTGACTTTTCAGTTGCTGTTACCCCTATTTTCTAGCTATGAAGATCTTTGACATGGACTATGGACATTCTTTCTGAGAAGCCTTCTAATTTTTTTCTTTGTGTCTTCGAGATAGCATGATCATGTATCGATTTGAAATTGATTCAGTATAAACAATATTGACCGCTACAAGGGAATTAAGCCAGCGACACACTGAGCGATTATATACGCTCGTTGCGGCAGCCGACAAAAAGCACCTCGTGTGCCCACTCCTGGTCGGCGATTTCGCCAGCGATTTTGGTCCCTACGACAAATGATCGAAATCGATAATATCTGGCATGCCAGCTACTGGCTATTAAATTCACAGGCAACGGCGAAAAGCATCGGCAATCGCCTTGTGTGCCTGTTCTTGTGAAAATCGTCAATGGCCACAGACGATTAATTTCGTTGCAACGAGCGTATAAAATGTGTCACTGGCCTTAACAAGCTGACCTTTCCAAAGCACACTGGTATGCAATGTACCGTAGAATCCTGGATATAGGCCCTGGCCTTTGATAACCACATAAGGGTTTTGTGGTCGGTAAGCACAAATATTGTGGCACTGAGCCGTTAACTTAGTCGCTAGAGTGAATTGAAAATGATTTGCCTTTAAAGGAGATGTGGTATGCTCATATCTTGGAGGGGGTATGCACAGAGCGACGTTTTGTTTCCAAACTGGGGGGCCTTCAACCAGCTGGGCTTATAAGCGGGATTTTACGTCATTTGTGGAACTTCAGATGCTGCCCAATATCCCTTACCTCTCAGAGTCTAATGTGTCTCCAAATCGTTTAGTCTGTGGATTAAATCCTAAGGTAAGACTATTCAAATACGAGTTGTTGAGCAGTACTTTCCTGTGGTGTTGCTGTTCATTGTGCTGTACAAGGTGGTTTTAACTCTTGAGTCTGTGTATGAAATCCTAAAGTGTGACCATTCAAATGAAAGCTACTGAGCAGTACGTTCCTGTGGTGCTGTTTATTGTGCTGTACAAGGTGGTTCTAACTTTTGAGTCTGTGTATGAAATCCTAAAGTGTGACCATTCAAATGAAAGCTACTGAGCAGTACTTTCCTGTGGTGCTGTTTATTATGCTGTACAAGGTGGTTCTAACTTTTGAGTCTGTGTATGAAATCCTAAAGTGTGACCAATCAAATGAAAGCTACTGAGCAGTACTTTCCTGTGGTGCTGTTTATTATGCTGCACAAGGTTGTTCTAACTTTTGAGTCTGTGTATGAAATCCTAAAGTGTGACCATTCAAATGAAAGCTACTGAGCAGTACTTTCCTGTGGTCTGTTTATTATGCTGCACAAGGTTGTTCTAACTTTTGAGTCTGTGGATGAAATCCTAAAGTGTGACCATTCAAATGAAAGCTACTGAGCAGTACTTTCCTGTAGTACTGTTTATTATGCTGTACAAGGTGGTTCTAACTTTTGAGTCTGTGGATGAAATCCTAAAGTGTGACCATTCAAATGAAAGCTACTGAGCAGTACTTTCCTGTGGTACTGTTCGTTGTGCTGTACAAGGTGGTTCAACTTTTTAGTCTGTGGATAAAATCATGAAATGTGACCATTCACGTAAAATCCACTGAGCACTACTTTACCTTAGTACTCATTATTTTAATAACGAAGAGGCGTACAAGGTTGTAGTAACTTTTGGGTCAAAAAAGTCCTTAAGTGTGACCACTCTAATGAAAGCTACTGAGCAGTACTTTTCTGTGGTGCTGTTAATTATGCTGTACAAGGTGGTTCGAACTTTTGAGTCTGTGGATGAAATCCTAAAGTGTGACTTTTCAAATATGAACTGCCAAGCTGTATTTCTACGGTGTTGTTAGTTTATGATTTTTCCCAAGTAAAAACTTCTTAAATTTTAACAGAAGCATTCTTAAAAAGTAAAATGCTAAGGAAGTAAGATTTGTCTTTTAACAGCAGCACAAAGCAGTCACCCATGACGGGCATATTTGTAGCAGGTATAATTAAAAGGAACAGATGTTTTCTTTCTGCTACAATTACACACCATCAGCCTCCTCCATCTATTTACAATACCTATCGGCTTTCATCTTTTCTCTTCTGTTCAACATTTCTTCATGCAGAGATCCCTGCATTCTGGCTTTTTTCAGTTTACTCGCTTCCTCCTCACTTAAGCGCAGATTCCTATCTTGAAAACTCTGGAATTTCTTGACATAACTGATTTCATGGTTCCGTAATTCTTGTTCACCTTCTGGAAGGCTGCTGGTGGATACCTTACTGTAATTAATAAAAAGCAAATTGAATTAATTTTGTTACAGCTGAAACATTTTCTCCCCCAAACGAGGAGAAAAAGAACCTTGGACAAATAGTTATTTGAACATATACCTACATTGACATATTGTCTGTTACTGAAGCATTCAAAACTAATATAACAGGAGCTCTCCCCGTTAAACCCAAAAGGTTTGTCGAGAGCTCCTGCTGCATGCAATGATATTTAAATTTATGTCTGTAAAAATGCTCCCCAAGGACCAAATAATGATTGATTGATTGATGGATTGACTGACTGACTGACTGACTGACTGATTGATTGATTGATTGTAGTAATGATTATGGTCTGTAATAAGTAAGCTGAAAAGAATCCACTTACACTTTTTGAACACTGGTTCTTATGTGAAAGGCTTCCTTATCTCCAACAATTTTCTTTGTGGCAGAGATTTGTCCCTCCTCACTCGCTGACAAAAAGCAGCCATTGTATGTTTCAAGAGCAACTCTGTCTTCTTCAAATACACATTCAAACTGTTCCTGAGGACCAATGGCATCTGATCTACCAGAGACATTCCCCATCATATTAACTGACATGTACTTTCCTGTCAGTAAAACAAAGGTGCATTAGAAAAAGGATCTCTTGTTCGAGCCATTTAGAGCAGTTTTCAATTGAGTGTTGTCAATGAAACCAAAATAAAAGTCATTACTTTGACCAATCACATCAGATGCAAGCAACACAATGTACCAATAATATTAGAACGTGAAGCAAATGCATGTAACTGATGTCAAGCACAAGAAAATGGGTCTGAGCATGTTACAGTCAGTTCAGGTTTTAGTTCTCAGGGGCACCCAACAGTTCATTTCAGTGAATATCTGTTTGGAAGGCCTAAAACACCTGAGATATTCAGATGTAATTCCAGTGAAAACTAGAGATTTCTTTGGTGAAACATCACCTCAGACTTTTGTAACAAGAGGACTTACTAATTCCTATTGTTTTCGGAAGGACAAATATGTCGTTTAGTATGTAAAATAAGGTCAGCTTACATTTTTGGAGAGCCATCAGACACTCGGAAATTTGGCGGATAGGGTACTGCTTCCTAAAATTTTCTGCAGGCTAAATTTTCAGCTAAAAATGATGAACAGATTAACCTGAACCGGGACTACATTACACAAATATGCCTTTTAAAAGCTCTGAAACAATCTAAGAAAGCAGAAAATGATATTCCAAGTATTTTGCTAAAATTTTGTTTTTGGGTTTTGATTGGTTGAGAAAGTGGTACAAGTTTTCTTTACCAATCACAGAGTGGCATAAAGCAAAACCAAAGCAAATGCCAATTACTTTTGACATTCGATTCAAAACTGCTCTTACTCCCAATTAACTGAGGTGAAGATCGTTTTTGTTTCCACTCACAGTTCTGCCTGGCTCTCATGCAACCCTAATGTACCAGTAACACCACATGCACTTTTCTGAGACATATTCCGAGTTCTGCATGGGAATGGTAATGTGATTTACGAATTGCATTTTCCACGTAATGCACTCAAGGAAACCACAACCATCCACAGACCAGACCATAACACTGGGAACTACATCCCCAACTCTTTTTGAACAGTGATGTTGGTTCTTTAACACTTTAAGCCTCAACATCATTATACAAATTCTCCTTACTGGTCACCATACATTTCATTGAGTACTAATTGGAAGAACTTGTTTAAACATCAGAACAGCTCATCTTTGGTGATTACTTGCTTAATTCTCATGACCTTGATGTGTTATAATGCAACTGATGTGATGAGGAGAAGTCTAATGCTGATCACTTTTGGGACTTAAAGAGTTAACACCCCTTACCGTAAACACCGGCGTATAAGCCGCACTCGCAGATAAGCCGCACCCTGAGATAAGAAGCTCAAGATTTGGAAAAAAAAATTTGTAAAAAATTCATAGCTGAGTCATTTCATTTAATGAACATATTGGCTGAAGTGAAGTCCTTTCTAACTCAGATCGGTGATTCAATTTGTAGTCTGAATAAGACTCAAACACGCATTTTAATCCTTATAACAAGTATCAAAAAGGTATGTAAACGTACCTGAACACAAGACCACTTTCCCCGATGAACTTTTCCCCAGCATTTTCAAGTCCGAAAATTTGTGAGTAAGTTCATTCGGCCGTTCGGTCGCATATCTTGGCTTAGTAGCCAAGCATTTGATGAGAAGAGAGAAAACTGGTAACAAGTGTTGTCGCTTCGTTCATTTGCAAAGCAAACTGATCTGAAGGTTTTAGCGATTTCTTCAGCTGTTCGTGGCTTCCATGTTTACAAGGATATTTGGAAGCCATCAGAGACAAACTCGCTTGTAAAAGGGAGTTCGATAATTGCTTTGACATATTTGCCATCAAAGTTGTCAACAACGGAGAAACAGTGGGCCATTTACCACACAAGTTCTAGAAGACAGCGTGGTAGCGTTTTGACTTTATTTTGGTGTTTTGGGGATGATTCATGGAAAATTAAGAAATTTTTTTCCAGATGTTCTTGCAGATAAGTCGCACCCCCAATTTTGAGCAAAGTTTTAGGGTAAAAAGGTGCGGCTTATACGCCGGTGTTTACGGTACTTATTTATGGTGAAGAGTAAGAGCCAAGGGTAACGGGTTTAACATCGCTGCCCAATGATGCGATCATCCGAGCTGAGACAAGGTGTTAAGCAAGGCCAGTATGATTTTACCAGATAGTCTCAGACACTGGTTGGTAGTCTGGCCAGGATTAGCACCTGTTACCCAGCTTCATTCCCAGGGTGTTTCATCTCCCTGTCCCTTTCATTTCCAATGCTCCCCTTGGGGGTAGGGAGATGAAAGACCATGGGAACAAGGTTGCTTGAGACATCCCACCCTGCAGCCCCCTACTGAGACTACATGGAAGCAGGGATGAAAATAAATTTTCCTCATTCGTACAAGATGATTGTGTCCTTCCAGTCTTTCATTTTGATATGACACAACACAAAATCAGTCATGATGTCATCAGTCATGATGACATTGACAAGTCAACATCAACACAAACAGTCCTTCTCAGGACTAGACTCACCTAGGCTCAGTACTCCAGCCGTGAGTGTCTTGATGCGCCCGCGATTCTTGCCACGAGCCTAACACTCACCCGGACTATCATACTTCACCGACTTATGTACCAGTCAAATCGAAGCTTCAACATCCTGCCCCTCAGGCAACCCCCGGGGCATTTGAACGTTTGAAGATTGGCTTGTTCAAATTCCCTCCCCTCGGGGTAAAAAGCTGTTCAAATGCCCCACCAATTAGTACTGAAATACCTCTCCTCAGAGACAAATTTCTTCTTCAAACACTGCTCACACTTTTCAGAGAGAGATATGCCATGATGACACCTTCTTCTTCTTCTTCTTTTGAAGATCCTTTTGAAAAAGTTATTCACTAACAAAGGCGAAATTCTATCTTGTAAATCCGTCAAACCTTGCAAAAACCGAAAAAACTCACAGGAATATTACGCCAGAACAACAGATAAATCCAGTTCAAATTCCCTTCAAATTCCCCCCTTCCCAGGCACAATGCACAGTCAAATGCCCGGGGTATGCCCGGGGGTGGATGTTAAAGCTTCAATTTGACCGGTACATTACGACATAAATCCTAGGATCAAACCATTTACAGTCTTAGCACTTACCGTAGCCGGATTTCAGTGCTATTTTTTTATCGGACAATGGCACAGCTGTAAAAATTTCAACAGGAGCCGGTGAATTCTCGCCATCATCTCGTAGCTCGCCTACGGTAAACATTCCACTGTTCAATGCCTCGATGTACGATTTCTTAAACGTTTGCAGAGCGATGTTTCCGGTAAGTTCAGCGAAGTTTTCCACTTTTCGCCAACCACCGTGGCGAAGCGCATCTATATCTGTTGGCTCTTCTTCTTCTCTTTCTCGTTTCTTCTTCTTATGCTTTCGTTTGTGGGAACTGTCGTCCAATCCTTTGAGTTTAAGCCGACCGACTTTAACTTGCTTGTAGCTGTCCGCCATGTTGAAAACAATGATGTTTGAGCCCGTGATAAAGCTCTCAGCCGTAATGGTTAAGGTATTGGCTCATGTAAGATGGGTGTAAGATGTTATTTAAAAATATAAAGGGATTCTGTGTAAGAGAGGTAAGAGAATGCCAGCTTACATGAACCATAGATTAAAATTAGCCATTACCGCAAACTTTTCGCGGGCTCAACGTGAAAAAGCACAAAAACACGACAACATGGCGCTCCCGAGAGTCCTCAGCCATCTTCGTAAAATCACTGTGGAGCCCGTGTTGTTTTCTTACATGTTGTGCATGTTCATGGCATTTCCACTTATACAACAGGTTGCATTCAAAAAGATCTGCCACGAGAAATACGATGACGAAATTTGCAAAAACCTTTCCAAGTCGCAAGAAGACTTTGTGCACCAAAAGACCTCGAAGTGGATCCTGTATCAGTCAGTCTCGTTGACTCTTCCTTCGATCGTCGCTTCTCTGATCTTGGGGTCATGGTCTGACAAAGTCGGCCGTAAAGTCATCCTTATTCTACCTTCCATCGGAAGCGTTTTGCTCTACATAAATTATATTCTAAACGTGGCTTTCTATTCGCTGAATGTCAACTACCTCCTAATCGGCGTTTGCATCTCGGGGCTGTTTGGAGGTTTCGCCACCACCCTCCTTGGAGTATTCTCGTACATTTCTGACATCACTGACAAATCTCAGCGTACTCTGAGAGTATCTGTCTTGGAATCCATGGTATTCTTGGGAGGCACAGTTGGGAATTTTATTGGCGGTGTTTTGGTGGATAATGGCGGTTTTATTCCCGCGTTTGGCCTCTGCTTAGCCCTAAATGTTCTGATAATACTCTATGTCAGCCTTCTCCTGCCAGAGTCTTATTTCCCACAGGGAGACCAGGGAGGAAACTGGGCTTTGGTTGCTGTGCACAATCACCTCAAGGCGTCATTCCAAGTTTTGACCAAGCGTCGTGCTCAACACAAAAGACTGAATTTGCTTGTGATCATTTTTGGAATACTGTTTTTCTTTTTACTCAGTAAGTAGCTTTTGTTGTTGGGCTCTGGGACAAAATATTCAGTGCTCCTGGGCTCTACTGATTGGTTCCAGAAAATGTCCATACCAACCCCATGGATGGTTGTTGGAAGTTCTGGGGGGGGGGGGGGAGTTGAACTCTTTAAGGGACAGGTTCACGGCTCAGAGCATGTGCATTAATCAAATTACTTTTTTCCGATTTATAGAAGTCCATTGGTTAATAATCCACTCACATGTATCTCAGCGATCACAGTACTATAGTAAGCCCAAGTAGAATGGCGGAGGACTAAATTGGCAGGAAATGTTAGTGGATTGCACCAGCACTGCCAACATTGCATTTGTGGTTGACCCGAAGGTTTTATTCCATGGTTGATGAATTTACTGCTATTTGCACGCGCTTTGGTCAAATGGCTGCCAGGGGCGCATGCGGATAGCTGAGAAATCATTAAACGCAAAACTTTGGCAAGAAAATTTCACACCCAAGCAATCAACTCGCTTCTGATTGGTTCTTTAACAATGTTATGAGATAACATTGATTGCGTACTCGCTACAGCATGCACAGACGAAAAAACAGCATATTCAAGAATCATGAGCATGCGCTAAACCTAGAAAACCTCCTAAAGCCACTGAGTAGGCCACCTTTTCCAGGTTATGGTTACAAGCTCGATCGT
Organism: Siderastrea radians; assembly: GCA_964017195.1. NCBI lineage: Eukaryota > Metazoa > Cnidaria > Anthozoa > Scleractinia > Rhizangiidae > Siderastrea > Siderastrea radians. The sequence goes on along the minus strand of OZ024892.1, from coordinate 49,617,666 downwards.
AAGAACATTGCACGACGGACTTCCATATGTGGAAGGTCGTCGTGCAACAGATTAAAAGTTACAATTCAAACTAAGTTTTGTCAGGGGACTGGAAAGAGCTTTTTGCTCTTACCAGCTGACGGCGAATTTGAAAAACAATAGTGGTTGTCTTTTCGGCTCTACGATTGGGCAAAGGCACAAATCTCCTAGCAACGGCCCAAGCGCTTCCTAATCAGTGGCTTTAGGGTGGCTTTAGGAGGTTTTCTAGTTGGCTGCGTAGAGCTGGGAGTGAGTGCTTTTCAAAATGGCGGGCGGTAAAAGTAAGCATATCAAACTCACCGAAGAATTGGGGAGAAACAGGGATATTTGCAGAAGATAAAGTAGAAATCACACGGGACAGCAAAACTGACGGTAAGGTGATAGTTTTATTGAATCATCAACATATTTCATCGCTGTTTGCTTGAAACAATGTTCGGTGAGAACTTAAAATCCATGTTTCCTATAGCTCATGAGCTAGGTCTCCGTCACTTCACTGCAGGGCTTTGTTTAGCCCATCAGCATTTATGTGCAGGCTTCAAGTAGGGAAAAACTTTGGGCTTCAGGCTTCATGGCCAAAATTTTGGGACACCATGTCCCTGAAGACTCCCATTTGGGACCCTGGAATTTACTTCTGATATTGGACTAACTTTGAAAAGGGACTTTCTTAGTTCTTATGGAAGTAAGAAAACAGTAGAACCCACGAGGCAAACCAGGGCCACACTTCACAGCAGTCAAATGCAAAAAGGTACGTCACTTCCGGATTTTCAGAGCCCTCAAGTTTGTATCAGCTCAAACATCTATGAGCATGAAGTTTGTATGAAAACGGCGCATAACATGTCCCGACAAACCAAATTTCATACCAGCAAAACTTGTGCATGACAGTTACTTCATTTTGAACACATACTTGTACTCAACATAAAAAGCTTAAGTTTTCAGAAGTGGCATTAAGTTTTGCAGTTTAAGTGAAAGGTTCGACATTTGTCTGTATTTTCATTCTTAAAATTATGGCAGAAGCTGTGCACGCATCATACAATTGACTGCTGTATAGGGCTACACTGGTTAGAAAGAAGCACTCTAACCACCACACATCTCATTGTCTTTGCACCACCACACAAATCACGTTTATTATTCTTTCTACATTTTTTTCAGTTTTTGGTGGTTATAATGATATTACCCCACTCTACAGCAAGCACAGCCCACGGAACTTCACTCCTTCATTGATTGGTTACTTTCTCGCTGAGGTTTTATTTGTCAAAGGTGTTGGTGTAGTTTTGGTGATACCGCTGATGACAAATGTTCTTAAATGGTCTGACCTCTCCATTTCTATCACTGGTGCTGTTGTGACCATTGGGTTCTACATTTTCCTTGGACTTGCGTCAACAAAATGGATGATGTTTATTGGTAAGTTGTTGAGAGCTTATATTGATTGTAATCAACTTTATCTTTGTATTTGGAAAGAAGAAAATTTCATTGTTATTGTTGAGAGAAACGTACCTGGCGGCAAGGTGGGTGGGGAGGTGCTCCCATATATAAGCATTCTGCCCCAAAGGGTGTGGTTTTTGATCTACCTTCATCTCAAATGGGTATAGATTTTTACTATTTTGGTCTAAAATTGGTATCTTTTGCCTGCTAGTATGAAATTAAAAGTAGGGCCTAGATTTTTTCCTCTTTTGGCGTCTAGAAGCATTTGTGTGGAGCCCTCGCTTGCCAATGCCTCTGTGAGCGGTGAAAGGTGAGTGTATTTGCAGGGTAGAAGAGGCAGAAATTTTAAATTTTAAATTGGTTAAGGAAAATCACATGTTTTGGCCTTCCACCCTCCATAAGAAATTTCAAGTCCTGACTTCTCCTTATGGGTCCCAGGGGACTAACTGTAGCCAACTAGTTAACCCTTTAAAGACTCTCTGTCGACTACAATGCAATGCGCGCGTTTGTTTATGTTTTGATTCCTTTGGAGAGAGAACATTGTGATAAAATGGCTAGATTTGAGCCCTTCAGCAGCCAAGAAAGGAAATGAAGGTGTTTACTTCGTTAGGTGTATACGTTTTGTCAATAGAAAGCGCTAAATTTTATGGTTTATAAGTCTTGCAGATAACTGTAACAGCTGAGAGAAATATTATCAAATTGACATAGTGCATTTGGTTTTTAGTGTATTGGGTCATGAGTTCTCTCATTCATTTATGTTCAACAGCACTTATACCTTAATATACCCCTCTTTAAAATTTCGAAAGGCGTGTAGAGTAAAAGCAATTGACATTACTTTATTTTATCACTAACGGTTGCAAAACCGTGATTTATCACCCGCCGGGTTTGTTGAATACTCCGGCAGTCACGTCCGATCTACAGAAACATTTACTACTGTAGTCAGTTTGATATTCACTCACATTCAGTTCCACATAACCATAAGAATTCTGTTATTTTTCCCTGTGAACTCACTGGATCGTCCATAGTCACATTATTCTGATATGAGGTATAAATAAAAACTTTCCGCGTGGTCTCGCTTGTCTGTTGAGAGCTGTGCGAAAAATCGAGTGTCCGAATGTCGCTTTTTGTGACCCGAAGAATAAAACATTTTTAAAATCAACACTGCTCCAATAGTTCCCTGATAAATTTCGTAGCTCCATAAGAAAATCTCTATCCATTCTACGGAAGGATGACTTGGATGAAGGCAGATTTCCACAGCCTTCCAATGCCGACGCAAAACTTTGGGGTTTCGTGGTCCACGAAACCTCCGTTTAGACGCGCGTTGCATTGTGGTCGACAGAGAGTCTTTAAGCCCTAACAGTGGTGAAATTGACATTTCTCTTGTTTACATCATCACAACTCGTTCAAACATTCAAGTGATGAGAATAAAGAAAGTGATCACCAAAGATGAGATGTCTTGATATTTAGACAAATTCTCCTTACTAGTTCCACAAGAAATGTATGGAGAACAGTGAGTAAAATATGCATTTTCATCCCAGGGCATAAAGGGTTAAAACTTGCGTTTCCACTGGCCATTTTGGCCACTGAAAATCAGAAAACAAGTTTAAAAAAATAAACAGAATGGGTAAGTTTTCCTGGGCAGCAAACTTGTAAGATTCTGTTTTCTTAGGTTGATTTTTATTGGCTATATTCAATTTACTGACAGATGGAGAAAAATAATTGCTTGTTTATGCACATATCAATGTTTAGACGGAGAGGGGGGGGGGTACGGGTAAAGGTGTGGCATTTGAACACTTCTGCTTTACCCTCTCTGGGGAATTTGACTACAAATTTTGCCCCACACTGCGGAGATTTGAATTTGACTGTGCAGAGGACTGGGTCCTAAACTTGTGCTAGAAGAGATGCCATCTTGGGTAATCGAGGTTAAAGATCGGTAAGTGTGTAACGATGGCATTTAATTATTATATTTTTATAATGCAATTCACTACAGTGTTCCATTCAGTATAATGTAAAGGTAGTTTGACGAATATTGTAATTCAATTTTGGTGAAACCAAAGCTGGATTTTGAGCCTTTTTTAATTGTTGAAGTGACTGGTTACATTAAGGAGTGGTTTCACGATAATTTAGCTTACATTAGTGACCTGAGAACCAGTTTTATTCGCAAGGATTAACCAAAATTATCGTCTAGGTTTGTTAAATAATACTCAATTAATTTGCTCAATTAATAATGAATGCAACATCCTCTCAACACCTCTTCCGCTACTGGGAAACAATCTACAACTCCCGGGGATTGTTTTTTTTTGCTCGACTTTATTCAACTTCAATTTTTTTCAATCTTCCTTCGATATTAAAACCGGAGCTTAAAACGTTTTTTTCAAATTACTTTATTACTTTTTATACATGTCATTACATGGTTTTGCTATCCCCAGGTGTGGATATTTTATCAAATTTGAACTATTTTCCAGTCCCAAGGGTCGGGAATTTGACCTAAAAATTGCCAAAAAATTCAAATGCTGCACCTTTGCCCGTACCCCCCCTCTCCGTCTAAACATTGATACGTGCATTATTGCTTTTCAGGTGGACTTGTTGCTGTAGGTTCTGGAATGCCACCACCATGTCTGAGGTCAATGTTGTCAAAGCAAGTGGAATCATCTGAGCTTGGTGAGGATTTGAAAATTCTCAAAAATGGTTTGAAACTGGGTAAAAAATGTTAAAAACAAACAGACATTTTAGTCGAAAAATCTTTGATCTTTATCAGTGACGAAGATCAAAGATTTTCTTTCATAATTTGAAGATCTAAGATTTTAGGTTGAGTGTCAAACCATTTTTTAGGATTCTTATTATGATTCCTGGCTGCAATTTTGGTATTTTTTTTGGTGAGAATTTTATTTATTTATTTATTTATTTATTTATTTAGGTACTGTCCCCTACAGTGGGTTCAGGTAAATCTCAGGGTGGGTACCTACCCCTACCCCCACAATTTCTTATGGGTAGGTTTCACCTTGGTAAGAAGAGTTAGTGTGAGGTAAACTTTTGAGAGCAAAGTGGCTGAGGAGAAAATGCATTCTGCAACCAGATGTCAAAAGCCTGGGAGGCTAGCCACAATAGGTTTATGTTTTAATTGCCTCAGTCCAGAGGAGGTGAAAATCTCCAAATCCTGTGCAGTTACTGTAAGGTACGTAGATGTGGTTTAACATTTTCAAGTAATGGAATCTTTGGATTAGTAAAAGGTTATGTAAGGCAGCTCATTTTTGAAAGCCCCGCCTTCTTTTGTTTGCTGTTGCAGGGACAATGTTTGCTCTGGTGGCATCTCTGGAGGTGTTGGAGACTCTCATAGCTTCAGTTATCTTCAACAATATTTATAGTGCCACAGTGGATTGGCTGCCTGGATTTTGCTACTTCTTAATGTCAGGGATGATTGTCTTTCCCATCTTCTTAATGATGTAAGTTATTTGTATCTCTTCAGTGAAATAAGATGTTTGGTGTGTAAAGCCTAGCTTTCATACCAGGAGAATCGAAGACGATCATTCTCAGTGATCACCTCAACAATAACTAGCATCTACAAAGATCATTCCATTTATTTCACGTTTAACTCCAGTCATATTTTATATATACTGTCTTTCACATACACTGTATTCTTTACATCATTTTCCTTTTGGATGTACATGACAGGATTGAGCTGATTCCATACACAAGTTTCCTACCAGGACCAAGTAGGAACGGGGGGGGGGGGGGGGGGGAGGTACTCCCTTATACAAGCTATTTAGGTATGTGTGGCGCCAAAGGATATGGTTTTTGAGCCTGTTTGGTCTGAAATATGGTATAGATTTTGACCACTTTGGTCTGAAATAGGGTGAGGTTTGTGTACTCTGATATGGGGTCTGGTATGATTCTTACGAGAAGCTATCTTTTTATTAATTTTCTTCTCCAAAGAACTGAGGTTTGATTAACGTTGGGAATTTGAAGCCCTTCTCAAGTGTTTACGCAAATGAAATAGGGTTAGGGTCTGGTCTGAAATAGACTGAGTATCAAATTTTGGGTCAGGTCTGAAATAAGGTCGGGAAAATCATATATTTTGCTCTGAAATAGGGTAAGGGTTTCCAGCAGCGTGCCGCACATCCCCACCCTAATCTTGGGTAAGTAGCCCCCGGGGTAGGAACAAACAAATGGAACATAAAATTTCTGTTATATTTCATCAGAATTTTACAACCTCATGAGGTACATACCCCATTTTTCAAAGAAAATTTTCAGTAAAGTTATGCCCTGTTCCATTTGATTCTACTTCAATCTGGAATTTCTTGACGCTTTAGTTAAACAGATGTAGCATCTATTGCTTCTCACTCTTTCCTATTTATAGTTACTTGGATAATTCGGGATAACGCTGTCTGTAGTAGAATAGCATTGATGTTGCTGTCTTTATTTGTAGATGGTTGTATGTTTTACAAAGGCGTGACAATCCCTACACACTAATGGACACTGTTGGCCAGTTGCCAAGTCCAGAGAGTTCTGTGAACGCTGATGAGGTGTTTAACAAGCAATCCAGCAGTTCACAGTATGGGAGTCAAGCTTCAACAGCTTAACATGGTCTACAGTGGCTGCAGCGTGACAGTAATTCATAATTGTCATAATTGGACAAAGCTGAAATGGAACACTTGAATGCAAACCGTGATTTCGTCACACGATCCGCTTTTTGTTGTCCACCTGGTCAGTAGAGTTTGATTTGCAGTAGGCAAGTTGATTTGCAGTTGTCAAGAGAAGAAAAGATTACCTAAATGCGCAGTAGACAACTAAACATTGCAGGCTTCCCAAATTAACTTCTTTCTGCACTGGAATAGTTGAATAAATAAATTCTGATATAAAAAAGTATGGTTAGGTATCAAGTATTAGCCAGAAAACAACCTTGAATATGAAAATTGCTGAAATTTTCTGCCCGCTGTTGAAAGCCGCTAGTGTTTACAAAACACTCAAGAACCCAACTATCAATTTAAAAGGACAGAATAATCGACAGAAACCTTTTCCAGCCAAAAATTCTATTCAGATAAACAATACATTTGCTATAGGAAGCTAAAAACTTTCGATTTCCTTGCGTGCGTGTATACATGCATGTACTTTTTGCACACACTTTAACTGTGTTTATGGCGATGGCTTGATCGGCGCCTTTGTGAAGAACCGGGCAAAGAATCGGGGAAAAACAGGGATATTTGCAGAAGGTGATGTAGAAATTAAAGTCACAGGACAGCAGAACTGACGGTACGGTGATAGTTTTATTGAATCGTCGACATATTTCGATTCATCGCTGTTTGCTTGAAACAGCGTTCAGTGAGAATTCAAAATCCATGTTTCCCTGTTTGTGGTATCACAAAGATTGACATGTTAGAACCTTACTTTGACGTTTGAAATAGTGATCAGCATAAACCTTCTCCTGTTATGAATTCGGTGTGGAACAGGTGTTTGTTCGCTAGTCATTTCCATGGAACCCATCATTGGTTGAAAAATATGTTTCATAGGTTTTTCCTCGGAAACAATAGATTGCTTACATTAGATTATTAAGTGCTTTTCTGGCTTTGACCTTCTGCTGACTTTTCCTTGAAATTCACCTTGAAATGACCACTTTTTCCGTTTCGCGTCGTTTCTGCTAACCGCCCGTATTTCTTGCAGAATTCTTACCAGTTAAGGTTTCTACTTAAAATTACTTTTAGCCCTGAAATTGCCCCAGGAGCCCACTTTACTATCTCTGACAAAAACAAGAGACTACTCACAGCCTAAAAGAAGCCCGAGTACACTCAGTTATGCGTCTTGTTTGAACTCAGATGGAACATTTACGGATACGATATTGCTTAAAAGTTGCCTTGTCCTTTATACGTCTTCCACAGTCCTGGGACTGAATATTAATATAAATTGATCGTGTGAACTTTGTGAAATCCAAGGTCGAGATCCTTCGTTAATTGGATCAAACTGCCTGAAATCTTACATGAACTCCGAGATATTAGATTCTCTTCATTTGATATTATATTTTAGTGGCTTCCTAATATTCGTTTAGAAAAAAATAATGGACAGTAACTTTCAAAACGGAAACCAACATCGAGGAAGAAGTCAAACTACTTTCTCTTCATTGACGTCATAATTCCCTTTTTAACATTTCTTGTAGTAGACATGTTACTGGCGATGAAGAAACATATTTCAGGAGAAGGTAGTTTCATGTTCAATTTTATGAAATATATTAAAAGAGAATATCAATTTTTGATGTCCTCCCAATCTCTCAGAAAAATATAATACAAGAATCTAATCTTTTCAATTCGCAACCAAGTTTGAGCATTTACACCTAATTAATTGTCCGGGTCGACTTGACTATCCACGAGAGAAAGCCCGTTTTGGTAAAGTGTACTGCAGTGTAAAAGTCTGACTTTGAAACTCCGGTTGTATTTGCTCTTGTGCTTTTGTATTTGAGACGAAAGGGCAGCCACCCTAGTTGGGTGACTGCAATGGCTGCTAACCGGACGTAACATCCAGTACCACCCTATAGGAGTGCAGTGCCAGAGGAATAGGTCCACCACAGACGGAAGGGCACCAGGGAGCCAAATTCGCCGGGTGTCGAGCCCTGCCTCCGCAAAAATTAAGCAACAACAACAAAAGACTCCTGCAAAAATTTTGCCACGAAGGGCAAACAGAACGGACACGAAGGAACCACGTGCAATAGATCAATGAAGGACAACGAGCGTAAAGGAACCAAAAAGAGACAAACACGTGGCGAGACTAAGGAAGCTTCTACCCAGTCATCTCCTTTGAGAGCCACACACAATGCTACAAGGAAACAAAGCTGGAAGGTGGAATGTCCTCAGGCAGCCTCAACGTGGGAAGTAAGGGGTGCACCAGATCGAAAACGAACCGAGATGGCAGTGGACGAGAGAAACCACGGCGTACACGCTACACAAAACGGTCAGTTTCAAAGGAACCATGCTCTTGAACGGTGGTTGCAGTGATAAAAACAAAGTCAAAGAAATCATCTTCGTCCAGGTGGTAAGTGCAGAATTGACCAGCGACTGGTAGTGGAGGCTGTCCATAGGGGAGGTGCTGAGGTGACAAGGATATCACTTAGGACGGAACGGGCGACACAACCACGGAGGCAACAACGGAACCGTTCGAAGAAACAGAAGATGAAACAGGGGATTCTGGAGGCACCGGCATAGACAGCGAAGCAGAAGACTGGGAGGGTAGTGAAAAACGGTGGAAGACGGTTCCTGGGAGGCATCGACCCACCAAGGGCGGAACGTACCTGCTCGGATTTCCTCCCAGGAAAGTTTATCCTCCCAAACCTCCTGATAGGTATGGTAGAGCTGGATAATGGATCCTTCGAAGAAAGATCCATAACAACGGCATCGGAGGCAGAAGCTCCTGGAGAACAGTAGACACGGGCAGGAAAAAAACGCCACCAGGTTATTCGAACACTGGATCGCGCCCGACATTGTTCAACCAAAAACAGCGAGGGCTTCAAAACAGTGCGGCTGGAGGATGGATGGGTGACCAAAATGGCGACCCTCAAAATAGTGATAAAAATATTCAAAAACACTCCAATCAAAGACCGAAAGCAACGCTTACCCAAGGCAAAAAACGAGCCACAACGGCTCCCAAATTGGGTAGGGCCTCCGGCCATACAATCCCGCGTACGATCAAAACTTTTCTGAAGTCAGCAGATACATGATCTCTTGCTGTAAATATTGGTCAATGATTTGCGTCCACTGAAAAGGTCTTTATTCAACGTTACCTGACAGTCCGTATTGCGCAGTCTCTGGGTTTGTTTACAAATTGCCACTAAACAAAAGACTAGGGTCCTGGGACGGAAATTCATCGTTTACATGTACAGAGCAATAGTCTGTCATCGAGTCACGTAAGTAAGTCACGGACATCTGAAAATTTCAAGCTCTCGTCAGCCATTGAAGGGTCGGTTTGGATAAATTTCACTCTTCGCAATATGTTACACAAAGAAGTAATAAGAACTAAGACAGTCCACATTGTAGGACCTCTTCTGAATCACTACAACTGCTAATGAAAGCCAGTATATATCATCACTGTAGACATGTTTAGGCTTTCTAACCCATGAACTTGGCCACCTTTGAGCAGAAAACCAGCGGAACAAACGGGAACAAACGACATCCAGACATAAAAATACGGGATAAATCTAAGATTAAGTACTAGCCATAACCTAGAACTAGGAAATGTAAAAGTGAGATTTCGCCCCTGTGACGTTAACCATTCTTGGTGGTGTTTGCCCAAGGTCAGGGAAATTTCCCAAACGTGCTGACAACATAATCCTTCGTGTGAGATAACTGCGCGCGCTACAATGAACACCGGACGAAATATTTGACATTTTTCGACATATTTTTGACAAGTCTAATGTTTGATATCCTATCAAGACAGCTAAGGTTTAAATCCTAGCTAGTTTTGTCTAGCTAAAAACTTAAAAAGCTGCGGGTTTATTGGTGTATCGGAAAATTATTAACAAATTGACGTCAGAGTCAATTTGCAAGATGCGATCGCCGCAGAACCTGAATTTCATACTGTAATTCGGAGAATCACAGGCTCGTAAATTAAAAGTTTAGTAAGAATAGGCCAGAAATACAAGGAAAAATTGCTAAACTAAACTTTATTCCAGCGAAAACTGTTCATAGAATAATCCGCTAAAACACGGTTCAGCTTAATTACGTCGACAGCACAAATTCCCGCTCACCGCCGAGTTTCAGGTCTGAATCCTAACAAACATCTTCATCTTTTCGCTCTTAGGTTGCAATGGCTTCTTCAGTTTCACCCCATTTATTTTAGATGATTTTCTCATTGAAGAATACTAGATTTGTGGTACAATTCTCGCCACACCGCGAATGCCGCGCTGAAAAGTTTGACAAAACGTTTGTTGATTGCGTCAGCTTTACGTATTTTATCCGTCCGTACCGGCTCTTATTGACAATAAAAATTAGCCAATCAGCTCGCGAGAATTCACTCAGTTATTGTAAAAACTTTCAAATTCCTTGTATTTCCCCTCCTTACTGTAAAGGACAATTTTATCTTTATCTTCTTTGTGTAATCAGTCGCGATGCTTCTGACACAAACATTTCAGATGTTATTGCAATAAACCCATCTGGACGTGGTGTCATTTAAGGAAAAGGAACTTTCCATTGACTTGGTAAAAACTATTATCGCAAAAAAAATTATATATATATTTTAAAATTAACTAACAATTACACGAAATACTCATTTATTGGGAAAGATGACTCAAAACGTAGGCAAAATTTAAGTGCCAATTGCAAACTTTTCATGCCTTGTTTTCCTCATGTTCCATGCAATGCAAAGGAATAAGTTAGAATTCTTAACAAAGCAAAACAAACCAAAAACAAGTTAGCAGATGACAGCTGCCGTATTATGACTTCAGTTGCACATTTCAACACCATTTAATTTCCCAATTACAATATTTAAACAGCGAGTGGGTGAAAAATTTTAAGCCGTATTTATCGTGTTATTTATTCCCTTAGTGTTGTAAAGGTTGGTAAAAGAGTGGAATATTGCGCCAGGAAAAAAAATGTATTTATTTTCTAAAAGGCGGCCTCAAGTTAAGTTGGTTTTCAACTACTTCATTACATTTGCCAATCCATTAGCTGGTAAACAGGTTAATAAGCAAATTGTACTGCCCTTGTTTTTGAATGAAAGCAAGTGATAAGGGTGCTTACAAAGGGCCTGCATACATAAAGGTTTACCGCCATTATTATGAATGAAATCGGAAGTCACCTTATGAAGGTTTGGGTGGCTCTCTCAGACATCAGCTCTAAATTTACCGAATATTTTGGCAAGGTGCACACAAGGTGTCCATGCAGTTGCTAACTAGTTTTTACGAATACCAGTTATTGGATGTAAAAAAGTTTGAATTTCATGTAGACAAAACAAATTTAATATTAAAGAATTTAATTTTAAACAAAACTTATTCCTGTAGTGTTGTACAAGTTGGTAAAAGAGTGGAATATTGCACGAAAGAAAAAAACAGAACAAAACAAAATTCGTATATTTTTTTTTTCAAAAGCGGCGCCAAGTTAAGTTGGCTTTCAACTACTTCATCACAGAATGTTACATTTATTTACCAATCCATTAGCTGGTAAACAGGTTAATAAGCAAATTGAACTGCCCTTGTCTTTGAACGAAAGAACGTGATGAGGGTACTTACAAAGAGCTTGCATACAGAAAGGTTTACCGCCATTATTAAGAATGAAGGTTTGGGTGGCTCTCTCAGACATCAGCTATACATTTACCGAATATTTTGGCAAGGTGCGCATCCAGTTGCCAAGTGTTTCGTAAATGGATTTTACGAATATCAGTTGTTGGAGGTAAAAACGTTTGAATTTAAAGTAAACAAAACGAATTAAGCTTACGCTAGCTCCGGTCTTTTTACCAAGGGACCTACAGTGATGTTATCAGTGTTCTTCGCTTTTTTTTGTAATTTGACTTACAGCAATGGCTGATGGTGAGAACAGTTCCATTTGCGGTCTGCCTCCCTGGGTACCGATTCCAAGCAACGACACTGCCTCCTTCGTACATGTCATCATTTTGAGCGCCATCAACGTACCATTCTGCCTCTTTGCGTTTCTTGGAAACCTTGTTGTCATTATTGCTGTTATCAAAACTCCTTCTCTGCAAAGACCTTGCAATATTTTTCTGTGCAGCCTAGCTACTACAGATTGTATGTCCAGTTTGGTGGTTCAGCCGCTGTTTGTTGCATGGCGTTTGATGATTCATCGCGTCCACGCATCTTGTGATCATCAAGTTGAGCTGTTCAAAGCATTTACATTGAGTCAAGTGGCTTTCACAGGATGGTCGTTCGCCAATCTAACCATCATGAGCTTTGATCGCCATTACGCACTCTCCAACCCAATGGTGTACCGTACAAAAGTTACAAAGAAAGGTGATAATTTTGATTTAGTATAATTTTAATGCTATATTCACCGCGCTACCGGTGAATATAACATTTCAAGGCGCAGCTGCTAAGCTTAGTTACTTTTGTCGTGTGTTGTTTGTCAAGTTTTAGCTCGTTTTTGTTTACTTTTTGATGTTCACATCTCAAAATTCTACGAATTAAAAACAATTATTCGCCTCAGGTTCAGCAAATGTTGGCGCTTTTTTTACTACCTAGTCACAATGTCGGTAAAACACTGGCTGCCTATTAATTAGCTATCGTGCTAGTGAGATTCCCACATTCATCCTGTCTTTCAGCCTGGAGAGGGTGGTCAACTTTTAACAAATCTCCCCACGTAAGCAGACTTTAAGCGACCTACGAATGGGGACAAATTCATGTCATCAAAAATGTAACGCATTATGTTCAGTGTAGAACTTAATGATTCTCTGAACACTCTATAATTAAATGAAGTAGGCAGAGAAATGTTCACAAACAAAATCCCTTACATTTAATACTTACAGTGCTTCACGACAGCGCGAAAGCCCCAAAAGCCTAAATTTTGAGAATGTAGCGGTAGCATAGTATCCACCGGTTAATTCCTTTTTTGGAATCACAATGAACGTTTTGGTGGAATATGTTAAAGCTGATGGAGTCACAGGATGTTGTCGGTGTCTCATGAATAAAGTGCAATGAATTCTCATTAGAATATACCTAGGGGAGGAATACAATAACGTTGGTGACGTCATAGGTTATTGTTATTAATAAAATTTCAAATCACTTAACCGTGAAACTTCTGTTTTTTGCTGCATTCGTAAACCACTGAAGACAAGTATTGCTCTTCAACAATAGAAAAGCTTTTTCCAGTTCATTGATTCTCGGCAGCTCTATCGTGGCCGTTACTTCAGTGTCCGCCATTACAAATTAGATTTTAAACCAACCGAGTGTTCCACGGGGCGGAGCCTTCCCTTTTATAGGCTCACTTCCAGTTGAAATAGAAGAAATAAAATATGACATTTTGTTAGTTGTATTTTTGAGTTTTTTTTTTAAATTTGAAATTGTAATGTTTTTTACATTTTTAACGCTGTAACGCTAGCTTTGTCACTTTGGTTTGTGTTATTGTAGTATCATGTTCATGTTGTATGAATGTTTCTTTTATTGTATTTCGCCACCTCCCCTAAAATCTTTTTTAACGGTCCGCTTGGAACCCCAGAGTTCTTTCTGGCGAGGTAGATCTGATATTTGACAATTAGAAAGTAATGTTTAAAGATGTAAGAGTTAGTAGCTTCAGGTTTGTTTCCCTAAAGGAGGACTAGATCACTTAAAATTACACCAGTTTAAAACAACCTTCTCGAATAGTTATACAGCCGGATATGTACACTCCCAAATAATATTGGTAAGTGTTTCATTATGGGAATTGCGGTGACGCTTTGGTATTCTTTTTATCACTGACGAAGCAGCTTGGTTGGAATGATGTTACGAACAAGTCTTTGCTCTTGGGTTTCGAAACTTTAGTAGGTTTGTTAGTGCTAATAAAGTTGCTGTTGTTATCATATGTTTCTCAACAGAGGCGGTACTAGCAGCTACCATAACTGGAACAGTGTGGCTGATACTGACGGGTTTTATCCGCTTATTTTTACCGGGATTGATTCAGTTTTTGTTGGTCGCGGGTATCGGAGTCACTTTTGTCATTCTTCCAATCGTGAACCACATTCGAATCTTCTTTGTTATTCGTCGTCACAACAACCAGATGCAAGATGCAGTTTCTGGGCAGAATTTGACTGCTATATTTAGGCGGGAAAAGAAAGCAGCCCTCGACATGTTCATAGTCATCGCTGCCCTAATGCTTTGCCTGGCTCCTGCAGTAGCATCCAGTATTTTTCAAGATGCATTTGGTGAGCACTATGGATTCGTTTTTGTCTGGGCGACAACTCTCCTTTTCATTAATTCGTCCATGAATCCTGTTATTTATTTGGCCCGGAATAACGAGATTAGAAATGCAGTAAAAGGTGTTATGTGCTTTTGATTACTAGAGAATACAAGTTTCCCATTTTTCTGTTTTTTTTTCTTTTGAATAAGCAAGATTTTCCCGTTATCTACACTTCGGATTCTTCACTAGCAATCCCGAGTTGGTTCTGTGTATCGCTCAGCAGTATTATCTGTCCCTGCTTCGAAGTTTTTATGCAATCATTACATTAGTTATTACTTTGATGGTATGATGACGATCTCTCGTGTTCTCACCGCGCTTCAGATCTATTGGGCGTTTTACCTCCTGCTTCGTAAGGGTTAGACAATGAACGCGAGTCTCCTATGGGATATAGCGTCCCTCGCAAGATAGAATGCCACGAGGCCGGAGGCCGAGTGGCATGCTATCTTGCGAGGGACGCTATATCCCATAGGACACGAGCGTTCATTGTCTAACCGTCTTAGAACATGGTCACACCCACGAAGAATTTCGTTTTTGCGTGCAGATTGTACTTTTGCATTTTCATTTTTTAGTTCACACCTTGAAATCACGTTGCTATTTTGTTTACGATATTTTCGCTATTGTACACACGTCTTTGAGTTGTAATGTTTTAGTGAGAGTGCTTCACCGCGCCGTTTATCGCAGTTGATGCGTAAATAGCCATGAGCCAATACACGGAAATTGAGAAACTCGAGGCAGTGATTGACCCACAAGGTTTACTAGATTTATACATTCGTGAAAGCAGTCTTCCACGAGCTACAACCACCGGCACCAGCAAGTGGGGAACCCGCAGGGAAAGCCAAGAGACCAAAGACAAGTTCAAGTACAACACTCGTAGTCCGGCAAACACGGAGAAACAAGTCTGTCCTTCTATTTCAATTAAAGTCTGAACATTTCCTATTTCATGTAAAGTAATGGTTTTTTAATTTGCTTTTTGCTATGCTATTACACTGTAAGATTGCATTTTTTTGTTAAAATAATGAGTGTAGAATATCGCCGTTGTTTTTATCGATTTAGTTGTAAATACTCACAGAGAATTTGTGCATTCATTGGTAAATTCTACTTAGTCATTAGTTTTCTCTATATAGAGCATACTAACGAAACTTCCAAACAAAGGAAAACAATACCTCATTAGTATGCTCTATCAGACCTGTGCTTTAAAGTCCCCGCCACTTTACATAATTTGAGACAGTTTATGGAATATACAGCATCGAAATGCTGGACACTCATTGGATGAGTGGGTGTGACCATGTTCTAATGTTTTAGAGTGCTTCACCGCGCGGTTTATCGCAGTTGGTGAGTAAATAGCCATGAGCCACTACATGGAAATTGAGGAAACGCGAGGCTTTGATTGCCACTCAAGATTTAATAGTTTTACACTGGTGAAAGCAGTCTTCGACGCGCTACAATCATCGGCACCAGCAAGTGGGGAACCCGCGGGGGAAGCCAATAGGCCAAAGTCAAGTTCAAGTGCAACACTCGAAATCCGGCAAACGCGGAGAAACAAGTTTGTCCTTCTATTTCAATTAAGGTCTGAGCATTTCTCATTTCATGTAAAGTAATGGTTTTTCTTTCGATTTGCTTTTTGCTGTGTCATTACACCGTAAGACTGCCTTTTTTTGTGTTAAAATAATGAGTGAAGAATATAATTGTTTTCCGACATCGCCGTTGAACCTGTTGTTTTTTATCGATTTAGTTGTAAATATTCACAGAGAATTTGTGCACTCATTAGTAAATTCTACTTAGTCATTAGTGTGCCCTATATAGAGCATACTAATGAGGCTTCCAAACAAAGGAAAACAATGCCTCATTAGTATGCTCTATGAGATAGAGCATACTAATGACTATATAGAACTACTAATGAATGCAGAAATTCTCTGTAATTTTACCCCACAATTTCCCTGTGCTTCAAAGCCCACGCCACTTTACATAATTTAAGACAGTTTATGGAATATAGAGCATCGAAATGCTGGACACTGATTGGCTGAGTAGGTGGGACCATGTTCTAAGTAAGGGTTAGACAATGAACGCGAGTGTTCTATGGGATATAGTGTCCGGAGCAAAGATAGAAGCGGCCGAGTGGCATTCTATCTTGCGAGGGACGCTATATCCCATAGGACACGAGCGTTCATTGTCTAACCGTCTTAGAACATGGTCACACCCACGAAGAATTTCGTTTTTGCGTGCAGATTGTATTTTTGCATTTTCATTTTTTAGTTCTCACCTTGAAATCACGTTGCTATTTTGTTTACGATATTTTTGCTATTGTACACACGCCGTTGAGTTGCAATGTTTTACTGAGAGTACTTCACCGCGCGGTTTATCGCAGTTGATGCGTAAACAGCCATGAACCAATACACGGACTGAGGAACTCGAGGCAGTGATTGCCCCACAATATTTACTAGATTTACACTGGTGAAAGCAGTCTTCTACGCGCTACGGCCACCGGCACCAGCAAGTGGGGAACCCGCAGGGAAAGCCAAGAGACCAAAGACAAGTTCAAGTACAACACTCGTAGTCCGGCAAACGCGGAGAAACAAGTCTGTCCTTCTATTTCAATTAAGGTCTGAACATTTTTTATTTCATATAAAGCTGTAAATTAATGGTTTTTTGTTCTATTTGCTTTTTGCTTTGCTATTACAAGATTGCATTTTTTGTTGTTTTTTTTTTTGACATCGCCGTTGAAGCTGTTGTTTTTATCGATTTAGTTTAGATTTGTGCATTCATTAGTAGTTTCTACTTAGTCATTAGTATGCTCTATATAGAGCATACTAATGAGGCTTCCAAACAAAGGAAAACAATGCCTCATTAGTATGCTCTATATAGAACCACTAATGAATGCAAAAATTCTCTGTAATTTTACCCCGCAATTTCCCTGTGCTTCAAAGCCCCCGCCACTTTACATAATTTAAGACAGTTTATGGAATATAGAGCATCGAAATGCTGGACACTGATTGGCTGAGTGGGTGTGAGCATGTTCTAAGTAAGGGTTAGACAATGAACGCGAGTGTGCTATGGGATATAGTGTCCCGTGCAAAGATAGGAATGGCACGAGGCCGGAGGCCGAGTGGCATGCTATCTTGCGAGGGACGCTATATCCCATAGAACACGAGCGTTCATTGTCTAACCGTCTTAGAACATGGTCACACCCACGAAGAATTTCGTTTTTGCGAAATGCCTTCGAGTTGCAATGTTTTTGAGTGCTTCACCGCGCAGTTTATCGCATTTGGCGCGCAAACGGCTATGAGCCAATACACGGAAATTGAGGAACTCGAGGGAGTGATTGCCACTCAAGATTTACTAGATTTATACATTCGTGAAAGCAGCCTCTGACGCGCTACAACCACCGGCACCAGCAAGTGGGGAACCCACCAGAAAAACGAGGACTCCAGAGTTAAGGTCAAGTACAACACTCGTAGTCCGGCAAACACGGAGAAACAAGTCTGTCCTGTTTCAATTAAGGTCTGAACACTTCTTATTTCATGTAACGTAAAGGTTTTTCTTTCGATTTGCTTTTTGCTATGCTATTCCACCGTGAGATGGCATTTTTTTTCGCCGTTGAAGCTGTTGTTTTCATCGATTTAGTTAGAAATATTCACAGAGAATTTGTGCATTCATTAGTAAATTCTACTTAGTCATTAGTATGCTCTATAAAGAGCATGCTAATGAGGCTTCCAAACAAAGGAAAACAATGCCTCTTTAGTATGCTTTATAAGATAGAGCATACTAATGACTATATAGAACTACTAATGAATGCAGAAATTCTCTGTGAATACTAATTTTACCTCACAATTTCCCTGTGCTTCAAGCCCCCGCCACTTTACATAATTTAAGACAGTTTATGGAATATAGAGCATCGAAATGTTGGACACTGATTGGCTGAGTGGGTGTGACCATTTTCTAATTGTTGAATAGATGGTCGTCTTTGTTTTTGTCCAGTGGCTCTCCTGCTCATTCCCCCGTCCCCCACAAGTAGGCACGCACTGCGTGCAAAAGGAGGTGATGCTTCCAACTAGCATGCGATAAATGCGACAAATTTATCTGTTTATGACAGGGTTTGAATGCATGATTAAATACGGTTTTTCCCGGAAAGGAAATTGGGAATAACGAATTAGGGCTACTAGTTCGTCTTAAACAATAACGAACTCAAAAGACAGTATAAAAGCTACTTTAAATATCTAAAAGTTCAACAAGACTAACTCCCCTCCCCCCACCCCTGAAACTTTCAAGCAGAAACATTTAAGTACAGGTCAGGTCGTTTAAAAGATGGTCCCTTTCAAAGTGTTTCACTCAGAGATTCAATTTATTACAACAGCAGGTGGCTGGGATGACCAAGACACATCATGTATTCTTGTTTGGACTGATGAATTGTAGGCAGCGGTTGAAGTCAGAAATCAACCATCCTACACTGGGTATCAACACAGTTTTCCTCAGGGTTTCTTCGCCTGCGGCCAGGAGCCATAATCAGGAACGGAGACCGTAACTAAATAACATTTTCAGAAGTGGCGTTGGCCCCATCGAAAAAGACAAATGTGCTATTTTAGAAAAAATTGCGCCATCGTGCGTGATACACGCGCGTGCATGTTGCGAGGACTCCGCGCAAAGAGAAACAAACAAAATGGCGTCACAAAAGTACCTTCGTTGGAGATGAAGAAATTCAATTTCTGTCATCAGTGTCACCTCCAAATTTGAGGTAAGCTCTTGGGGAGAACTTTCTGGAGAGTGACTCTGAATATGAGGATTATACAAATGACTCCGATGATGGCAGTGAGAATATTTTAGACAAATCCTGTGGCGAAGATGCGTCGGAGATGTCGGATGAGGATTTCCCCGTTAGACGGATGAAACGTTTTGCGGGCAAAAAGAAGTCGAACTACGAAAAAAGAGTTGAAGGCGAATCAGTCAGGAAAAGGGAAAAGACATCCCGAAAATATATTCAGTACTTTGAGGAGGTACAGAGATTGAAGGGCAGCCGCAAAGACTGCAAAATGAATGTCCAAGCACGGTGTGAAGAAAAGTTACGCATTGATAAATCATTGTCACTTTTTCCGCTGCAAAAGAAAATAGTAACATAAATTTAAACTACCTAATCAGGAAAGAGAACGTTTGCCGACATTTCTCAGCGTATGCTTTCTGAAATAATGTTCGCCTTTACCGAAGTGGCCGAAATGATAACAAAAAATAGCGAAAAGCGCGCTTTATTTTCAATCAAATGCTCTCGCGGTGAGTTATCAATCGTCGACAAAATAGAGAACTGGAAAAACACCAAGGAAAAAACTACTTCCGTCGATGAGAAGGGGAAATATGAAGTCAAACTTCATGCTGCCCTAGTACTGAATATTACTTATTGGGCAATTTACGAACCTAGAAGGGATAAAGGGTTTCAGCAACAGAGTGAGCTGATTTTTTTGTCTCCACCAGCAACCCGGCGAGAAAAATCACCTTGCATCGAAGTTAAATTAAGGAAGAATTACAACTGAAGGTCACTGAAACACAAATCTAAGTTGTTTCAGAGTGTTGATTTCGTAGGACGAAAAGAAACTGTAGAAATAGAAATTTATTAAGCATTTAGCGCTGTGTTTACAATTACTTTCATCGTCAAGTGAATCCCTTGTTCTTAAAATTTCACAAACAGTAGGTTTTATACGGAAGGCTTTGACTCCGAAATATCGAGGAAAGACAAAATAAAGTACAGTAAAATGGGAGAGAAGCACTTAATAAAAATTGTCACACTTTTATGGCGTCAGTGCAAAAATCATGCAGCAGTCTGAACAACAAGCATTGAACAAATTCAGTACCAGAAAGTGCGACATTTTTGGCTATACCACGCAAACTTGACTCTGGTTTACGTGTACTCAGGAGTTGTAGCTCTACCTGTGTTCCAGCAGCTCAAAATTTTACGGATGCCACGTAAAAAACGTTGAGTCGCTTTCACAGTTGTTTGAGTGTTGTTTTTACCATTCCGTCCGCAACCTCTAAACTGAGAACAACTGCGTTTTGTGGTTTGCGTTTGAAAAAGTAAGATAATGAATTCTAATGTTCCTCACCTCCGTAGTCTTGTTTCAGTGAGCTGCATAGAAACTATCGCTCAAGATAAAATATTAGTTCTGTCTTCAGTTCGATCAGACAAACACATGATGGCTCCGCTGTCAGCATTGTGCCAACGGAGCGATTACAAACTCGTTCATTTGAACTCCCGCAGCTATAACGGTAAGATCGTACAGCTGAATCCGCTTTGAACGACGTAACACATTTCAGAGCCATTTAACATTTCATTTTAGTTAAGTATAACGGAGTTTAGAAACCGTTTTTTTTAAACGACCTATTCCTATTCTTATTTATTCCCCCTAAGTTTAATATATTGAAATATTTAAATGTATTTTTTAAATGAGTTTTTAAATGTATATTGTAAATTTTAATTTATTTTAAGTAGTAGAGTGTCCCCAATTAGCTGTCAAAAGCTAAATACCCACCCTGTCACTTAAATAAAGTTATTAATTCATTCTTTCTTTGTAAGTTCCCTTCGGAGCAGTTTCAGTGATTCATTCAGCTCCGCAAAGAAACGCTGCAACACTTCGCAAGGTTGTGGCGCCTTTTTCGGTCAGTCATGTGATCGTGATCGATTCTTGTTCCCTTTTATCTCGGAGTTTCTCTTTCTTTTTTCTCTCTTTCTTGATTTTATAGCAATAAGTGATTGCGTTTTTAATCATGACTATAACAAAATTCTCGAAACTGATTGGCTATCACCAGCCATGATTTGAGCATTAATAGGACAGTGTAATTGGACAGTGTACGCGTCATGCCTAAGTAATTGGACAGTACGCGTCAGAGGGCTCGCTCTAATGGATCAGTTACACTTGAACAAGTTCTTTTTTACTTATCTCCGAATAAAACTGTTGCCTATTCCTTCTCCAGTATGTTTTTTCCTCTTTCTTTCTCGAATTTTGTTATAGATATGATTAATTGGTAACAGGATTTCTTGTCGTCCAATTCGGTCTGTAATCATACGTCCGATTTTGTTAACTCGTATGATTACAGATCGAATTGGACTCCACCCAGTCCTTTTACCGTTTTTAATAATAATAATAATAATAATAATAATAATACAAAATAATAATAAATATAATAAAACAACATGATAATAAATATAATAAAACAATTATTCTACTCGGGATTGCGTTGTACGCGAATTTGCGTGTACCACGCGCGTTAATGACGTTGTGGGTGGCGCAATTTTCTCTAAAAATAGCACATTTCTTATTTTTTATTATGGCTCCTGCTACGGCTGGATGCTACATTCAGAAGCATGAGAAAAAGCTTCGTACTCAGATTTCATACTCACCAAGCGACAGAGTTATATCGAAGTTGCCTTAACTCCACCTAGATGTACTAACGGACTTTACTGCTGTAAACAACTGCAGTCAAACACATCCTTATGCACTGTTTTAACAGAATTTCTTCCAAACAATGAAACATTACCCAGTAGAAATCAGGTTCAACTGTTTTAATGAAACATAGAACAAGAAGGTCTAAGGTGCAATTTCTGCTTTATTAGCAAGTCAGATCAAAGGTGGAATGATGAAAGATACATGTAAATCTGTGTGAGGCAAAGCTTTGTATAACAATTCATTTGTCACGTAAGAACAACATTTCTTAAAGTTGGAAGATATACTGCTTCCAAATGAAATATATATATAACAACATACTAGAATAATACCCTGACACGATGTGAACATTCTGTGGCTTTGAGATGCACTGAAATTATACAACCCAACAGCAGCTCTGTATTGCGTTTAAGTTTTCACGTCAAGAATAATGACTTACCTTCCAAAGATCAAGCAACTGTGCTTGCGTTTGCTCCTATAGAAAACTGCGCCACTGATGACTTCACGTTCGACTTCAATGCAAGTCCTCACTGGAATCGAAATCTCAGTTGTATTTCGGTACACCAACGTTTCTCAGAGCTATTTTAGTGTTATTTCAAGGCCTCCCTGTGTTCCAGCAAATCCTGACATGTTTAGCGAGTCTTTCTGACAGCTTTTTGAGACAGACAGGGTGCAGCCGAATCAGCCCCGACATTGAAACACTCAATAAGCAAATTCAGTGTGAACAGTTGGTTATCGTGAGGGCATGTATGCCCTCTATATCCATGTGTGTAAGTTCTAATAGTTCTAATATCTGTTTGTTTGCGAGTGAGTTGAAATATATAGCACGGTGAAGGACGCACAGCACAGTTATTAAGACAAAAGTTCGCCAAACCTTTTTCCTGCGGAACAATTTGTTCAAAATGGTAGACCTCTTAGTTCACGTGACTCAACCTCTGTCCCAGGGTCCGAGCCGCCGCTATCCCAATCTCGTACCCAGAGTGCTCAGGCTTCTTGGTCACCGGGAAAGACCAGCGACCACCCGCTGACCAAGAAGCCTGAGGACTCTGGGTACGAGACTGATTGATTGATTGCAAGAAACATCGAGACAAACCTCTCTAACCGGCTGCATTAAGTCGATAATCACGTGATCATCGCCTTAAAAAAGAGCTCCTTAAGGGTTGTATCTCGTTCTTACTTTTGGTTTAATTTGAAGACTATTCTTCTTTTTACTAAGGCGTCAGTGACCAGTAAGGTGAATTAAACGGCGTTTGGACGGTCCGGTGGCTGGGGTCTTTGTTTGGCCGTATTTTTCTCATCCATGTTGCTGGGTGTTGTGTTTCTTAATTGTTTGCTTAGCCATAAAATCAGATTTCGACAAATCACTGTTTAAATATTGGAATTATGTTTGCATTACGGAATTGCGCCCATTGAAACCCGTCGATCAAATGAAAATGAGCTCTGTTCTTTCTGTCAATCATGCAACTTCTTTGTGTTAGTGGGATGTATCAATTGAATGAGGGAAAATAGAAAAGCAGCCAGAGGATAAAAGTGAAACTTATTGCGCGAGTCGCATGTTTTAAAATGTAAACTGGTAATGCGTGGTAAAATAAACCGATTTGTCAGACGCCCCCCCCCCCCCCCCCCCGCGAAGCGAGGCCGTCTTAAGGATTGCAAAAGAGCATTCCTTGGGTAAATATTTGCAGAATTTTGATGATTGATTGGTATGTTAGTGATATATACTGGGACGGGAGGGATGGTGTGGGGTAATATATTATATGGGGGGGGGGGAGGGTGCGAGAAGGATTGCAAGGAGGATTATTGCACTCACTTCGTCGATAGGCTGGAACGTTTTTGAGCTAGTGGTATTCTCCCGCAGTTGTGTTCTACTTTAGGCTCGAACCCACACCAAATTGTCAACCTACCGATCTGGTTTCAGCACGTAATTAATCGTTTGAACCATTGCATGTAGACCCTGGGAGAAGGGTGCAAGTTTAAGTACTAAAGAGTTTGAATGTAACGTCACAACAGACCTATTGCTTGAGGAAGTTTAATTTCTTCTGCTGTGCTGTCTGTTGGCATTTTTGAAAAAAACTTGGTGGATGGAGACGGTAAAGAATAATGTTGCGAAAAGGTACTAATTTATCGGACATTTTAGGCTACGTTTTATTTACTGACACCGTGTTATGTTGCCGAATGAGCTCCCAGAACTGCTTTAAACACAACTAGACGAAATCTTGTCCTTAATATGACGGTTATAAATGTAAAGTCGAATTACTTGAATAGAACTTTCAAGGAAACGATCTTATCTTATAACATGGTACTTGAATCCTCGCAATTATTTTTCCCTGGCCACAATGATTAGGCAGAACAAAATATGGTTTTTTAAGTTGTAGGGTGTTTGTTTTTGGTTTAGTGTGTGTCTTCAATGGTTTGTTTTGTTGTTTCCTTGTTTTAAATGAACACAAATAACATGTCAAATCACTTTGTTAATATTGCACTGCATCACAATGCCGTTACAATTACATATGTTGAAATAATGATATTTGAGAGAGATGGAGATAGACCGTTTATTAATAAAATACACTTTGCAGTCAAATGACTGAATTACGTGAATAAATTATTTACAATAAAAATATATGACGACAATTTAAAATATATTACATGCAGTGGCTAATTATGAAACTGTCTCTGAACCTGTTTGTCTTGCAGACAGGCGCAGCAAAGGCGCGTGTCGATCTCAGATTATAATTCTGCTGAAATCGTGATGGCAGAAGGTGTCTGAGTTTATGGTTGCCCTGCGCGTCAATGTCTTTGAAGAGTTCCTTACATAATGTACTCCTTCTATCATATAGGGTTGGTAGGCCAGCTTTAACTAAACCTTCACTGTAACTACAATCTGGAAACATCATGCGTAATGCACGGCGCTGAATGCGTTCAATTTCTTCAGGTTATGCGTCAGGTTATGCGTCTTGTTTGAACTCAGATCGAACATTTACGGATACGATATTGCTTAAAAGTTGCCTTGTCCTTTATACGTCTTCAACAGTCCTGGGACTGAATATTAATAAATTGATCGTGTGAACTTTATGAAATCCATGGTCGGGATCCTTCGTAAATTGGATCACTGCCTGAAATCTTTCATGAACTCCGAGTTATTAGATTCTCTTCATTTGATATTATATTTTAGCAGCTTCCTGATATTCGTTTAGAAAAAAATAATGGACGGTAACTTTCAAAACGGAAACCAACATCGAGGAAGAAGTCAAACTACTTTCTCTTCATTAACGTCATAAGACCAGCTCCGCGTAACTATCACCTTGGGGCCTATCACCTTGGGGCACTAGTTACAAAAATATTAGTATAAGCTCGATCGGGCAATCATTGATTTTTTAAAGCGAGTTTTCTTCTCGATGCTTAAAACCTGTCAAAATCGAGCTGAAATGAGAGGCACATTCAGAGCACCGTACTTCCGTAAATGAAGGTTGACAACAAAAACTAATTGTACCTCGTATTTGTTCTTTATATCCTGTGTACTTGGAGGTGGCTAGATCGCGATTTGATAAGAAAACAAATATTTCACGAGATTTTGAAAACTGATTACCCGCGACAGCCCGCAAAGGGCCAAAATTTAGCCTATTTTCAACTGCTCAAATGCCTTCTGGTACATGGATATCGCCAAAAACGGCTCGTTTATCTGAAAGAGCAATCTTTCTTCTTCAAATACGTGAAATAAAATTTTTGGGTAAATGAAATCGTGAGCGCTAAGGCAGCGAAGTAAATACAGCAATATGTCTTCAAAAATTGACCTCTGACCCCAGTGTAAGAAAACCGATAATTGCAAAAGGCGGCAAACTTTTCGTTATTTTCAAACTTTGTTCTAGAGATATCGGTCCGAAATTGGTCTAGGTAAAAACTATGTTGTATTTTTAAATTTTAAAGAGGCTACCAAGCGGTTAAATCACATTTTGACGCAATGAATCACTTCGTTTGCTTAGCACTGAACGTTGATAAATTTCAGTGGAATTTGCGAACCGTGAAATGCATTAACCAAAACCAGTGATCCTAGCTAGTTTTGCCTAGCTAAAAACTTAAAAAGCTGCGGGTTAATTGGTGTATCGGAAAATTAACAAATTGACGTCAGACTCAATGCAAGATGCGATCGCTGCAGAACCTGATTTTCATGCTGTAATTCGGAGAACCACAGGCTCGTAAATTAAAAGTTTAGTAAGAATAGGCCAGAAATACAAGGAAAAATTGCTAAACTAACCTTTATTCCAGCGAAAACTGTTCATAAAATAATCCGCTAAAACACGGTTCAGCTTAATTACATCGACAGCACAAATTCCCGCTCACCGCCGATTTTCAGGTCTGAATCCTAACAAACATCTTCATCTTTTCGCTCTTAGGTTGCAATGGCTTCTTCAGTTTCACCCCATTTATTTTAGATGATTTTCTCATTGAAGAATACTAGATTTGTGGTACAATTCTCGCCACACCGCGAAAGCAGCGCTGAAAAGTTTGACAAAAACGTTTGTTGATTGCGTCAGCTTAATAATGATAATAAATAATAAACTTTATTAATGTGTCAAGAAACTTTAGCATGTGTGCTAACTGGTGACACAAAGTAATTAAAGTAACTAAAGTAGTTAAATACAAAACATAAGTGCGTATCCAATAATATAATAATATAAGAAAATTGTTAATGGTTAGCTTTACGTATTTTATACGTCCGGACTCTTATTGACAATAAAAATTAGCCAATCAGCTCGCGAGAATTCACTCAGTTATTGTAAAACTTTCAAATTCCTTGTATTTCCCCTCCTTACCTTACTGTAAAGGACACTTTTATCTTTATCTTCTTTGTGTAATCAGTCGCGATGCTTCTGACACAAACATTATTTCAAATGTTATTGCAATAAACCCATCTGGACGTGGTGACATTTAAGGAAAAGGAACTTTCCATTGATTCGGTAAAAACTATTTTCGCAAAAAAATTTATATATATTTTTAAAATTAACTAACAGTTACACGAAATACTCATTTATTGGGAAAGATAACTCAAAACGAAGGCAAAATTTAAGTGCCAATTGCAAAATTTTTAGGCCTTGTTTTCCTCATGTTCCATGCAATGCAAAGGGATAAGGTGGAATACTTAACAAAGCAAAACAAACCAAAAACAAGTTAGCAGATGACAGCTGCCGTATTATGACTTCAGTTGCACATTACAACACCATTTAATTTCCCAATTACAATATTTAGACAGCGAGTGGGTGAAAAATTTTAAGCCGTATTTATTGTGTTATTTATTACCTTAGTGTTGTAAAGGTTGGTAAAAGAGTGGAATATTGCGCTAGGAAAAAAATGTATTTATTTTCTAAAAGGCGGCCTCAAGTTAAGTTGGTTTTCAACTACTTCATTGCATTTGCCAATCCATTAGCTGGTAAGCAGGTTAATAACAAATTGTACTGCCCTTGTTTTTGAATGAAAGCAAGTGATAAGGGAGCTTACAAAGGGCTTGCATACACAAAGGTTTACCGCCATTATTAAGAATGAAATCGGAAGTCACCTTATGAAGGTTTGTGTGGCTCTCTCAGTCATCAGCTATAAATTTACCGAATATTTTGGCAAGGTGCACGCAAGGTGCTCATCCAGTTTCCAAGTGATTAGTAACTGGTATTTACGAATACCAGTTATTGGAGGTAAAAAAGTTTGAATTTCATGTAGACAAAACAAATTTAATATTAAAAAAATTAATTTTAAACAAAACTTATTCCTGTAGTGTTGTAAAAGTTGGTAAAAGAGTGGAATATTGCACCAGGAAAAAAAAACAGAACAAAACAAAATTCGTATTTTTTTTTTCAAAGGCGGCGCCAAGTTAAGTTGGCTTTCAACTACTTCATCACAGAATGTTACTTTTACTTACCAATCCATTAGCTGATAAAAAGGTTAATAAGCAAATTGTACTGCCCTTGTCTTTGAATGAAAGCACGTGATGAGGTTGCTTACAAAGGGCTTGCCTACATAAAGGTTTACCGCCATTATTAAGAATGAAATCGGTAGTCACCTTATGAAGATTTGTGTGGCTCTCTCAGACATCAGCTATAAATTTACCGAATATTTTGGCAAGGTGCACAAAAGGTGTGCATCCAGTTGCCAAGTGTTTAGTAAATTGTTTTTACGAATAGCAGTTATTGGAGGTAAAAAAGTTTGAATTTCACGTAGGCAAAAAAAATTTAACATTAAAGAATTTAATTTTAAACAAAACTTATTCCTGTAGTGTTGTAAAAGTTGGTAAAAGAGTGGAATATTGCACCAGGAAAAAAAAAAACAGAACAAAACAAAATTCGTATATTCTGTTTTCAAAGGCGGCGCCAAGTTAAGTTGGCTTTCAACTACTTCATCACAGAATGTTACTTTTATTTACCAATCCATTAGCTGGTAAACAGGTTAATAAGCAAATTGAACTGCCCTTGTCTTTGAATGAAAGCACGTGATGAGGGTGCCTACAAAGAGCTGGCATACACAAAGATTTACCGCCATTATTAAGAATGAAGGTTTCGGTGGCTCTCTCAGACATCAGCTATAAATTTACCGAATATTTTGGCAAGGTGCGCATCCAGTTGCCAAGTGTTTCGTAAATGGATTTTACGAATATCAGTTGTTGGAGGTAAAAATCTTTGAATTTAAAGTAAACAAAACGAATTAAGCTTACGCTAGCTCCGGTCTTTTTGCCAAAGGACCTACAGTGATGTTATCAGTGTTATTCAACTTCGCTTTTTTTTGTAATTTGACTTACAGCAATGGCTGATGGTGAGAACAGTTCCATTTGTGGTCTGCCTCTCTGGGTACCGATTCCAAGCAACGACACTGCCTCCTTCGTACATGTCATCATTTTGAGCGCCATCAACGTACCATTCTGCCTCTTTGCGTTTCTTGGAAACCTTGTTGTCATTATTGCTGTTATCAAAACTCCTTCTTTGCAAAGACCTTGCAATATTTTTCTGTGCAGCCTAGCTACTACAGATTGCATGTCCAGTTTGGTGGTTCAGCCGCTGTTTGTTGCATGGCGTTTGATGATTCTTCGCGTCCACGAATCTTGTGATCATCAAGTTGAGCTGCTCAAAGCGTTTACATTGAGTCAAGTGGCTTTCACAGGATGGTCGTTCGCCAATCTAACCATCATGAGCTTTGATCGCCATTATGCACTCTCCAACCCCATGGTGTACCGTACAAAAGTTACGAAGAAAGGTGATAATTTTGATTTAGTATAATTTTAATGCTATATATATTCACCGCGCTACCGGTGAATATAACATTTCAAGGCGCAGCTGCTAGGCTAAGTTACTTTTGTCGTGTGTTGTTTGTCAAGTTTTAGCTGGTTTTTGTTTACTTTTTGATGTCCACATCTCAAAATTCTACGAATTAAAAACAATTATTCGCCTCAGGCTCAGTAAATATTGGCGCTTTTTTTACTACCTAGTCACAATGTCGGTAAAACACTGGCTGCCTATTAATTAGCTATCGTGCTAGTGAGATTTCCACATTCACCCTGTCTTTCAGCCCGGAGAGGGTGGACAACTTTTAACAAATCTCCCAACATAAGCAGGCTTTAAGCGACCTACGAATGGGGACAAATTCATGTCGTCAAAAATGTAACGCATTATGTTCAGTGTAGAACTTAATGATTCTCTGAACACTCTATAATTAAACGAAGTAGGCAGAGAAATGTTCACGAACAAAATCCCTTACATTACTTACAGTGCTTGACGACAACGCGAAAGCCCCAAAAACCTAAATTTTGAGAATGTGGCGGTAGTATAGTATCCACCAGTTAATTCCTTTTTTGGAATCAGAATGAACTTTTTGGTGGAATATGTTAAAGCTGATGGAGTCACAGGATGTTTTCGGTGTCTCTTGAATAAAGTGCAATGAATTCTTATTAGAATATACCTAAGGGAGGAATACATTAACGTTGGCGACGTCATAGGTTATTGTTATTAATAAAATTTCAAATCACTTAACCGTGAAACTTCTGTTTTTTGCAGAATTCGTAAACCACTGCAGACAAGTATTGCTCTTCAACAATAGAAAAGCTTTTTCCAGTTCATTGATTCTCGGCCGTAACTTCAGTGTCCGCCATTACGAAATTAGATTTTAAACCAATCAAGCGTTGCAAGGGGCGGAGCCTTCCCTTTTATAGGCTCACTTCTAGTTAAAATAGAAGAAATAAAATATGACATTTTGTTAGTTGTATTTTTGTGTTTTTTTTTTAAATTTGAAATTGTAATGTTTTTTACATTTTTAACGCTGTAACGCTAGCTTTATCACTTTGGTTTGTGTTATTGTAGTATCATGTTCATGTTGTATGAATGTTTCTTTTATTGTATTTCGCCACCTCCCCTAAAATCTTTTTTAACGGTCCGCTTGGAACCCCAGAGTTCTTTCTGGCGAGGTAGATCTGATATTTGACAATTAGAAAGTAATGTTTAAAGATGTAAGAGTTAGTAGATTCAGGTTTGTTTCCCTAAAGGAGGACTAGAATTTGTGTTTTAGATCACTTAAAATTACACCAGTTTAAAACAACCTTCTCGAATGGTTAAACAGCCGGATTTGTACACTCCCAAATAATATTGGTAAGTGTTTCATTATGGGAATTGCGTTGACGCTTTAGAATTCATGTTATCACTGACGAAGCAGCTTGATTGGAATGATGTTACGAACAAGTCTTTGCTCTTGGGTATAGCTGCTTTCGGGATTTAGTAGGACCTGTGACATTATATCAACTTTGGGGGCGTCGTGGCTTTCGAAACTTTACGTAGGTTTGTTAGTGCTAATAAAGTTGCTGTTGTTATCATATTTTTCTCAACAGAGGCGGTACTGGCAGCTACCATAACTGGAACAGTGTGGCTGATACTGACGGGGTTTATGCGCTTATTTTTACCAATATTGATTCAGTTTTTGTTGGTCACGGTTATCGGAGTCATTTTTTTCATTCTTCCAATCGTGAACCACATTCGAATCTTCTTTCTTATTCGTCGTCACAACAACCAGATGCAAGATGCAGTTTCTGGGCAGAATTTGACTGCTATATTTCGGCGGGAAAAGAAAGCAGCCATCGACATGTTCATAGTCATCGCTGCCCTAATGCTTTGCCTGGCTCCTGCAGTAGCATCCAGTATTTTTCAAGATGTACTTGGTGAGCACTATGGATTCGTTTTTGTCTGGACGACAACCCTCCTATTCGTTAATTCGTCCATGAATCCTGTTATTTATTTGGCCCGGAATAACGAGATTAGAAATTCAGTAAAAGGTGTTATGTGCTTTTGATTACTAGAGAATACAAGTTTCCCATTTTTCTGTTTTTCTGGATAATAATAATAATAATAATAATAATTTTATTAACGTGTCAAAACTGTAGTAGCTGAGGGGAAAAGTCCCCTCTACTAATTGTATTAACGAATTGGATAAGCACGATTTTCCCGTTATCTACACTTTGGTTTCTTCACTAGCAATCCCGAGTTGATTCTGTGTATCGCTCAGCAGTATTATTATCTCTCCCTGCTTCGAAGTCTTTATGCAATCATTACATTAGTTATTACTTTGATGGTATGATGACGATCTCTCGTGTTCTCACCGCGCTTCAGATCTATCGGGCGTTTTACCTCCTGCTTCGTAAAGGTTAGACAATGAACGCGAGTCTCCTATGGGATATAGTGTCCCGAGCAAAGATAGAATGCCACAAGGCCGCAGGACGAGTGTCATTCTATCATGCAAGGGACGCTATATCCCACAGGACACGAGCGTTCATTGTCTAACCATCTTAGAACATGGTCACACCCACGAAGAATTTCGTTTTTGCGTGCAGATTGTATTTTTGCATTTTAATTTTTTAGTTCTCACCTTGAAATCACGTTGCTATTTTGTTTACGATATTTTCGCTATTGTACACACGTCTTTGAGTTGTAATGTTTTACTGAGAGTGCTTCACCGCGCGGTTTATCGCAGTTGATGCGTAAACAGCCATGAGCCAATACACGGAAATTGAGAAACTCGAGGCAGTGATTGCCCCACAAGGTTTACTAGATTTATACATTCGTGAAAGCAGTCTTCGACGAGCTACAACCACCGGCACCAGCAAGTGGGGAACCCGCAGGGAAAGCCAAGAGACCAAAGACAAGTTCAAGTACAACACTCGTAGTCCGGCAAACACGGAGAAACAAGTCTGTCCTTCTATTTCAATTAAAGTCTGAACATTTCCTACTTCATGCAAAGTAATGGTTATTACTTTTACACCGTAAGATTGCATTTTTTTGTTAAAATAATGAGTGTAGAATATAATTGTTTTTGACATCGCCGTTGAAGCTGTTGTTTTTATCGATTTAGTTATAAATATTCTCAGAGAATTTGTGCATTCATTAGTAGTTTCTACTTAGTCATTAGTATGCTCTATATAGAGCATACTAACGAGGCTTCCAAACAAAGGAAAACAATGCCTCATTAGAATGCTCTATGAGATAGAGCATACTAATGACTATATAGAACTACTAACGAATGCAGAAATTCTCTGTGAATACCAATTTTACCCCACAGTTTCCCTGTGCTTCAAAGTCCTCGCCACTTTACATAAATTAAGACAGTTTATGGAATATACAGCATCGAAATGCTGGACACTCATTACATGAGTGAGTGTGACCTTGTTCTAATGTTTTAGAGTGCTTCACCGTGTGGTTTATCGCAGTTGGTGAGTAAACAGCCATGAGCCAATACACGGAAATTGAGGAAGGCGAGGCTTTGATTGCCACTCAAGATTTAATAGATTTACACTGGTGAAAGCAGTCTTCGACGCGCTACAATCATCGGCACTAGCAAGTGGGGAACCCGCGGGGAAAGCCAATACGCCAAAGTCAAGTTCAAGTGCAACACTCGAAATCCGGCAAATGCGGAGAAACAAGTCTGTCCTTCTATTTCAATTAAGGTCTGAGCATTTCTCATTTCATGTTAAGTAATCGTTTTTCTTTCGATTTGCTTTTTGCTATGTCATTACACCGTAAGACTTACATTTTCTTGTTAAAATAATAAAATAATGAGTGTAGAATATAACTGTTTTCTGACATCGCCGTTGAACCTGTTGTTTTTTATCGATTTACTTGTAAATATTCACAGAGAATTTGTGCATTCATTAGTAAATTCTACTTAGTCATTAGTATGCTTTATATAGAGCATACTAATGAGGCTTCCAAACAAAGGAAAACAATGCCTCATTAGTATGCTCTATGAGATAGAGCATACTAATGACTACATAGAACTACTAATGAAAGCAGAAATTCTCTGTGAATACTTATTTTACCCCATAATTTACCTGTGCTTTAAAGCCTCCGCCACTTTACATAACTTAAGACAGTTTATGGAATATAGAGCATCGAAATGCTGGACACTGATTGGCTGAGTAGGTGGGACCATGTTCTAAGTAAGGGTTAGACAATGAACGCGAGTGTTCTATGGGATACAGTGTCCCGAGCAAAGATAGAATGGCACGAGGCCGCAGGCCGAGTGGCATTCTATCTTGTGAGGGACGCTATATCCCATAGAACGCGAGCGTTCAGTGTCTAACCGTCTTAGAACATGGTCACACCCACGAAGAATTTCGTTTTTGCGTGCAGATTGTATTTTGCATTTTAAGTTTTAGTTCACACCTTGAAATCGCGTTGCTATTGTGCTTACAATATTTTCGCTATTGTACGGCACATGCCTTCGAGTTGCAATGTTTTTGAGTGCTTCACCGCGCAGTTTATCGCAGTTGGCGCGCAAACGACCATGAGCCAATACACGGAAATTGAGAAACTTGAGGCAGTGATTGCCACTCAAGATTTACTAGATTTATACATTCGTGAAAGCAGCCTCTGACGCGCTACAACCACCGGCACCAGCAAGTGGGGAACCCACCAGAAAAACCAAGACGCCAAAGTCAAGTTCAACACTTGTAGTCCGGCAAACACGGAGAAACAAGTCTGTCCTGTTTCAATTAAGGTCTGAACACTTCTTATTTCATGTAAAGTAAAGGTTTTTCTTTCGATTTGCTTTTTGCTATGCTATTCCACCGTGAGATGGCATTTTTTTCGCCGTTGAAGCTGTTGTTTTTATCGATTTGGTTATAAATATTCACAGAGAATTTGTGCATTCATTAGTAAATTCTACTTAGTCATTAGTATTGTCTATATAGAGCATACTAATGAGGCTTCCAAACAAAGGAAAACAATGCCTCATTAGTATGCTTTATAAGATAGAGCATACTAAGTAAGGGTTAGACAATGAACGCGAGTGTTCTATGGGATATAGTGTCCCGAGCAAAGATAGAATGCCACGAGGCCGCAGGCCGAGTGGCATTCTATCTTGCGAGGGACGCTATATCCCATAGGACATGGCCGTCTTAGAACATGGTCACACCCACGAAGAATTTCGTTTTTGCGTGCAGATTGTATTTTTGCATTTTAATTTTTTAGTTCTCACCTTGAAATCACGTTGCTATTTTGTTTACGATATTTTCGCTATTGTACACATGCCTTTGAGGTGTAATGTTTTAGAGTGCTTCACCGCGCGGTTTATCGCAGTTGGTGTGTAAACAGCCATGAGCCAATTCACGGAAATTTGGAACTCGAGGCAGTGTTCGCCGCCAAAGATTTTCTAGATTTACACTGGTGAAAGCAGTCTTCTAGGCGCTACAACCACCAACACCAGCAAGTGGGGAATCCGCAGGAAACTCCAAGAGGCCAAATTAAGTCAAGTTCAAATACAACACTCGTAGTCTGGCAAACACGGAGAAACAAGTCTGTCCTTCTGTTTCAATTAAGGTCTGAACAGTTCGTATTTCATGTAAAATAATGGTTTCTCTTTCGATTTGCTTTTTGCTATGCTATTATAACGTAAGATTGCATGTTTTTGTTAAAACGCAAAAAATAATGAGTGTTTCTAGCCGTTGAAGCTGTTCATTTTATCGATTTAGTTGTAAATATTCACAAAGAATTTGTGCATTCACTAGTAGTTTCTACTTAGTCATTAGTATGCTCTATATAGAGCATACTAATGAGGCTTCCAAACAAAGGAAAACAATGCCTCATTAGTATGCTCTATATAGAACCACTAACGAATGCAGAAATTCTCTGTAATTTTACCCCGCAATTTCCCTGTACTTCAAAGCCCCCGCCACTTTACATAATTTAAGACAGTTTATGGAATATAGAGCATCGAAATGCTGGACACTGATTGGCTGAGTGGGTGTGACCATGTTCTAAGTAAGGGTTAGACAATGAACGCGAGTGTTCTATGGGATATAGTGTCCCGAGCAAAGATAGAATGCCACGAGGCCGCAGGCTGAGTGGCATTCTATCTTGCGAGGGACGCTATATCCCATAGGACACGAGCGTTCATTGTGTAACCGTCTTAGAACATGGTCACACCCACGAAGAATTTCGTTTTTGCGTGCAGATTGTATTTTTGCATTTTAATTTTTTAGTTCTCACCTTGAAATCACGTTGCTGTTTTGTTTACGATATTTTCGCTATTGTACGCATGCCTTTGAGGTGCAATGTTTTAGAGTGCTTCACCGCGCGGTTCATCGCAGTTGGTGTGTAAACAGCCATGAGCCAATACACGAAAATTTGGAACTCGAGGCAGTGATCGCCGCTAAAGATTTTCTAGATTTACACTGGTGAAAGCAGTCTTCGAGGCGCTACAACCACCGACACCTGCAAGTGGGGAACCCGCTGGAAACTCCAAGAGGCCAAATTAAGTCAAGTTCAAGTACAACACTCGTAGTCTGGCAAACACGGAGAAACAAGTCTGTCATTCTGTTTCAATTAAGGTCTGAACAGTTCGTATTTCATGTAAAATAATGGTTTCTCTTTCGATTTGCTTTTTGCTATGTTATTATACCGTAAGATGCTCTATATAGAGCATACTAATGAGGCTTCCAAACAAAGGAAAACAATGCCTCATTAGTATGCTCTATATAGAACCACTAACGAATGCAGAAATTCTCTGTAATTTTACCCCGCAATTTCCCTGTGCTTCAAAGCCCCCGCCACTTTACATAATTTAAGACAGTTTATGGAATATAGAGCATCGAAATGCTGGACACTGATTGGCTGAGTGGGTGTGACCATGTTCTAATGATTATATAGAACTACCGATGAATGCAGAAATTCTCTGTGAATACTAATTTTACCCCACAATTTCCCTGTGCTTCAAAGCCCCCGCCACTTTACATAATTTAAGACAGTTAATGGAATATAGAGCATCGAAATGCTGGTCGACACTGATTGGCTGAGTGGGTGTGACCATTTTCTAATTGTTGAAGAGATGGTCGTCTTTGTTTTTGTCCAGTGGCTCTCCTGCTCATTCCCCCGCCCCCCACAAATAGGCACGCAGTGCGTACAAAAGGCGTTGATGATTTCAACTCGCATGCGATAAATGCGACAAATTTATCTGTTTATGACAGGGTTTGAATGCATGATTAAATACGGTTTTTCCCCGAAAGGAAATTGGGAATAACGAATTAGGGCTAATAGTTCGTCTTAAAAAATAACGAACTCAAAAGACAGTATAAAAGCTACTTTAAATATCTGAAAGTTCAACAAGACTAACTCCCCTCCCCCCACCCCTGAAACTTTCAAGCAGAAACATTTAAGTACAGGTCAGGTCGTTTAAAAGATGGTCCCTTGGAGATGTATTTAAGGAATCAAAGTGTTTCACTCAGAGATTCAATTTATTACAACAGCAGGTGGCTGGGATGACCAAGACACCCCATGTATTCTAGCTTGGACTGATGAATTGCAGGCAGCGGTTGAAGTCAGAAATCAACCATCCTACACTGGGTATCAACAGTTTTCGTCAAGGCTTCTTCGCCTGCGGCCAGGAGCCATAATCGGGAACGGAGACCGTAACTAAATAACATTTTCAGTAGTGGCGTTGGCCCCATCGAAAAAAACAAATGTGCTATTTTAGAAAAATTGCGCCATGGTGCGTGATACACGTGCGTGCATGTTGCGAGGACTCCGCGCAAAGAGAAACAAACAAAATGGCGTCACAAAAGTACCTTCGTTGGAGATGAAGAAATCCAATTTCTGTCATCAGTGTCACTTCCAAATTTGAGGTAAGCTCTTGGGGAGAACTTTCTGGATAGTGACTCTGAATATGGGGATTATAAAAAAGAATCCGATGATGGCAGTGAGAATATTTTAGACAAATCCTGTGGCGAAGATGCGTCGGAGATGTCGGACGAGGATTTCCCAGTTAGACGGATGAAACGTTTTGCAGGCAAAAAGAAGTCGAACTACGAAAAAAGAGTTCAAGGCGAATCAGTCAGGAAAAGGGAAAAGACATCCCGAAAATATATTTCCCTCTGAGGACGTACAGAGATTGAAGGGCAGCCGCAAAGACTGCAAAATGAACGTCCAAGAACGGTGTGAAGAAAAGTTACGCATTGATAAATCATTGTTACCTTTTCCGCAGCAAAAGAAAATAGTAACATAAATTCAAACTATAGGAAAAGAGAACGTTTGCCGACGTTTCTCAGCTTATGTTTTGTGAAATAATGTCCGCCTTTAGCGAAGTGGCCGAAATGAAGAAAAAAAATAGCGAAAAGCGCGCTTTATTTTCAATCAAATGCTCTCGCGGTGTGTTATCATTCGTCGACAAAATAGAGAACTGGAAAAACACCAAGGAAAAAAAAACTATTTCCGTCGATGAGAAGGAGAAATACGAAGTGAATCTTCATGCTGCCTTAGTACTGAATATTACTTATTGGGCAATTTACGAACCTAGAAGGGATAAAGGGTTTCAACAACAGAGTGAGGTGATTTTTTGTCTCCGCCAGCAACCCGGCGAGAAAAATCACCTTGCCTCGAAGTTAAATTAGGAAAAATTACAACTGAACGTCACTGAAACACAAATCTAAGTTGTTTCAGAGTGTTGATTTCGTAGGACGAAAAGAAACTGTAGAAATAGAAATTTAATAAGCATTTAGCGCTGTGTTTTAATACAATTACTTTCATCGTCACGTCAATCACTTGTTCTTAAAATTTCGCAAACAGTAGGAGGGCTTTGACTCCGAAATATCGAGACAAGACAAAATAAAGCACAGTAAAATGGGAGAGACACACTTAATAAAAATTGTCACACTTTTATGGCGTCAGTGCAAAAATCATGCAGCAGTCTGAACAACAAGCATTGAACAAATTCAGTACCAGAAAGGGTGACATTTTTGGCTATACCACGCAAACTTGACACTAGTTTACCTGTACTCAGGAGTTGCAGCTCTATCTGTGTTCCAGCAGCTCCAATTTTTACGGATGCCACGTAAAATACGTTCATCGCTTTCACAGTTGTTTGAGTGTTACTTTTACCATTTCGTCTGCAACCTCTAAACTGAGAACAACTGTGTTTTGTGGTTTGCGTATGAAAAAGTAAGATAATGAATTCTAATGTTCCTCACCTCCGTAGTCTTGTTTCAGTGAGCTGCATATTGAAACTATCGTTCATTGACAAGTCAAAATATTAGTCAGGGGCGTAGCCAGCCAGTTTTGGTTTGTAATGTAAGCCCGTTCCATACCTCGCGAGTGTAGCACACGGCGGGGAGGGGGGGGGGAGAGTCAAGTATGCCTATGATTTGTTCAATTCATGCTTTATTACAGCCCGGGGTGGCTTATATATAAGATAAAGTACGCTATTATAAATTATCGTACTTAAAATGTGAATTAGCCAATCAGAAGCCTTGTTAATACTGTCGTGATTTTCTACGACATCAAGTCAATGACCAGATATGCTACGATATGATGGACAGTTTCTAAAACTCGCACTTTTTTTGCAGACTTTAGAGATGAAAATTACAACAGAAATACAACGAAACGTAAAACTATTACATTTGTTAAACGAGAAAGTAATTTGTTCAAGGCTAACAGAGAAAAAATACAATTTCGCGCCAATATTGGACACGGCTACACTGGCAGCCGCTCGCGTGAACGAAAAAATAGCGTCGGGTTTTAGGACGAATATGGGCCGGGTACGGTAAATACCTAATTGCACCTTTTTTGGCACGCCTCGGCAGCATATCAGGCGAGTTTGGTCTCGCCATGGGTATTTTGGCTCCACAGCAATACTATAGAGAAGGACTAGCCTTTCTCTAACTGTTTTTTTTTTTAATATTAAAAAACCAAAATACAAACCACATGCCTAATATGCTGCCGAAGCGTACCAAAAAGGTACGATTAGGTATATTTATCCTCACGTCATGAATTCTCAGCAACTAAGCGCGATCTAATTTGAAGTTATAACGAATTGTACTGGACTGAATGCCCAGCTAAACATCTCAAGTCAAGTTTTATGAGAAGCCGAAGTTTAGCATCCTGTTCTTCTTGCCGCAACACTCCGAGCCACGGCCTCCCCGTCAACCGTTGTCCTTGAACGTGTGCATTAGAGCAAGAGCTGAGAGTCGCTCTGTCTTCATGGTTGCCCGTAGATAAGTCTTGACTGATCGTGCTAAAACTGCGCTCAGGAGTTGCGGTTGACACAGGCATCGTGAGAAGGATCGTGAGGATGGTGTTAACGTTTCGATAAAGAGTTGGATTTATGCAGTCGAGGGTGTCAGCCAGAGTTGCTGGTCGTTCTCCAGTTGAATAAGGCCACTTTGTTTTCCACCGCAACATCTCGTTGTCGTACTCTCTCTTGTCGGTCAGATAGTTCTTGTACGCCTCATACACCGTATCTTGCACGTCGTTGCTTAATCCTTGCAGTTTTGTAACTATGGTTGGGTGAAGTTACTGGTCTAGGAAGCGATCCTCTTGTGATAGGAGCCTATCATTCATTTCTTGAATTAGATGATTAATAAGAAGGAGATACACAGCTCTTTGCCAGTAGAACTCTGGGTTTGTGACTGGGACATTCCAGCCTTATTCGCATAACAAATATACCAAGGGAAGTTTGTAAGCCCGAGCTTACTGGCTTAAAGGGAGCTACGCCCCTGTTAGTTCTGTCTTCAGTTAACACATGATGGCTCTGTTGTCAGCGTTGTGCCAACGGAGCGATTACAAACTCGTTCATTTGAACTCCCGCAGCTATAACGGTAAGATCGTACAGCTTCAATCCGCTTTATACGACGTACCACATTTCAGAGGCCTGAAAAGTGAAGGCGTGATGATCGGAAACTGATAACAACTAAAAAGTTGATTATTCGTTAAAGATAAAATTGTTCCCAAGATGTAGAAATCCGTTCTTCTTGTCGTACGTATAAATTTAGTTGTATTGCGTTCATCAATTTTAGAAAAAATATTAAAAATCCATATCAAGAAATCTTCTTGTAACCGTCTTGTAACCTGCCGTGCTCGATTCTCTAGTAAGACACCACAAAATCAAATCGTCATTTTTACATAAGGAACTTGATTAACCATGAAGACAGAGAAGAGAAGTTCTTTTAGTTCTTTGCGATAACGTCACCGTCAATGCAAATCTCAAACAGTTGTTTGAGACTTAATAAATTCACTCCAACACATAAATGTTTTTTACCATCTGTTGTGATCTCCTTTTTTACATAAAATTTACCATTTTACTATCTTTTTTCTTTATTATCACACACGGTGCTTTCAACATTGCTGATCCTAGCAGTGTGTAGGACGCACGTCACAACAAGCTCACTAAATATGACCTTGCTCACCCGAGTCTCCCAGGAGCTCTGTGGTTACAGCGCGGGAGGTCATGGGTTCGATTCCCGTCGGGGTCTCAGATTTTTTCTTTGTCCCACGCTCGTGACAACCGAATATTCCGTCTTTTTCAATGAAAAAACTGTTGACAGCCGCTACTTAAATTTCACACTTTTGTATTTTGACTTCAGTTGCACATTAAAACACTATTAAATTTCCTAATTAAAAAATGTTGACAACGAGCTGGCTGCAAGCTTTCAAGTAGTTTTCCTTGATGGATATCATCAAGATTGGAGCTTATAAGTTCAAGCGCACTTACATAGATTTAATAACATGAAAAATAAGAACAACACTTTTTGAAATACTCCGAGTTTCTCTGTCAGAGGCCTAACATGTCTCCTGAATCCCTTTCTCTGACATTTAACGTGAGTAAATGTCAGAATGTGGCAAAAATCAACGGTAAAAAAGATTAATTGACGAATTGAGTCACATTGTATATTAAGAGTGGGTTTGAGTTCATCGATAAAAAACATTTCAAAAATAATTTAGACAATCAAACTTGTTTTAAAACTTTTTAAAAACGCTAAGGTTCTTGTTGAGATCCTTAGGAACCAAACCATGGCTGTTTCGAAAATTTTTGCCGATTGAAGAGGAGGGGTATTTATGTTTATCAACGCGCTGATGCAAATGGCAACATGTGAAACCAACATAACCTGCATCGCACAGGTCACATTAAAACTTTTAGACAAGACATTGTCTTGTTCCTCCACCGATTGACACCTACGAATCAGAGACACCGTTCGCGTTGTTCTTCCATTTAAAGATCAGGCTTCAGCTGACATTTTACGTGGACAACTCAAAGACCCGAGTCAGAAGATTGGTACAATATCCAGCCTGTGTTTGTCAGCCACGAGATCGAACAGGATCTTAAATTACGAGAAGCTAAACCACCGATCGTGAACCGACAAGTTTGATTGTCTTAATTATTTTTGAAATGTTTTTTATCGACGAACTCAAACTCACTCTTAGGGGCCGAGGGTTA
This sequence comes from Siderastrea radians, assembly GCA_964017195.1. Classification (NCBI taxonomy): domain Eukaryota; kingdom Metazoa; phylum Cnidaria; class Anthozoa; order Scleractinia; family Rhizangiidae; genus Siderastrea; species Siderastrea radians. Next base: position 49,576,235 of record OZ024892.1, on the reverse strand, counting down.
CCCTAGGTAGCAGAAATTCTCCCTTCTCCTTTGTATTACGCAGTTCGTTTTACATGTGAGGGAGGGTGCCCCTAGGGGTAGGAGTTTCCCTACCTTGAAGGTGGGGAAACCCTACATGGTTGGGACAAGTTTTGTGTACATAAGCCCACGTAAAACCAAAAGGTAGGGCTATCCCTAGGGGGTAGGGCCACGTTTCGTTGTTCTCAGATTACCGCTGGCCACCCATAAAAGGCGCCAACTTCGAGCATGGCTTTGAACTCTTCAAGCTCAAGCTACAAACCTGGAGAATATTTTCGGAGATTTCAACTCCAAATAATGACTGAAAGTCAACCTGAAGGTTCAGAAAAGGCGAGGGATGCAATGGAGGAAGATTTGATCGAGGAAAGCACTTTCAGGTCGAAGAAACCGACAAATACTCCCAGGGAGCGAGTGCGAAATCATTTACAAACGTCAACAAACGAAAAGAACCGACAAGCAAAGTATAAACAACAAGAAGGCGAAGAAGTTTTCTTGGTCACTGGGGGAAGTTGAAGTTTTGATAAATTTTCGAAACAATTTTTTAAAATAAACAAATTTTACAACTTATGTTCGCACAGTGCTGCTCTCTTATGTAACTTTTTAAAAATCGTTAATTTTTTTAAAATCGTTTTTAAGAAAAGCGTTTTCAATTTTTTTGATAAATTACCCTTTAGTTTAGCCCCCCCCCCCCCCGAGGTAGGGACAATTCAGCTCATGTAAAATAAAGCTATCTCTTGATCCTGCTAGGGAAGGTGCCCCTACCATGTTCGAACTTTGCATGTAGAACGACGGTATCTTCAACTCTAGGAGGGAGGGTGCCCCTATCCCCTAAGGTTTTTAATTGATCTTTTTTTCTGCATGCTTCTTATTGTTCTTTTATTATACACTTTTTACATTTTTATACCTTTTTACATATTTATTTCAACTCCAAATAATGACTGAAAGTCAACCTGAAGGTTCAGAAAAGGCGAGGGATGCAATGGAGGAAGATTTGATCGAGGAAAGCACTTTCAGGTCGAAGAAACCGACAAATACTCCCAGGGAGCGAGTGCGAAATCATTTACAAACGTCAACAAACGAAAAGAACCGACAAGCAAAGTATAAACAACAAGAAGGCGAAGAAGTTTTCTTGGTCACTGGGGGAAGTTGAAGTTTTGATAAATTTTCGAAACAATTTTTTAAAATAAACAAATTTTACAACTTATGTTCGCACAGTGCTGCTCTCTTATGTAACTTTTTAAAAATCGTTAATTTTTTTAAAATCGTTTTTAAGAAAAGCGTTTTCAATTTTTTTGATAAATTACCCTTTAGTTTAGCCCCCCCCCCCCGAGGTAGGGACAATTCAGCTCATGTAAAATAAAGCTATCTCTTGATCCTGCTAGGGAAGGTGCCCCTACCATGTTCGAACTTTGCATGTAGAACGACGGTATCTTCAACTCTAGGAGGGAGGGTGCCCCTATCCCCTAAGGTTTTTAATTGATCTTTTTTTCTGCATGCTTCTTATTGTTCTTTTATTATACACTTTTTACATTTTTATACCTTTTTACATATTTTTACACTTGTTACATCATCGTTTCTTTTTACACATATAGAGCTTAATCTTTTATTGTAATTATTTTAAACTTGATAATGACCAAAGTGCGGTCGAGACGTCGTTTTTTAACAATTAATTTTTGCCATAAAGTGTTTTAAAAAACCCTAATTGATAATAAATGTCAGAAGAAGATAGTTCCTGTTCATTGTGGTAAGATACATCTACATCTTGAATGTTTTCATAGTGAGACAAAAGATACTTCACTCACTTTTACGAAAACAAAAATCAACTGAGTAAAGAAAACCGATACCGAACATTTTAACACCACTTGTTGAAGTATTTTCCTCTTCAACGTCGGGGGATTAGCGAACACAAACGTACAACAGACTTTTCTATGGTTTATCTTCTATATTCTTTCTTAGTAACTACACAGTACAGCTCAGTTTAACAGAATGAATGATTCTACTTCGCACGTTGCTTTTATGTTAGCTGGAGGATGATTGACATTTTGTTGTCAAGCGTTCGTCAATTGTTAATGTATGCTAACGTAATCCCACATGTGATTGGTTAGCGAAGGAATTCGTAATGTGTTCCTTCCCAATATTTGCTAAAGACGAAATACTTTTCTTTTAAGATTTTCATGGTTTTCCTCAACATGTCCAGCCAAAACAAAACAACGAGAGAAATATAAAAATTACAAAGAAATGTTCTGTAAATTAAAACACAACATAAACAAGATTAAAGAATGTAAAAATTCAACAATTCAACCAAAAGCTTGTCATGCAACCATTACATCAACGCAACGATAACTTGCCTTCTTTAAGGGCCGGACTAAAGAACGCGCCTATTTCCATAAATTACAGTAGGTTGCTTACTACATTGCAAGATCCTAATTAAAAATACGGTACGTGCTCACAACAAAGCATATTTACACCGATTCACACTTACAGAAACCTTTAAATTAAAACTTGTTATCGCTATTTTTACCGAAACAAAATAGACAAAGTATTTTTTAAGTAGAAACATTAACTGGTAAGAATTCGGCAAGAAACACGGGCAGTTTTTAACAAAAAACGACGCCAAAGGGAAAAAGTGGTCATTTCCAGGTAATTTTCAAGGAAAAGTCAGCAGAAGGTCAAAGCCAGAAAAGCACTTAAGACGATTTCCGCTCAACGTTCGAGCAGTAAGTGCAAAAATTAAGTTACCAAAAAAATACTTGCAGCACTGTCACATTTTGAGAACAGATAAGAAGAACTTATCGTTACTTTTGCTCCCAAGCTGACCCCGCGAGAGAAAATTGGATTTGAAGTTATCCATATTTCAATTAAAAAGACGCTTCATGTCAGTTCAAAACAAAATGGCGCCCGTTTTTAGCATACTTTTACGAGATTTGAAATTAATTTTCTTGAGAATGCTTGAGAATTTCATCGCGGGGTCACTTGGGCAAGTGAACTAGAGTGAGATGTTTCAAATAGCATTTAAAATGTTACCATGCTTTGAGTAGTTTTTTGGTAAATATTTTTTGCACTTATTGCTCGAACGTTGAGCGGAATCCGTCTTAATAATCTAATGTAAGCAATCGATTGTTTTCTGAGGAAAAACCTATGAAACATATTTTTCAACCAATGATGGGTTTCATGAAAATGACTAACGAACAAACACCTGTTCCATACCGAATTCATAACAGGAGAAGGTTTACGTTGAACACTATTGAAATGTCAAAGTAAGGTACTAACAAGTGAATCTTTGTGATACTCAACATTTCATCACGATAAAATATCCCTTAACTAACCTATCATACAATAACCAAGTAAGAATATCCCATTGATTACAAACATACACCAAATCTAAATAAATCTAAGTTGAGACTTCATTGCTTGCATTTTTATTGCTTAAGGTGATTCCATCGAAAAAGAAGTTGTAATGAGAATTTGTTGAAACTTTGCAGAGTTACTAATTACACCTAGTACATTAAAAAAACAAAATAAAAAGAGGGGGTCACCGTGCCTGATTTCACGCTACGGGGCTGTAGTATATAGGTAGTTTGCTATCTTTAGACAGCAATATTAAAAAAACCTATCCTTGTACGAGAGACACCCATTACTTCAACAAAGTTATAACTGGCAATGAAGTATAAGCATTATTCTTATGATAGAAGTACAATGTTACAGTAAAACGTCTTAAAATTGCCATAACAATGAAACTAATTTGAAATAATAGGCAAATCGAGCGTCTCCACGGTTCCAGTGAAACGCCTAAAATCTGACCGTAACAGTGAATCAACCGGAATATTTCAAAATTGAATAATGAAAAATTCTTCAAATTTGAATATATTATGTAGAGTCGTATTTTCCTTAAATAAATGGAATAAAAAAGTGGGGTCACCGAGTTCGTTTGGGAGAAAACGACCATTTATTTCTCTGAACAGCTCAGCTTCCATAGAAAACCTATCAAGTTCCGAACGCGCGCGCGCTCGTGCGCGCGCTAATCACGCAATAAATGATGCGCAGAAAGGATGCGCAATGCAATTGAAGGGAATCACCTTAACATTATTTATCGTTACAGAAAACTACGTGAGTATTTTGAAACAAAACTGAACCATTATGTTTGGGTCTTCTTTGATTCAAATATCTTTCAGCTTTTTAAAGTAATACCTTTAAAATGGGTGACATAGTCTTTTTAAGTCGATTTACTGGTCAACAGCCAGGGTGACCGTTTTAAAGGGTTTTTACCTAAGAACTTACTTGATGATTGCATGCATGAGTCGTTGTTTGAGCCAAAATAAAGAGGTTGTATTAACGCAGGGCCGAACTGAGCCGAGTTCAGCTTTAATAGCAATTTTGACGAAAAATGGCGACGATTAGGCCATTTTACTGCGACGAAAAGCTCTTACGCGAAGATTCTTCCTTTAGTGCAGCGGTCGTATGAACGGTGTTCTTCAGCCCGTAGCCAGACCACAAGTTTAACGGAGGCACTTCACGAGCATTCTCAGACATCGCGGTAGTGAGCGATAAGTATGAAAACAATTGATGCGTTATTCTGTGGCAGAAGAAACCCGTGAACCTTCGCTGTCGGGGTCGGTTCTTTGTAAGTCGTGCATTTCGAATTGAGAATAGCCTCCCATAATTTTTTCGTACACCGAAGTCTTGATCTCCAGGCCTCTAAGATGCGTAACTAAGAGGAGTGACTAAGTAGTCGATGACATCTTTGTTAGCCGTGGATTCTAAAGAAAGAGTGGTAGTTGCACAATAGCCAAAGAAAATGCACGCCAGTCAGGCATTCGAAATTTGACGGCTTTGATGAGGTAACCACCCCCCCCCCTTTCCTTAGGCAACTGCCTAATGTAGCAGTACAGTCCTGGTGTTGGCGAGCGAGTCCATGAATGAAAACTCTCAGAGGTTTCAACCTTTTGTTTAAAGGCCTCACTGTTACACAGCCAATCAGATTACTTGATTCTTCCGGTAAAAATTTGGTTGGGTGCAATTCGCAAACGGTTTATTCAATCAGGCCCAAGTTTAGTGAGCCACCCTACTATAATCGTGATTATAATGAGGATAACCTCACGATTTTCCCTTTTAGGAAGCTATTTTAATTTCACTTAAAACGCTGTTATGTTATGATTCCCTAGTCCTTAACCTGAACCCCAACCCTAAACAATCACGCTGGCGCATGTCAGTTTCATCGCTGGCTCGTAACCTGGCCTTTTTGGCTCTCCGTAAGACAACACCAACCTCGTCCCCAGGGCCTTCTCCTCATTCAAAATGGCGGTCGGAGAAACCCCTGGCCAGGGCTGCTAAAATACTCCAAGAATCGTGGAGTATTTTGTCACGTGACACATAATGAAATGGCTTCTTCGGAGGTTGTTTCCAGCGTCTGGCAGCCCTGTTTGTTTTCTTGCAATCTGAAACCGTTGTTCAAACAAAATGAAGACATTTCATCGCGTTTTACGTGACAAAATCCTCACAAGTTTTTGGACCCATTTAGCAGCGTTGGCCAGGGGCAACCTCGTCCCCAGGGTCTTCTCGCTTTTCAATATGGCGGCGGCTCGGGAGAAGACCCTGGCACATAGCGACCTAAAACGGTCGCTGATTGGCGCCATTGTTACATGAGTTCTGATTGGTTTACGTCTTCCAAAAGCAAAGATGGCGGATCTTTGTGGGTTCTTCCTGCAACCCAAACATTTCTATTTCTAGGTCTCTGTGATGTGAAGGCTGAACAGTTTTTCTGCTTGACAATTTACAAAACTGCAGCTGTTCCGTATGAGGAAGATCTGAAGTACCAAACCCAAGATTCGTAGATTATTCGGGTTAAAAGTTCCTCGATCGCGATCGGCTGGTTATCTACGTAAGAACCTGGGTTTACCTCGGTGTAAGAACCTGACAAGATTTTCTTTGTTGGTTAGCTTTTGTTTTGCTGTACGGTATTGTTTAAGATGTTTTTGTTTCCTTTGTTTTACGTCATCCGTGAGTTTCACAGGTTCTTACACCGAGGTAAAGCCAAGAACCTTACCAATCGTCAATGTGCACGATACTTTAGAGTTTTGGAATGGCAGTCGCTGGATATAATGTGGCGTAGTGGACTGTGAAATACTTAATGGTAATGTACTTGCTCCGATTTTTGTCATTAATAAAGCATAATCGCGCACTAATTATTTGTGTTTCCACGGTCATTGAAAACTTGTAAGGCACTTGTATGTCTTAGGTATGTATTGTTTTATTTATACATGTTAGATTCATTCGCAAAATTGTCCTATCGCTGCGAATTTGCTGTGCAATTAAGGAATCTAATAAAAATGAAAAACCGGTGTAAATCAAATAAATTATATAAAATAACTTAAATGAGTCAGCTGCTGCTTAGGGCATTCCATTCTTTGATAAATTTGTAGAAGCTAAATTTACAGACGCTGCTGATGTAAATAAATAATTTCAAGTGCGGAGAACAAGTTGCTTGGATAGGCAATATTAATTTAGGTAATTTGAGGATTTCCATCGCAGGGATAAATAGCTTTATACACATTGGACGGCTACATGTACGTGATTCTACAACGTTGCTTTAATTATTAAGTTACTCAGAATGGTTGAGACTGTTCCAAGTTCACACTTGTAGAAGTGAATTGAATGAATTTAGAGGGTTTTTCAGTCCTTCCACACCATGAGAGTGTTTCTGCTTACGGGGATTCAAAACACTACTTCATGCAGCTAACTACTGGCATTTTCAAGGCATGACTTAACTGGGGTAATATAAACCTGAATCTTAAATATATGATAGTGATGTGGGCAATGGGACAGAACTGAGCTGTGTTCATGAGCTTGCTAGGATTTTCAAGGCAAGGCCTAATTCTCCTTGGTATCAGGACAGCTGGCCAGGATTACATTTTCAAAAATTATTGGTAACTTGTCAGTGAAGTTTTAGTGATCATAACACGATAAGGCAGCCAATTGCTTAGAGTAAACCATGCTTCCAAGCTTGCTAATCCCAAAAAGGGATTGTAACATATTTGCTGTAATCTTTTGAATGGTAGACTGCTTCTGTGTTGTTGCTTGAAGGTGGAGTTGAGAACTAGACATCGTGAGCGTCCAGCTGCCAGGGCTAGTGAATTACTATTCTAATTTTGTGGAAGGGATTTCCTGTGCAAGTTACCATAACCCATGCCCCTCTTAAGTGTCTAAATATCAAGGGGTAGGGGATTGATGGTGTGAAGAATGTAAGGGACCTGGAATTTACAACAAAATTTTTTCTAATTTTTCATAATTCACAATATACTTTTTTCAGGTTAGCATTTTTTGCCAAACAGGCATGGAATTTGACCTTGCACTCATTGATATTGTCAGGTTATAACTTCGTGACTTGTCATTATTCTCACCTCCCTGTTACTTGAATTTTCTGTCACCATATTCAATTTATTGCCAGTCAAATACATTAAATGGTCACTGCAAAAATAAATTGTTCTTCTTAGAAGGGAAAATGTTGCCTACACATATTGCCTCTAACAGATATACATGTATGTATGGCACTTAATTTGATCACGTTTCCTTTTATTTTTCAAACATCAACAAAAAAGTGATATCAACATAAGAGCACCCTAGGTTGATAGCAGTTATATTGTGTTATTCCTTTACTCATTGTTAATTTTAAATTCTCATTAAAGAACTTCATTAAAATAATCATTAATTCTCCTTTTCTTCTTGAACCCCCCATTTCCCATTGATTTCCATTTTTAAACAGGTCCAAACTTCACCAAAATAACTCAATTCATTGAAGTACTCAACTAGGAGGAAATTTCTTAAAACCTATAAAGGAATATTTCCCCAGCACTGGTTGAACAAACAAAGAGGACTGTATCTATCCACTGTTCAAATGCTTTATTTGCCCATTCTTTACAGGCTCTTATTTTACTAAATTCTAACAGCCAAGATTACACACATAACTTTTTCCAAAAGTAAATTGTTGTTGATATCATACCTTATCATTAGCCCAATCAGTTATTAATAACACAAGTGTGTTAGTATTGGACACTCATCTACAATGGTACTAAAACGATATTTCTAACTCAAAAAAACATGCATATAAAGTATCATGAGGAAATATTTGTAAACTGGACAGCTAAAGCACAGAAAGCAGTATTGAAAGTGACAAATCCTAGGAGATCTGCAATTGAACAAGCAAATATGTAGACAGGAATGGGACCAAATAAATCCAACAATGCCAACATGACCACTGTTCCCTTTAAAGCCGCACTTGGGATTTGCTGGATTAAACACCACTAACTGTTTGACTATGCAATTGCAACGTGGCTCTCTGGAAGAGCACTTGCAATAAATGGGATGCTGTAACTTGTAAATAAATCTTATGATGATGATGAACAATGATTCGTCCCTCATCTCAAGCATACCAGCCCTTACCGGTATTTTATTGTAAGCTTTAAAGATGACGAAATGTTAAAAATGACTTATGTAATCACTCCTAATAAATAAACATGAGCATTTTTTTTTATCTCCAGTGGTTGAACAAGATAACGAGAAGTGTTACCCATGAATTGAAAAGCTCAAGAAACAGATTGCTATGGGATAGCAAGCAGAGTAAAGTAACTTAAGAATATATACAAACTTTGTTACTTGAACAAATAAATGTTTGAAAATAAAAAGAAAGTTGCAAATAGATGTGCAGTCCATGCTAGGGTATACTATGCCAAAGATCTTTGGTATGGATCAATCCATAAACAAACAGTCAAAAGAGTCATAAACAAACAGTCATAAGAGTTACATTACCAAACCAAGTTGGCTAGGATCAGCATGTAAAAAATAAATAGACTGGTTGAGCATAAATAGATAAATAAATAAATAATTTGCAACAATTTACCGTAAGATAAATTATGCCAAAAGCCGCCTATCCTCATGAAACAAAAATACACGTTCGTTCGAGTGTATTCGTAAGCGAACAATTTCATTTGATCAACATTTAAAAACAAGTGGTCAGGGGAAGATGTAAGACTTCAGCTTAAATTACCCTGATTATTTTCTATTTTGCGCGTGATCTATGAGTTCGGCGAGCTTTATACTGTACGCACAAACCATATTAAATGAACGGCCAAAACAAGACCTCTAACACTTTGCCGTGTTCCTAAAGCCCGTATATGTATAACTTGTCTTTGTTTTTCTTTTTTTCTTCACGCATGTTTGAACCAACCTTCAGCCTTTTCCGCCATTTTGTATCTTGACCTCAGCGGTAATCTCGTACCCAGATCTTCTCAGTCACTTCGCCTTAGCCGCCATTTTGAATACATTTCCATCCTCGTTGGAAATTTTGGTCACGTGATTCTGCTGTGTGCCAGGGTTGTGCCTAAATAATAAATAATACCGTCCAGAAGGACAGCCGAGGAGTACTAGGAACGACTTTCCGATTCGGCCGGCTTTCGGAAAATTCTCGGCAAATATCCAATATGGCGGACTGAGCATTCAAAGCAGGCATTAAAGAGGCCGAGAAACAAGGTTTTTACTGTACACTTCACCCCATTCATGTACAGTGCTTGTTTAAACATGAAATTGGCGTCGAACTGTTCAATGTCTTCGAAAAAAACTTCTGTTAGCCGACGCTAAATTAGCTCAAGTACTCCAAATTAAGAAACTGAAACGGTAAGCTTGTGAGGGTCTTGTAAGAATTGAAATCTTTATTTAAAAACCGTGTTTTTTGCGATTAAGACATTGTCTTAGAAATAATGGATCCTTTGTCACAAGTCTATTCCGTTTTATGTGTAACTAGGTTGTCTTGTCCCTCTAGTCGGTATTACCCTAAGAAGTAATACCGCCCAGGGGGACATACAGACATATGAGCTTCTTATACATCATACTTTGAATATTTTTTTCAAACCGTTGCAGGCCTTGTTGATAAGGTATAATGGTAAATCGGAAAACTTGACTTATCGTAAATATTTTTAAACTTGGTGCTCTTGCCTTCACCTTTTGGGGGGGGGGCGGGGGGAGGGTGCAAGCTGTGTATATGTATATTCATCTTTCATTTACTTTCCACCTGGATTTCTATTACACAGTTTCTTTCAGATTATGCTGTTTACAGGTGTCTACTATAACTCTGATAGCTTAACACAAATATTTTCAGACTTAGTAGTCCTTGTCCCTTTGACTGGTATTACCTAAAAAGATTGTACCATCTGTGAAAGGACATACTGTGTGTTCACGAGCATTCACAGCTTACATTTCGTTAATATCATCAAAGATATTGGTCTTGTCCCTTTGAACCATATCACCTAAGTAAATCGTACTGGAGTACTGCCTAGATGGACACATGGTGATTCAGCTTGCATGTTGTAGATATTCTCATGCTTCGTAGTCTTGTCCTTTTGGCAGGTATTACCCAAAGAGATAGTACCATCTGAGGCACACACTGTTTGTATTCATGAGTATTCAGCTCACATTTCATTAATATCTTCAGACCTAGTGGTCTTGTCCCTTTAAATGGTATTACCTAAGAAAATAGTACCACCTAGAAGGACACATGACTATTCAGCTGGCATGTTGTAGATATTCTCATGCTTAGTAGTCTTGACCCTTTAGCAGGTATTACCCAAAGAGATAGTACCATCTGGGGGACACACTGTTTGTATTCATGAGCATTCAGCTCACATTTCATTAATATCTTTAGACTTAGTGGTCTTGTCCCTTTGAATGGTATTACCTAAGAAAATAGTACCGCCTAGAAGGACACATGACTGTTCAGCTTGCATGTTGTAGATATTCTCATGCTTAGTAGTCTTGTCCCTTTGACAGGTATTACCCAAAGAGATAGTACCATCTGGGGGGACAAACTGTTTGTATTCATGAGTATTCAGCTCACATTTCATAAATATCTTCAGACGTAGTAGTCTTGTCCCTTTGAATGGTATTACTTAAGAAAATAGTACCACCAAGAAGGACACATGACTATTCAGCTTGCATGTTGTAGATATTCTCATGCTTAGTAGTCTTGTCCCTTTGACAGGTATTACCCAAAGAGATAGTACCATCTGGGGGGACAAACTATTTGTATTCATGAGTATTCAGCTCACATTTCATCTTCAGACATAGTAGTCTTGTCCCTTTGAATGGTATTACTTAAGAAAATAGTACCGCCTAGAAGGACACATGACTATTCAGCTTGCATGCTGTAGATATTCTCATGCTTAGTAGTCTTGTCCCTTTGGCTGGTATTACCTAAGAAAATAGTACCACCCAGAAGGACACATGGGTATTTAGCTCACATGTCACCAAATGAGAGCCTGGTCGCAGGCTATCATGCTTAGTGGTCTTGTACCATCCATCCTAGATTGAGGTGTCTAATTGCAGTGTTAAGTATTGTCAGAAAATGCCCACAAAGGTGAATGGGTTAACAGAGGTATCAGCTAAGGGCTATTTGTCAATTCATAAATTTCTTGTACACGTAAAATTGAAATATTGTGAATGGAATAAAATTATTGTTTGAAAATTAGATTCATTGTTCTGTGTTCTGTGTTTCAGTGTTCTGTGTAGTCTTTCATTACAGGAATTGTCCATTTCCCTTCCATGGAAGGTTTTTTTGGGGGGGTGGGGTGGGGTTGAGACACCTCCCCTCACTTAACCCCTTGAGAGATTTTAAGACTTTGTATTTTGAGACTTCCACCCACCTCCAAATTTCCGAGAACATTCCGTGGTGGAGGTATGGTTATTTTCTGGAACAACACAATTATATTTTTAACTAGGGGTTGCAGTGATATTAATGAAACTGTTCCTCACTCTCTCAAATTTTACCACAACAAACTCGTATGCAGTCGGATGCTCTCTCAAAATGAAAACCCTGCTTAATCTTAGCATTTTCGAAAGAAACATGTCACCGTTTGTAAAAAAAATAGAGAATGCAATTTAACAATGCGCTAGTTAAATAATTGGCACATTTCAAAACCATAAAGTTCATTCAAGTGAAATCCAACTACAGGAAAACTCAGAGGTAAAACTGTTAAAGCTTCCCATTGAACTGAAAATTAAGGTTAATACAATAACACTGACCTTTGGCACCAAAGCCTTTGTCTACTCTTCTCACAATGAATTTGCTGATTGTGGCTTTCTCGAATTCTGAGATCACTCTATTTGTTTCTTCCAGTGTGGAGACATACAACGCACCACCAGAGGACCAGTCATGCAAATTGTCAGCTGTCTCCAAGGAAAGCTAAGAATATTGGAAAGTCCTACTTCGAAACAGTCGTTTTTCCCACCAATTTTACTGCGGGAACGCGCACACGTCTGAAGGCTGGGTTTGAAAACCCATTGGCAATGTTAAAGTTAACACAGTCACATTAAGAATGCCATTCAGTAATCATTCTAAAAATTAGAACTTGTTGTAGTCATCACCCATCTTGATAAAGTAAAGAAATTGATTAAATAATTAAATGGATGTAAAAGGACAATTTTTTTTGTTAAATATGTTTTATATACCAAAATTCTCTGTTTTCGTCTTCTGTGTCTTTCTTTTACCACCATTAACCAAAATTAGCACCACATCGTTCCTAATTGAGCAGTCTAGTTACGAGCGGGTTTTTTCTTCAACAGATGGTGAACAAGTTGATTACAGTTACTATTCCCTCGTCATTGTAAAAATGAAAAACAAAATAGAAAAAGGCAAACAATCAACAATAACTCATTTTTTTTACATTTGAAACTACATACGTAAACTTTATTTACACATTCGGATTTGTACAGTAGCAATTTCTGCTAGTATCTCCCAAATGAAAAACAAACTTAACTAAAAATTAAAAAGAAAAAAATTAATTAAAATTAATGTTTGTTTTCCTTCCAATGGCCTTTGCCTCCTTCATGGGCAGAGTGAGAAACAGTCCATTAATATCACTGCAACCTCAAGTCAAAAATATAATTGTGTTGTTCCAGAAAACAACCATACCTCCCCCACAGAATGTTCTCAGAAATTTGGAGGTGGGTGGAGATCTCAAAATACAAAGTTTTAAAATCTCTCAAGGGGTGGGGTGAGGGGAGGTGTCTCAACCCCACCCCACCCCCCCAAACCTTCCATGGAAGGGAAATGGACAATTCCTGTAATGAAATACTACATAAATGACACAGCACAATGAATCTAATTTTCGAACAATAATTTTATTCCATTCACAATATTTTGAATTTTACTTGTACAAGAATTTATGAATTAACAAATAGCCCTTAGCTGATACCTCTGTTAACACATTCACATTTGTGGGAGTTTTCTGACAACACTTAATACTGCAATTACACACCTCAGTCAATCTAGCATGGATGGTACAAGACCACTAAGCATGATAGCCTGTGAGCAGGGTCTCATTTGGTGACATGCGAGCTGAATACCCGTGTGTCCTTCTGGGTGGTACTATTTTCTTAGGTAATACCAGCCAAAGGGACAAGACAACTAAGCATGAGAATATCTACAACATGCAAGCTGAATAGTCATGTGTCCTTCTAGGCGGTACTATTTTCTTAGGTAATACCATTCAAAGGGACAAGACCACTAAGTCTGAAGATATTTATGAAATGTGAGCTGAATACTCATGAATACAAACAGTTTGTCCCCTCAGATGGTACTATCTCTTTGGGCAATACCTGCCAAAGGGATAAGACTACTAAGCACAAGAATATCGTACCACATGTAAGCTGAATAGTCATGTGTCGTTCTAGGTGGTACTATTTTCTTAGGTAATACCATTCAAAGGGACAAGACCACTAAGTCTGAAGATATTTATGAAATGTTAGCTGAATACTCATGAATACAAACACTTTGTCCCCCCAGATGGTACTATCTCTTTGGGTAATACCTGCCAAAAGGACAAGAGTACTAAGCATGAGAATATCTACAACATGTAAGCTGAATAGTCATGTGTCCTTCTAGGTGGTACTATTTTCTTAGGTAATACCATTCAAAAGGACAAGACCACTAAGACTGAAGATATTAATGAAATGTGAGGTGAATAATCATGAATACAAACAGAGTGTCCCTCAGATGGTACTATCTCTTTGGGTAATACCTGCCAAAAGAACAAGACTACTAAGCATGAGAATATCTACAACACGCAAGCTGAATAGCCATGTGTCCATCTAGGCGGTACTCCAGTACTATTTACTTAGGTAATATGGTTCAAAGGGACATGACCAATATCTTTGATAATATTAACGAAATGTAAGCTGTGAATGCTCGTGAACACACAGTATGTCCTTTCACAGATGGTAAAATCTTTTTAGGTAATACCAGTCAAAGGGACAAGGACTACTAAGTCTGAAAATATTTGTGTTAAGCTATCAGAGTTATAGTAGACACCTGTAAACAGCATAATCTGAAAGAAACTGTGTAATAGAAATCCAGGTGGAAAAGTAAATGAAAGGTGAATATACATATACACAGCTTGCACCCCCCCCCCCCCCCCAAAGGTGAAGGCAAGAGCACTAAGTTTAAAAATATTTACGATAAGTCAAGTTTTCCGAGTTACCATTATACCTTATCAGCAAGGCCTGCAATGGTTTGAAAAAAATATTCAAAGTATGATGTATAAGAAGCTCATATGTCTGTATGTCCCCCTGGGCGGTATTACTTCTTAGGGTAATACCGACTAGAGGGACAAGACAACCTAGTTACACATAAAACGGAACAGACTTGTGACAAAGGATCCATTATTTCTAAGACAATGTCTTAATCGCAAAAAACACGGTTTTTAAATAAAGATTTCAATTCTTACAAGACCCTCACAAGCTTACCGTTTCAGTTTCTTAATTTGGAGTACTTGAGCTAATTTAGCGTCGGCTAACAGAAGTTTTTTTCGAAGACATTGAACAGTTCGACGCCAATTTCATGTTTAAACAAGCACTGTACATGAATGGGGTGAAGTGTACAGTAAAAACCTTGTTTCTCGGCCTCTTTAATGCCTGCTTTGAATGCTCAGTCCGCCATATTGGATATTTGCCGAGAATTTTCCGAAAGCCGGCCGAATCGGAAAGTCGTTCCTAGTACTCCTCGGCTGTCCTTCTGGACGGTATTATTTAGGCACAACCGTGTGCCAGGGTCTTCTCCCGAGCCGCCGCCATATTGAAAAGCGAGAAGACCCTGGGGACGAGGTTGGGCCAGGGGTTTCTCATTCTCATCCCCAGAGCTACGCGGCTTTTTTTAAATTACGTCTCTTGTAGCTCTGGTAACGGCCAAAAATTTATTTTTTTTGATTGGCCGATTCAAACTGTATGCGCAATAACGTAAAAATTTTTTGGCTTCCACGCATAACGTTTTATTTCCGATTGAATTAATCACGGCATTAATTAATATATTGACTGATCAATTTCCACGCAAAGAATGCGGCTTAGGGCAGGTTAAGCGACCAAATTTTGAATTCAAAGTGTTGAGATTGTCGCTAAATGCCAGCGATTCTTTCCTCGCTACAGCATTTTCTACAAAACTACAGCTTGTCCATAAATAAACTTACATGTAACTGTCTCATCAACTTTTGTAATGACCTTTTGATGTCGATGTTTAAAAACTTGGGCGCCAAATGCTTCTGGAAATTGTCGATGGGGTAAAATGTAATACAGCAGAATTCTCAGCAGAATCTCAGCAGAATTATAATCTGAGATCGACACGCGCCTTTGCTGCGCCTGTCTACAAGACAAACAGGTTCAGAGACAGTTTCATAATTAGCCACTGCATGTAATATATTTTAAATTGTCGTCATATATTTTTATTGTAAATAATTTATTCACGTAATTCAGTCATTTGACTGCAAAGTGTATTTTATTAATGAACGGTCTGTCTATCACAGTATAGCGTTTAGGGGTGGCGAAACGATAAGTACACAGTTGACATTCTCATACAACAGAAACCAGACGAATGTAATGAAATAACTGTACAATTCAATGTAACGCAAATGCAATAATATTATACCTTTAATCAGGCAAGATACAAATCCAAAACCCGTGAACAAAATACAGGGGCAATCGTTCTTCTGAACAACTACGGCACGAAAGGCAGCTTCTTAACTTTGTTCCTTTTAAAGCAGGTTTTCCGCTAATTGCAGGAGATTAAGAGGGTCCCGAACAGCTTTTAGTCGATCCATAAAGCACCACGACTCGATCGATAGGAATTCAAATTTCTCAGTTGTTGTCAGAATTGTCATGTCCAGAGCTCCACGGACGAGAACGGAGCAGGCGCAATAGCACCTTAACGAATTGGACATGCGCTACCGGATGTCGTGAATTTCACGACATCCGGTAATGGCTGATACCCGAGCCCTACGATCCCACCGCTGACAGAACAGATCGTAGGCTCTGGGAACGAGAATGGGGGTTTCTCCGACCCGCCATTTTGAATGGGGAGAAGGCCCTGGGGACTAGGTTGAGACAACACAAAAACATGGGAGCATGTTCGTAGTTTTCTTGTAAAGTTGTTCCGCAAAATGGATTTCGCACTTTCAAATGAAACCAGACATGCCAAATTTATGAACGAAAACTTGGTCGCTAACAAGAGCAAACAAACTTTTCAGACTTTTAGAATAATAAATCGTTGAAAACCTAGCATAAGGTGAATGGGTTTGTATAATAAGCCAAATAGCTGGTAACAAAAAGTACTTAAAGGGAGCTATCACCTTTTATTTAAAAACACATCTGCATCGATGGAAGCCTGAAGATAATGATCCAGTTCTGCTAAAAATGTTTTTTAGTGCACGGAAACTAATATTAAGTGTCTTTGACTTTCGATTAAAAGATTGAAAGACTTTGCATTGTTCGGATCTAAATTGGTTCCAGCTTACAAAAGTCTTTAACTCTACTCATGCGGTTAGGGAGCGAACATAAGGCTGGTTAGCCCTGCTCATTTGAATGAGAACAAGGTTGTTCGTTACCAGAAAACTCCTTTCAGTGATAAAACTTTCACTTTATTTTTCGCACAAATTGAATATAGTCATTGTGAAGTCCTGATTTAGGTAGAGATCTACTTATGAATAAAACAAATCTGAAAAGTTACTGGATTCATCACTTGCTTGGAAACAGTGTGGAAAGTTTGCACAAGGAAACCAAAAAGGAATTATCCGGCTGTCAAGCTGTGAGTGCCATTTGTTCTTTCTCGTTTTCATGTGTTGTGTCAAGGCATCAGATATGTTTGCTAGAAGCTCACTGTGTTCAGTGTTTGGTAAAGGTGACATCTCTCCTGGATCAATTTCAACATTGAACAGCAATGGTGGATCAAAATATTGCACAGTCCCGTCCTCTGGATTAAAACAATAACAAATTAATCGGCATGAAAGTCTACTAGGCTGAATTTCAAACTAACTTTAAATCTTTATTGAGAGGAGAAGCCTCCATAATTGCACCTTTCAATAAAATGCAAACTCTCATCTTCAAAACCCAACTAGCGATCGTCTTTGTTGACTGCTGTACATCAATAATTACATCAGCATCTATCAAACCACGAAAACAGAAACTGACAAAGTGGATTGAAATCCACCAATCATAGCGCAAGAACTTGACCTTTTAACCACGTTCAGTCATACTTTTGAAGGAAGACCCACACGATGATTGATGACAATGAAAAATGTAACTTTTGAGTGAGTCTTAGTGTGTTACTGAAAGGCCAGTAAGTGGCAACCCACTTTTGAGTAGTCAGTTGCCAGTCTCACAAAAATGTAATCATAATTATAAGATACTATAAACAAAACCTTTATTACACTACCACCTCTATTATGTGGCTACCTCCTTTTGTGCTGTCCCATCAAGTGATTTCTTAATGCAGAGACTGGCATTTTTTTCCCTAAGTGAAGCCTACCCTTCAATTTTGAGGATTATTGGCTAGAGTCAGCGAATAGAAAATAGATAGAATAAAATTTTAAGGAAACAAGTAATCGTTTTGGATGATATTCTATTCAATTACTGTCATGAAGCAATTGTGGGACACAGCATTGTCTAATATTAATCACTGCCATTAGGCAAATTTCTCACCTTTGGTATCAAAATATACAACTTTATAAGGTCCAGTTGTTATGGCTGCTGGCTTGGTAACCTCCACGTAATGGAAAATATGTTCATGTTGGGATTCTTCTGATGTGCTGAACATAACAGGCAACAAACTTTTGCCATCAGACCGCAGTGCATCAGCACTGTGATTCAATAACTCCAGCACAGTTGACATCATGTCCAGAACTGTCACAGGAGTACTGATAACTTGTTTCTCGTTGATTTGTCCGGTCCACCTTATCAATGCTGGCACCCGGATGGCTTGTTCCCAAATATCACCCCTGCTGCTTCCTAGATCGGCATAACACAATTCACATGTGAGGTCACAGAGTTACAATGCAGCAAATTAAAGATGCTGTTAAGGATGATGCCTCCTTTGGTTATTACGCAAAATGTTCTGCGCATCTCTGGTCTTGTCCGAGATATTCAAGTTTTTTAGGGAATTTGCCTTCTAATACAAAGGTATTTTTGCGTGGTTTATGACTATGTGGAAAAAGCAGATCTTAGCAAGGGCTATCAGAATCCAAAAAGAAAATTGGGTGTAACCACCCATTTTTCAGAGATAATCGAGCTTAAATTTGGAAAGAAATTGCCATACATTCTTTGTATTTTAAAGCTTTTTTTAGAATTATGGCTGCTTAATTAACTCTAAAAATGTATGGTTACCCACAGTTTTCTTTTTAGATTCCAATAACCCTTGTTAAGGTCTGCTTTTTGCCTATAGTCATAATCTTTGCAAAAATACGTCTGTATTTAAGGAGGTACCGTCCTTTAATTGATTAATTAATAATAATAATAATAATAATAATATGAATTTATTTAACTTTTTACAATTTTACAATTTAAATTGTAAAATACATCAGAAAAATGCAAGTGTACAGTAACCCTCCTCCAGTTAAACCTTGCTAGATCCTATGCCCTAGGGATGCCCTAGCGAGGTTGGAGTCCCAGGTCCCGGGAGGTGGGGGAGATACTCAAGTATATTAGTGTTGTGGAGGTACAAAGACCTTTTTGGGGTTTTTGGGACTTTTTTGAGTTACAAATTTTCTGGTTTGACTTATTTGGGTAGAAGATTTTGGCAGGAATTTTTTAAGGGTTGATAAAAAGTGTGCATATCCTCAAGGTTCTCAACTTTAGGTCAAACATTTGCATCAACTCCATTCACAAATTAAAGAAAGAAAGCTGTAAGCATAAACTATCTTGGACTCTTTAGTTTCTTCTGTGTGGATAAAAGGGAATTTTTGAGGTCCAGGTTTAGCGTAATGGGACTTTTTTGAGTATAAAAATTTGGCCTTACCCCCTCCCCCCATCACTTTATACCTGAGTACCCCCTGGGGTTGGGTGTCAGGGGAGTGGGGTTCCTATATAACAGTGATGTGGTCGCCATTGGACTTTTGAAAGGAAATCCTCAAAAATAACCAGAATCTTGTTTTGTGGCTGTGCATTCAATTCATTTTCAACCCAGGAGCTACCAATAATTCTGACACGTAATGACTTCTCTTGTGAATGATCTATTTCTGGCTTTTACCCTTAAGATATCAAGATAATTGTAGCAGTGGTTAGTCAAGATTTTATCTTCCTAAGTAGCCTCTAGCAACAAATTTTAACCTCTTAAAGGTACCATGAGCACCTTTCATCACTTTTTTTTTATAGGATTCTGGGGTGGGGGGTCACTTAAAATAAAAGTGATGAAGAGGGACAAATAATACATAATATACACCAAACAACTTCCTCCTAAGGCTAAAAGTAAGGTTCAAATACTACCCAATGTAAGAAAACAAAACCCAAAAAATGCACGTCTTCCCCAAAACACCAGGGATTGGATACACCTTATCTTTAACATGTTGATGTACATGTAAACTGTGCATTTTTTTCAATGCCTTTATTTTAATTAATGTCTATCGTGAATTTGCAAACCTAAAAAGTCATTTGCATCTCACTATTGGACAATTTCACTTTTAAAACATGTCAATACCACTTCTCATCAGGTTGTCAAAAAATTTAAACCTTTCATGAGGTACTAAGTGAGGAACAAACAACATTTAAAGCAGCTAGTACTATCTACTTACCTCTTTTGAAGACAGCATCTTCATCATCATTCTGAGTAATGGTACAGCTATCACAAGATTCTTCCACATGATGCCCAGTAGCAGAGGTGAATAGAATTAAAGTGTTGTTGTCAATGTCATGTTCTCTCAGTGATCTCATTATCCTTCCAACACTCCAATCCAGCTCTCTTAGAGCAGAAGAATAAGTACTTTGTGTTGAATTAGAAAACAGCCGTGAAGCAAACACTGGGTGATTAAGGTTCATAAAACTGACAAATAAGAAGAATGGTTTACTTGAAGCTGATGATGCCTCCAAGAAACTTACAGCACTCCTAGTAAACCGTAATGTCATATTTTCTACAGTGTAGGGCTGTTCAATGATGTTGTTATTCTTGTATAGAACACAGCTCCGTATTTGAATTAAATCAATCGTGTAGTGAATCACATCATGCAGTATACTACTGTAAAATATAAAAGCTATAATAATTGTGAAAACAGTCATCATATTTAACGCACGTCCGTTATACCAAACGATGAAAGCAACAACAGGTAGAGTATAAAGAAACGGACCAAAAAATGAACACACGGATTCCCACGTATACTGCGAATCTGACTTCATTCTGTAACTTTCCGTGCAGTGATCTTTGTGCGCTGAAGGCACGCCATACCATGAGTCAAATCCATGACTAAGAGGCAGATATTGTCCGTTTCTGCCGACTCCAAGTCCCCACAAACCAACAAAGCTGGTGACATAACCTTTTGATTTCAAAACTTTTGCTAAAGTTATTTCGTGGGGCTGCAAGCCTCCGGTGGACGCCAAAGAAGGTATTTCCTTGAAAGAGAGAAACTTGCTTTTTACAATTCCAGTTCGAGGTGGTAATAGTCCCGTTAAGATGGAAGCCAACGAAGAAATCCTTGAAGATTGTGTGTACCAACGGGTGAATGTGACACCTTCCAGGGCCAACCGATCAATGTTCGGAGTTTGCTGAGAAATATTGTCATAATTGCTCAAGTCTCCAATAGAGAGATTATCAGTCATGAAGATGATTATATTTGGGCTGCCACTGAGTGAGTTGTTAAAGGAAAAACAAAGGTAAAACCACTGTGAGAGAATGATAAATGTTTGTTTAGTTGCCGCCATCTTGGATCTGACCAATTACGCTGTACCTAGCTTTTTGAAATCGCGGGCACATAACAAGTTCCAGATTTCCCTCGGCCAAGTACTATTGTCTTCCCTGCTACAGAGGTCTCTCACGAGGAGACCTCTGCTACGCTCATTGAAAAGGTCTTTCACACGTTATGCAAGTTCGATGTGCTTTTGTATTGACTCATAGATTGAGCTGCGAGCGAAAACAATGCCTGGCGCTTAGATCTTAATTTTCGAGGTCTTAGTTTTCGAGGTCTTAGCTTTCGAGGTCTTAGGTCTTATATTTGGTCTTAGGTCTTAGCTTTCTAAACTACCGACCTCTGCTAGCAGGGAAGCTATTGTCGTCCTTTTATCCCCTCTGTTCTATCTTTTTATATATCTGCATTTTCCTTTTCTTTTTGGTGTTTCTCTTGCGTGTGAGGATAAGGCTGTTCAACCATATTATGTTGGCCTTTTAATTTTATGCTTTCAGTATTCTTGTCCCGCCAATCGTTTCCGTTTCCCGCGAATTTTTTTAAATCTGAATATGCCGTGTGTGCCTGGGCGCGTGTTATGCTGTGGTTTTTTACAGTTCTCTTGGCAGCGTCTTGGCGGTTATCGACAATAATTATTATAATTAGAATGGGTGGCAAAAATCAAGAGTTGCCGTAAAACATGTACGCTCAAGTTTTGCTCTTGATAGTAAATCGCGGGCCACTTAGCTTTTTAGTTTTGTTCTCAGAAGGTCTGTGTTCACTCACCCAAAGAGAACTTGTTTCACTTCAGATATTCTCAAGCTTGTATCTGGCACGTGCCACAGTGCTTTGAGATCGGGTGTCCGGCGCAAATGTTCGCATGAACAAGAAGTAAGGTTAAGTGGTGCAGTTTATATAACGATGGGGTATGCATATAGCCTAAGAGATGAAACAAAATGAGAATTTGTATCACTATTAAGATGAATTGGTTAGTCATTTTAATTTTTGTTCTATAACAAGGAAACTCTTGTGAAGAACACACATCAACGAATTCAGATACCGCGGCTCTTTTTCGGCGGTCAAAACAAAATTACCATACCAAAACTTGGCGGGAAAGTTCAGTCTTAATGGCAACGAGCGCATGAAAAATTAAAGTTTCGCTCCAGTAACTGTGAAGAGTCTCAAAAGTATCAAGCACAGCGATTATCATAATTACAATTGGCGGGAAAAGACTGAACTAGTCGAATTAACTCAAAAAGTGTGTTTAGTTTTTTTCTCTAGTAAATCTTAAATAAAACCACAAGTTAATTACCTAAACTGGACAAAATTCAAGTTCATTGTAAGCTGGGCAGAAGCGGTGCAGTAATTCAACTCTGACCCAGGTCAGATATTAGTGTTAAAGGTGATATTTCTTTAATGCTAATTCTATATCACTATAATTTGTGGTCTACTGAAATGGGTCGTTTGGTCTCTGATTCTTGTTCTGTGATGCCAAAGGGTGAGAGAGTTTGATTCCTGACCCCAGACACGTCACCCAACTTTTTCTGGTTCTATTCACACAAGCAAACTCCATTTAAAGCAGTGTTGACTGCCGCAAACCACACGAGAAGTGCTCTTCTGTTTGGCGGTGGAAATGCTAGTTATCATAATTACAACTGGAGGGAAAAATGCGGGTAATTATTTGTCGCAAACAGTCTGACAAGTTTCGCTCCAGTTAACCCAAAAGACTTCCGATTACCACAGATTTCAATAGCCTATTATACCAAGAAAAACTGATTCGTCATCAATGTCAAAGTATTTGGTTTGTTTATATCAATGTTGACAAAGGCACAGAAAGATTGATCAAAATGTGACAGATAACGTCATATAGTTTAGAAACAACTGTACTGTGTAAAAGAAACAGAGCGTAAAACTGACTCATTGGGGGGACTGCATTAATCAAAATAGCTTATTTAATACTTGATTCCACCTGAGAAGAGTAGTTCGTTTGTTGAGCTTGAAGAGATAACACCTCCCGAAAGGTAAGTCTATTAGCTTCTATTCTTTCTATTGAGACTAGTCAATCTTTCACGATAATCTGCCGAATAGAAATTTCTGCAAACCATAATTGAATATTTCTTTGTATGCTTTTTCGGCCTTTTCTGTTTCTCTTTAGACATTAAAGAGTCTAGAATACTGTTGTGTTGTTTCTTTGGCTGCGCGCGCGCTAAAATGCTTAAGGCGAACCCGCGCAAACTTTTCGCGGTTTCTTGAAAAATAGCTATCTTAAGAGTTATCTCAAGAGCATTTAATCGCGAGTTTTAATTTTTTAAACTCAAAACCAAGATAGGTTAAGAGGCCCCAATGTGTTAATTTTTCTGATTGACATTCGATGACTTTTCTGCCTTCTTTTTCCAATTCACAACTCTTCGACGATTTACCACTTGGTAAGAAGAAACAGTTCAATGTAAACGTCAACATAAATCATGTTGTGAGTAAACGGAGCAAATTCCATTACATTGAAATGAATTTGCCAGTCAAAATAACGCCGGTTTTGTTGAAGTTTCAAGGCGAACCACAAACAGGAATCCGCAATAAAAATCACTATGCTTAAGACTGCAATCTCGAAAAAAGTTCAGTGAACTCAGTAAGCGCAAAAAACCTGAAAAGCTGTTTTAACTTTTTCTAGAATTCGAAAACTGATCGTGTGAACTGAAAAGGAAATGACAGCAGGCACCAAATCCGAAAACACGATCTTTGCAAAATGGTTAAAACAAGATAACTGAAAATCTTTGCGTCCCGCCAATTTAGACTTGATAGTAACGAATTCTTGGGATTGTTTGTTCCTGCGAGACAATTATCATAATTATACAATCCGCTGGTAGTAAATTATAGGCAGTGCATGTTCACATAGACTACTACCTGCGCGTCTGTGTGCCCAAGATGAAAAATTGCTGTTTTGGTCGCAAAAGGCAAAATATTGCATGGTCATTTGATTAAAATTGATTTGCACTTGTTATAGAGAAAAGTAAACCGTAATTGGCGGGAAATCTGTATTGTGTTTCGCTCGGGTAGCTAAATCGAAGTTCCTTGATAGACGATAAAGAGACGAATGCCGTTACTCGCCGAAGCAACTTAAGTTGCTGAATTTGATTGTAAAAGTTTCCTAAAAAATCCGAAAATGAGTGCATTTGTACTACAGAAAAATAATTTTCCCATTATAATTACAAGGAGTACACTTGACGGGAGAGAAACAGTTTTGCAATGAGTAATGTTTTCTGCATCAGAAGATCATAGAAATTGTTTATGCATCTTAAGTTTATTGGCTATAATTCGTTAGTTACCCTAATGTCTCTTATTTTAGAGAAATTTAGAACTCGCGAGGAAGAGTCCAAAAGTGGCTTGTAAATTTCGCAGGTAAAATTATTGCGATATCTACAGTGCATATTCGATGAGCTAGGAGCAAAAGCTGAGAGAAGAGCAAATCTTCCAGTCGAAAAATAAAGTTTTGCTTTTGATGACACGTCCAATTAAACAAAAAGCAGATTTTTGTTTGTTTGTTTGTTTGTTTCATCATTACGTTTGTTAACCATTTCCAGAAATGGTTAACAAAAGGGCGCTCAGGATTGTTCTAGACGAGAAGTCTCTGCACTACCAGGAGCTATTGAACAAGTTTAATTCTAGTGATCTGTACAGTATCAGATGCCAAGACATGATGAAAACAGTTTTTAAGACAATCCAGTTCGAAACGATGCCAAAGTACATGCGTGGTCTCTTTCAAATGAGAAATACTGAACGCAACTTACGAGGATCAAGAAAACTTGTTATCCCATACGGTAACACAACCACTTATGGTCTTCATTCCTTCAGATACACTACTGCAAACATGTGGAACAGACTAACAGAGGACCTGAGGTCACTAACGTCCTTGAATGAGTTCAAAACTAAAATATGCCAAATTTCTTTCGAACATCAATGCAATTGTTACCTATGTAAATAGTAGTTTAATGTACTGTATATAATATATGATTTTATTTTTATTTTTATTATTAATACTATTTTATTTATTTATTTATTTTTTTCTTCGTCTTTTCCTCCTCGGAGAAATTAGCTATACAGCTACCCTTGTAAATCCGAGGTGAAATAAAGGTGATGTTATGATGTTTGTACCTCTAAAAAAAGGCGAGAGGTATGGAGGGAGGGTATCCTTCATTTGTTCATTGCTATGGGTTAATTTTCGCGGTTTAAGTTTTGTGATTAAGAAACGATGAACGAAAATAAAACCCGCGCAGAAAAAAATACATTGAGATAGGCAAGTAAGACTAACGGAATCGATGATGTGTTTTGTGCATGTTACAGATTACTCCGGTGTTAATTT
Source organism: Siderastrea radians (assembly GCA_964017195.1). NCBI lineage: Eukaryota > Metazoa > Cnidaria > Anthozoa > Scleractinia > Rhizangiidae > Siderastrea > Siderastrea radians. The sequence continues at coordinate 49,550,690 of OZ024892.1, read as the reverse complement.
TGCTGCTATAAACCATGAAGACCGCTTTCCTTGTTATCGTGCTGGCTGTTATGATTATGTCTGTGACGTCACGACGTCTTTCTTTGAACGGTACGTTATTTTTAGTTGGACTTAGCTATGTTATTGGCCTGATGTGAGTGTCTTATTGTTGTGGGCGGGGGGGGGGGGGAATTCCGATTTTTTCTGTATACTTTTTTAAAAGCCATTCACTGTAAATGTAGCTGTTTTAATGGAGCAGTTTTGGGGGCGAACGTGCTCGTGAGCAAGGCTCACCTTCGTCGTGAAAAACTGTGTTTGTATCGTTGTTTGTTTTGTGATCTTTACGCACTATATATCTCAAATGTCTGGCTAACTTGTGGTTCAGCTCCGATGCAGGGACGCCTATGTCATAGGGTACCCGGGTTCAAAACATAGCAGAGTCTCCACGTAGCAGTTAAATTTACCGGTTTGGAGGATTTTTAGTTGTTGGCTGCACCAATAGTTTTCAAGTTTAGTTTTAATTTTCGGCTTTCATGAAACCAAAAGGTAAGACAAAACTAGTTTTTTTTGCATAGCGAAGAATTTTTCAGGGTTGGAAAACTTGTTACCCGGGTTAGCCTTAACAGCATGGACATAATAATAATAATAATGATGATGATGATGATGTTGAGAGCCTCGCAATTTTTTCTTACGATGATGATTATGTTTATATTAAGTATAATTGCTCAGGTGATTATAGAGACGAGCACACTGATTGGTCGAGAATTACGTCATATCTTTGCCATAATCATCTCGCGCGAGGTGATCATAATACTGAAGCACTAATTTTCAGAATGCCCACCGCGCGATTTTTGATGTTTCTGGAGAAAAGAAAAAAGAAATGCATTTGGTCTGATAATCACCTGAGCAATTATACTAAAACAAGCTCAGCGTATATTTTGGAATAATCCCCTTGACTTAGTGTCGGGGATTATTCCACAATATTCACTTCGACTTCGACGAATAATTAACAATTATTCGCCTCAGGCTCAGTAAATATTCGCCAATATTTACTTAGGCTGAGGTTAATAATTGTTTTAGTATAATTTTGAGATGTGGACATCAAAAGGTAAAAAAGGCGAGCTAAAACTTGACAAACAACAAACGAAAAAAAGTAACATAGCTTAGCAGCCGCGCCTTGAAATGTTATATTCACCGGGTAGCGCGGTGAATGCGGTGAATATAGCATAAAAATTATACTAACTGTTAATTAAAAACATAAAGCGCTACTTACTAAGCTCTGATATTGATTTTCAGATCTCTTTGCAGAACGTGCAGAGCGTTACGGCACCAAGTCCGACTTTCGCAGATTCAATGATCCAGCTGACTGTGGAGGGTGCTTTGAGAACTGTTTCATTCCCGGCGACGACCAGGAACAGATAAACACTTGTATCTCGGAATGCAAGTGTTAATTGTTCAAACTAGACCTGGTGCTCAGGCCCTGCCAGCTAAAATGGAACTGACGGCTCTGGAGACAAATGAAAATTGCACCAGCGTTGATTTCATTAATCTTAACTAAAACAAGGCTGCATTTAATAATTGTCACATTTTATGATAACTAGTGTCGCTTATAGTAACTAGCTCTGCTTATCGCAGGCTTTAAGGGAATGTTGTATCAATTGGGATTATAATAACCAGGGTTTAAATTGTAATAAAACTCTGCATTGTCACATTTTGAAATGGTTGTTTGCTTGTTACCTCCGAACGACTTTTCATGATATCTTTCTATTTTGATCTAGTTTATCTTATTTAACTCCGGTATCGTCCAATACTGACCGTGTGGTTTTTCACGACCCAGAAAATAAAGCTGATTGTGAATCATTCGATTTCAGTTCCCGTAAATACAAGATATTACTAAGAAAAGCACGACGTTTTATCCTTTTTCCCAAAGCACATGAGCAAATTTTCTCAGAAGAATTTTCTTTGGCAAATGATTTGACCGTGTGTACGAGTGTTGATTGTTTTGGCTCTGTTTTTATTTAGTTTTAATCATTTTAAAAAGTCCTAAACATCGCCTTTAGAAAACATCCATTTAAAAGCATTTTTGTATGCACTATATGCAAGCATCTTCTCAAAGAGACCTGTCTGGGGGATATCCCAGATCCTCCCTATTGGGTTGTTAGCACCCAGGTACGCTAACTGGCCTGCCGAATATTTGTGAGGGAACTTCAGTAATAATAGGGAGGTTAACCAAACAAGACGGCGACAGCTATTAAACGAGAATGTCACAAAACAAAAGCTTTAATTAGCAAAACAATGACTCTGCACGTGCGTTATACTTTTTGGTACATTTCTTTGCCGTTTTGTGCGCAACCTGACTCTGTGTGCAACTACAACGTGGAATGACGAAGTTCAAAGTTTTGTGTAGGACGTTAACACATGACAGTGGATTTCTTTTTCCTCTCTGAACTATAACGCAGGCCTTAAAAATTCAGCTCCTGGATAGTTCAGCTACATTAGACAGATTAAACGAATCGCAACAATCGGGAAGAAATGTCAAAGATTGTAAAATCTTGTTTTGATTTCTTTGACTTGACCTGATGACGAAAAAAGGTGTCCGCAAAAGGGAAACAGAAGATTTCCCGTGATTAGCTCCTTAGGACACCCAGCGCGACAACGTCCTCGTCTCTTAACTCTCCATTAACTCATATCCAGCGTTGCTTCGTTTTTCTAGGCTTCCTGTGCACTCATGTTTCTCTGTGCGCACGGAAGGTGAAGTCCTACATGACCTATATGGATAGCTTTCATGAGCCTACGGGTGTACGGGTGAGAGTATTGATCAATAAACTTTAACGTGTCCCAAAGCGGAAGATGGGGGATCTCATGGGCGTGCTCAGGTGCTCAGAAACGGTGAAGGTTTGAGTAGGTGATTTACTTATCCCTGGAGGCTCCTTGGTTCTCTCAGGTCCTGCATGTATCTCCCTGGCTCTGAAAATGTGACAAATTGTTGTTAAAACATTTATGGATTTCATCGTTCTCCAAAATGTTTCCCATCTGCAAGCACAGGCAGGATTTTGTGCGGAAGCCATTTTCGACCCAGACCAGGAGCCCATTACCCGGAGCGTCCAACTTCCATACTGCTTCTGTGAAACGGCATTTTCACAAGTAAATTTATTTTTAGATAAGCTTTTCCCGCGTTTTGGTTGAAATAGCCAATCAAAAAGCGATTGCGTAATTAATAATAGACTGGGTACGAAATTACGACAACTCGTCTACGCTGGAAATAAACATAACGGATACCAGTGACTAGTGAGGAATCTTTATCGGAGTGTTCTGACAGTATTTCAAGCGATAATTTCAGTATTTACAAGGGAAGTAGTAGCTTAGATTTAATGAAGACGTCATCGGAAACAGTTATTTTCGCGGGAAAGGCTTATCTTAAAATAAACCTACTTGTAAAAACGCTGTTGCACGAATTTATGGCAGTTGGACGCTCCGGGTAGTGGGCTCCTGCCCAGACCTCTTTCTCTCATGCACAGTGAAGTTAAGCCCGAGGGCTCTGGGATCGAGAGTGCATGGAGCAGCAAAGATTCCTCGTTTACACACGCACTTATGCCTTTCAAAATATGTTCTAACTTTTAAACCTGTCACTGGTGAAGTCAATAAGTGTGGCCATTTAAATGAAAGTTATTGAGAAGTAAATACTATGCCGTAGTGCTGTTGATCATGCTGTTCAAGTTGCTCTGAATTTTGTGTCTGTGGATGAAATCCTAAACAGTCCAGAGCATTTCCACTTTTGGAAATGTGCGAAACAATAGCGTGACGTCACAACATGGCGGCTTTGAAATATCACCGAGTAGATTCAACTAAAAGTTTTAATTTGCATTTTTTCGAGCCTTTCCAGCCTGCTTTGCCCGTCTATTAGTAACGCAACGACCAAGACAGCATTGAAGAAGTGTTGTGCAGGATATTGTGGTAAATGGTGGCGAAATATGTGCTTAGGTGAGGTTCTACTTTCGATACACACATCAATTTTGCTTGTTTTCTCGAGCGCTTGTTCATCTTCAATTTACTATATCTCTCGTGAATATTTTTTTTAGGCTTTGAAAAAAATTCAGAGACATTCTATAGGTATTCTAGTTGTTTAGTGCGAAACCTGGCGATGGGCCGCGCTTTGTTTTGTGAATCAATTTGTGCGACCAAATGCCATTGCTCTGAACTAGTCTATTTGGGCGCCGAGTCTTTTCCTTCGTTTCAGGATGCATATCAGAGATCGTTGCAGGATATGTGCTGGACTGGTATGTATTGATAAGAGAACACGTGAGGTTTCTTTGTTTGAGTCAGAGTCCAAGGCTGTATGGAACGTCGATATCGGAAAAGACTCGGCCGAAATCCAGCCAGTCTATGGATTTGCTAAGACTTACTAACGACAGAAGGAAACATATGAATCTTCTAGAGAGGCTTACTAATACATGTTTGACTAAAGCAGCGTTCAGCCCTTTGTGTGGCCGGTTGCATAGCTGTAAAGAAGCTACAATTTCAATTTCTTGACTAAAGGGTTGTATGGATCAAACTCCGTGACGCGAAGCACACCATCTTGTAGCAGTATCACGACAAGCTGGGCCCGGCGTTTCAAACAATAATCTAGCGTTGCAGATAATATTTTTATCCTTTATCGTCGGAAATTCGTTCACGACAAGCTGAAAAACCTATCAAGGTCCTAACTTACCTAATATGCCACGAACGGCATAAAAAAAATACTTTGAGTTGCTCAGCAGACACAATCGGAACAATCACACCAAAGCCGCAGGAATCCAGAAAAAGATCAGATATGACCTTGATATGACCTTCAGTGTCATGCTTTATTTTGTGTTTATATCTACCATCGGTTGAGGGCAAATCGATGAAACTGTTTAAGACAGAGAATTGAGCTGCGAAATATGGATCTGTAAAGCTGTTCATGAGTTAATAAAAAGATTAGCTTACTCTGTTTTACTTGTGTTAATCATTTCATATGGCGGCAAATGTGTCCTAATATTTCAGGACGTATCTAATCGATATTTTCGATACTCGATAGAAATCGAATGTAATCGAATGTAATCGATCGTAATCGATACTAATCAATCGATTAATATCGGAAATCGATAGGAATCGATCACTAGCGTTCTTGTGATTATCGATTTTGATCGATTTCTGTAATTAGCTATCGATTTTATCGATTTGTTCGACAATGATCGAAAAAATACACAGTAGTCCAAAGTGAACTGATAAACATTCTCTTACACTGTATTTAAGATTGACTAAAGGATTTTTAATACATTTTGAAACTGAAAAGGATTAAAACACAAACAACACAACTGTTACGAAAATACCGTTTTCGCCTTTAAAGTCATGCTTGTTGTTACGATTTCTCGAGTCCTCTTCTCGTTCTGTTACACATTTCAACATTAACATCCTCCAAACTATAAACAAGGCAACCGTAACGCAGATTCACGAGTCCTTTTCTTGTCTTGTTTCTAATTTCAACATCAAAAACCTCCAAACTATGTCAAACAAAGCTATCTACACAGCATTTTAAGCTTGGCAAGGCGGATTTACAATGTCCAGGCCAGAAAGCATTTCTGAATTTACTTTGGCGAATAACCAGCAGGATAATAACTCCATCCAAAGACGAAAGAACTCAGTAACAAAGTATCTGACCAAACCTAGATACAAACTATAAACCATAACAATAAAGCAAACTACTTCTTGATAGAGAAGCACTTCCAAGTATAAGGTTACGAGCTCAAAAAGAAAGAGCAAGTGAAATAAAAGATGTAGAAGACGTTCTTTTCTCTCGTCATAATAAATCAAGGGGAACAAAGAGGCCTTGAATGTGCAGCCGTTATGCCAGTGTGATTGGTCTTCCGTATAGTCATTGTTACGATACGATGCAAAATGACTTGTGTCTTGTTGACAATGACTTTCTTGCAACCTTTCCCGGGCTTGGCGAACTTTCTCAATAAGGTGACGTTTCTTTTCACTTGCTCTATATGTAACGTTAAGGTCGTCAAGGACTTCTTTGAGAAGACATATAGACATATCTTCTGGTTCTCCCATTTTCTTTTTCTTTTTCTCTTCTTCTCTACGTCTTTCTTCTGCAAGTAAACGTTCCCTTTCAGCTATTTCGAGCTCGGGTAAAATATTCTCGAGATGTTCAGCGTTTACAGAAACTGGCCAAAGTCGAACCTCCGGTACTTCGTGAAAGGTTAACAAGTGCGAGCTACATTCAGTCCATAAAATCTCCTTCGTTTTAGACAATGACCACTTCCCTTCTTCTATCTTGGTTACTGAGAGCACCAAAAGGCAAACAGAAGATTTCAGTGTTTCTTCTTTTTTGTTTTGTTTTTTCCATTCGAATACTGGAACTTCGGACTTAGCTGACGTCTTACGCAGCATTCGCAAGACCAGGCCGCACTTTAGACCAATGCGTGGTACCCAAAACGCCGCAATGTCTTCAAGATAGAGGCCAGAATCGGTCTTATCTGGCGTGACAATTTTTTCCACTCGTTCATAGAAGTCGCTTCTTGAAACTGACATCCAACGAGACATTCTAGACGTTGAAGGTTGGTATACTTTTCCTTGATGAAGGGATAAAAATTCAGCAATGTGGTAAAATAACCCTTCGTACTCAACGTAATTTGGGCGCACTGTTTGTTCATTAAACAGAGAGGAACCTTCTTTGTATTGCGTTCTCCTTAACCGCTTTGAGGGTGGCTGTGCCTCAGATAGCTCTTCATCTAGAATGTTATAATCCGTTGCTTTTGCGGTTACTTGGTTGTTAAATATGTCTTTAACACTATCATGCGCTTTACATACAAATGCATAGTTTTCCCTTTCAAAATCAGATGCGAATTTAACTCCTAAACATGATTCGTGAAACCAATTGCCACACCCTGGGTAATCACAACCCAACCAGTGAGTATTTGCTGGTGCCCTGAAGTTCTTATCCATGTATTTGCATGCTCCCGATTGATATAAATGGCACTGACTCGGGTCGTCATCATCATCCTCGTCCTCTGGCAGTTCTGCTTGCGTAGTTTTGGATGTTTGGGCAGATGCAGCAATATCTGTCAGGCCATATGCAGAACTATGGCCGATTTCTTCGGCAACAGAGCACAAAATGTCACTTTCTGCATGTCTCTATCAGTTCCTCTACCCGCGATATAGAATCGAGTTCATCGGGCCCGAAACCAATATCCGTTAAAGTGGATTCCATTCCTGGATTCAAGTAGGTTATTTTACTGTACTGTGTATTCATTGGCAGATATTAAAGATGTTGTTTGAATAAGGAAGGTTGTCGTTTTTTGTGGTCAGCGGCTAACAAATCTAATACAAGTACTGCGTGCCTCCCCATAAGCGCTCGTCAAATACCCTTCTAAAGTCTCGGAGAACGGACGATAGTTTGCCAATTTCTTCATTAGTGACTCCGGATATTACATAGCCACAATTGTAGAGTACAAATGCACCATGAAATGCACGTAAAAGTAGTCCTTCGTTATTCAATACTCGTAAGTACACTAGTACACAGTAGTACAGCAAAGATCGAGTACGTAACGAGAGTACACAGCACCATAGCACTGCTGGGCTGAAATCTGCTGAAGTATTGCTTTTCAGCTTTACAGCGGTGATCCTGGTGAAAAAAAAGAAAAGTAGCTACCATTGGAGAAAGAAATAACATCATCTTTATTAACAAAGTGGATTCGAAGGTAACCTTGAAGGTAAGTGTTACGCAAGTTACGAGAAGATCAGATCACGTTTTTGATTATCGATTTCCATCGATGTGACCAAAAATTTGTGATTATCGATTTCAATCGATTAAATTGACTAATCAATCGACAAATATCGAGTACTATCGAGTATTATCGATTAATCGATTACATTTTCGATGATCGATTTCTATCGATTAGATACGTCCTGTAATATTTGTACTATTGCGCGACTACTGAAGCAAAATTCAAGCGCTATTCGCAATTCATTCCTGGCTAAAGAATATCGAATCCATGGTTCCCTTTTTGCACGCAACTTATCCAGGCCAGAAATAAACGTAAATAGATTTGCCTTCGCATAGTTTCCTTTTATTCATCTGAAACAGACGACCCGATCTGTTACAAACCGCAGCCCGCAGCGCAACCAGAAGAAAAATAAGCTCCATACAAGCGCTTGACAAGCGCTCATCGCAACTTATTCCTGGCTAAAAGATGTTTAAACCATGTTTCTGCAAGCAGCCAATCCCAGGTAGTAATAAACGTAGATATTGACTGTAAAAATTGCTGGATTGTTCCATTCAAATCTGAGAACTTCATCAACTATTATGAAATCTCATGAAAACAGGCCTCGCATCAGGTGACTCCAAAGTCGCGCTCTGATTGGATAATTGTTTGTTTTGGTCCGCCGATCAAAACATTTCCAAAAGTGGAAATGCTCTGGACTGCTAAAATGTGACTCTTTGTGGTCCTGATCTTGTACTTCGGATTCTCTGAATTTAATCCTAAATTATAAGTAACACCATTTAATTGAAAGCTACTGAGTAGCTCTTTGCTATTCCGCTGTAGAAGTATACTGTAAAAGTTAGTTTTACGTTTTAAGCCTGTTGATGAAATCCCAACGTGCGACCGACTATTTAAATGAAAGCTATCCAATATATTACTTTCCTTTGGTGCTATCTATTATGCTGTACAAGGTACTTTTATTTTGAGTCTGTGGATGAAAATCTAACTGTGACCATTCAAACGAGAGCCATTGAGCAGAATTTTCCAATGTCATGTCATGCGCACATGCATGCATACATAATAATTTGATAAAACAGATTGCTAAGGGCAAGGTCATTAATCTAGTGTGAACCTGTAACAAGCTTTTCTTTTTCCTTTTCCACATGTTAAATTCAAGTCTTAAGCCGACATATGAACTGAATTTTAGCCTAAACGCTTTCAGGTTTGACACATAGGCTGGGAGGAAGTACAACTGGAGATAATTGTTTAATATACGTGCTTTGTGCAAAACGTAATCGATTTTATTTAGACTAAGACTACAGCAATTTCTGTCGCTTAGCGCAATCATTAAAAGGCGATTCTATGTTAAGGGGAAGCATTTCACATTGGGCGATATATTCAAATTTTTGTTTAAATGATTGATACTCAATGTGCAACACAACGAAGAATATAATTCCTACTGGTTCTAATTTCGGAAAGGGCAATATCCAATTTTTTATTGGTTAACAACGCACGTCTGCAGAGAACATTAAACATTTTAATTTTGCGTGTTTTTTGTTCTTTAAAATTATCATTTTTGTTAATTTGGCATCTGGCTCACGTGAAACACACTATTCCAGTTAAAAGAGTGACGCACAAATTTCATTTGATATCAATTGAACTACGCACGTTGTCACAAATGGAAAGTTATAAATAATTTATCTGTTAAGAAGCAGTTCAAGACCCCCACCAACTAAGTGGGAACGCGAACAGGAGAGAACTAAAGACAAACAATATTCTCGCAGAATGGTGTATTTCTTGATTTAGATTGTCGCTAAGCCACCGCTAAAAATCCAGATGAGCAGCATGCCGAATAAAGATAGCGAGGTAACATGTATGATTATTATTGCTCCGAATTTTTGCCAGTGATTCAGTTTGTTTTGCAGCGCAGAAACCACAAAATGGGTTTATAGGACGACAATAATAATCTATCTGCTTTTGTAGTTCCTGGTTGTGTGTTTAAGTTTTCTTTTGTTGAACTCTTTACCTACAGAAACCGGAAAAAAAGTTATCCGAGGAACAAGTTGCTGGTAAGTTGCTAAACAAGCGGGGTTTGGCTGTTAAACTGCGAGCTACGAACACCAGCAAAAAAAAATATGCTTAGCATATTAAGCGACAATATTATCATGAAACTTTCAGCGCGTGATAAATTAAAGCGTATCTTTTATTCTCCTTGAGGCTGCGAAGCGAGCAGTTTGCTCAGTAAAACTCAGTGAAAGGGAGTCTTCCATAGATTTATTACCTGTGTTTGCGATGGGCTTTAAGAATGAGTCTATTATAGCGGCGAGGACTTTGAGCTTACGGAATAAACTTTTTCATCTGTCTTCAAAAGGACGGAGGAAAGGCTCAACAATAAAGCAATAATAAAAACTGAACCTTCTCCACTAATTTCCTGTGATAGACAAGGCAATGAAGATTTATTGAACGATGAATTTGGTGGCTTAATTTTTGCGGGGGATGCGCACAAATATAAAACAAGAAATTTATAATTTAACTGGGATGTGTTCACAGTGTTTAGGGCATAGCGACTGAATTGTATGCAAAACATCTTAGATCGGGAGTGATGTTTATTAAAACAATGCTCGATAGGCACCTGCTGCCAGCTTTCAGCTATTTGAAGTAAACGAATATATATAGAAGGTCTGCGTGCATCTAATTATTCACACTTTGGACAGCTTCGTACACCGAGTTAAAATTCGGTGCGCGCGGCCTAGATCCCTCTCGCCCTATAACTGTTTCAAAAATCTAGTTCTTCGGTTAAAATCAGTATCTGTGTGACTGCAGATCGAGAATAAATGCTCAAAACTGGTGTGCTAATTAGTAGGTTAATATCAACAAAACCATTAACATTGACGTAACCTTCGTGATGGTTTTATAGCTGAAGAGAATTATATAGTATTCTTCAGTGAGCTAGGATTCTTAGCCTATATAGCCATGCAAAACTTCAGATTTGCATCCCACGCGCAAGCTTAAAAATATTGTTCTTTCTTATATATAGGCTTTGCTTGAATGGTTTAAGCAGTTAGTAATACGGTACATAAAATTTAACATTGAAACGTAACCAACTGTTACACAATGACGATGCATTCTGTCTTTGAAACTTCTTTGAAAAGACTTTGATCGGGAGACAATTTCTACTGTAAAAAGTTGCACCAGAAATTGCGTAGCGTTTGCTGTCACTGATCAGTAAACATCTACCGTGGACTGCTGCAGATGCGCAAATGTGATTAACACCGTCATTGTTGTCTAGTCTCTCATAAACAATGACCTCGGAAAGTAAAATTTATGTATTTTCTCCTGTGCCTCGTTGAGTATTATCCGCCTTGTAGTCTATAAATTCGTACTGATTTTAATTTACGGAAACCTCAAAACAATATTTGAAACATGAGAACATCCAGTTTGCATCCCTCCTTTTTTGGACGAAATAAATTATGAAGAAGTAGAAGAAGAAAGCTATACTGACTAGAAACCTTGTCTGAAAATTTGAATCTTTTCTCAGGAAGTGGCTTTTATGAATGATAAATATGGTCTTTGCAGCTATGTAATCAACCTAGGCAGTTGCTAGGATCACGTCTATCATTCATATGTTTCATCCACAGTTCATTCACCGAAGTGGCCTTTGAACGTATTTTTCACAGTAGAATATAGAGGGGGGCATTGGGGGGTACCCAAACCCGCAAAACCGCGCAAAACATCGATAAAAACCGCAATACCGCATCGAAAATCGATGGAATACCGAAACTGCATTCGGAAAAGTCAAGTTATTTTTTACCATTAGCTGCATCTGGCCATATTGTCCATAATTACCTCAACTTCTAAGTAACCTTTCGCACGTTCATTAGTATTTTAAGTCAAATCCTTTCCAGTTTACATGAAAGAACACTTAGTAATGTATTTGCTCATAATGAATAAAAAAAGATCTAGACTCAGCTAGAGTGTTACACTTGTCGTCAAGCTGAACACAACAGTGAGGCAACTTTTGATTGGTTGTTAAAACTATGTATATGTACATTAACCTATAACAATCATTAACCATCATGTAACGCTTTCAGTCGCGCAGATAGCCTCAAATCATAAGCTGTTTCAGAAATGACCAGAAACAGGAATACCGGGAAAAATATTTCTTTCTACCGAATACCGTCGACTAAAACGGTTAAAAACCGCAAACCGAAGGTCTCAATAAAACCGCAATACCGCACTTTAAGATTCAAATTACCGAAATACCGCACAAAAAATTGCCCAAAATCGCATTATCGCAAACCCCAATGTCCCCCTCAATATAATTCACGTCCAGAATGTGTTCCATCTGTTTTAGAGAATCAATCTATGGGAACTGTTTAACGCTTTGTTATAGTGTTAAACACAGCTTTCAAACCTTCGGAACATGCGTTAATAAATTCGGTAAAAATTCACCGTGCACGTGGTCTATTGCGAATGCGCGAAAGACAGCGTGAACAGGAGCGTATAACTGGCTTTCAACTGAAAAAAATTTTTTTTTCCACCAAGAATCAGGCTTGATACTACTGTATTTGCACTTCAGATGTTTGAAAGTAAAAACAGTGAAAACAATAACGAGTCAGGCTCACGTTATGTAGTGTTATGATTTCGTAAGTAGACTTGCTTCAAGTGACTCGTTCCGTTGGTAGTGGAGAACGAGCGCGGTCGGTGCGCGTCAATCAAAATGGCGTAGCGCCTTGGTTCGCATTGCATCGCACGTAATACATGGACACATCCCGCGCACGTTTTACAATCGTCTCTGCGCACCTTCTTCTTCTTCTTCTTCTTGGGTGTTTTGGATAGTTTTATTTACTTGAATTTCTTAAATATAAGGGCGTTAGTTTAGAGCTTTTATTACAAAGGGCGACCTTCAACTGAACTCTGCAGTGTTATCTTCCACTTTTCCTAATTCATAATTCCTCGACTTTAACCAAGGGTTTGTGTTTTTTTCCAATTTTTACTTGACAGTTCAGTCGCGCGCGGTTACCGTGACCTACCCTGAAAGCAGAGGCTCTTCGTCGCCCTACGGTTACTTATTCGCCCGCCGGATCATAGGCGACCAAGAAACCTCTGCTTCCAGGGTAATCGTGACAACAAAGGAGACTCCTTTGTTGTTCGTGACCGTGATCAGAGATTGGAAAATTTCGCGCGCTCCCAAAACCAATCAGATTGCAGGATTCGCACGATACCTCCCGCTTGAGCACTTAGCAAAAACATTAATTTATTCGCACGGGATGCGGAATGTACTCTTCGTAAGAGTAAGTCTAAGAGGCCAAGATTTTCCATGACCGAATAGTCAAAGAAGTACGGCTGAGTTGAATATCACTCATAACAAGGAAACAAGGACGAACATGACTAGTACAGTCTACCAGGTTTAAGTAGAAACAAATCATTTCAATCTGAAAATAGTGATATAAGGGAGCTGTTCCATGTGGAGAACCGTTTTAAACTGGATTTCATGCAGGTGGTAGCTTATAGGAGACGGCAGCTCAGAGAGATTTAAACGCAACGCAATTGGAGGTTACAATCTTCTTCGAGTCCTACAGTTTCTAGACTTTGTTGGAAGAAAATGTTTATTATCTGTATCATACCAACACACTCTCGCCGACTGTTTTGTAAAGGAATCAGTAGAGACACCATGGAGACTTATTAATTTGGTTGAATTCTTGACGACAACTTCGAGCTGTTTAACTTAGGAAAGTTGACTCAATTGAACCTAATTATCCAATTATGCGCTTTGATTTTCATTTTGTTAACGGAAATTATTTGTTTTCGGTACCATAGCACCCACCGAATTTCCAAGGACGTTTTTGGAAATAAGATTGTATAGGAAATTTTTAATTAAAAATCATAGAATAAGGCTCGCAGCCACAAGCCTATTATTTTATTAAAGCAATTCGTTCGCCTGTGATAAGACGTAAAGATGAGTGAAGCGTCTAGCAAAAAGAAGTACGAAGGACAATCTTCTGGCCAAATTATTGCTGGTAAGGTTTTGCAAACTATATTACATCCAACTCTGATTAAGTTAATTTTATGTTTCTGATTTGTTTCTGAGTGGACATTGAATTAAATTTTCCGCTAAGTTTCTCACTATTCTCGATCGCTAATAATATGCTAAACCTGGAAACTGGAATTAAACGTTGACTTAAGTATTCGGTTAACTAAATATATAATGAACAAATTCTTTCCTTTTTTGTTAGTTCCGCGTCCTCTTTCACTGAATGCGTGACAAATAATTTTGTCCCATAATGAAATGAAAAAAAAGAAAAAAAGAAAAAAAAGAAGGAAACCAGAAATTAATTCTAATCAACTTAGCTTTCCAGTGTTAGCTACTGTTTAATAAATTTGCTTCAACGTTCAAAATTTTGTCTTATCATTGAATTTGTCATTCCTCATTTCTGATGCCATTCTGTTTGCCGAACTGAATTTTATGGAACATGACAAACGCTTTACAATTCGCTATTTTAACTAGTTTTAACCGCCATCAAAACGAACTCAATACCTTAATATTTAATTTATTAAGTCACCAATTTCGATTATTTTGGCAACGGTGGGTGGTGCAGTCGGTATTTTGGCAAGCATCTGTCGTCTTGACAATTACAGGAGTTTAGTCTGTGAACAGGCTTTGTATAGGATACACGGAAAAAGCGAGTCGTGTGCGTTTCGGAAACATTTCGATCCCCTTGCCATTTTCTTGCCTGTTCATAGGCTAGAGAAGTTGAGCTTAGGCCCTTGCTTCAACTCGACTTTGTTGTTGTTGGTTCGAATTCCATCTCTTGATCGAATCTAGGAAACTTTTCTTTACTTCGTGCGGTCCACATATCCTCACCAGGACTATGGCATGTCCAGTGGGAAATTAATGGGTTCACTTCAACACGTAAACGCACACTGCGGAGTTGAAATTATCTGAATTCTCACTTGTGTAACCAGTGATCTTTATTACGACGAATAACAGCCGGTAGTATTTACCCACGTTCTGCTCCCGTCTTGCCACGCCTAGCTCAGTCGGTGGGGCATCGGTGATCAAAATACGGTGGTAATGGTTTCGAATCCTACCGAGGTCTTAGAAAATATTAATTCTCTAATTTCTCAGGAGTCTTTTGCTAGTTTCTCATTATTTCGAGAATCTTTGCTGTCTAAGATTAACAAACGTATCATTTTCAAGTCTCATTTGGAACTGAGAATGTTGACGTTATGCCCTTGCTTTTGTTTACAAGTATCAGAATTCGCCGAGCGCGCGCGGGTTGCCTGGTGGTTAGCCTGTTGCCTTTTTGACCTGAATGTCGGCT
Source organism: Siderastrea radians (assembly GCA_964017195.1). NCBI lineage: Eukaryota > Metazoa > Cnidaria > Anthozoa > Scleractinia > Rhizangiidae > Siderastrea > Siderastrea radians. Next base: position 49,535,656 of record OZ024892.1, on the reverse strand, counting down.
TGTGTTTCTTCATTTAAGAAACATACCCACAAAATTGTTTTTCATTTTTCTGAGAAGAACAGCTGATGTTAAAATCAAAAGAAGCAATAAAATCAAGAAAACACCGTTTCGCTGTCCCCTTGACAGCACGTCAAGTTCGATTGCAAGTTGATGTGATGTCTCTATAAAATTGCCGTTGCGATAAAGATGTGATTAATTATGGGTGAAAAGGTGTAGAAAAAATTACGTACAATTAAGAAGGCATTTAAAAAAATTTGCCACAAATAGAACTTAACTGATTTTTCCTTTCCAAGTTTGTTCATATCATTTCTACTTTCATATTCTTTTCCTGTTCCTCTCTCTAGAGCTCCGAGAAGCATTCACTTTGTTCGATAAAGATGGCGGCGGATCCATCTCGTCATCTGAACTTGGTGCGGTAATCAGATCACTAGGACAAAACCCAACAGAGGATGAACTGAAAGAGATGATAGCCGAGGTGGATGAAGACGGTGTGATATGATTTAGTGTTTTACTTGTTTGAGGATACTATAAATTTCGTGAGTTAAGTTATGAGTTGGTGGTGGGTGTTATTTTCTTGGAGTCGAGTTTCTGGATGCTGAGGAGCAATTTCCCTAGCTAAAACCTAACATATGTATGAGCACTAACCGTTTAAAGTCCTAACTTTGCCTTAATACTAACTGCTTAAATTGGGGAGGATCGCCTTCAGGAATTTAGGTTTCAGGGAGGGGGTCAGACAAGACAACGCCTGTCTAATGATTATTGTAAACAATGTTTGGTGCCTTACAAATGTATAGATAATTCGAAATATTAATCTCACTATAAGATGGAAAACTAACAAGAGATAAAAGGGATAAGATAGAACCTAACAGCTTGCATTGTGTGGTCCCGTAGGCATGTCTACTTTACCTTACTTTTGACAGGAAATGGCGAGATAGACTTTGAAGAGTTTCTACAAATGATGTCCAAGAAAATTAAGGATACCGACACGGAGGAAGAAATTAGGGACGCATTCAAGATATTTGACAAGGATGGGAATGGATTGATAAGTGCAAATGAACTGAGACAAATTATGGCGAACCTCGGTGAAAAGCTCACAGACGAAGAACTGGACGAAATGATGAGGGAAGCAGATCTAAATGGGGACGGACAAATCGACTTCGAAGGTATATGTCATTGTAGGAAATCAACGTAAATTAGATTCGTGTAATATTTGTCGGACTTTAAATAAAGTGAAGCGTTAAGGTGGTAGTGAAAGCAAACTTGGTGAATTTTTGCTCTTTTTTCCAGCAAAAGAAACACTAGAACATTTACTCCAGAATGGTGTAATTTTGCAGAGCTAACATAGAATTGTATCTAGATCGTAAAAATAATTTCAGTTTTTCAAGTAATTCAAAGAATTTGTGGAATATAAGGAAACCGGTTAAGGGGAGAGGTGTAAGTGCAATTCCGACTGTACACCAATTCCACTATTTCAGTCATCTCACAAGCTGAATAAATTTATGCTACATCACCAATTATATGTTAAACATACGATAAATGCTCTTGGCTTTACCTGACCAATATCAGACATCAGTGATATATAAATAGAAGCAAAGTTTAACAAATTAAATGGGGTAAAATAATATTAATAATAATAATAATAATAATAATAATAATAATAATAATAACAATAATAATAACTTAATGTGTCCAGATACTTTAGAATACATGCTAATTGGAGACAGAGTAATTAAAACATAATTGTGTATCCAATAATATAATAATATAAGAAAATTGGTAATAATAATATTATTCTAAAAACATTGTTTTAAAATTGCTAATAATATTCTGTTAAAATCCTATGTCTATGATCTACAAAGGAAACAGTCTGATCCACATTCTTTACCAACTAAGGTTTAGAGATCCTTCTGCCTTATTAGCGTCTTAAAATGATTCAGACTGGTTACGTTTCTTATATCCCTAGGTAGGCGGCGCCATAGTGTCGGTCCAAGATACTTAATAGAGTGCTTTCCATTCGTCACCGTATTAAAGCGGGGTATAACAAAATCAGAATTCCTCAGGCTGTACTGATTCCTTTGTTGATAAAAAAGATCTGATATGTATGTAGGGCAAATGCCATGCTTGACTTTGAACATGAGAGTAACTACATCTTGAAGCCTACGATTATATAAAGTTGGTAACTTAGCTTAGCTTAGGAGCTCATCGTAAGAAGTACAACTATCTTTAAAAACTGCCCTTAGCCCCTTTTCCTGTAATCTCTCAAGTTTACGTTTGTCCAAAGACCTATTCTCTTGTGAAAATTGCAGTGAAAACTCATAGAATGGCTCTTCTTTCCATCAGTTGTCTCCAGGACGTGGGATTCGAATAGGAACAGTTATTTTATGAGGAGGGGACAATTAAAACTACCAAGAGAAAACTCCCGAAGGAAAGATGGGTCCAGTATGAAGACCCTGGGCCTCACCTATCAAGTTCTCTCATTGTAATTGCTTATCCCTCTCAACCTCGTTCCCAGGATCTCTCGTTTTCCCGTTCCCTGAATGAGACTGGATTCATCCCTCCTCCCTGGAATTTACTATAACCATTCGACATAAATGTTCTAATCTTTTCCTTTTGTCTTTTCGGCACATAGAATTCCGATTTCTAATGACGAAGTAAAGTTTCGGCGTTCAACTTCCTGTGATACATCGGGGAAATACCTATTTTGACGCGCCAATATTTTGGCAATTATTGCACTTGTCCAAAGACCATCGGTACAGACAGACAGAGAGCAACATGAAGGCAAAATAATGCTGACATCGTTTTGCAAGCACTGGAAAAGTGGCCTTAACAGTCAATTGTAAAAGAAGACAAGATCGACTATAATAAGCGGTTTAAAAAACCATGCATAATTGTGTACAGTTTTTAACGCCTATTGATATAATGTTCATAATTTATTAGTCCAAGTGTGGCTGAGTGCGTGTTAACAAGTGTTTCGCTTTCTACTTCAAAATGAAGTATTTTTGCAAATTATCGTTTGTTTTTTGACACGCTTAAGCTTATACTTTAGGTTTCGAAAATCACCAGTGATCTAAACAGGACACGTCTTTAGCATCTTATGTTACTGAATGTGTAAAAGAATTATTTTTATGCCAGGCTATACAATTGCATTTAATTTATAGTAAAGAAAGATAGTGAAATTTAACTTCTTTTTCAATTCAAATTTTACTTCCAATTATCTAATATATTTAATTGAATCATTGAATCGCTTAGATTAGCTTAATGCTTTTTTGGAAAAAGTGTGAAACGTTTGGATTTTAAATAACCCATTTTATAAAGTAGTATCATTCTAATTCTTTTCATAAAATGATTTATCAATATCATATTTCAGTTTCTCCTGTTTGCGGAGATTTTAGGGTCTGCGACGATATGAAGTTTCGGGCACATTATTTTGGCCTATATTCTGGCTATTCTCATGCCTGTTGAACATGATTCCGAAAACGGAATTTTATCTGAGGTCCCGAGTTCTCTGAACATTTCATAAGCCCAAAAGGAAAGCGCTCTTCATTTGAGTTCATCGCTTTAGGCTTCTTCATGTGTTATTAGTGTTATTTTTCGCGTGACACAACTATACATTTGCAGCTATTAAACAGATATCATTATGGTAAGCAGTCGTTCACGGAACGCTCTATTTCTTCAATAGCCCTTTTTTCATAAACGTTTCCTATTTGTTTTACGATACATCACAGGTAGCCCAAGCTCACTATGAGAGGAGCGCATATATTAACCTGTTCCATTTTGCATATGTTATTACCTCGGCAAAATATAAGAGTTTGTATGAAAAATGCAGCAAATACGCTTTAATTGCCATAAATGCGAAATAATTAACAATTATCCTGCGAAATCGCGCGGAATATCACCTGATACTTAGCCGACGAGGCCGTAGGCCGAGTTGGCTAAATCAGGGGATATTCCGCAAGATTGAGCAGGATAATTGTTTTATTATTCAACAAATTCCCATCAACTACCATTTTCAGAACGAGAAAAACTACGGCTCTATGATAAAAACGCTAAAAGCTAGCAACACATAAAGCTTAATAAAAATCAAAACAGAACTTCAAGAAATCGAAGTTTACTGCCGTTCACTTAAAAAGACTTATTTACAAACTCATGTTTGGAAATGACAAGACAAAGGAAAAAAAATACTGCTACCTTACCGAGAATAAGTCCTCTTCCTGTGAATTAAAATCTTTTCAACTTTCGTCTTTACAACTTTCCGTGAGCAAGTCTGCTGCTTCGTTCGCAAAAGCATTTTCTTGGTTGAGTTCTCACTATGAAAATTCCAAGTCAACCTCTGGATATCTTTGTGAGCTGAAGCAAACACTTGTTGACACTTTGAGAGCATTTAATGGTGGAAAGTTTCTTCCAGAGAGTTAAAATTTACGGAGAACACTGCTAAAACTGCCTCGCTTTTCAAAATGGCCGCCAAACTAGCAATGAAAGAAAATCTGCAGTGCACTTCCAAATATGGTCATTTACGTATATCGCAGGATATCTGTCATGTAAGATGACAGATATCGAGGGCTTCCTTACCATATATGGGCATAGTGACAATTTGTTGAATAATAATTCACAATAATAAATGGTTCACCTTGTTTCTGTGTTATATTACTTCTTATTTAATGACCTTTTGGGGTGATTTGAAGCGTTTTGAACGAGAATAAGTGTTCTTGATTATTTGTCCCTAACACTTGAAGGAGCTACGTCACGGATAACGCAACTTGAAAAAGCTGGCAAGTTTTTTCAAGTTTGTCATTCGTAATCAGTCTTAATCTCCCTCAGTCGTAACCATCCTTGTTTAGTTTTGGTTAATTATTACTGCTTTAGTGTTTTTCTAACTTAGGAAACTATTATTTTGAGGTTTCCGTTAATGAGAAAATAATTTTGTTAGATCAGAAAAATGAATGAAAACGCCGTGACATTGTTCCTTTAATAGCGAAGCGTAAGGTAACACTGTTAGCCGTCACGTGACCAATTCCAAAGTTATTTATTTGCTGTAAATCTCGAATTTTGGCACCTCTCTCCAAAATTCTTTAAGAGACCAATGGCCTTATATCGTGACAACAAATACATACCAAAAAAGTCCAACATTTGCGTCCTTTCCCTTATTATATCGAACCATCCGTGTGACGAACTGTTCGCGAATGCAAATTTCTGAGCTCTTTTCACTGGAAGACTTGCACAAACACAATAGGCGCTCAGGACACAAATATCCCGTGTATGAGAGGTGTATTTGACAAATTACATGCGAAATTTGAAAGTCGCACGTGAAGCGTGGTCGAAACGGCCGATTACTTTTTACTTTTAAAAGTTTAAAAACCCCTTGCTGATAATATTGAAAAAAAAGTCGAAATTTATTTACGTGCTACACATAATGACATTTCGAATATCAACCTTCAATACTATCAGAGAGTGTCAAAAAAGACGTCCGTTTAGCTTTTTAGTGTTCCAGATAAAATTACAAAAGTAAATGTGTTTTTTGTTGTTGAATTTATTTAACCACGTGTGGTATTTCCCGGTGAGGTCAAGATGCTAAAACTGGCGTAAATCACAAGTTCTGCATTTCGCACGCTTCACGTGCGATTTTTAAATTTCGCATGTAATTTGTCGAATACACCTCCCATACACAGGATATTGTTGTCCTGAGCGCCTTTTGTGCAAGTCTTCCAATGAAAAGATATCAGAAATTTGCATTCACGAACAGTTCGTCACACAGATGGTTCGATGTGGTGGAGAGATTGAAAATGGCGATTTGAAAGGGAATGGGAAAGAACGTGAGTGTTTGACTTTTTTGGTATGTATTTGTTGTTACGATATAAGGCCATTGGTCTCTTAAAGAATTTTGGAGAGAAGTGCCAAAATTCGAGATTTACAGCAAATAAATAACTTTGCACCGGTCACGTGACGGCCAACAGTGTGTTACCTTTCGCTTCGCTTATTAAGTGTTAGGGACAAATAATCAAGGACGCTTATTCTCGTTCAAAACGCTTCAAATCACCCCAAAAGACCATTAAATAGCAATTAATACAACACAGAAACAAGGTGAACCATTTGTTATTGTGAATTATTTCGCATTTATGGCAATTAAAGCGTATTTGCTGCATTTTTCATAGAAACTCTTATATTTTGCCGAGGTCATAATATATACAAAATGGAACAGGTTAATATATGCGCTCCTCTCATAGTTAGCTTGGGCTACCTGTGGATACATTCAATGGGAAACTCGAGGTAATTTCGGGCAATTTAACGGTTTCTGCCAGAAATTGCCTCGTATCCACGTTCAGTTATATTATAACTGCGAGAAAAGTAAAGAGTTATTGTTATCGCTGGCAGAATGATCAGTTAAAAAATGCCGCTTTCCATATGCATTTGCTTTGAAATATTAAAGTGTATATGACACGAAATTTTTTTCTTCGGTTTTTGAGAGTCTTATGTGTATAAAAAACGATACTTACCTTAAAACCTGCCTAAAAGTTTTAAAAACTTCTTTTTTCGCGGATAAAACACCCTATTTTTCACTTCAAAACTGTCCCGGGGACTGGGACCGAATTTACCGCATAGTGACGTCAATCAACTTGATTGCGTTCCCGCGAACGCAGTGTTTTTGTTACAAATCGCCTCAAAATGTTGACATTGTTCAGCAGTATCGGGGATCTTTTCGAAACTTCCAAGACCTTCAGTGAGAAAGAACAAGTAGGAGAAAAAATAGAGCAGTTTAACGTGTTATCAAACCAGACAACGACGAACATTTGCGATGTCTTCTCTTCTTACGTACTGTGGTGAGGATGTTGATCTCAAAGTCGAAGATTTATCCTGACTGTACATCAGTGGAAGCACCTCAGTTGCATACTTGTCCAATACTCCGACAAAACAGTATTGTTATGTGAAGTGAATACAATACAATGCCATGCATAAATTTGTCGGAGTATTGGACAACCCTCCTCAGTTGTGAGATTTCTTCCTTGAGTTCTTTTAGGGATTATCGAAAACATCAAAGCCCTTGTGTTTACATAAAACGCTTACTGTTTCCATCAACCTAAGGAGAACCGAAAGTGCCGATTGTTTTGATGTTTTAATACCGCAAAGATGTCGTTCTTATAGAGAGTGCGCCGGATTTTCGATTCATTTCGATTTAAGAACGAGTTCCCAGAGTTTATTCCCAGCCTGGCCTTAGTTTCAGTGGTTTCTGCAGCAAGCAAAAGTGTTTTTACAGAGTGTAGAGAAAAGCCAATGACGAAATCGTTTTGTTGATAATATGGCCGTACGCAATGTACTTCCAGGCCAGAATAGACATTTATTTCCACTGTCGTGTTATCCTGCAGTTAGAATCTATACCTGTTTCCAAAAAGGTTGATATATTGATGCATGTTTCATAGACCGCGGTGCATCATGCTCTTTAAATATATGGCCTCTTTTCTCTTGCTATTAGTCCTAAAGCAAGAGCAAATGTCTATTTTTTATGGTTTGGTCTTCTCCTGGTGTACCTTCAGCGAGAAAAGTGATCAATACATTTATATATAGAAAACATGCTTCTTTAATTGCAACATACCTCATTAAAAGTTAAGTGACATCAAATAATGTGTTTTTCACCTTTATAAGAGCAAAAAACTTTCGTGGGGTGTTGCCTTCTTATAGTATTGGCATTTTCTTATTCCCAGGGATTCGCAGCTCTCTTTTACGCGAAGAAAAGGAACCTTGGACTCTGAAAATCGCCACCATGCAAATAATTTTCACCAGCGAAAATCAACTTGTCAATAAAAATCTTACAAAGAAGCTACGGTTCGGCTGCTAGGTACTAGTTGGTCATGTGTTTCCATTTTTTAATTAATTCGACATGGCGGGAGGCTCACTACTGGCTCTGAATGAGGGTTCCTACTATTCAGACTATTGTTTGTAGCAGAAGCAGAGAAGAAGCCCATAACCCAATGTGATCCTTTGTTTGCCAAGGATCTTATTACACGGGTTAATATAAATCAAACCACAAGGTTTAGGACGGGTTTCCGCCTGAGCTCACGCAATAGCCATAAGACCCTCATCCAGGGTAGAGAGACTAACGTTCCAGTTACATTTGGACAGTACCTCGAAGGAAGAAACGCGATCATCGAAAATGCCACGTAAACGTATTTTTTCCTAGGGTGCAGAAGCCTTAAGGCTGGTTCACACTTATGACATAAGCATAAGAAAGCGACATACGCAGGCGCATTGGGCTTCAGTTTTATAATCCTGGGGGAATGAGACGAGTTGTAGTTTCAAAATGGCGGACGACGGAAGAAAACGAAAAAGCGCTCCTTTTGATGTTACTGCTCCGTAGACGTCGACGGCGGAAAAAAAGACAACCTGAAAAAAGACGAAGGTCTGTTGGGTAAGAGAAATCTTTACGAAGAGAAAACAACAAGGAGATCATGATCACAATCTTGTGCTCGAAACGGTCGGTTTCAGCCAGTTTCTCGTAAAAATCCAGCGTGTTTGAAGAAGAAGACGCCATTTTCAAACTGCTAATCAGAGCAGGACTGGGAACTATTTTCGCTTGAATTTCTGCTGACATCAAATACTGCTGTTTCCTTATGCTAATGCTTATGCTTATGCATGCTTATGTTGTCCGGTTCACATTTGCGATTACGCGACATAAGCATAAGCATAAGAATAAGAAAAAGGAAAAGTTTCCTTTTTCTTATTCTTATGCTTATGCTTAAGCTTATGTTACTCCGGTTCACATTACGCTTTCTTATGCTTATACTTATGTCACAAGTGTAAACCAGCCTTTAAAGGACAAAACCGGAAGTAAAACCTTAATTGGTCACGCAATGTGTTGTTGTGGAAACTTTAATGTCAAAAATACTATATCAACAGGATAGACCATCGCCCTTACTTTCTCGATCAGATACTTGCAGACCCAGTCCTTAATATACCTGAGCAAATAAATTCATTATCATGCGTGTAATTTTATTACTCCGGGAATTTCCCATTTGTTTTCACCGCGGTTTAAATTGCGTATTTTGATCCGTATAACGTCCAAACCCTCTTTAAAACTGTTGCGTATAATAATCGGTCGGGCCACCATTTTGCAAAGGGTCCCATAAAACCTCCAAGCAAGCGTGGTGGAAGCACTGCAATAACCTAGCCCTGTCCCAAGAAAACCAAGGTAAGAAATAAGCACCCCTCGGTCCGTCCCCACCCCGATAGGATATCATTAAGTAGCCAATCAATAATCGTGACCTTGAACAACCTACTACGACGAACCTTTCGTAAAAGCTATTAGACGGTGCCCTACCGGCCAGTCTTAACAAGTAGAACATTTATTTGGTGCCATTTGTTCTCAGTTTTCCGGGTTTTTGTTACTGTTCAGACTGTTATACAGAGGTAAAGAGTTAGAGAACGCGCGGTAATGGAAACTCGGCCCCGAAAGGCTGCAAAAACACCGTTCCAAGACTTTGAATATTCAGTGCCTTATCCGGCATTTACTGACTAAAAAAAGGATTTCATGCTGTTTGTTGCCAGTAGAATAATCTGTTCATTGTTGTCATATTCTGTCAGAAGAGGAAGAACAAATGCTACCTGGCGCGTGAAATGGTCCACGAAATGTATAAATTTGCTGTATGATTACCGCTGCCATAGGTTATGCGTTTCCTAGCCTCTTGCGTATGCTTTTTTTGAGCTCGACTACGTCGACGAATACGTCACAAGTCAAAGAACGCATGTGCAGAACGCTATATACTTCCAACGACGCCTCCAACCAATGAAAAAACAGATTTCGAATTATAGTCAAAATAAAGATGGGTATAAGGCAGATTTGGCTGGATAGCAGGTTGTTAGTGGAGAAGACTGGAATACACGGCTCGAATTCACTGATTACTTCAAAAATTAGGGACGTTTTATTCCTAAACGTCAATATATTCAATTATTGAAAACATTTACAAATCATCACACTACAAAGGAGTTTTTACCGCAATAAACACATCGGTTAACCGCCAGTAAACTCTGTAACTCACCATGTTAATTAACCATTCATCGAGAACGTTCAGTCCTAAGAAATTTCGATGGATCATCCTTAGTCCTTATTTAGCACGGCTTGTAGCAGTTTGTTTGAGTTTAATAACGAAGATAAAGATCTGTACGGCATACGTGGTTTCAGTAATCGCTGTACGGTAGTGTATAATAACTGTAGATACAGCTAACGCAAATATTTTGACAGATCAAAGTAAATCCGACATACTGGCTACATGACAAGAACGTTGCTCCCGATTCTGCCTGAAGGTAATTTCACCGGGACACGCGATGAGAATCGTGATGAAAAATGGACTAAAAATGTATAAGAACGACTGCAAAGACGCGTTATGTAGTAAAGTTTTTCTTGAAAACATAATTTTTTCGTGAATACACAAGAAATCTAATAGAGAGCACTTATTCTGTCTGAACAATTTTACCGACAACCGCATTTGCATGTAAATTACTCAAAAAGTAGATTGAAAGATCTATTTGAGAGAATGGAACATGAAAGAGCAAAGATAAGCGAAGAAAATGTGTCAATGTGTTTTTTAAAAGTGCCTCTTAGATTTCATGGTCTTTCGGTTAGAAATACGATTTTGGAATACTTCCGGAAGAAAGCAGTAAATAATGGTTTTGTTCGCGCTACTGAGACAGGTCCATGGAACTACCATAATAAAAAACGTAAACACATCTTACTCGTATACAAACTGAACTAGTAGTTATATATGCTACAATCTTGTTTGCTTGCAATGTATTTACACTTCTTGTTTCACAAAATTTCCATTCACGTTGCCTTTTTCCAATCGTACAATTGGCTCACGCTCTTGCAGTATTTTTTCCTGTTTTGGAGACAATACAGCCCAGGTGCCGACAAAAGCAAATATTTTTTGTTTGCAATTTCTTCGGCAAAACACACTGCAGTTCTATCAGTAATTTACGCGATCAAGAACACCTTGGTATTATTCAAACCCGAACTTTTAATAACGTAAGACATTAGCTGAAAACCATATTCTAGAAATTAGCCAAATTTCGCTTCTTCTTCCTTTTTCGTACTGCAGGGGTCTTCGTCCTTATTATTGATAGTTTACACACCTCGTAAACGACCGAGGCATTATTTAAACAAAATCAAGCTTTGTATAATCCGAACTCATTGTACAGGAGCTGACAAATCAGTCAGTCTTCGTAAACTATTTCAGTTTATCAACGCTTTTGCCTTAAACTGGTGTGAATTGGCCAAGAACTCTGTTGTAAAACGGACCGGAGGCAAAATGAAAAACACAGGCTATCGTCAATTTGTCATCCTGCTGGCGTAGTTTGTAATTAGAATTCAAATCTTGTCTTTGCTTAGCACCCAATCACATGAAAGTATTTTCTTTTAGTACAGGTGTTACTCTGTGTCATTATGTTCAAAATGGAAATTAGCTCGAAGTGTTCGCGGCAATAATACAAAACACAATGACGTCAGAGCGAGCGAAAACATTGAAAATTTATGAGAATTTGAACGGTGTATTGATTGCTAGAACTGTAGTTGTTTATCAGCAGCTAACCGAAGAACGTAGATGAAGCTCGAGGTTTAAAGTTCTCTCCCAACAACGAGCGATTAATCATGGTGAGCGCATCTCGTATCTGTTGGTTACATTTTACGTAGGAATAACTTGTTCGCTTCACTCATTCTTGCACGCTTTACTTTTCAAATGATTCCTCGCGTCAAAGCTGTCAAAGCAAACTTACGACTACTCAAGTTTAAACACCATACCTAAATTATTTTTCTTCCTTGGAGCTGTGTCTTGATGTATTCGTTGAAGCTCGCTATAAATTCTCTCTTATTTTGCATTCTGTTTTCAGGCCGAGCTTACGGAGGAGCAAATTCACGGTAAGATAACATGCAGTTTTAATACGAACTGTCAGATGTAATTTTTTATTTTCATATGATTGTAACAACTACAGCTCCACTCAGACCAGAGCGATATGCCTTTAGGCTTCTGAATAAGGTATTCTATTCAATTTTCTTCTTTAACGCAGAGTTACGCGAGGCATTCTCGCTTTTTGACAAAGATGGTAGCGGCACTATCTCCAATGACGAGCTGGAAGTGGTAATGAAGTCATTAGGACAGAACCCTACACAGAGCGAGCTTGCACAAATGATACAAGAAGTCGATGTAGATGGTAATTTAAGTTGCATTTTGATTTTAATGCTAAGCACTGGCTAAAAGTTTAGCTCCTTAAAGTAATTGCCAGTTGAAAAAAATCTTATTTTAAAACTACTTTCAATTTAAAATCTCTTAGAATAACAGCGAAAAACTTAAAGAAATCATCAAGGTATTTAATATTTCTGCGGGAGTGTGTTATTTTTGTTGCAAAGTGCAGACATTGCCACGATTTATATGATAAAAAAATATTATTGCCTTCTCGTCGAATGCAGATTTAGTCACACTTGATAGCTTTAACGTCGGTTATTTTGCTTACATTTGCAATATTTTGTGACATTGCTAAGTTTCCGGTTTGCGTGGCTTAAAAACAGAAATAGTCCAAAAGTTAATCACCTTACTTGGCGAACTAATAAAAGCAAAAACAATGAGACTACAAACATGCAATTTTACAGCTACCTCCAATAACGTTTCACAGGTTTTTTTTGCCAAAGAACTTAATTTTGCAGATTTATTGCTGTAGAAGCGAGGAACATTTCATACTTAATGGAAAATTGCTATCTGTATGACAGTTCATTTTTCTCTCTCCACTCAATAATTTCCTGATTAGCATAACGAAAGCCTTCGCTCAGATCATATTTTTCTCATCAACCCTACAGAATTTGACTGATTTTGCTTTTCAGTTACAAATCTTTTAGTAGATTTGATTAAAATTGTAGAGAAGGGCTCCTAAAGCAAAGAATCGTCCTTTCACGTTTTCCTTTTCTAATTCACCTTCCCCAACTGTCAAAATTGCTCTTGGCTATTTGGGAAATTATAAAACTAGCCCTTATGCGGAGCTCATTTAAGATGTGTTATCGTAAAACTGATCGAAACGAGACGAAATCCATTAAAAGTTGCATACAACTTTGGCCATAGCCTCCTGTAGTCTTCTTAAGAAACTATCTTGCTTGATGAAACAAAAATCGTAGCAAAAAGCCTCGAGTAGATAAGTAAATTTAGAAATGAAAACATTAGGCTTGGACGGAAATCGCTAATGTCGGTGTTTGCTGTGTAATACCGAGAAAAACTTTGCGCGATAAATTCATTATATCGTTAAATCCTATTTAAAAAAATCGCATTGTAAGTTTTCTTAATTCATGCTCACTTTTACTCCAATTCCAGATAATTTCGTCAATTTCAACTAAATCAGAAAACACAACCATTGATCATCGCTTAATCAAAGTGGTATGAAATTATAAACTGGCGATAACCTTTCGTTTCTGTTTTTTTTTTCCTGACTTGTGCAAATCTGGTGACAATGCATATTGAAGATGCAATTTGGAATTGAAAATTGATGAAAGGCTAAATTTTAACCCCGGCGAAATATGTGAAATCTTTCAGTTCTCCTACACATCTACTAATAACACACATCATATTTTGACGTTATTTTCGGGGCGTTTCAGCTTTTTTACCTCAGGGATTTTGTCCTTCGAACGTGCAAATAACCAGGGAAAACCAGGCTTGTGATTTAGGTATAATCCAGATAATCTAAAACAGAGTCGTACTTAATTATTAAGATCTTGCACGTTAGCATCACGGATCAAATCGGGTTAAACGTGACGAAAGAAATCGATGTTTTCGACATCGAATCTCGGCTCCTTCTTCAAGCGCAATTTTGTTTCTTTGTTTTTTTTTTGTGGTTAGCTAAGGAGAAAAAGAGATTAGTAAAAACAAATGGGTATGTAGGAACGAAAGAAAACAGAGTTAGACCCGGGCGGGGGGGGGGGGGGGAGGTTTTTCGTGCAATATGGACGTTTTTTTTAGCCAGGTGGGTCACGTTTACCTAGTTAAAAATGCAATTTGTAATTTATCACATTCAGTTCATTTCCAGAGCAACAATTATATAGCTTTGATGCAAAACCTTTGCGTTTTATTTACTACCAGCATGCTAGATATTTAATTCAATTGGCTTGGACAACATTGCACTATGTTTGCTATCGAAACTCCGGGCTTAAAGGAGCTGGGGTAGCGGCTCAAAGTTCTAAGCCATTTTTGTGCATGAAACATGCGTAGTAACACCTGTAAAAATGTCGCAGTTTACCGCAACTGACGTGTGGGCTAAAAACGTTTGGAATTCCAAAAAATTTAGTCGCTACCTTTTGGTAATTCCAGCAGTCCGCGTGGTTTATTGTGCATGTTTGGAAGTGGCAAAAATCATAACATTTGTTCATTTTGTTCGTGATAGTTGACATCAGCCTTTAACGGCAGCTTTGATAAATATGATTAATTATTCTTCAGGGTTGATTTCACATGCAAATATAAAAAGCTGCTGTACGATATCAAAGAATGTGACATTTTCAAATATTGATTTGAGTTTGATTTCAGAAGATAAATATAATTGTCAACACGTAGTATTTTAATACTTTTATACAATCTATACTTTGAACACTAACAATTTCTGGGTTAAAATTTATTTTTCTCAGTTAAATAAAATACCACATCGCAGTGCTTCTTCATTTCAAACTGAATCCGTAACAAACACACAGAAAAGTTGAAAGTGCATCATTAAAATGGTATAATTCCGCGTAATTTGGTTATGAGGATATCACTTAGCCAACTTTAATTGTTTTTTTTACAGACGTTTGTATAGATGGCGGATTGCAAATCTGCCATACCGGACACATCTACGTAAGATACTTTAGATGAAACGCACAAATTTGCACTTTTTGTTCCAGTTTTTTAATAGCTTTTTCAGAAGTCTCATTGATTTTTCTGTCGAGCTGAATTCCAAAATTGAGCCAATGAGACTTTCACATCATGGTGGTTAATTCCGGCCCTGTATTGAAACGCAAAAATTGGGATTTATAAGCTGAGTTGATAAGGTGAATTGTCCAACGTAAACTGAAATTGAAAGTTGACGTTTACCTCGTCAAGTTAATTGATAAATTCAATTTTTCGTGTTTCACTACCCCACTGACGCGACCACAATTTCTTTAGAAACTTACTCATTTATTCGTAAGCGTTCGTATATCAAAACAAAAACTCAGTATGACGTATACCCCCGAATCAAAAGTACACGCGAGTACCAATGTATCTGCACATATTTTTTTGCGTGGTCTAGGAATAAACCAATTTTTTTCTAAACACGGATTTAAGAAATCTTGTTCACAAGAATATATAAATGAAAGACTAAATTGCAGCCATATCGTAGCCTGCCGTCGATGACGTCTCCTGAAGACTCCTTCCTTTCCACCAAGAAAGGAAATAGAAAACACCTGTACTAGGCAAGCTATATCGAGAAGAATAAGTTTTGCCACCTACATTTCCCCCCAAACTTAAATGATTAAATAGTTTTTGTTGAAAGAAAAGCCGGTGTGGTCCATTTTTTTTTATTTTCTTGCTGAGCTCCCCTATCGTTAAGCATTTGTAAGGTAGTAGCTTTTCAAAATGACTTGAAATTTTAAGTAATTATTATTAACGCTTATGAAGCTAATGTTTCTGGGTCTAGATTTGTGGAATGGATTATTTCTAGACAATTTAAACGTAGAATAGATAGGCTTAGTTTTCTCAAATATTGCACTTTTGTTATATAAAGCATTCATTATTAACGCTGACACCGGATTAAAGGTGTTAATTGTTCAGCATATTCAGTTGAAAGAGACCCCAGACAGTAAGATGCATCGGAAACTGATTAATAAAGGCAAACATGGGTAAACAACAAGGTTCCATTTTTCTCTTAATTGGGCATTGAACTATCAGTTTATTTAATTTTGAGTGCAGAATTTAAGACATGCATTTAAGTGTGTTGCGTTCAAGTAAATAAATTGCATTTAACAATATCAGGGGCTAATTAAGTTCTAATTTCTTGACACCGTGTTTGCACCTTTGTAATCTTGCATTATGGTTATATCGTCTCCTCGTCTACCATTTCCAAATAGTTTCCTTAACACAAAATAAAATGCTAATGAAAATTTCAAGTTAAGTTGGTGGACACTTGTCATGCAAAACCACCGTGAAAAAATACAAACAAAATTGACAGAAAGAAAAAGAAAAAACAGCGCGCATGCGTCGAGTTAATCGTTGGAATATGGACAAAGTTTATAAACTGGCAAGACCACAGCGACTAGGTGTTGAGAGTTGCCGGACTTAAGTAGACCTGAATCAGTAAAACATTTGAAGTAGAAAAAATATACGGAACGACTGATCCTTACGGCAGCTAAAGAAAGACACAGAAGATGAAATACATAAAGTAAAAAATGTATGAAACAAAAAATTGCCCATCTTCTGTGTCTTTCTTTAACTGCCGTAAGGATCAGTCGTTCCGTATACTTTTTTAATCGTTGGAAGCCGACTTCTGAATCAATAAATAGCAATAAGAGGAACTGAAAGCATATACATGAAACGGTAATGAATACGAACTCAACTGATGTTTACAACTTCAGAGAACATTACCGAGAAAACATCAAGTTTATCGGTGATTAATAAATTAAGGTCGAGCTTTCTATTGGGTGGGAACAAGCGTTTCAGCTTCGATTGGTTTCAACAAGTCAGCAAGTTAATCTGGCCCAATACAACACATTTCCGATTAATTTTGCTTTAAAGGGTTGATAACCATCGAAATTTGGGAAATAAATTCAACCTTTTGCATAACTGAGTTCATTGACGGTTGAAACGTACGGTTGACCAACTAACCAACCAAGATAGGATTTCTCCCAAAAGAACACGAAGAACACACCCACCCACTCAACCAACCGACCGACCGATCGACTGACCGACCGACCGACCGATCGACTGACCGACCGACCAACCGACCGACTGACCACATGAACCAACCAACCAACCAACCAACCAACCAACCAACCAACCAACCAACCAACCAACCAACCAACCAACCAACCAACCAACCAACCAACCAACCAACCAACCAACCAAAAACGATTAATCTTGATAGAGCATGACCTAATTTACAGTTAGAAGAAAAGATGATAGTAGTTATAGTTGGGCGCCTTTTGTGGCGTGGATAATTAATGACATATGTGTTAATAAATTTTCGTTAATTGGATTTCCAGCCTTTTAATTGGCTCACTGCACACAGGTTACCAACGAATAACCTTGCTTTTTGCCTTGTAAGAAAATTAGATGCCATGCCAATACCCCGGATGTTCAAAAGCCTAAGCTGCGAGGCAAAAATATTTGTTCATAGGTGTGGAAAGAAATAAGCAACGCTTATCAAAGTTAAGAATATATTTAATAAAACAATTATTTCCCTCGCGCTTGTTGGACATAAGGTGATCACAACCAGCGCCTCGTTGGTTTTTAGAGCGGTTTTCAATTGAGTGTCGAAAGTAATTCGCGTTTTGCCTTGGTTTTACTTTACTTCGCTCTGTGATTGGTTAAAAAATCGCGCCACTTTCTCGACCAATCAGAAGCGACTTGCTCGCGCGCATTTTCCCTTGTTTGGTGCCTATTACATGTATTTGCTTCGAGATCTGATTGGTTCTTTGGGTAATTTGTGTTTGTTGTGATTAGCTGGAATAATTACTTTGGTTTTGGTTTTACGAAACTCATTTGAAAAGCGCTCTATCACCTCATACATGTATCTAACAAGCCCGATTGGAATAATTGTGAAATAGCTTTCGTTAGCTGATTGGTTCCTAAATTTGTTACCATAGGATTTTGAGTGGTTGGTTAAGATTTGACCCATTTTTTTGTTTAATTCTTAGGAAACGGAGAAGTTGACTTTGATGAATTTCTGTTGATGATGAAGAAACAAATGAAGTCTCGAGACGCGGACAGTGAGATGCTTGAAGCATTTCGAGTGTTTGATAGAAATGGAGATGGACAAATTAGGTGAACGTAAAACTAAAATATCTCAAACTGAGTGTTGTTCACTCTGTCTTTAATTGCTCATCTTCCTTATTCCTTTGTAATCGGTCGAATGATGTACAGCCAGCTTGCATCAGCTTGTCAAGTTTTCCAGCACCTTTACTAGGCCGCGGTACAAAATAGCTTTCGCTGGCCGGGGGATGGTAGCCATGCAGCCCGGGGTGGGAGGGGGCGGAATTGTATAAGGGTGCTTCGCTCCAAGGTTCATACCCGTACCCTTTAAAATACTTATTTTTATCGAGAAGTTACCCCTTTCATATTTGGAAAAAAATAGCACCTTTTATACCTCAAAATATGCCAAACATTGTAGATTATAGAGGGCTTTCAGTAACCTGAGACTCTCCGTAAACTTTCGAATATTTTTGCTTTGTGATTTCTGGCAGTCAAATCCAGTCAAATCCAAGAACATAATAGAGGCACTGAGTCAAAAGCGCGAACATGAAACTTGACAACTCAGCCTTCCACAGCTCTTTCTTTTTAATTGACCAGATGTCATGGAAGCCATCGAACTTTTTGTCAAGAAGATGCCAAATAGTTGTCAAAAACTGATAAAAACGTTTGTGAGCGAGACAACTGAGAACGGCGCGCGGCGCTGTAATAAAAGGTTTTTTTGCGCAATTTATTTTGTGCGACTTGTCTATTTGTAGGCGGATAACCAGTTAGAAAGACAACCAATCAAAGAGCTCCTGGTTCAGCTTTTGTCCAGGGTGAAAAGAGCTCCTGGTTCAGCTTTTTTCCAGGGTGAAGTACCGAGGGGGGGGGGGGGGGTCTTCCTATAGTCGCGGCTGTACGGAGATGGTCCTCCCGATAGGGTGAGGAAATTTGTTGTTTAAGTGTTTAAAGAAAAGCGTAAAGGGGTTGCAACTATACTGTCTAAATGCAAAAAGGGTTGCAAACTTTTGGCAGAAATCAAAACGCAAACACATACGAGAGATTGGAGCCTTAAATCTATTAAAAGCTCGCGAAAATCTACTGGTTTTGCCTTATATCTGACTGACTACCATTTCGATAGAAATTAGTATGCCGGTTTAAGTCTAAGGGGATGAACTTTGGGACGGAGCCTTCCCGTACAAAACTTGAGTACCCCTCCAAGCCCAGGGGCTAAGGGTCTGTCTATAAACTAAACAATCATTACTACTTATAACTGGCTCAAAAACCAATTTTCTGTTTGTTTCTACTCGCAGCCCGATCGAACTTAGAACTGTGATGACAAGTCTGGGAGAGAAGCTAACCGAGGAAGAAGTTAGTGAAATGATGAGAGAAGCTGATCTCGATGGAGATGGATTCATCAACTTTGAGGGTATGATTGATGATTATATAATCGACATTTTGGTTTCTGCTGTTACGATAGCAATTATATTAGAACTTTGGGTCTGTTCGTCCAGAGTTACTGATTCTTACCAAAACAGTGTAAGAATCTACCCAGTATCGCACAACATGGGTTTGAATCCCGTTCAAACCAAAATTCTTCTCAGACTTACTTTTGCAACTGTTTGAATTGCGTTCAAACATGTATCAGCGATGAATGTATTCAATCTTACATCTGCAGTTCACATATATGATATTTTGTATCTTCGTGTAGTTCGCATATATGATATTTCTTACCTTCACTTTCGTCGATTCATCGTCCACGGCTGTATTACGAACTCACAAAATGACGAGCTCCTAGCTACTTTGAGAGCCGAGTTGGTAGACCACAGCAGTAATACAATATCATGGGTTCGGCAGTCACATTCAAGCCAACTGAATTTTTTTCCAGGCTTTCTTTTCGCAACTGGGGGGTGCGGTGGTGTAGTGGTTAGCGCGTTGGACTTCAGATCTGAAGGTCGGTGGTTCGACGCCCAGTCCCTGCCATCGTTGTGTTTCCTTGGACAAGAAACTTAATCATACATTGTTTCTCTCCACCCAGGTGTATAAAATGGGCACCGGCGACATGCTGCTGGGGAACCCTGCGATGGATTAGCATCCCATCCAGGGTGGAGTAGCAATACTCTCAGTTGCTTCATGCTACAGAAACCGGGATAAGCTCCGGCCGTGTGGGCCTCCTTGGCTCGTGTGCGACTTTACCCCTCTTTTCGCAACTGTTAAAGTTGTGCTGGTTCATAACTACGATAGTCTTCATGCAATAAATATTTGATTTTGCTATATGCTGAATCTGTCCCTAAAATGCACCCCTAGGTCGTTCTCAAAAATCGATGCCGGGCAGATTTGAAAATTTTCAGTTTTTGAGCAAAAAAATGCCATCTTGTCAGGCATCGCAAAGTTAAAGTTGGTTCAGAATAAGACATCTGAATGAAAAACGATTACACATGTAGGACACTGTATATTGCTTGCATTGAAATACCTATTTTGTTTTTTGACAGAATTTGTGCACATGGTGTCGAACATTGACAAGAACCCAGAGGGTCCCCCACAGTACTTGTTGGCAACTAATTAGTTTCAGTTACTCAATGGACGTGTTGCTGTGTATTTAAAATGTACATTTTACTAAGAGCAGTTTTCGATCGACTGCCAGAAAGAAAAGTCCATGTTATCACATCTAGCCAATCTAACTGAGTTGACCCTTTCACTCCTAGTAGTGGCAAAGTAAAAATTCAAGACATTCAAGACAGATGGCAGGTTTCATTTTTTCAAATCCTACAAAACAAATAGTACGATTCGGAAGTACTGCCAAAGAGATGACAGTTGAATGGTCACACCATAGGATTTCGTCCACAGACTCAAAAGCTACAACTACGCTACATGTCTCCGGTATGTAATTGACTCTGGGAGTGAAAGAGTCGAAATTGCGCAATGAAACAATCAGATCTTATTGAACAGTTGTTTGCAGCCGGTGCCAAGCGCGGAAAAATTGAGTGACCTAATTGCAAACGGTTTTAGTTTTGTTTCTTATTGGCCAAGAGAACAGTATGTTTGCTGCGAGTATTTAACACTGGCCAACATGTTCCCGACCATAGCTTGTTTTGAGTGAACGAAAACGAAACACAGGCACATAACTATTGTGCTACTATAGGGCTATCTCAGTTGTTAAGCACCCTTATATAAAACCAAAGTCTTTATCTAAGTCCAATATTTTGCCCTTCGTACGACTGCTCTGCGGTGGGGAAAACTGACGCGAAGAAAGTCGGAGACCGAAAAACAAAAAAATCGCCGAGCTAACCGAGCCAAACGAGTCCACTTCCGCGCCCGGTTCGCTTCGCTCTCCGATTTTATGTTGTTTTCTTCGCTCGTTGGCTTGCCCTTCGTACGAGTGCTCTGCGGTGGGGAAAACTGACGCGAAGAAAGTCGGAGACCGAAAAAAAAAATCGCCGAGCTAACCGAGCCAAACGAGTCCACTTCCGCCCTCGGTTCGCTTCGCTCTCCGATTTTATTTTGTTTTCTTCGCTCACTGGCTTGATTCGCGGCGTTATTTTCCCGACCGCGGAGCCTGTTCACATGGTTACGCTTTCAACGAGAGGGTTATATAAAAGCAATCGGAAATGGTCTTATTGACAGTCGATCGAAAATTGCTTCAGTTGTAAATAGGAAAACTAAGTTATTATGAAAAAGAGAGCTTATGTATTCGAAGTGTTTGAAATTGTCGCGTTTGTTATGAGAAGAAAGCGCACCAACTGAGGATAAATGGAGGAGGACTTGTAAATATGTAGATATAGTACGTAAATTGTAAACTATTCAGCCCTCTTACCAGAATATTTTTTATTTTGAACAGATTCAGTCTCGTCTGGCTGGTCTGTGTCAATAGACTCAAAAGTTAGACCAATGTACGTGAAGGAGGGTCCACCCTACGAGCAAAGTCCCTTTCGAAGAAAAAAATTGAAGAGGTCTCTGCTCGCAGAGTAACCAGGCATCAGGTTTTAAAATTGATTCTGGGGGTGAAATGAGTGAATTTAGAAAGCTGTTGCCCATCCTTTCAAAATGGAAGAGAATTGACCAGGTTTCCGTGTCATACTTTCATAACATAACTGTTAATTCTCGTTTTATGAGAAGGACTCGGTAGGTTAGTCATTTTAGATGGCTTCAGTAAGAATATTTATCGTCAGAAATAAATATTCAAATATAAATATTTGAAAAACTACCAACCTAACGGTTAGTAGTTTTTCAAATCATTGAAAGGCCGTAAGCCGTTGTGAAAGGTTCAATCTGGTATCGTTGTGATATTGTTCTGCATCATCTGCATCAGTGTCTGTTAAGTTCTTGTATAAAAGCTGTTTATTCAATACAACTTGATGTATAGCCTGAGTGTTAAAGGGACGTCTGTGTGCAGGCTACCAGAGATGTACTTGTTGAAGTGCTTCCAAGAAAAATCTGCCCTGCAAGCAGAGAGGTCTCTTGATCGCGAGAGAAGCGAGACAAAAAGCTGAGTTCTGACTGACAGAAGTTTGCATATCTACGGTAGAAAATCGAATGATTCTTTGTTGAGGTTTTTCTCATTAGCCGGTTGAAATAGAGCGATCAATAAAACTTCTACTTGCAGGGTAACAAAAATCAGTCTTTTCATGTACATAAACTGAATAGCTGTTATTACAGTTGAGCCTGCGGTCCAATTTTCTTTTGTTTAAAAAGGCACACAAACGAGGCTAGTGGGTCTATACCATGCGACACAAGGCAGAATGACCCACTAGCCTCGTTTGTATGTCAAAACCGCTGATAACTGAAATAACAGCTATTAGCCTAAATGGCAAATGGAAACCATTAAAAAGGCACTGTGAAGACAACAGCAAATAAAGAACCGAAATGAAGAAGAATAAATGTGTATGTGTGTCTTACGATTGTGGGTGGGTTGCAAGGTAGAGCAAAATGTCGGGAGAAGGGTGGGGGTACTTAATAAAGATTCATACGAAGGGGGCCCCAAACCTCTACTCTTTTATATCTCATACGCTAAGATTTTTTCGAAAAAATACCCATTCCATAAGCTACATCAACAGTTCCTCCTTTTTCTTATGTTTTTTGTACCTAAAAGATAAGCCATAGAAAGTAGACTTTCTGAAGCGTTGCCTTGTTAAGTATACCCACATTTTTCGCGTGCTTTTATTCGCTTGAAGCTCTAAGATTTCCTAGTTTTCTGCACTGTAGTTTCCGCTCTAAATTTTGCAACCCTTTTTTTATACTTGGATTGAGTTGCTATCCCTGTTACGACGTCATTTTATACATAGAACTCCTTTTTCAAAATACTTAAATAATAAGTTTCTTTACTCAATCGTGTACTCCCCGTATAGCCCGTTTATAGGGACCCCGTCTCCAGTAGAGGGTCACGGCGGGTTGGAAGGTTTCCAAGCTGACGTCACGGCTGACGTCAGCTTGCATTCATGGACGATAGCCACATGGACATCAAACTGGCTTGGGATAATAATCAGAATAATATAACACGTAATAATGGGCAGTGACGTCACCTAAGACGGGAGTACGCAAAATTTAGTCCGCTTAAGTCTTCAAGGGAGCCATTCGTTCGAAGCTAACACGAATTTCGTGGCAAAATGCATTTCATTATACGCCCCAAGGGTACTGACGGGGGTACCCAATTGTCAGTTAACTACTAATTTTTCGGCCAAATATCAGTTAACTACTATTTTTTTGGCCAATTGTCAGTTAACTACGTACAAACCCCATTGGCACCTTCTTACGCTGCATGGCAGGTAAAATATAAAAACAATGTCGGAAAGACTGAATCAGTTTCCTTTTAGTTTCCCTTGCCAGAACAATTTATACATCATTTTTGACCATTTTTTCTTGTATTTTCTTTCATTTGTTTCGTAAATAAAAAACAAAATAAGAAAAAAATAAAAGGGTGTTGGCTGAACGCGGAGGGATTCGAATGCCGAGTGATCCTCCCATCCGCTTCTTCCCATCTCTTTCTTGGGTTTCTCTGATACATGTATATTGTTATTTCTTGACTGTAGGAGGATCCAAATCCTATTTACTGCCTGGCTATTATGTTCACCTTTGTTAGGTTTATCAGGATTACGTTTAAAAAAGCACTGATCGTTGCCTTGTTGACAAGATGACCCTACCCCCCCCCCCCTTTCCAAAAAAAGCTAGCGGACGCCCTTCAATCTCCCCTTTTAGGTAGGCATTTCTTCTGTAATACCGGTAACTGTTTAAATAAAATTTAAGACTGACTCAAAAATAAATGCTACTTTTCGTTTGCAATGATCGTGTATAATGAAGAGGGAAATACATGCTGAGTAATGTCATAAAAAGAATTCAGAGAGAAACAGAGAGACCACTCTTGTATAGGGGTCAGCGGTTAACGTAAGAAATATATGCGCCCTGGTATGCTCAGTGACTTCCGAAAAGAACGCCTGGAACATTTTGCGGTGCAAGCGACATGGACAAACCAAAAATTATTGAACATGTTCATAAGCCTTTAGATTTTACGCTGTTTGATGCACGATGGATTCCTTCCAGTGCAAGGTTTGTTGTGCTCGGAAACCATGCTCGTGGGACCGGCGCTTTGCAGATATACGAGATTTCGAAGGGCTCCGTCAATCTGGTGAAAAACGTGAGTGCCATGCAAAGGACTAGCTGTTATCATTTATCTTGCTGCCATCTTCTGTCTCCCTTATTTTGGTTTAGTACAGTTTTGGAAGACATATCTTGAACTGCTTAGTGTGGATTCGTGCGATACCCAAGGAGTTACAAATATCCCTGTTGATAAAATTCCGCATAACCCAGGGATAACTCGGTACCTACCTTATTCATCCTTTGTTGGTCAAACAGTTCAGTACTATTTAAGACTTATCTCACTGGCTATGACAGCACAGAACAATTGTTATATTTTATTTTACTGACAGGATGAGAAAAGAGCAGCCCTAAAATGTGGCACTTTTGGGGCTTCAAGTCTGCAGCAAAGATATCTAGCAACTGGAGACTTTGAGGGGAAGATGATGATATGGTGTGTGATTAGAACAAGTTTATGTTTTATTTGCGATGAAGTGTTTCTTTCTAATTTATGTAGATTGCTTACAACATAGCTGTATACAAATGTAGCTATTTGCTTTTCTTATTTACTTCTAAGGTGTTCTTTTTTCTTCAATTTATTTTCCATCATTCTTGCAGGAACCTTGAAAACACAGAGAGGCCAGTGTATTCAGTGAAAGCTCATTCACAGATAGTGAATGCTATAGATGGTGTTGGTGGTCTGGGCATTGGCGAAGGAGCTCCAGAGATTGTAACTGCTAGTAGAGATGGTAAGCTTTTTTGTGTACTGTTGTCATAGCAACAAGGCAGCAGCTCAGTTGTTTGGGTTTTCACACAGCTGATGAAGCCTTAACCCACAAGCTAATTAACTGGGGTGCTTAGCTCAAGTTTAAATGTGTATATCAAATCATCTAGACAAAAATTTTACATGTTACAGTGCTGTGTGTTATTCCATTAATGCTTCATAATTATGTATATTGTAGCTTCTTATCAATTTTTAACAACTTTTTGAGAACTTTATGACAGTTTTCAGTTCAACTGGTCAGAATTATCAAAATGAAAGGACTATGAGAGGTGGGGTTGTAAAAAAATTGTTATAAATCAGACATGATAAAATCTGGCTATCACACCTCTAGCATTCTGGCTTACTGGTTGCTAAAGCCCTCAGCAAGTCACCAAAAAGATCTTAAAAAGTAAAAGGCAACAAAAAAATCAACAAAAATCTTTATATTTATCATCTGGCATTAGAAGCTGATGGGTGATTCAGTGTGAGTCTGTACATGAGATAGAAAAGGTACAAATTGTAGCCAGCTTAATCAGAAAGAAACATGTACAAGTAGCACAGAACAAAAAATATACATTGTTGCAATCGGTGGGCTAGGCCTATGACAGGCCTGTGTAAATTCCACACAAATTGTTAAGAATCCCAGATCTCTTGCATGTACATCTAGCTAGAAAATTACCACAAGTGATTACAAACCACTCAAACTATTTGTTAACTTACAGTAATGTTACATGTATGTGCACATGACCCAGAAAGTAATTTTGATTTTCTTTCAGTAAAGTATACACATGTTCTTTGGTGTTAACCGCAGGTAACAAGTCACTTTCCATTTCTAGTTGAAATGAATTTCAATGCTTCTTTTCACATTTGTCAGGGTCTGTAAAAGTTTGGGATCCTCGCCAGAAAGACAAACCTGTTGCTAACATGGCACCAGCTGAAGGAGAGGAGGGACGCGACTGCTGGTGTGTGGCATTTGGTAAGAAACTAGCTTGCATATTTCCTTAAATCCACTATCAAATTCAAAGAAAGTAAAATCTTTGGCACAGGGCTTTTGATATTGTGTGATGGCAAGAAAAAATGCAATTGTTTCTTCTGAAAACTGGGAAAAAGCTTAAAATTCTACTTGTACAAAATCACACTTTTAATATTTTGTCTTGAAGATGCTGCCCAATTTTGCATTTTTTTTCTGCACTCCCATCTCAGAAGGCCTGTCTATAGATACAATTTTGTTATGCCATAGAACCTTCTTTTAAATATGAATAAAAAATTAAGAATAATGTATCATTTACTGGTCATGCAAAATAAAATGAAGAATTAATATATTGGTTCTGATGTAGTTTAAATTTTGTGCATTTTATACTGTAAGTACATTTAAAAGATTTTAAAATACTTCTTTGTTTTGTTCTGTTTCACATGATGTAGGTGATGCCTATAATACGGAGGAGCGTACTGTTGTAGCAGGTTATGATAATGGAGATATCAAGATGTTTGACTTGAAGAAAATGGCCGTCAGATGGGAGACAAATGTTAAGAATGGAGTATGTGTCAATTTATTGCTTTGCAAGGAAACTTGCAAAATACCACTGTTACTTGTAGGGAAAATTTTCTTGTGATTCACAAGCTTACATGTCAGGTTCAAGCAGTTCATTCTCTTTTGTGATCATCTTTAAAATGGATTTTTTCTTTTACAGGTCTGTGGTGTAGAGTTTGACAGAAAAGACATCATGATGAACAAACTAGTAGCTACAACATTAGAATCTAAATTTCATGTTTTTGATGTTAGAACACAACACCCAAAGAAAGGATTTGCTTCACTCTCTGAAAAGGTAAATTGTAGCAAAGTCAGCAAACTACCATATCATAGAGAGTTATTGCTTATCATACATGTACGTCTGTTAATTACATGTATCATATTTTCTCAATTTAACACCCCCGGCATTTATTTCAAACTTGGCATACACCGATTGGAAAACAAGACACCAAGCAATACAAAGAAATGGAAGCCACTTCTATTGTCGCTGGATCAAGTCTCCTGAACCCCTAACCCTAAAACCTCAAACGTCTATCCTACTTTTCTGTCTGATAGTATACTTATGCATTTAAGAATATGTTTTCACCTCAAAGGAAAAAAAAAAAGAAAAAATAGAATATATGATAAGAAGAAGTATTCTAAAATTTCCTTTTGGCTTGCTAGAAATTTTTGTTGAGTTAACTTAGTGCAATTAGTTTCTGTAAAGTAAGTATTATAATGTAATGTCATTTGTTGGCGGTAGTAGTAAGTTTTAGATATAAGTACTGTATAGATATATGTATATATAATATAATTTTTTTCTCCTGTGTATAATGGTAGCTCTGTAAAGTTCCATTTTGTTACTATAATAAACTTAAGGTATTAATTAATAAAAAACAAACAAGCAAACAAACAAAAAAAAACTTGGCATGGTGGACCTGGCATTTCTTTGAATCAGCAGGTTATTTGGGCCTGCCGCTTTTTAAGAAAGGGTTATTGTTCGTTTTTCTTGGCAGCCGTGTATCTTGCCCTTAAACCTTAAGTTTATTATACAACAAGTATAATCAAGAAAATACGATCATAATAGGTATTTGAAATTAATGTCATGAATTATAAACTAATGCAAAGTGAAGGGGGAATGAATGGGAAAAGGGGAAGGGGAAAGAAGGGGAAAGAGAAGGCAAAATTTTTAAGTGAAGGAAGTTAACCCTTTAAGCCCTGATATAAAAATGCATATTCTCCTAACAGTTCTCCATACATTTCCTATGGATCTAGTAAGGAGAACTTGTCTAAATATCAAGACATCTTATCCTTGGTGATCGCTTTCTTTATTCTCATCACTTGAATGTTTCAACAAGTAGTGGTAATGTAAAGAGAAATTTCGTTTTCATCACTTTTACGGCTTAAAGAGTTAATTAGTGTGAGTGTGGAGACCTCACATTCTATAGAGAAAGAGTATTTTGATTGTTCTGAAGGCATTTTGTCTGAAATAGTTGTGAGGGCAAGAGTGAACTTGAATTATTGTACATAACTACATGTCAATGAGTGACATACATGCATTCTGGTCTTTGTTATTAAACATATCTTACCTTAGAGCCTCATCCTTTGTTTGGCTAAAATAGTTATTAAAAATCAGAGTTGGTTTTCTAACCTTCATGTCATTTTGATTGAAAAGTCTGCAAGGGACATTACAGCAAAATTAACTACCAATGTGGTTTCTGTCTTTTAAAGTTAAATTCCTGTGAATTGTGATAGTTTCTAGGCACCAACTGAAGTATTTTGACTTACGACTGGGTCAAAGATTCGTAGTGATGTCGTGAATTTTCAGCAAGTTTATTTTACTTCTTACGATCTGCAAAAGAGTTGCACTACAGACAGTACACAAAAGGTTAACCATCAAAACAACGTGTTCAAAAGTTTTCTGTACATTTTGTTTCTTTTTATTTTTAAGTGCATTAATTGACTTTCACTTTGAAATAACTACATGTATGAATAGTTGTGAACGTATTTCTAAAAGTTCTAGTTGATAACTGTACATGTAATGTTTTCTCGAGACAAGATTCTTACATGGAGTGCTATTAAGGTTTCCTCAAGTTTATTCACTTCTGGAGCAAAACAACATTATTTAAATCTCAGAGGGTTCAAGCTTCTTCTTGCTAATGTTTTTGTTCATCTCATTGAGAACTTGCTAATTCATGTCTTTCTTCATTGTCAAAATTTTTCCACTGCATAGGCACACAAGTCAACTGTTTGGTGTGCAAGACATCTACCTCAAAACCGTGAAGTTTTCATGACGTGTGGTGGCTCTGGGTCCTTGAATCTCTGGAAATAGTAAGTGCAATGTTTTTTTTTCTGGCTTTTTTGCTGATTGAGAGCGTGGTGGTGTAGTGGTTAGTGCATTGGACTTCAGATCTGAAGGACGGTGGATCGAGGCCCAGTCCTTGCCATCGTGTTGTTTCCTTAGACAAGAAACTTTACGCCACATTGTCTCTCTCCACCCAGGTGCATAAATGGGTACCAGTGACATACTTCTGGGGGTAATCCTGCGATGGACTTGCATCCCATTCAGGGAAGAGTAGCAATACTCTGACAGTCACTTCATGCTACAGAAAGCAGGTTAAGCTCTGTCTCGGTTGGGCCTTTGGCTCGTGTGCGACTGCCTTTTTTGCTGATCAGTTTTCATTAATGTTCAGTGAGCAAATGCCCCAATTAAGGTTTCCACAGTACAGGTTAGGGAATGATCAGGGAAAACAAAACTTCCTTAATGTCCAGCAGGTGAGGGAATTGTATTTTGAGTGAAGGAAATTGATATTCTGAAGAGAAGTCAGGGAAAAAAGAAATATTATTTTAACAGCATCATTGATTTATTGGTTCATTGAAGGCTGATGGTGGTTTTTGCGGAATGAACGTTGCAAGCTTTGAATTTGTCATGTAAAATAGGTGGATTGCTTGGCCACAAGGGAGCATGGAGGCCTTGGCAATCTACTACATGTATATTTCTATTTATTTGGCCAGGAAAAATTTTCCTGACAAAATAATTTAGATCTTAAAGTCAGAGAAAAGAGGGGCTACGAATGTTGCTAGTCTGAATTTCTATGAATGTTGCTAGTGTGAATCTCAAGACCCTCAAGAGGGGTTTCAAGAAGGGCTACAAATGTCGCCAGTCTGAATTTCAAAACCCTTTGTTTCAGGTATTGAGGAGGAAGCCATGTCTCTGTCGGTATTCTACTATGATGCATCAGTGTGTTTGTTTCCATCGCTGTCGCAGTTTCAATCCGTCTTTGTGTCGTTTGTCGCTATTTCATCTGTCTTATGTCACTGTATCAAGGCCAGGTTGCTTGTCGAAATTTACCCTACCAGGGCCTCAGAAAAGTCAGGGAATTTGAAGACTGATCCTTGTGTCAACCACGCTAATTAATTTGCATCACTCCACATGAGTGCTACAAATTTACCTGGCATACTCATGTCATTCTCTGTAGCTGATTGTGGTTGCTGATCAACCCAGCTTATCCCGAACTCAAAAAAAGTTTTGTATTTATATCTTTGTGTTGTTATTCCCTGAACTTAGCTCATATCCTGACCAGCGAGTGAAGAAAGACACTGATGATTTGGATATAGGTGTTATTGGGTCCGTGTCATTGCTGCAAAATGCCAATTTGTCTACTCAACCAATCACTTCTTTTGACTGGAGTCCAGATAAGGTGAGTATCATGCATGCTATTGACTAATGGCAAGCCTATGCTTTTTGAAGAAGATTTACTATAGACTACATGGAAAAAGTGGGGGCGCGATGGTGTAGAGGTTACCGCGTTGCACTTCAGATCTGAAGGTCGGTGGTTTGAGGCCCAGTCCCTGCCGTCGTGTTGTTTCCTTAGACAAGAAACTTTGCCCTACTTTTTTTCTCTCAGGTGTGTAAATGGATACTGGCTACATACTGCTGGGGGGTAACCCTGCAATGGACTAGCATCCCATCCAGGGGGGAGTAGCAATACTCTCAGTTGCTTCATGCTACATAAACTGGGATAAGCTCTGGCCGCGTGGGCCTCCTTGGCTTGTGTGCGACTTTACCCTTACATGGAAACAATATACTCAAGAGAACATAAGATGTTTGTTTCAACTTTAAAAGTACTTTATGTAGTGGCACACCAGGAGAGAATCACCGTACCTCATACTGAAGAGCTTCAACTGAACTGTTTTATTCTTTTTTTTTCTTTCACAGGAGGGGCTCTGTGTTTGCACCTCACTTGATCAGAGTTTAAGAGTGATCATTGTGACGAAGCTCAAGAATGTGTGACAGCCCTCATATACTCTTCAATATTTTTAATGTAAAACATGAACTTTCTAAATTATTATGTAAATAGATGTTTATAAGAGGTTTCTTCTACCATGAGCAGCTCATTGCAAGGACTTTTAATTTTTATTGGCTCACTCACTCACTTTAGGATAAATCTGTATCAACGTTTTTGCATGAAAATTAAAAAAAAATCAAAACAAAACAAAAAAAAAGAAAACAAAACAACAACAACAACAAAAAAGAATAAACAATGCTCTTTCAATCAAGGCTATCACAATCATTCACAGGGTTGTAGGGATTTTGCCTGTTGTTGCAGACTGACACTTCCCTTGACATATTGAAACAACAGGCAAAACAAACACACAAAAACAATGGTAAGTATACACAAAACAGATACAAAGCCAATGTGACTTCTACTGGGTAAGCATTACAAAAAGTCAATGCCTTGTTTTAATTTTTTAATTTTTATTTTTTTATTATTTTTATTATAATTTGCAGGGCCCCACTGAAAACCGCCAAGGCAAGTGGGCTCCCTGGATAAATATTATTATTATTATTATTATTATTATTATTATTATTATTATAACAGTGAACAGACCTCCAGACACTGCAGATTTAATAATAAACTGTCTCAAAATGTTGTTTACTTATTATTCTGCATCTCTGATTGATTTGATTGATGAGTCAACAGAGATCATCTGGAGGTAAACCCTTAATTACTGTTAATTACCAAACAAACTTTTGAGAGTACAGTTCTGAGGCTCAAATGATCATGCTTTGGAGTCTTGAAAAGTCATCCAATTTGCAATTTGCTCTCTGGGTTCTGACTCTTTGTTCAGACTTTTGTTTGGAAGAGAAGGGGATTACTGGCTTAATGCTTAATGGTCTCTGGTCTCTTAAACAAAAAACTTAACTCTGCATTGTCTCTGTACCTAGGTGTATCACAGGCAGCCCAAGCATAATATAAGAATTTGTATGGAAAATCGAACTGAGAATTTCTACTCCAATCAATAAAAGGTCAAGTTCCTGACTAATGTCAACAAAGTGTTACCTGGTGTTGTTGTCTGTCTTTATGTGAAGTCAGCACCTTTGGAGTGATTTTAGGTCCTCTACCACTGAAACTTCACAGCAAGACAAAGCAACACCAGGTAACATTTTTATTTGGTAAAATTTCCGCACAGCCCTCTACATCATTATGTTATTTTAATTTGTCTACTTTATTTAGGAACCTTACCTTTTAAAGCTCATTTATTTATAATTTGACAGGAATTCCATACAAACTCTTATATTACACTTGGGTTGCCCGTTAGCCTGCAACGCAGGTGTTTTCCGGGGCGCGTGAGTGCCAGAATCTCGGTTAATCATAGCCCCCCCCCCCCCCATGTTGGATTTGCAAAATCTTAGGGAGCTGGGACAGTTACTCAGAGCTGGGGAAAGGGGGTCTAATTCGCACCCCATTGGTTGTACTTTCTACCCTCCCCAATCTTCCTTTGCTATAAAAATCCAAGTTGGCGGCTATAGCGTTTGCTCGCCCAAAAAATACACCTGCAATGCAGGCTAGCTGCCTGTGGGTGTATCTGCTAGCAAATCGTTAGGGGGGGGGACCTAACAAATGCTGGGGGGGATGTGATGATGGACTAGCTAGCATCTCATTTGGGGGGGAGGGGAGGGCTACAGAAACCAAATTTCGTTCTGGCAGTTGTGAACTACTAAGAAAGACTACCTTTTTAGGCATCTGTTACATTTAAGTCTGAATAATTTTATCCATCAGGTAAGACAACTGATTTTATCCTCAGGATAGGGATGTTTCCATTACATTCTTACCTCTGAACAACACTGTTGTCTGCTTTTTTGAAAACCCAACCTAGTCCTGCCACAGGCAGACCACCCTATGTGTTCGTGGTTAATTATTGTTGACATAAGACGATGTTGAAATCAATGGCGCGTATAGAAGAAATGTAGCGAAACATTATATATGTCGGCTTTGATTTACTACAAAATATAAAATTTACTCTAAATGATTCAATAAAAGTTAAGATGAAATGTTGACTAATTGTGTCATATTTTTTTGCTGTCCTGAGCCGTTTAAGGCATTATTTTGCGAGGTCATTTATTGACCGGTAGAAAGAGAGAAAGAAGGGAGAACTGAGAACTTTTATTGAATCATTTAGAGTAAAATTATTTTATATTTTGTAGTAAATTGAAGCCGATGTAATGTTTTTCTATATTTCTTCTATACGCGCCACTGATTTCAACATCGTCTTATGTAGGGTGGTCTGCCTGTGGTCCTGCTTGCAATGTTGGAAAATGGGGAGCCACAGCATGTCTTCAAATAAATCTCTTGGAAGCAACCATTTGCACCTGAAGAATATCATACCTCTCAGGTCATTCCTTCATTCCTTTGCTATTCTCCAGTTCTAAACGTTACCTTCCTATCTTATGTTTGAACAAATATTTGAACCACACAAGGTAAAGGTTTTGATCACCATTTGCATCAGAAATAGGGTATTTTATGAAGCAGGAAATAGATTCTTATCTGTTCGCTGGAAAAGGAGACAGATTTTAGGGGTCAGTTCTGGGCTGGGGCTGCACACACCCAAACCTGAAATTTTGAGTGATAACCCCTCTCCCACCCTACCCTCCCACCCCATCTAGGTCATGATTGATCGTTGGCTGGCGACAACCTCGTTCCCTTTTTCAGACTTTTTCCCTGTTTTAAATTTAAAAAAAGGAAAAAGTCCTGGGAACGAGGTTGGGCTGGCACAACCCCGGGGCCCGGGGTGGAAGGGGCACTCCCTTATTTGGCCTAAAAGGGTATGTGCCGCCCAACAGGGTACGGTTTTCAGGTCTTGCGTCTTAAACAGGGTATACAATTTCACTAGTTAGCATCTTGAACAGGGTGTCTATTTGGAGCGGAAGCCTCCTTGAACAGGGTGTGCACAAGAACAAAACTGAATGCAAGGCTGGCTCTACGACAAAGGGCTGATTTATTTAACGGCCAATATTTCGGCTAACAAAATTAGCCTTCCTCAGGGCCAGAGCTATACTGAAGGAAAATACTATAACGGCTACAAAATATTAAATAAATCAGCCCTTTGCCGTAGAGCCAGCCTTGCATTCAGTTTTGTTCTATTACACTTGAAGTGATGTCTGGCTCCAGCATCTCTACAACAGAGATCCGGCAATATCGAACCAGTGCAGTTTATTGACGCATCTTGTGGACCTCTGCATCCGAAGGTTATATAGGGTGTGAACGTTTGTGATACGCAGTCTACATGTGTGGTCAAGCATTTTTTAAATCTAATTCTATGATGCCATTTATAAAAAAATACTTTCTGAAATTTTTTTTTCTGGTTACGAAGAAAGGACTCTTGCCTTAAACAGGGTAGCGAAATGAACGGATTTTGTCTCTAACAGGGGCAGGGTTTGAAGGCCTCGGCGGCACACCTAAGTGTCCCCCCTCCCCCCCGGTGGGGGCCGCAACGTTGTTCATCCTGTCGCCTGATAAACTGAAGAAACAAAAAGAAATAAAACTAAAAGCCAATTTGAAAGACTTGACTCAACATTCTCAGACCACGTCACCTTTAACTGAAAAGTGAATTTCCATGAAATGACGCAAGAGGACTGCTCATTGCGTGGAAACACGAGCGGCCAACACGCAGCGGACACGTATAAGGAACCTGCGCCCTCGGTATATAAGCCAGCTGCTAAACTCACCACAACAAAACAGAAAGTCCAAATGGCGGAAATGGCAGCTGGTAAGGTCGCTTTTCTTGTAGTTTTTGTCTCTCTGTTCTTGATTCAAGAAGGGCAGTGCGAGCGTTTCATCGAAGAATGGAAGAAAGGAGATTTTCCGAACCCAACCAGAGATCTTAACGCTTGCGGACGCCGTGGAAAAGTGTCGTGGATCTGTGATCCGGACAAAATTCTGAGTTACGAAACTACTAACAAGATCGAAGAACTTTTGTATTCTGTGCGAAAAAACACTGATTCAGGTTGCAGTAGCGGTGAAGACCCTGGATTTCAAGTTGGTGTTGCTGTTTTAAACAGAATGCATAAAACTCCAGACGAATCTGTCGCTGAAACAGCGGAAAATTTCGCCAAACACTTGCATGACAGCTGGGGTGTCGGGCATTTTGGATGCGACGACGGTGCGCTGCTTTTCCTTTCGATTGTTGACCGACAAGTTTACGTGTCTACTGGTAAAAGAGCCATGGAAGTCCTGTCAGATGATCAGGTTGATATCATTATCGATGAAATGAAGCCTTATTTGAAAAACAAAGAATACGATCAATCCGTAGAGCTTGCAGTTGTGAGAATGGGCGAAGTTTTCAGTGGAAGAGTTCTCAGTAGCCCCATCAACTACGGCTTGATTATTTTCTGCATGTTCTTTCTCGTGTGTGTGGGTGTGGGGCTGTACATTGGACACAAGCAAGATCAGGAGCGCCAAAAATGCACCAGAAAACTGAAGAGGATCCAAGAGGAACGAGACAGAGCTAATCATTCTCAGAAATCTTACGAAAGCAAGTCCTGTCCAATTTGCTTGGAAGAATTTCAGCCAGAGACCAAAACCAAGTTGTTAGCTTGTGGCCATAAGTATTGTGAGCCCTGCCTGACTAAGTGGCTGGAGGACCATGCCACTTGCCCAATCTGCCGTCAGTCAGCAGACAGTCGCGGTGATGAGGGTGGAGCCTGTCATTCCTCCAATACCTCTGATTTTATGCCTGAGCTGCTGTTTCGACTGACAATGCTACAGCTGCAACACCCGTCATTCATCACCAGCAGTATGGTCAACAGGTGGAGCAGTAGCAGCT
Source organism: Siderastrea radians (assembly GCA_964017195.1). Lineage (NCBI taxonomy): Eukaryota > Metazoa > Cnidaria > Anthozoa > Scleractinia > Rhizangiidae > Siderastrea > Siderastrea radians. The sequence goes on along the minus strand of OZ024892.1, from coordinate 49,499,799 downwards.
ACACAGGCAGCTTTGTTTCAGATCCCATCTTCGTCAGGTCCTCCATGCCTGGTGGTGGCAGCTTCGGCAGTGGAACAAGCTTTGGTGGAGGAAGCAGTAGTGGTGGTGGAGGCAGAGGAGGAAGCTGGTAGAAGAGTTGTCATGGCTGCAAGGTTGATGCTAACTGCAATGTAAAATAGACTTAAGTTAAATGTTGATGAGAAAACATTGACATTGAATGCTAAGTTAACCAGGCTATTGGAGTCCTGCTTGCATCTAAGACTATCCATTGTAACTTAGAGCAGCTTCCCATAAAAAAGATCCTTGATTGTTGGGATTATTAGAAGTAGACCAGTCTAGAGAACTTTAGTGATCTATCTCAGCTTTTCCACAGAGTCGAAAGCTGGAACCACCTTATGCATCATACAGTGTAGAGGAAATTACTGCCCAGCAGCTTTCACATGAAGGACAATTGCAGATGCAAAGAAAAACTTGGAATGAATGGTCTAAAGCAGAGGGTGTCTGGGTTACTTTAGTACTCTTAAGGTTGATTTCCACTGTTGCGTAAATTTTACGTGCGTATGCGTGTGAATTCAACTGGCTTTACGTGCGTAAATAATTTTATTTACGCACGTAAAGCCAGTTAAATTCATGCGTGTAGGCACATAAAATTTACGCAGCAGTGGAAATCAACCTTTAGGCAGGGCTCGAAATTTACGGTCGCAAATGTGCAATTTGCGACTGGCTCGAGGACGTTTGCTCCTAAAAAAAACACTTTTGGCCCATTTTCATAATATTTAGATACATTAAATCTGCTCCTTGTTAGACCAAATTTACTCCTAAAATTTTAGACCTAGGAGCAGAATTGCTCCTGGAAAAAAAATATATTTTCAAGGCCTGCTCTTAGGACTGTTAGGAGTGGCAAATGGTCTTTCAAAAAACGTGGGTCTTGCCATTTTTTAGTGGAAATATTTCACAGGACTTGCTGTCTTGTTTTTTGAGGGGATTGCTAAGTCTTTAAGTCTGTGGCTTGCCGAGAAAAACACTCAAAATTATTATTTGCCACCTTTGACCGTTAAAGGATTGGAACTCTACCTCTAAAAATAATTTCAAAAGCTTACAACGGCACAATAAAGTACTTCTCAATTGCTTTCATTTCAAAGGTCAAACTTTACAATTTTAGCCCCAGAGTCAGTAGTTTCAAAAAGATCGCATTTAGTGGCTCAATGTTTGACTCTGGTAGTAAGTGAGGGCACTACCTTCCAACTGGACTGTGGTTCATACAAGTGTGAGATATTAAAGATTAAAGACCATGCTAGTTTTTTCATTTATGAGGACTTTTTGTAGGTTAATTTTTTTGTGTGTGAACTTGAAACAATAAGAATGTGTTTTGTTTTAAAAACTGCTGGAAATTACTTGCCCTTTTCAAGAGCTTCACTCTTTGTTTTAGTCTCTAGTGCACACATTCTTTGTACTCATGCATGGCGAGCCCCAGGGGCATTTGCGTTAAAGGCTATCTTTGCTTAGGTTTGTTCAATGGGTAACTAAGAATCAAATTGTAACGCTCAAACATTTTGTTACTGAAAAGAGAAATAAAATTCACAGTTCAATTGAAAACAATAACAAAAATTAATATTCATTTGTAGGTCTGCTGCATTGATTTAAAATTTATATTATGTTTGGTTCTGGCTGTATAGAACTGTCCTTAAAGAAAGAGTACACATCAAACAAAAGCCAGCTTTTATTTATAAACAGATGTTCTCAGTGTGTTATTTTACAGGGCTTTACCCTGGGATTTCCAAACAACTTGCCCGTTAAAACCAATCAAATTCTTCAATAAAAATTCTTATTTCAAGGTTAATTTTTGACATGTTTAATTTCTTATTTAAACCTGCTATCTGCTGGGATGCAAATGTTTGTGTGGACAGCTTCACTGCCAGAATCCATTCTTTATTCGTTTCACACCCTGCGGGACTTAAGTGAAAAAACTGGAAATATGAGACCCCAGATGTCACTTTGCAAGATACAACAAACATCATCGCAGGGAGCTCTTAGACTTTGATTTGAGTTTTCACATTAAAACCACTTCATACAGGAAGATAAGCAGCACCAAAGGAAGTACTGCTCAGTAGCTTTTGAAAAGTCACACTTTAGGATTTCATCCACAGACTCAAACCCAGGGGGGGTACTCCCGATTTCAAGTGACGGGGATGATCGCAGGATTTTTTTGGGTTTGAAATTTTCGATTCCGGGATTTTTTTGGGTAGGAAAACTTGACAAGTATTTTTTTGGGTGGTTTGATTTAAGTAGGGTTTTTTCTGGGGGGTACTCAACACAATCTGAAGATTCGTGGGAGTGCCTGCGTATCCCGGCCGCATAGTTCTGCGAATAAAGTACAACAAACTTGTTCTTGCTCGGTTGTCTTGTTTAGAGTTATTATTCATGATGTTATTGTTGAAACAGAAGATGTTCTTGGGTGTCCCTAGTGTTGTTAGAATGACTTCCAGATGAGGAAAGCTGGTATGATGAATCAGTAAACAAACACAAACATTCAATTTCTAGTGTTTTTTCGTGTGCTATCATTTAATCCTTTCTGGAAATTTTTAAGGCTCGGAAATTTGGCATGGGATTTTTTGGGGGCTAATTTTTGGTCCCGGGATTTTTTTGGGTTTTGTTGGAAGCCCTAGGGATTTTTTTGGGGGGTTTTGATTTTTGCCCCCATTCGATCATCCCCGTCACTTGAAACTGGGAGTACCCCCCTGGGGACTCAAAACGTAGCCGGCCATCCTTAACAGCACAATAAACGGCATTACAGCAAAGTACTGCTCGGTAGCTTTCATCTCAATGGGGTCCCTGGGACTTCATCCACGGACGCAAATATTAGAATCTAATCACGTGACCTATGTTTCGACTTGCAGTCAGGGAAAGGTATAAAAACACACAACCGACTGAAGGTCACGTGATGTGACAGACGCGAAAAGCTTAATTAAATTGGATAACTCTTTGCTTCCTTCATGTTTATTTGTTTAAAAAATATATTTAACAGGAAGCCTATCGCAGATGTGGTTTTTAAAGGCCGGTCCTAAGAAAATCGTACACTGAACAGGATAAACAGTTTTAGTTCATGATCGGCTTTCCGTGCGGCTTTCTAATCAAAACCCAGTATAGTTGTTCTTTTTCAGTTTAGGGACGGTCATTATTTAGAGGTGGGGGAGGGCTGGTGCAAATGGTGGTGGTGGGGGCGGGGGGTCAATGATTTTTCTGCAGGGAAAAAGGGGGACCACAAATTTATGCACGCATATAAAGGAGGGTAAGGGGGGAGGGTCAGCAAAAAATGTGCTTCACAAAGGGGAGGGTCAGGAGAATTTGAACATGGCCTCCCTTCATTTGCACCAGTCCCCCCTCTAAATAATGATCGGTCCCTTATTTTCAGGCTATACTGAGTTACGTCTTTTCCGGGAGCGCTCCACTGAATGACAAAAACGTAAACTGAACATTTGTGAAGAGATTAATTGTATTAATATATAGCCTAATATATCCCGGTATTAATATAGAGCCCAAAATATCCCGGTATTAATATGTAGCCTAATATATCCCGGAGACGGTCTTACGCATACTTGAAAGGCTGTCATAGTGAACGGCGACAGTCGAAAGGAATCTTAAAATTGTTCCAACTGCTATACCAGAAGCTGAATTCGTGATTTGGTGCGTCGATAATATATGACCACTCTTTAATATTCCGGTACTTTATAGGGGCCCGGTATTAGACTACAAACATAATGCAGAAACAACAATTCGCGTAGACTGTGAATTGTCGCGTTTACTCAAAATTGTTTGCTATTAAAAATGCTTTTTTAATCAACTAGGTCTATTGCAAATACACGCGTATACCGATTGGCTCAATGTACGAGGCCATGCTTTCAGATATGAGCAGGGAGTTGATTGTTACTTGAAAAACGTCCTGACCTGACCTGGGTAGGACGAAATCTTCTATCCTTTATTTTTTTACTTAAGTATAACATAAAGGCTGCCTTTCAATAATTCGCTGATAGCCGTCTCAAGTCCAAAAGTCGATCAAAATGAGCTCAGCTGTTCGGTAAATTGTTACTGTGCGACTACGCCAACCATTGCTACCCAAACAAACTAGACTTCAGACAAAGTTTGGAATCATCATTCTCTCTAGCATGGGATAGACACGGCTTCTTGTACAACTCGTGTGTTTAGTTCACAATACAAAATAAGAGCAAAGTGGAAAGCAATTGAATAGGAATGAAATGAAAGCTAGAAATTACCCCTTGAATGTTCATATTCATAATCAAGAGAACGGCCTTCATCGCAACTTGTTTTGTAATTGCTGGAACAAGTTAAGCTGCCGACGAATTAGTTTTGCTCCACAGACTTTCTTTGTCGCTGGCTCCATTAATATTTTGTTCTTTACCCAGCCCTTGTCAAACTATAAACAGTTCGACCACACGAACCTAGACCACCCAGAAATACAACAAGATTTGAGGCAAATTTTCATGGGTATCGAAGGTCCCTAATACATTGCACTCTTCAGAGTAATATAAACTGATCAAAGAGAATTTGTAGTCATTTTATTGTTCTGAACTCGACTTCTGATTGGCTAATTTAAACATTTGTCTCAAAATTTCGTCTGGGTGGCCATGGTTCGTATAGCGCACGGTAGGAATTTCTCCTTATTTTGATGTCATTTAATTAAAATTTAGGGAAAATAGCATGCAAGGATCCACAAGAACAGGTAACTAAACCATACAGTAAGTTTTTTTTAGAAATTACTTTACTTTGTGGTGTGGTTTGCGTGACAAAATAATCAGATTGTATACTCCACGATCCTTTTCCGTCAGTTAAATTTTGTGTTTCTGCTGTATAAATCAAAGACAGGAAATTGCACGCCACGCTGAACATTAGACCAGTTGGCTGTCCTCAAAGTTTTGGGGAAAATAAGAGGCAATAATTCTCTTATGGCTTCTGTAATGGCTAAATTTACTCAAGGAAATACTAAAATGTCTAACTAGGTTAGCCTCCAAAATTGTGACTTTTTTGAAACTCCGCTTGCCATTGTTGTAATTTCGCGCTATTTGTAGCCATGAATAAAATAAAAATCAAACTACCTGTTATCTCAAGGAAAAATCGAAGGTGTATGTAGATTGTAGCATAGTATGGGTCAACTTCATGCGTGATCATTCCCTTAACAGGGGCGGCGCCGGAAATTTATTGTTGGTGGGGTGAATCTTTCCGAACGTTACTTATTTCAAGCCGTAAGGCGTTTGACGAGCGCCGAAGGCGCGAGCTTTTAGGGTGGTCCTTTTTAAAATGAAACTTTCTGAAATGCTGTTTGTAGCGTTCCTGAGACAGGAGTAACAGTTTCCAAGGCGAGCTCTTAGTTCACTTTAATTCTCACGAAAAGTAAAGTGTTTTAACTTCTTTATGCATAAAGCATACGAAACACTTTCTGACATTTAGGGAACGGCAGAGGATGGGTGAGATTCCATTTTGGTTACTTGCTCAGAGAAAATTCGATCGTATCGGTGAATTTTTCTCTGCAAGGGTATTTTAGTGTTCAACACTTGGTTGGTAACGAGTTTTCCAAAGCGACTTTGACTGATTTCCAATATCGGCCACGCTCAATTTGTCAGTCATTCCTTGTGAACATGAAGGAATCTTGCTTGTGACATAGTTGTTGTCAGACATGTCTTGAGCCTTGTAATGGCTGAGGCTCAGCGGTTACTCACATTGTAGCAGGAACCAACAGTTACACTAGGGAGGTTTCTCAGATATGTCACGACATCAGTTAACCCAAGATCTCTCTTAGTGTCAAAATTGCACTCTGAGAGTTTGTAGCTCTGTCAACAGGGAACTGCGTTCCAAGTCGTCTCCATAAAACTCTTTCCGATTAACGTTCATCAAAAGTGACTCGAGACCGAAATACCGTATTTTCTCGATTAATACCGGGGCGTTTATTTAAATTAAACCCAGCATTTATTTGAACCCGGCGTTTATTTAACAGGCCAGATTTTCATCATTTTTCAAAGCGTTATTTTTTTTTTGGTCTTTGGTACTTTAAGGGGCTGATTACATGAGGCGGGCTGGCCCGCTTAGCCGGGCTGGCTCGGTTTGCCGGGATCTCGGCACCTCTGTGAAACACACTAAAAATCAACTTCGTGATTACATAGAAAAATTTCATTTCGATTTCGATTACATGGAAAAATTTCATTTCAAAACGGAATAGCTCCCAAAAGAACACAAATACCGTCTATTCCGATTTCCGAGTTTTCCTACTCCGGAATAGTCCCAAAAGAACGCGTCCTAATTTTGGTCTGAAAGTCTGAAAATGGGTGTGGATTTTACGGTCCGGGTTTGAAAATAACAATTGGATTTTACGGGCGCGGTCTGAAAACGGGTATTGGAAAATTATATACAATAATAACGACTTTTTTTACGTGTGAAATTGATCTAGCACCCTGTAAAGACAGGGTGCTAACTGGGGACACACTAAATACTAAATAATAATAACAAATTGTTAAAAAATGCACTAATGTCTAAACAATGTAGGACTGATCTTTACGGCAGGTCCTACCGGTTTTAAGGTCATTCCCCTGAAATAAAATTTAACATACGATTTTTGTCAAACTTTCACAAGTTGTTACCTATTGTGCAATGTTTTTGAAATATAAAATAAAAAAGAATCGGTCCCCATGTCCGTTTACGAGGTATCACCGGCTCAAGTTACCCCATAATTCCTTGCAATTTCGCCTAAAGAATACATGTTTATTTGATCAGTTTACGCTACTTTACGTAGGAAAAGAATAAAGCAAATCTTGAAACAATGCACTAGTTGTAAAATATCGATAACTAGGAACAATTTGCTAGAAGTTTTTTGGTAGATGCTCGAAGCATCAGACGAAATTTACTTAAAACCTTCCTTACGTGCGTGTCAGTTCGAGGTCGTGATTTCATCTCCGTGAGTAACGCGTTTCTAGTAACAATTTTTTTTCGAACATATGTTTTTTTTAACTCTTTGAACAAAAAGAGGATGAATGGTAGGTCAAAAATATTTGGAAAAAAAAGATAGGTCCCCAAGCTTGTTTAAGAGTAAATAACTATTCTTTTCTCTGGTGAGCTTAGCCTCATAGGAAACCTGTCGGCTCCCTAGGCCCTAGACGTACGCGCGCTGTGAGCGCGCGCTAATGACGCCACAAATCGTGCGCAGTAAGGATGCGTAATGCAATATTAAGGGGTGGGGGTTTAAACCAAAGACTTGCGGACTAAACGCAGCCCTTGAAAGCAAGTGATGACAATGGTCACGGGGTCAGTGAAAAAGGAGTTAAGTCGGGAAATATCCCGACCGGGGATAGGAAGGTCATATATTTTTCCGGTGCATTTCATTGTAAAGCCGTTGATAGCCGTCTCAAGTTTGGTCAGCCGTAACCGGAGTTCGATCAAAATGAGTTCAGCTATTAGTGAATTGTTAAGATTTTCTCCTTTAATATTTTGATGTCATTTTTTCTAAAAATCAGGCAAAATAGTATGCAAGGAGCTACACGAACAGGTAATTCAACACTATAGAAAGGTTAATTCGAAATTACTTTAGTCTCTGGTGTGGTTTTGCGTGACAAAGTAATGGATCGGATTGTGTACTCCACGTTCCTCTTCCATGTTGTGTTTCTGTTGTATAAACCGAAGGCAGGATATTATATACAGCTGACGGGGATTTTCCCCGTTTTTTCCCCGGTGCGCTTCATTGTAAAGCCGCTGGTCAAAAATTCGCTGATAGCCGTCTCAAGTTTGGTCAGCTGTATGAACCGGAAGTCGATCAAAATGGGTTCAGCTGTGGGTACATTGTTAAGATTGTCTCCTTATTTTAATGTCATTAGTCTAAAAATCAGGCAAAATAGTATGCAAGGAGCTACATGAACAGGTAAGTCAACACTACAGAAAGTTCTATTAGTAATTACTTTAGTCTGTGGTGTGGTTCTGCGTGACAAATAAGCTTTATAATAGGAAATACTCCACGATCCTCTTCCATTGGATTTATGATTTGTGTTTCTGCTGTATAAATCAAAGACAAGGATATTACACACCGTACTGAACATAAGACCAGCTGCTCGTCCTCGAAATTTTGTGGAAGATAAGAGGAAAATAATTATCTTATGGTTTCCGTAATCGCTAACCTGCGTAAGAAAATACTAAAGTGTCTAAGTAGCTAAGCCTCCAAATTTGCGCGCCAAATTGACTTTTCTAATCTCTTCCTGTTATTGTTAGAATTTCACGCTATTTGTAGCCATGTAATAAAAGCAAAACATCAAGCAGCCTGTTATCTCAAAGGATCAATCGAAGAAGTATATAAATTGTAGCATATTATGTGTGGGTCAACTTCACTGGTAATCAACTCCTCGGGTTTCAACCCCGGTGTATTTGAGCTAATATACCAAGGCTATACCCTGACCCCGGTAGAACCCACTCTCTGTTACTGCAGTCACTTGCTAGCCTCTGCCATAGTTAATAAAAGAATCTGGTTCTGAAGCTCAGCTAACTCCTTTGTTTTATGTTTTTGTTACCGTTTTTAGCCTTGACGGTGCACAAACAATAATAGGTTTTGAATTTTGCATGAGCAACTAACCAATAAGAATGTCACTGTTAAGTTATTCAGCCATAGTGTGCGAACGTAAAACAAAAGATTGTGCACTGTCGTGGTACTTTCAGCATAAATTGCAGCACCTTTGTTAAGGCCTTTGAAACTTGCAAAGTTTCATAACCAGTCCCTCGAGTAACTATGCCTCTGCATACCAACTGATGGTCTCCCTCCCCTCTCAAAATATCTGCTGAGAAGTGATGATGGGTGATAAACATATTTTGGTCTCATTATACCACCACATGGCCCGGCTGATAAAATTGTACAGAAAACAGATTGGTAATTTGATATGCATAGGGCTGGATGGTTTAACACGAGCCTCCTGGCTTGGCAGCTCCAAACTTTTCATCTGTTCATTCAGGCATGCACATATAGATTATTTAATGTTCCTTTTATTTTTTCAAGCATAAAGAAGAAAAGTCCTTAGGGTGGGGGACAATGGCAGGGTCTAATGGATTTCAAGTGACCAGATACCATGCGGCTCTATTGTTTTCAGGGCTAGGGTCCATTGTTCTGTTGTTTGCTCTATTGTTTTCTCAGCAAATCAGAGAAGACCTTGTAAGAGCTGCGTACCACCCGCAAGTAACAGGGAGGTGCAAATGGAGATATAAATTAAAACCAAAAAAATATCCCTTGGGTTTGAAGCAAAACCCCCAAAAATCCCATACTGAATTTTGGAGCCTATACAACTACCTAGAAGGGGTTAACGGACAATAACAAAGAACAGCGGTACTTTTTGAATGGTCGTGTTTGTTTGTTTATTTATCGTACTATTGCATTAAACTTTCCCAGTCCTAGTAGTCATTCTTACAAACCACCCAAAAAAATAATTGCCAAAATGCTCTTACCCAAAACATGTCTAAAACGCATGTTTTAGACATGTATGAATGTTTAGACTTCGGAAGAGAGGAAGATGATGTATTACTAAACCACTGTTTGCTCCTTGCAAGATATTATATCTATTGTTGTAAATTTAAGAATGTCTCTCCATGTATCAGAGAATACGTGCAACGGCTGAAATTCAATTTTGAAATTGAAAAACAAGTTTCTATGGAGACAGGTTCAGGGAACAAATTTCAGCGGAGATGGTGCAAGATTCTTCAGGCACTATAAGAAGTGGCTTCTTACACAACTTTAATCTCCTCCTTTTCTTTAATCCAAAACCAGTTTTTGCTTAAGTATTTTTTTTAGCCGGGTTCCTCCCCTTTTTTTTATCCTGCTATCCATCTACTTTGCCTTAAATTTGTTCTCCCCCCCTTTTTTCTTTTAGTTATTTATTTATTTATCTATTTATTTATTCATTTATTTATTTATTTATTTAGTTACTTATTTATTTATTTATGTTCTAGTCATGTCAACCTGTGTAAATGTGAACTGTTACAATAAAGTGTTAACTGAAAAAAAAAAAAAACAATTCCAAAATTGTGACTTTAAAACCCCCAAAAATCCCTCGCATGTCCCCGTCACTTGGAATCTGGAGTACCCCCCTCCCTGGGCTTTTGTGGTGACTGAAAAGCTTTTAAGGTCATCTGGTGAGAGTCTGCAGGATTTGTCTTGTTTTACTTGTCCTCTTGTAGCTCTCTGCATCAATAACCACACTATAGTTTTATGATCTTTAAATTCAATAGGGCAACTTGAGGGATGATGTATTGATAGGAACCAGACATGCCATATTGGTCACTGAAAGCTTGAAGTGGACACAATTCACTTTTTGCATAAAACATGAGTGGGTTATAATGTCGCAGAAAAATGTAGTGAAGACGTGTACCAGGCAAACATCTATAACATTCAGTTCACACAACTGAAAGGTGGTGCGGACAGACAACAACCTCTTCTTTGCGGTTTTACTTTTAAACTCCTCAAAGAACCATTTTGTCCATGACTTGTCACATTAAGTTTTCCTGGTTGAAGTTAAAGGTAAAGTCACTGAATGAGAAGACAGGGGCTCGACACAGCGAAAGTGGAATGGTGCGTGATGTCAAGGAAATACTGAGACAACACAACAAGCAAACAAATTTGAAAAGTTATAGGAGTTTTGTAGTAGCCTGTCAACCTCATTTTGTCAGTGACTGCTAAAACGGGGGTTACATGTTTTGTTATGTCCCAAGGATCCTGCTGCACTTGGTCCACGTGCCACGATGTAAACATGAATAATATCATTTGAGCCAATATATTTCCCACATAGCTCTTAACCACCCTGCCAGGAGGTGGATGCAACTATTGATGGGGTAGGGATACAAATGGGGTAATTGCAAATTATGATAGCCTACAAAAACTATTTTACAAACATTACATTACTCTTTCATTCTGTCTAAACTAAGAAATCATTACAGAAAGAGAAAAGAAACAGAGGATGGAAAAATAACTTTGAAATAACTTTGAAATGGGTGCACTGCCAAAAACAGTTTAGTAAGATGGTTTGACTATTTGTCAGTAGGAGGGGAGTAACCATTTCCATGATGCACTTAATGGAAAATTTGTTAAATTTTCAGCATCTTTCTTAATATTACAAATCATTCTTCCAACTTTGATTTCATTGTCATAGAGATGTCCACCCCCTCCACTGAAATGTGGGATGAAAACAAAATGAAGACTGTCGATGAACACAAGAAGCATGGTCCCCTGCCTTTGTTTGAGATTTCATTATACTGGGTTTTGTGGATTTCCTTGTCATCATATTCCATGTATAGCGTCTTCAAAGCCTCTCAAGGTAAGGTCATACAGGAACATTATCTTCGTGTCAGTTTTGTAGCTAGTAGGATTTTCAAGACTGCCCAATTGGCCAGTGGCTACTTTATTTTCTCTGGAGATTGTGAAGCATGCAATGATAGCCAACACTCACCTCTCCTCACCCCTCCCTCCAGGAGGCTACTCTCTTGCTTAAAATTGGTGGAATGTTAGAACCTTTCTGGCTGTACTGAAAAATTTGCCGTGGTGTCTTTGGGTTAGCGAGATTATAGCAACATGAACATTTCATTAGGTTTAGAGTTAACTGGATATGGTTTGGATGTGAAGGAAGGATTGGTATTTTTTTGGGGGGGGGGGAGGGAGGGAGGGGTCTATATTGGCCTATAAATGATTAACAAATTGACGTCAGTTTTTATGCGTCTGTCCTTTTATTGATGATAAATTTCGTCATAACATTGTCAAAGTGTTGTAGATCCACGAGCCTCAGCCGAGTGGATCTACAACAACAAATAACAAAAAAGCCAAAACTGATTTTCAAACGAAGGAAAAAATGCAAGACTCAATGGAAGATGCGATTGCCGCAGAATCAGAATTTCATCGCTGTAATTCGGAGAATCTCAGGTTCTTAAATTAAAACTTTAATAGTAAGAATAGGCCAAAACTACAAGGAAAAATTTGAATTGCTCAACTAACCTTTAATCCAGTGAAAACTGCTCACAAATTAATCCGCTAAAACAAGGTTCAGCTTAATTTCATCGTCAGCACAAATTCCTGCTCGCCGCGGATTTTCAGGTCTGAATCCTCAACAGTCATTCTCATCTTTTTACTGTAAGGTTGCAATAGTTTTTTCAGTTTTAACCCATAAATTTTAGATGATTTCCTCATTGAAGACTTCTAGATTTGTGGTACAAATTTCGCCTCATCAAGAGTGCAGCGCTGAAAAGTTTGACAAAACTTTTGTTGATTTCGTCAGCTTTACGAGTTTCATCCGTCTGTCCTCTTATTGACAATAAAAATTAGCCAATCAGAGCGTGAGAATTCGCTCAGTAATTGCGGTGTTTATGCATTGATACAAAATTTTAAATTAACTTATTTTAGAATAATTATTTTAACTACATTTTTTTAATTTTGAACTTGGAATGTTTTAGCTACAAGATTGTCAAGCCCTCCTTGATACTTAGTAGAAGCAGCACTATATAAATGTGTAATTTAATTTATTGTTATTACGGTGTCATTTGCACCTCTGAGTCTTTTAAATTGAATTACCTCCCCATGGGCCCCTCCCCTGGAAGAGATCACAACCTCTTGCTCTCATCAGGGTCCCAAAGAGGAAGAAGTGGGGGGGGGGGGGGAGTGTTTGGATCCCTGAAGCCCCCAGAATTTGGCTAATGATAGAGAGCCAGGAGTCTGGAGCCTTTCTTTACTTGGAGCCCTGAAAAAAGCTGATTCTTGCTATATGGAGCAAGCCCTACAGAGAAATGAAGGAGCTCTAGAGCTATTGAGTCCTACAACCCTGCATTTTTATCCTAGAGACCTGGAGCCCAAAATCCCTTTGGGACTTTGTGGGCTTGTGTTTGCTGCTCAATGTAAATCTGAGCCCAAGCATTAACCAATGAAAATTCACAGGAACAGTTATGAAAAATGTTTAATTTTTTATTTTGGTGGTAGGCACATTGTTGTATCCAGATTTGCTGAAAATGTGGGGTGAATTGGGATTGGCTAAGTGGGCGGGAGCAGTAGAAATGGGCAGCAAGGAAAGACTAGTTTCTTTAGGCCTTCTTCTTTGCTTTTAAGGGGGAGGAGGTTAGGCCCATGTGTGGCCTCTCTGCTACATCTTCCGCTGTTTATATTTTGACACTGACAGCTACTTACTGATTATCATACCCTCTTAAAATTCCTTAAAAGGTCTTTTAGGGAAATTTAAGGGGGAAAATCGGCAGCTCACATGGAAATAGGTATGTGCAGAGGATGTAGCAGTTTAGCCTCCCACACAGATGCTCTTACGGTCTCGTCACGCGTTCCTCCCCCACAAACTCATGGGGGAGGAACACGTGACGAAACCCTTAGATCGTCTGCGTGGGAGGTTAGTAGCAGTTGGGTGTACATCAATGGGTTTATTTTGCAAATGTTTTCAGACTATAAAAATGAAATCTATGAAGAGGACTTACAGGAAGGATGGCATTTTCTTGGAAGAAAGAAGGTTGGAATATTTTTACAGCAAATTGAATATTGATCCAAGAAGAAAGGTCTTCATACCATTATTTACCAAATAATAATGATAATGATAGAAATGAAAAAGGAGCCACTTGTGGGAGAGAGAGCGCCTCCACTCATGTCCAATACTCTCTAACTGACACGATCCGAAAAAGCCACTATACAACCCGTACGGATCGACAAATAGAGACTACCCGTTAAATAGAGCTGTCGATCCGAAAATTGCATCTCATTAAGGACCATCATGTTGATAGGAGGTTTGTCGATTCGTTCGATCCGTACGATTGGATAATTTTAACCACGATCCGTATAATAGACTTGTCGATCCGAAAATTGCATTCATTAACAACCGGGAAGCGTGTTGCGCAATATAGAAGGCAAACATGAATATTCCTCGTTCTCTCTAACTGACAGGATCGGAAAAAGCCACAGTACAACCCGTACGGATCGACCAAGAGAGACGATCCGTTAAATGGAGCTGTCGATCCGAACATTGCATCTCATTAACGACCTCATGTTCACAGGAGGGTTGTCGATTCGTTCGATCCGAACGATTGGATAATTGTATGCACGATCCGTATGATAGACTTGTCGATCCGACAATTGCATTCATTAACAGCGTAGAGTGAAAATAGTAGGCATAACACGGACCCAATACAAGTATGAAAATGCCCAAACAAAACACTGAAACCATGCAAATATGACTATGCCTCGTTCTTTAAGCGTGTGGTCCCAAAACATTCGCTTCTTGCGCGGTGCAAAAACGAGACCTGACTCCGAAAGATACGCCAAGAACCATGCAGTATGACTATGCCTCGTTTTTTAAGCTGCGCGGTGCAAAAACGAGACCTTTGACTCCGAAAGATACGCCAAGAACCATGCAAACATGACTATGCCTCGTTCTTTAAGCGTTAACCCCAAAACATTCGCTTCTTGCGCGGTGCAAAAACGAGACCTTTGGCTCCCAAAGATACGCCAAGAACCATGCAAATATGAATATGCCTCGTTATTTAAGCGTTAACCCCAAAGCATTCGCTTTTGGCGCGGTGCAAAAACGAGACCTTTGACTCCGAAAGATACTCCAAGAACCATGCAAATATGACTATGCCTCGTTCTTTAAGCGTTAACCCCGAAACATTCGCTTTTGGCGCGGGTTCTCTGTTAAAATTGTTATTTCTAATAGAAAACAGTGGTTGTAAATAGTTCATTTGTTGGTCATATAAGACACGTTTGAAATCACATAACGTGGGCGACGAACCAGGAAAACACTACTTATTCTGTTTTTGTTTTACCCCACTGCGAAATTCAGAAGATTTTTACACTTGTCTTGCAAGTGTTCGTAGAAAAAGAAATTCATGCACATCGGCAATCACGTTAGAAAAACCGCCGCGCTTTGAAGAAATCAACCAAAACATCGAGTTTCTAAGCGCTTATTCTTTAAATGTCAACAAGGAAACAAATAAATGTTCTTTTAGGTTCAATTAAAAATAGTTTTATCTATGCGTTTCAGAAAATTATCACACCTCACTGTTACAAACCTTAATTACGCGCTCGCTTCGTACGTACGCTTAAATAACGAGGCAAAATCATAGCTACTTTCCCTTGGCCGGTTTCACAATGCTTTAATAGAAGCAGTAATCGACACAACAGTTCGCTTTCTGAACTCTGTAATCAGCTTGCGCAACGCTTATAGAACGAGTAATAGACATGTTATCGTCTTCTATTTCGTGTTCGCTTTTAGAAATCTTTTGTCAGTTTGCGCAACGCTTATAGAACGAGTAATAGACACATTACAGACATTACCGCCTTCTCGCTTCGAACCGATTATCAATTTTGTGCAACTCTTAAAGAACGAGTAATAGACACATTACCACCTTCTATTTCGCTTCGAACCGATTATCAATTTGCGCGACGCTTATAGAACGAGTGATAGAAATATTACCGCCTTCTGTATCGCTTCTAACCAACTATCAATTCGCGCACTTATAGAACGAGTAGACATATTACCCCCTTCTATCTCGCTGCAAAGGTATCGTGTATATCGGTCGCTTCGTACGTACGCTTAAAAAATGAGGCCCCAATCGACATAACAGTTCGCTTTTAGAACTCTGTAATCAGTGTGCGCAACCCTTATAGAACGAGTAATAGAAATATTGTCGTCTTCTATTTCGTGTACCTCGCTTGCTTCGAGCGTATGTTTTTCGTGTACCTCGCTCGCCAGGCAAAATTATAGTTGCCTTCCTTTGGACAGTTTCACGTAAACTATCGTTACTAATGCAATCTTGATGAGGGTCCTTGGTCTACTTGGGGACAGGGCCCAGTTGTTCAAAGCAGGGTTAATCTAACAGGATTTGTGTCAATTTTAATTGCACATTTGATTCATAACGACGTCAGGATTCCAGTATTTTATTATTGCTCAACATTTTGAATTTGGCTGCTTTCAAATTGTCCTATAAAATTAGCAACGGCAACACTTTTAAATAAGAGAATCCGTGACCTTTGACAACATTTAACCTGAGATTAGCACTAATCGGGTTTTGTACAAACCCGACCTTTGACAACATTTAACCTGAGATTAGCACTAATCGGGTTTTGTACAACCCGGCCCTGACTTTAGACTGCGAGTAGTCTCCGACTTTCGCGATCGCGACTGTGAGGCGGTCGAAATACACACGCGCGCGCGTACGTAATTTCAAGGAGACGCGACGTAAAGGGAGCGCCGGAAATTTTTGGGCGCTACCATCGCGCTCCACTGCGGTCAAACGTCTGCGGCTGTTTCCGCTTTAATTCGTAAGATTTTGTCACGATGCAGTCGAAACATGAGCAGGGATATATAAAATAGTGGGTGAGTGTAAATATATCTTCATTTTCACATTGTAACGAGTTTCTTTGCTATCTTAATGTTCCGCGCCTGAACAAAATTACTTTCACAAATTGCTCTGACAAGCCCGTCTCCCGTATTCAAACACATATACCTTTTTAGTAAAGTTAGAAACATTTAAGTAAATCTACAGGATACTAATATAGTGTCAAACTTTACACAGTGAAAGTAATTCCCTTGTCTTGAGGTACTCTTCTTATTTTTCTCGTTTCACCGCGGTGAACCCTCGCGCCACCTCGTCGAAATTTCGCGCCCAGAAGGGCATATTTTGCCTGCCCCACCATCGCCATTGCCTAAATTAGAGACTACTCGCAGTCTAACTTGATTTTACAAAACGAAGGCTAAATTGCGTGGACACAGCAGAGGAACAGGGTAAGGGTAGAAACATTTGCAGCTTAAGCGTAAAGCCGACGCATTTGCCCGTTACTTTTATTCTCTATACTTTTTTTTTACCTTTTGACATGTAGTCACGCAAACCGATACAAGTAAAGCAATTTTATAAAATCGGGTTTTATTAAAGCAATTACGCAAACCATCCAGTTTCCTTAAAACAATAGCTTTTGTCTGCACGAGATAACTTCAACAGCCTTTCATTCCCCAACAATACCATTCATTTCATGGGTGTTTGCTCACCCCCACCCCCCCCAACCCCCTCTAAAGAAATAAAGTACATGTACAATGGATCGCCTAAAAATTGCATCAAATCATAAAATTATACTCTTTACACAATTAATTGCTGACAATTTACTTACCAATTAGAATTACACATCTTTCTAATGATATAAATAAGAGAAAAAACATTTCATGACTTCTGAAATATTAAGGTGTCACAATGCCTTCTAATAAATAATTGGCAAATGAATATAGCAAGAAATTGAGAACATTTTAAACTGACAATATTATATCCTTTACAGATATGCTTTAAACTTCCTTAAAAAGGGGTCTTCCTTTTCAGCAAAAAGCTATGATTAATGTAAGGTGGCCTCTTTTAAGTGATACAAATTGCTTGTGAAGGCAATATCCAAAAACAACATTTAAGAGATGATCAATAATATATCTAAGTCCCACTGATGAGATTCATTTCTCTGATCGACAACCCTTTTTCTCGGGTCGAGCCTACTTGTCCATCTGTACGGATCGAAATTAAACTTTTTCCGATCGTATCAGATGGTGTGTATTGGACAACCCTCAGAGAGCGGAGGAGAGAGCGGGGTGACCCCCGCATCTTTGTAGTCTGACAGTCTACCATGTTTGGCTGAACATGCTTTGGTTCTTAGATTATTATTTGATGTGCTAGCAGCTGTAGATGAAGCTATGGGCTGTATTCTTATTAGTGACCCTGGGAAGGGTGATATACAGTTGAGCATGGGTGATGTTTTCTTTCCATCTGTGACCAAGTAGAACTCATGACATCAAAAACATTTAACCAGAGGCAAGCATGGAAAAATTTAACATGCATGTGACTGTTCGTTGGCTTTGGTTTTGTTCCCAATTGGTTAAAAAAGTCCTGTTTGCTTTCATTGGTTAAATGAGCTTGAAATGTTGTGGGCAAGAATTTTTTTATTGAAGCTTTTCTTCTTTGTATAATTCAGGATTTAGTTTTTCTGTTGTTAGTTCTCTTGCTCCTTTGAAGATGAATTTACTACAGTTGCTGTAAAGTAGACAAGGGTTGCTACAGCTATGGGCTATGAGCCAGAACAGAGGTTAAGTTAAGCCTACTGCAGGCACGGGCATCTAGTTATTGCTCACGGCATCTTGGATTAAGCTGGATTCTTTCGTGTGTAGCTTTTGCTTAACCCATTGACTCCCGTGTTGCCCAAAACCGCCCGTAAAGGACCATAGTCCTAGTTCAGTTTGTGACGTTATCACTTTAAGTGACTGCAGATGTTTTGATAACCAATTAATGCACCTGGCACACTTATAACAAAAAAGTGCCTAAACTGAAGTGCTCACTTAAAAAATAGACCAGCGTTACACAAAGAAAAAGGAAAAAAAGTTTCCTTGTATGCAAAACTTGGCCTTGGCACTGGTTGTCACTTGTAGTTGAAAATTTCCTCTTTCGTGAAAGTTTAGATGAAATCTCTTCTGATCCAAGGAAAGACCGTCGAATGGCATACAAACTCAAAAAAAAAAAAAAAGAAAAGAAAAAAAAAAGGGAAAAGAAAACGAATTGACAACCAAAAGTGAGTGGTAGACGATTACCGATTTCGGATTGTTTGATATATCTAAATGATCGTTACTTTCCAGGATGTGACTGATTTTGAGTGGGAGTTTTGGACAAGAGCAGTAAGATTCCTCATACCCGCCATGTTGGTTCACACGGTCGGAGGACTTGTTCTTTCACGTTTCCTTCCCAAGGTTAGCTTTTCACGTTTCTTTCCCAGATCACGATATTAGAGTAGTTAACGTAGTTTTGTTATAAGTTTTTTAATCAGTTTCCTTGAAGAGTTTGTTGCAAAGAAACGCATACTTCTTGATGCACTTTCGCCAACCGTCCACGCCATACTAAACCGAGAAAAACAGGGTTTGTGTTTTGAAGAGTCTCCGTTTTTCTCCCTACACCAAGACGACGCGTTTTTTAAGATTCTTCACCCTTAGGTGTTCGATTGTTTTATTGTGGATAAAAATATTATGCGTTCTCAAAGGAAAAAGTATTTGAGTCTTGATGAGTCATAGACATGCTCATCTTTAGATGAATGCAAAACGCGCGCTGTATATGTGTGTGTAGCACGAAGCGAAAGAAATGCTTAGATGACTGTAAGAACGCATGCGGAATACGCGCGTGTGTTGCGTGTGGTGCAATGCACAGGCACCATTTTGATTCACGCGTTCGGACCGCGCCCTTTCTCCATAACCAAGGTTGTATGAGCCTCATGGAGCAAGTTTATTTAAGCCATAGCGCGGCATTAAGTGAGCCTGTATTCACTGGCTCTTTTGTTGCTTTTCCTTTCATACGTCTGAGGTACAAGTATGTCAGTATCAAAGTGGCTGAGGTACAAGTATGGCAGTGTAACGATTGTTTTTTTTTTTCAGTTCAAAGCCAGTTATTGCCTCCTGTTTACGCTGTCATTCCTACTTTACTTCGCCGGATGGAAATCAGTGGCTTTTATGGTCGGCCACTCCCTGATTGTTTATGCAGTTTGTGCCATCTTCAAGTCTGTGATAACGTTGTGGATCTGTTGCATCAGCATTTCATTTTCGCTACAAAATAACGCGTCTAGAGTCTGGCAGGTAAGCAACAATGAAATTCGGTGTGAATTTGGAACGTAATCCATATTAACAACGAAGGTGTCCGTGTCGCCCTTGTTTCCCCCGTGTATCCTTGAGTGAGAAGCAAAACGTGCGTGGGAGGGAAAAAAATGTGTGAATTGCAAATGCAAGTGCTAATGCAAGCGCAAGGAAGTTGGAATTTATCCATGTCTTGCGTCAGTGGTGGCGTTTGCGTTTGCGTTTGTCTTAATCTTAATAATGGTTCACAAGTGCGTTGGCTTGTGTTTGCATTTGCCTCGCACTTGTAAAGAAGCCCAGTACGACACAGTTGGAAACTGCTCCAAGAATTACGTGTCAGTTTGATTCTGTATCTGTATATTTAATCGGTAAAGCTGAATTGACCTTTTTTGTTTTCCTCTAGATGGATCGTCTCAGCACCGACCCCCAGATCAAGAATCTCACACTGTTTGTTTCCATGATGTCCATTCTCCGTTGTATAAGTTTTGGAATGGACTACTGCTGGCGGTCACGCGAAACAGAAAAAGACAAACCGCTAAAGCCGTACTCGCTCATGGATCTTTTCGTGTTTAACTTTTACTTCCCGGTTTTTGCAAATGGTCCTGTTATCACTTTTGATACTTTTCAGAAAACGGTGAGTGGTCTTGAATGTGGTTCGTTCTTTATACGCACACAGTATTTAGCGCTTAAGAAGTGTAGGGTCAACACGGGAATAGGAGAAGCAATCGATATATGACAGCAAACAAAACCCAGGGATAAATAGTGCCAGTTTAGTTCCACGAGACGTTTGGATTGTATGTGAAATAAAACTCTGTTCTGGGCTAGTAAGAAGAATTCGTGGTTATTTCTGTATCTTTCATTAACTACGTAGGAAATATAACCACTGAAGAACTTTCAGTCTTCGATCACCGCCAAATCCAACTTGCTTTGCTCGCTGGCTTCTAATTCGTTTTGAAAGTGGGAGTTTATGTTCAAGGAAATACTTTTTTTTTTTGAATACGCTTTATTCAAACATGACGTGAAATTAGCAAATATTTGTACAATCAAGTTGGAGAAAAAAGGTTAAGAGAATCGATTAAAGCAAGTCACATTAATTAGAAAAATTACGTATTCATCACCTTGAGTGAACACAATATTAATATTGGAGAACAAATGAAATTATTAAAATGCAGAGTTCAGTGATACGTAGTTCTAATTAGGGCAAAAAAGGCGGAGAAGCTATCAAGTCGCTGTATACATGTACATTAGCTCCACCAGGATGTTTATAATATCCTGAAATCGACTTGTAGCTTGACATAAATAACTTTTTGGAGATCTTTTTTTAAATGGTATTCAAGAGTCCAATGAATTGCGAAATCTAGAAAAACCTTCGGCCTTCTAAGCCGCACGATTTGACAGCCTTCATTCTATTATTTTAAAGTCCCTCTTGCTTTTTTCTGTTTTCCAGTTTTATCAATCACAGAAATCCTTTACCTACGAGGAAATCAAGTCGCTCCTCAAAGACACACTGCGAACAATATGGTGGTACATTTTCCTTGAGGGCTATCTTCACTTTGTGTACTCGACGGCCATCACCCAAGATCCCAGCATATTTACGTCCTTGTCCAACTGGGCCCTTACTGGGGTCATGTACTCCCAGCTGAACATTTTCCTGATCAAATATATAGTGTTCTACCTCTGTACAGCAGTCTTTGCTCGTTTGGACGGAGTCAGTGCCCCCTTACCGCCGAGATGTGTCACCACCTTTTACCTCATCACTGACATGTGGAAGTAAGATATTACGGGCTCCTGCCTTGACTTAAGCCAGTTACCGTTACTCCGTGGAAAACAGGAAATTATTTTGAGTATTTATTATTTAATATAGACGGGAACCTTTCCTTTGCTTTTCGTGAAAAATAAATAATTAATAAATAATTATAGTAATTAATTTTCGTGAAAAATAAATAATTAATAAATAATTATAGTAATTAATAAAATGATTCTTGTTCAAAATAGTATGTAAAGTAACACCACAGGGTACCATTTTTTTGGCACAGAGTACTATCTTTTGTCTCACAATAAAGTCCGTTGGATCCGGCGTAGGTCGTGACATCTCGACTGCCTACTTCAAATCATTACCAAGCCACGACGTCGGCCAGTTAGACACGATGGTCGGCTTTGATTTGGTGTGTTTCAGACCTTGTTTCCATAACTCTTTATGGCAACACCTTTGAAAGTGGACACCTTACTTAATTCCTCGTTAAATTTTTCAGATAGTCCACATCCCTTTCCTCGAGAATCGAAAGTTGTTGTTATCTTATTTACACAAGTTATCGAAATTCTGCATGCAGAACATGAACAGTTCATTGTCTCCGTCTTGCTTCTTATTCCATTTTGTTCATCTCTCCAGATATTTTGACAGAGGACTTAACATTTGGATGAGAAGGTTTGACTTAAGTTCGTTTGTTATTGTTCAAGTGTTTCTTCTGAAGATTCAAATAAAACAAACATCAGCATACTTGAGTCAAATGATCCTCGTTATTTGTTCCAGGTACATTTATATACCCCTGGGAGGGTCCCGTAAAGGTGTCATTCGTCAAATAGCGGCTTCGTTTTGCGCTTTTGCCTTTATATGGCAATGGCACGGTGGTCACACGCACACGTTGTGGTGGTTCTTACCCAACTGGCTTGGAGTAGTAGTGGAGTCTTTAGCAGGCATGGTGTTGGCACTTCCGTCTGTGAGACGATTGGAGGTGGGTATAATATCGTTCTGTACGCCGTGCAAACAGTATGAATCTGGTGAGAAGCAATTGGTTATGGCCATCGCCCAGAATAAGATTTACTTACAGTGCAAAATTTTGAAAGGCGCGGCTTAGTAATCTGCGCCATCCATCAGAACTCTTGGTCTGTGATTGGCTCAACCGCGATTTAACTTTGACAATATTGGAGTCTCGCAGAATTTGCCATAGGCTTTCGGTGGTCAAAACATTCAGTCGTGAAATAGTTTGCTCGTTATTTACGCTCGTTCTTTTACCACCACTTAGGTTCTTTATCAGAGTATCACAGTCGATATTCATGTTAAATTATTGATTTCTATAGTGGTGTGAATTTGTAGAACGTGTTGCCGTTGTGGTTACTGAATTTTCAGTCAGCAGGAACCTGACCTTATTTTAGGGAATGTAAACGAATTTAGCAATTGTCGTGCATTGTTTTCTTTTTGATTAGGGGAAGCTTTCTCCAGCCTGTTCTCGCCGAATTCGTGCTCTGTTTGGTGTTGTGACTCTCACGTGTCTGATTCTCAGTAACTTGGTGTTTTTATGTGGAAGTGATCCTGTGTGGTTTTACATCAAGAGAATCTTCTATTTCGGTATGTTTATGTTACTAAAAACATTATGTAATTATTTCCATAATGGTACGTTATTGTGGCTTTATTTGTTGTGTTGCACTGGAATGGTTGTCGTTTATAACTTCGTAAACTGACCAGCATGAAAGTCCAATCACATTCAGCCAACTACAATAAACCGTAAATATCTCAATGCGGAAGTTGACTGATGAACCAACCAGGCAACCAGACTTTGAAGCAAAAATATACAGCCGGTGACCAATCGTGGAAAAATATATAACCTGGCCAAGCGGGGAAAACATGCGACCAATACCAAACGCGGGAAAGATCAACCGGCACCACGCTGCGGCCGGGGAAACAACGGGGAAAACCAGTAATCGGCGCTAAGCGCGGGAAAACATGCAATCGGACACAAGCGCGGGAAACGTACCTTGTTGACTCTGTATTTTACTTGCTGTTGCCAGATTTTCGATTTAGGTTGACCGTTGTCAGCTCCTTTGCTTCTTTCTATAATGTGCCTCGTTGTGCTTGCGTTTTACTTTGAATTCTGTTGATTTGCGTTTTAGGTTGGCCGTCATCAACTCTTCTGCTTCTTTTTACAATGTACCTTATTGTGCAGACAAACATGGAACTCAACAGACACATCTCGGAGTGGTAAATCGCTGTTTTTTGCCTGATTTCTTAACCTTGATGTGGAAAATGGAACTACAACCCTAGACAAAACTGTTTCAACCGTGAAGACAGTTCAAGTTAAATTTTATAGAACTTGAGAACTTCGGCGTCGAAGACTCTTTCCTTTTTTCCCTGTCATTGCTATTTTACAGCTAAATAGCTTTTGTACCGAAACAATTCTGTTGGTTAGGTAGCTTAACACAGTTCTAAACCTATCGTGGTTTAGCACGATCGAAGCTGGGCTTCACATACTTAAAATTGTAGCAGTACAAATCACTTTCCAGTAAGAAAGGGTGTGAAGAGCAAAAACATCCACACAAAGTACGTGCAGGAGATGACTTAAATCCTGCTTTACAGAATGCGCAATGATTAATTTTGGGGCTCACGAATTTAACGTTAAATTGGTGAGCCCTCAAATTAAGACGATTTCCGCTCAACGTTCGAGCAGTAAGTGCAAAAATTAGGTTACCAAAAAAATACTTGCAGCACTGTCACATTTTGGCCTCTGATAAGAAGAACTTAT
This sequence comes from Siderastrea radians, assembly GCA_964017195.1. Lineage (NCBI taxonomy): Eukaryota > Metazoa > Cnidaria > Anthozoa > Scleractinia > Rhizangiidae > Siderastrea > Siderastrea radians. The sequence continues at coordinate 49,475,639 of OZ024892.1, read as the reverse complement.
CGTTACTTTTGCTCCCAAGCTGACCCCGCGAGAGGAAATTGGATTTGAAGTTATCCATATTTCAATTAAAAAGACGCTTCATGTCAGTTCAAAACAAAATGGCGCCCGTTTTTAGCATACTTTTACGAGATTTGAAATTAATTTTCTTGAGAATGCTTGAGAATTTTATCGCGGAGTCACTTGGGCAAGTGAACTAGAGTGAGATGTTTCAAATGGCATTTAAAATGTTACCGTGCTATGAGTAATTTTTTGGTAAATATTTTTTGCACTTATTGCTCGAACGTTGAGCGGAATCCGTCTTAAACGTTCCACATTTTGTAACGTAGGATTTAAGTCATATCCTGCACGTACTTTTTGTGGGTGTTTTTGATTACCGGTAAGTATAAAATTAGTTTCTATATTTAGTTACCTTGTTAATATCCCTGATGAAGTCTTTACGATCGGACAAAACCGGTACGAGAAATAAAGACAGTTAGCAAGCAGATGGTTCCTGGATAAAAAAGAAATAAATAAATGGGAAAAAAATAATAATGAAGGTTTTTTTTTTAATCAGGCAAAGAAACAAGGTTAACTCAAGAACAACTTGCTATTATCAGGGTGGGGTATAAAAGCTCCCAGCTTAAAAGCTCAATCTTCAGGCTAGTAAAAAAATTGCATTATCCCATGTTTTTAAATACTGCAAAATGACATGTTTGACGTCTTATCTCCCTGGGGTGTCACATGTCAATCCAAAACGGATATCTGATGCAAATTATTAATACTATCTGTTGTTAAAATGTTTAAAACGTGTCTATAACGCGGCGATTTAAGCTTAGTTTTCCTATCATAGGAAGTTGTAAAACGATTAACACTTTTCGGTACCGATTCGTCACAATTGACACAGCTAATTAATGCGCTTTTCCTATTAAGCAAACGGGAAGTTTTAGTACCCACAACTGATACAAATTGGTTATTTATTTTGAGAAAACAAGTTTTAAGCCCTGGCCAAACGGAGTCGCAAGTCAACGCAAATTAGCAAATGTGAACTTGCGAACACAAACTTGCGATGGGTGGCCAAACGGACTCGCAAGTAGAGGCAAGTTCAACGCACTTAGCAAAAAAGCCATCTCAGTGCAGCCTTACAGTCGCGCGCCCTTACAAAGGAAAACACACTTTTTTTTTATAAGAACCTTTTTTATAAGAACGTCGAGGCTGGGATTGGCCAAAATTTTAAGAACATGCTAAGAACATACCCAGCCTGTGATGTTGTTAAGAACGTCTTTATTTTGTCTTCATATTTGTAGAACAAGCTATGTGAGAATAAAATTAAGTGTAATAATTTGATGAAAGTAATTTACAGCCTACTTGAGCCCCATGCAAATGCTAGAATTTTTGTGATGTTGCAAATCATCTTCCATTGATTTTTTTTTTAAAGCAAACACGTATAACTCTGAGGAAATTGGTAGAACGTGACCTATTTGTTCTTTCTTTCATTCAGAACTATGATTTACTGAAATGCTTGTCAATTAATCTTAAGAACATTGTTAAGAACGTTTCAGGCTCAAATCGCCAAAAAAATAAGAACGTTCAGTTCCGGTTCAGCCTCAGCTAAAAAATTCGACGTTCTTATAAAAAAAAGAGTGTAATACTGAACCCAACTTGCGTCGACTTGCGTTGGGTTGCCAAATGGTGAAAAACTTGCGTTCACTTGCGTGCAAATTTGAGCTCGACGAAAGTGAACGCAAGTCATGGCAAGCCATCGCAAGTACACGCAAGTCGTGGCCAAATGGAGCCGCAAGTTAATGCAAGTTTTCAACTTGCGGTAACTTGCGACTCAGTTTGGCCAGGCCTACGTTGTCAATCGTTTGTCGCAATTGATACAACTAAATTAATGTGATTTTTCCTCGTTAGCAGACAGAAAGTTCACAACGGGACAATGTAAATATGATTCATTCGTCAAACTACAGGTGGACTAAACGCAGCCCATGAAACAAAGTGATAAACAGAAGTCAATAGTTCTTTTTATTAAACCGTTCAGCTTAAATTTCCTGACCTTTCGGCTGGTAAAAAGATGGGCACTTTAACCGTTTGCGCGGATCACAAATGACAAAGCAATATTTTCCCCTCTTGAGTTAACAGGAACATTTAAAAATTAAGTACTGTCAAAATCACCTAGCTTAGTCGTTGAAAAACAATCCAGTTTTAATTTTCTGTCAACAGAGGAAGTCGTGAAAAAATTGGCAATTAGTATTGTTTGCCATAACTGACAGGACAATGTGGTTCTTAACAAACAGGATGTTTGAACTAGATATGAATCGACTGTAAATATTATGGTATGTTGCTCCCGAGCTAAGGAAAAGATTTACTTCATCAAGATGAAAAATGTTTCGAGTAAAACAACGCATACACTCACAGTCCAACTGAGACGCGGTATACGTACCGATTTGTGAAGAGATTTTGTAACGAATCTATCTGGCTTCAGCACCACATTTCTCAGCCGGTTTTAATTTGTGGGCTTGCACTTAATTTTTACCAGCAAATGAATATGTAAGCAGTACGAAGAAGTTAAGAATGTAAAAAACATGCCGGCACTTGTAGATTAGAGGTGGTATCGACAGTTTAAATGAACAAGTGCAAAACTTGGAAACCCTGTACAAGCTATTAATTCATTTAGGATTAAATTAAGGTGCTGAGTAAAAGAACTGAATTAATATCAGAAAACTCGACTAGAAAAGTTACCCTTATTAATGCAACTCTTTTAGCGGACATTCTTCCTCCTTTCCAGCCTCTAGACCCAAATTTGACTGTTTTGATCCCTAGAGTACAGGTCTAACTTATGGCCTTGCATGTGTAGTGGACAAAAGACGGTTCACATTTGAGTTTGCGGATAAAGCCACCATTTGAGTGAAAGCCAATGAGCTATACTTTTCTGTGATTCTGTTCTATATAATGTGCAAACCAACGTGACAAAATGTTAGCTTGTGTCGAACCTCGGGGCTGCGTTTGAAAGTAAAACATCACCAACATCAAGTGAAAACTGCGTGAGCGGAAGTCATCACTTGAAATGAGAATTTTATACCGTTAGTTCAGGAAGGATGCTGACGAAGTATTCTGTTCAGTTCCGCTTTTGCTAACGAGTAACAATCCCATTGTATCAATTTTGGCAAAATATAGCCACAACATAGGGCTATAAAAATCCCAACTTTTTCGAGAAATGGACAATTTAAATATCATTCACTCGTTGTCAAAGAGTGGGGCACGTAACCAGCCCTTGAAAGAAATATACAGTATAGTCCTTGCCCATAAGAGACTACTACGGTTTAATTAGCAAAAACGAAAATTTAAGATTGAGAGAGTAAAAAAAATGCACGTATTACTCCTATTCTTATCCATTTCACACGAAAGCAATCATTATTCCATTGATTGCGATAATTAAAGTATCGGTTTTTAAATGAAACCGTTCAGTAAGGAGTCAGAAATAACAAAAACGCTAATTCGCACTTGAAGGTAATGGAGGCATCGGCGTAGCTTAGAACTATCCCGGCTAATACAACCTAATAGTTGATTATTTAAGATGCCTTTATAATGAGACTCTTTTAATGGTCACTATTTTCCCTTTCCAGCTGCTAGAGTCAAAATTGACCTTTTTGTTCCGTGCAGTACACTTCTAACTTTTGGATCTGCATCTGTGCATTCAGCTAAACGCTTTGTCAAAGGACGGTTCACTTTGGAGTCTGCGGATAAGCTGATGAGCCATACTTTCACGTGATGCTGTTTCGTTCTTCGTGTAATATTTTGCACGCTGAAAAATATGAAAATGCTTTTTGCTGTTTCGAATTGGAAATGAAACACAACATCAAAATTGCGTGAGCGGAAGTCTTAACTTGACAGGTAATGTTTATTCCGCTCGGGATACATGCCTCATTAGTTTCGGCCGATAATTAACTTATGATAACAAATCACGCCCACCGCAGCAATTGGAGCAATGAGGAAAATTGACTTTGCCAAAGAGTGAATCAATATAAATAAGACCTAAAATCACTGCTTACAACATTCATTCCCACGTTCTGTAATATCTGATCAGTGCTCGGTGTGAAGTGAAAGCAGTTTTCTCGAAATGGCTGCCTTGACGGTGATGGCGTTGATGCTCGCAAGCTTCGCATGTTCCATAGCTGCTGATAAAGGCCTTCGATTGAAGAGTTATTCCGAGGACGAAGTCAAAGGCTGCTACAAACACAATCAGACCTTAGGAGTTTGCTTTGATGTGAAGAAAGGCTCCGTGAAGATAGCGAAGACCACAGGAGAAGAAATTGTGCATTACCAAGAACTTGGTCCGGACACGTTCTTGTATCAAGTTTTGAATCAGGCTTTTATCGGGTAGGTTATTGATATGGTATGATATAATATGATATGTTATGATATGATAATCAAAGCGCCAGTGAAATGTATTTATGCGACGACTGTACGTATATTTTTTAAAAGGCTGTTTCTTGCATTGCATTGTTGTCCCACAATTACATGTCACCAAAAACCTTTCAATTCGTCTTATTTTCAAAATGGTTTATCGAATGATCTTTTGATCTGAATTAAATATATTCAGCTAGCAAACTTATCAGATTTAAAGTGGAAAGGAGTAATTACTTTTTTACAAACTCAAGTTATCTAGAGCAAACGACAAAGGCCAGGGCCCCTTTACGTAGGGCAAGGGTGTATATGCTAAAAAAAAAAAAAAATGTAAAAAGCTTATTTGGGCAAGAGTATGTTTTAGGAACAACCACAAAATGAAAACGTGAAATACACAAAAACGCTTGCGTGAGATATACGTATTAGATGTAACTCATATGAGGTGCGAAACTTTAAATTGATTCCAAGAAAAAAAAAGGAACTGGAAGGCAAGGTTAAGTAAAAGTAAATGAGATAGGAAGCCAGTCAGTGGGTCTAATATCAAGGTCGGTTTTTTGGCCATGAAATAATAAATAATGGTAAATAAATACAAATATAATAGATCACGTACACGTGTGTGAGATTGCCAGATCATTATCAGATCATTATTTGCACCGCGGGAGACAACGTTGGAGAAAAAGAGGGCTATGCAGTTGTGTAGCAACCGAAACTGGTGGTTGTAGCTATTTACGGATTGGTTAATGAAAGTTCAAATGTTAAACCATTATATGTGGGGTATGTTTCATAAGTTTTTTACTCACTTCTTCTTTTTAAAAAAAAATCCTTCAATCAGAGAGCAAAGTGGATTTACACTGGTCAAAATTTGGAAGTGAAATTTGGAAGTGAAAAATTTGGAAGTCCTGAACAGTTATTTGTAAATGGCACGCAAACAATAAAGAAAGTGGTCAAAAATCGTTCAATCTTTGGTCGTCCTTGTCTCATGTAAAAAAAGGAAAATGTTCTCAGGCTTTGTCGCCTAAAGGACCGGAACTTTCTGCTGCTGAAATAGCAAACAGGCTCAAAATTCTAGAATTGAAAGAGGCACTTGTTTCACGGACAAAATCTGAATGATTTTGCTTTTGAGGAATTATGAAAGCTTTCAGAATTATTCTGGTTACTGTTCAGTGTCTTCTTACTTTACAAAAAACCTGTGTAGTAGCCAAGGTGATAATACCAAAGCCCGCGAATCTGTCTCTAATCACTCCAGTCCGTAGGGGGTGTTCACGAACGACTTCAAAGGCTACGAGAGGCAGCCTTACTTCGTTTGCAGGCTAACAAAACCTAAAAAAGGTCAACACAAATCCATAACCTAAAACCTTGTTTACAAGAAAGTTAGATTGCCCTTATTACATTTGCAAGGGTTACCCTAGTAATGGTTCCTTAGCCCTTTTTTATTTTAATTTAAATTAATTTATTTTTTCAATCAAAGTGCCTAGAAGCCAGCAGCGCTGGAGTTGTTTTGCATTCGCATGGTTTCTAAGCAGAAAATCATGATACCTTGGAAGACTTATACAGACAACTGGGTACTTTTAATAGACGTGTTAAATCAAGAACGCTATCGTTGTTTTGGCTTGTGTGATTTTTCTTCTGCTTGACGTTTCGAGTTCCATTGTTTCCAGTACAGTCACAGCTTTCTGTGAAAGTACAGCCTACTCTCACGAATTGTACTGTGAATGATCGAAGCTTGCGCTGATTCTAGTAAAGATAATTTGTATGATGATAGGAACGTTAACACACGAACTTGTCTGTGTTCGTTATCCTAGGCACGGCCCTTCAGTGTTTTATATCCCTGACAACGTTCCAAGAAATCCAGAAGCGCTGCGAGCCTTCGTGAGGGAAATGGCTGAGGATGAAATCTCACAACACGGAGCCCTCAGAAATCACTATCAAGAGGCCATGAACGAGCTGCACAATGTTCCAGAGGTCCAGTTGCTTGAAAGGGTGTCAGCAGCGTTGGGTGACAACTCCACGCGTCTGGAGATTCTCCAGCCATTCCACGGGTTGTGCTTGAATGTTTTGCAACAGGCAGAGGTAGACATTCCATCCGAGCTCAGTGCTCTGCATGACATGGAAGACGAGACTGCTGACCATCATAACCGAGAGAAGCGTTGCTCTCGACCCAGGAGGAATAAATGCCGTGGAATGTGTGGTCCAGGGTGTAAATGTTGGAAGTGGTATTGTGGCAACTGCTGTTGGCACCGGGGCTGTTACGAGCACGATCTTTGTTGTAAAAAGAGCCGCTTCAGTTCATATTGCTTCACTCCCCCCAAATGCTCTCGTTTCTCGGGCTATCCGAAATGCCTGCGATCCAGTGGTTGGCGGTAAAGTGGCTGCAACGGCGTGTTGAGCGAAATCTGTGGTGCATGTTACAGCAAGAAAGAATGATTAAACACATAACTGATTAGTGTACATGTAAGAATTAGGAAACTGAATAAAATGAGCTGATTGTACGCATATAATTTAATTGCATTTTCTTATCTTCCGAAGTTACAGCCTTCAACTAAGCAACATATCTCAGATACTTTTCTCAACTTGCGTTCTTTTCGTTCTTAACCCGATCTTAGGCTGATGACTTTCATTTGCCCCTACATTGAGCGGCTCCTCCCTTTATGTAAGGTACATAGAATGATCTCAATGAACATTTATTTGTTATTTCGAGACTTGAAGCCACACCTGACTAGACGACAAGGTGGTAACGTTTTCTCATGAGCAAAGCTATCAAAATCAGCCAAAGCTCTTCCTGATCGAAAGAGCAACAGGGACACAAATGTGTCAGGAGCTCATTATGGTAATGGCTCCTGATGTGTATAGTATTAGTATGTTACTCCATTCTATTGCACAAAACGTAGGTGCATTTATAACTACCCGTTCTAGTTATGGTCCTATCGAGTAAGCCGTAAGGCTTAAATACGATAACGTTCATTGAAATAGCTGTATGTCAGGAGACTTAGGTGCTCGCAATTGCGGCGAACGCGCCGTGGCTTGTAGAGAAAACATCTGACATGGGATAAGCATGGGATAAGCATGGGGAAAGCGAACATCTGGTGCTGTGAATGCGAGTGGGGAGTTTGCAAAATCACATGTCTTGAAAATTTTATTGGCTTGCCACGTAAGTACCTTTTTCATGCGGCGTTAGAACCGGTTTTGTTCCCTTCTTGATTGTTTGTTTTATTTTTCGCGCAACGGCTTGCTACTTTGGCGATAGTGTGGTGTGATTTAATACGTGTACGCTCCTTAAAACAGGTCGTGGGGTAAAGATAAGTTTGACTGAGCAAATTAGAAAAAAAAAGCACGCTTTGTTGTTCAAATTAGTTGTAGTTTTAGTATGCATTTCCGATACTGTTCAAGCGTGTGATAAGAAAAAAGTTGTGATTTTTGCATCAGTTGGTGAATAAAATCATCTTTGATGACAAAACGAGCGTGCTGTCGTGTTGGAGGGGGTGGGGGTTGGGTAAATGTTAAGTCCTAGACAAAGTGCCATAACTTGTGCACGCGCAAATTTGTTTCATTTTTTTTCTTGGAATCATTGGTATGATATGTTGTCCAATTGCTAGATGCATACAAACTTCAATTTGCAACTGCTAGATGCATCAGTTTGCAACTGTTGATGCATACTTCAGTTTGCACAAGATACGAGCAACATAATGACAAGGTGTTGCCTCAAATAATAACTACGGCCAGTTCTTACAGAATCAGTTTTTTGCAATCAGCCACTTCAACAACAGTTTTAGTAACTTGTCAACAGTCAAAGTTATGAAATTATTCTTTTTGCAAAACTGACTTAAACAATTTTGGACATCAAGAAAAACCTGTTCGGAAACTGGGCAACAAAATTTGAAACTTTGTGAAGATTTCTAGCTTCTATTATTCTAGAAAGCATCAGGTCTAGCTCTGAGCAAAACGACACAGCTGTCCTTGTGTCACTAACGAAATGAAAGCACTCCTTCAAAGCTGCTTTGCATCCGAGTGATTTTTTCTCATAAATTCTTAATAATTTGCGTCTTGCCATTAGTTAGTTTAGACGTTAGGTACTTTCCAGTAGTTCTTCTAGCATTTTGTATTTTGTATTTTTACTCACGAGTACTTGAAAAGCAGCCCAGCTTAATGTATTTTTTACCGTGACAAAATAAAGGCTTTTTACTATTATTATTAAAGACAGTTAATTTTACCGCACAGTGAAAAGCGTCAGTTTCGGCCTTTCAGAATTTTACTCATCAAACGAGAACAACATCTTCTCCAAGTCCTCGTTGCGCCGAAAAGCCCGCCAAAACAACTAACCGAAAGCGAAATAATTGGCTTCTTTCGCAGTACTCTGCGTCCCAAGATGTTTTACGCTTCGAACTCCAGGGCACTTCTGGAAATGAAATACTAACTAGTTTGTCCGTTTAGGGAGCATGTCTCGTCAATACCCGATAATTAGCTTGTGACAACAAATCACGCCCATAACAACAATTGGATTAATAACTCGACAATTCAAATTTGCCAACTGCTGTGTCAGTATAATTAAAAAAAGCAAAAATCTCTGCTGGGCACATTCGTTTGCGTGTTCTTCGGTCTCTGAACAGCAAAAGCAGTGCTACCAAGATGGCTCGCGTAACAGTGATGACTTTTGTACTTGTAAGCGGTAATCAGAGCAGTGAATCTGAAAGCATTCGCATCTTGGTTTCTCAAAAACAAAATCGTTCAAAAATTGGAAGTGAAAAGTCCCGAACAGTTATTTTGAAAAGGCTCGCGAATATTAAACAAGATGGTAAGAAATTCGTCGATCTTTGGATGTCCTTGTTTCGTGTAAAATAAAGAGGAATCTGGATTTTCTTACCTAAGGAACCCGTTAATGAACTTCTCAACTGTCCCACGAACCAAATCTGAACGATTTTGTTTTTGAGAAACCAAGATGCGAATGCTTTCAGATTCACTGCTCTGATTACCGTTCAGTACCTACGTACGTCAGGAGAAAAAACACACTTGTGTAACAGCCAGAAACTGATCAAATTTATTAACTCAGTATTTATGAGCACGCAATTCATAGCCGCAAGTGCAAAACAACTGCCTCTAATTTTTGCCGTCCAGTTGGGGCGTTCGTAAACAGGCCGGTGATGAAGAGGCAGCTGTATTCGCAGCCTAACAAAACTCAATGATAAAACTCAAAAACAATCTGTAACCAAAGGCGGCTAAATGAAACCAAAAAAAATATATAGGTTAGTAGGCCTTGTTTACAAGAAATTCAAGTTGCCCTTACTACATTTGCAAGGGTTACCAATTAAAGTGCTTCAAAGGCTTCTCACGGTTACCATAGCGCTGGTGTTGTTTTTGCGAAAACCCATCGTGCCTGGGATAGCTTTAGACGCTCCCCCCCCTCCCAAAAAAAAAGCAAAATGAAATCAAACGTTATCCTTGTTAAGTTTACTTTGCGATGTGCCACATATATTATGTCACAATATGTTACATGTGCGCTTTTTCTACGTGAAACAGTACTTACGTGTTTCAAGCTCGAATGTTTCTAATACGGTTTCTGTATGCTATGATTTTCCGGTCTCGACTCCAAACAACGTACTGTATTTTAAAGAAAATTTGCGTGATGGTGATTCTATAGAGCAAGAGCACGTGCTAGGAAACAAAAACAAAAATGAAAACGTGAAATGCACAACTGAAAAGAATACGTGAAACACACGTTAGATGCAACGTATACGTGTTGAAGTGCCAGAAAAATAGCTGGAAACAAAACAGTGGAGTACTAAATCAGCAAGGAACCCAGAGGGGCCGAACATCAAGTTCGGTTTACACCCGTGAAATAATAAATAATGTTAAATAAATACAAATATAATTGGTCACAGAACACACGGAATGAGGTTGTCGCATCATTTATTTGCACCGTGGGAGACAACATTGGAGAGAAAGAAGACTTTGCAGCTGTGTAGCAACCAAAACCAGCAGTTGGAGCTATTCACGAAGTGTATGAAGGTTCAAAGTTTAAAGCACTGTATGTGGGGTCGTAATGGTAAACAAGTTTTACTAGCCATCCCCTATTATTTTAATCGTTCAGTCAGATAGGATGTGGATTTATACTGATCAAAATTTGGAAGTGAAAAAAGTCCCGAACAATTATTTATGTCTAACAAGAGAGGGTTGTCCAATACACACCATCTGATACGATCGGAAAAAGTTTAATTTCGATCCGTACAGATGGACAAGTAGGCTCGACCCGAGAAAAAGGGTTGTCGATCAGAGAAATGAATCTCATCAGTGGGACTTAGATATATTATTGATCATCTCTTGTGGTGAGGTGGTGTTTAGAGGTTGTCGATCCGTACGATCTGACGAATGGAGAACATCAGTCACGACTCGAGAAGAAGAGCTCTCGATCCGAGAAATGAATGTCATTAGTGGGACTTAGCAATAAAAAAAAGATCATCTCTTGTGGTTAGGTGGTGTATAGAGGTTGTCGATCCGTACGAATCGTACGAATGGAGAACATCAGTCACGACCCGAGAAAAAAAGCTGTCGATCCGTGAAATGCATCTCATTAGTGGGACTTAGAAATAAAAAAGAAAACTTTCAGTCTTCGATCACCGCCAAATCCAACTTGCTTTGCTCGCTGGCTTCTAATTCGTTTTGAAAGTGGGAGTTTATGTTCAAGGAAATACTTTTTCTTTTTGAATACGCTTTATTCAAACATGACGTGAAATTAGCAAATATTTGTACAATCAAGTTGGAGAAAAAAGGTTAAGAGAATCGATTAAAGCAAGTCACATTAATTAGAAAAATTACGTATTCATCACCTTGAGTGAACACAATATTAATATTGGAGAACAAATGAAATTATTAAAATGCAGAGTTCAGTGATACGTAGTTCTAATTAGGGCAAAAAAGGCGGAGAAGCTATCAAGTCGCTGTATACATGTACATTAGCTCCACCAGGATGTTTATAATATCCTGAAATCGACTTGTAGCTTGACATAAATAACTTTTTGGAGATCTTTTTTTAAATGGTATTCAAGAGTCCAATGAATTGCGAAATCTAGAAAAACCTTCGGCCTTCTAAGCCGCACGATTTGACAGCCTTCATTCTATTATTTTAAAATCCCTCTTGCTTTTTTCTGTTTTCCAGTTTTATCAATCACAGAAATCCTTTACCTACGAGGAAATCAAGTCGCTCCTCAAAGACACACTGCGAACAATATGGTGGTACATTTTCCTTGAGGGCTATCTTCACTTTGTGTACTCGACGGCCATCACCCAAGATCCCAGCATATTTACGTCCCTGTCCAACTGGGCCCTTACTGGGGTCATGTACTCCCAGCTGAACATTTTCCTGATCAAATATATAGTGTTCTACCTCTGTACAGCAGTCTTTGCTCGGGTGGACGGAGTCAGTGCCCCCTTACCGCCGAGATGTGTCACCACCTTTTACCTCATCACTGACATGTGGAAGTAAGATATTACGGGCTCCTGCCTTGACTTAAGCCAGTTACCGTTACTCCGTGGAAAACAGGAAATTATTTTGGGTATTTGTTACTTAACATAGACGGGAACCTTTCCATTGCTTTTCGTGAAAAATAAATAATTAATAAATAATTATAGTAATTAATAAAATGATTCTTGTTCAAAATAGTATGTAAAGTAACACCACAGGGTACCATTTTTTTGTCACAGAGTACTATCTTTTGTCTCACAATAAAGTCCGTTGGATCGTAGGTCATGACATCTCGACTGCCTACTTCAAATCATTACCAAGCCACGACGTCGGCCAGTTAGGCACGATGGTCGGCTTTGATTTGGTGGGTTTCAGTCCTTGTTTCCATAACTCTTTATGGCAACACCTTTGAAAGTGGACACCTTACTTAATTCCTCGTTAAATTTTTCAGATAGTCCACATCCCTTTCCTCGAGAATCGAAAGTTGTTGTTATCTTATTTACACAAGTTATCGAAATTCTGCATGCAGAACATGAACAGTTCATTGTCTCCGTCTTGCTTCTTATTCCATTTTGTTCATCTCTCCAGATATTTTGACAGAGGACTTAACATTTGGATGAGAAGGTTTGACTTAAGTTCGTTTGTTATTGTTTAAGTGTTTCTTCTGAAGATTCAAATAAAACAAACATCAGCATACTTGAGTCAAATGATCCTCGTTATTTGTTCCAGGTACATTTATATACCCCTGGGAGGGTCCCGTAAAGGTGTCATTCGTCAAATAGCGGCTTCGTTTTGCGCTTTTGCCTTTATATGGCAATGGCACGGTGGTCACACGCACACGTTGTGGTGGTTCATACCCAACTGGCTTGGAGTGGTAGTGGAGTCTTTAGCAGGCATGGTGTTGGCACTTCCGTCTGTGAGACGATTGGAGGTGGGTATAATATCTTTCTGTACGCCGTGCAAACAGTACGAATCTGGTGAGAAGCAATTGGTAATGGCCATCGCCCAGAATAAGATTTACTTACAGTGCAAAATTTTGAAAGGCGCGGTTTAGTAATCTGCGCCGTCCATCAGAACTCTTGGTCTGTGATTGGCTCAACCGCGATTTAGCTTTGACAATATTGGAGTCTCGCAGAATTTGCCATAGGCTTTCGGTGGTCAAAACATTCAGTCGTGAAATAGTTTGCTCGTTATTGACCCTCGCTCTTTTACCACCACTTAGGTTCTTTATCAGAGTATCACAGTCGATATTCATGTTAAATTATTGATTTCTATAGTGGTGTAAATTTGTAGAACGTGTTGCCGTTGTGGTTACTGAATTTTCAGTTAGCAGGAACCTGACCTTATTTTAGGGAATGTAAACGAATTCAGCAATTGTCATGCATTGTTTTCTTTTTGATTAGGAGAAGCTTTCTCCAGCCTGTTCTCGCCGAATTCGTGCTGTGTTTGGTGTTGTGACTCTCACGTGTCTGATTCTCAGTAACTTGGTGTTTTTATGTGGAAGTGATCCTGTGTGGTTTTACATCAAGAGAATCTTCTATTTCGGTATGTTTATGTAACTAAAAACATTATGTAATTATTTCCATAATGGTACGTTATTGTGGCTTTATTTGTTGTGTTGCACTGGAATGGTTGTCGTTTATAACTTCGTAAACTGACCAGCATGACAGTCCAATCACATTCAGCCAACTACAATAAACCGTAAATATCTCAATGCGGAAGTTGACTGATGAACCAACCAGGCAACCAGACTTTGAAGCAAAAATATACAGCCGGTGACCAATCGTGGAAAAATATATAACCTGGCCAAGCGGGGAAAACATGCGACCAATACCAAACGCGGGAAAGATCAACCGGCACCACGCCGCGGCCGGGGAAACAACGGGAAAAACCAGTAATCGGCGCTAAGCGCCGGAAAACATGCAATCGGACACCAAGCGCGGGAAACGTACCTTGTTGTCTCTGTATTTTACTTGCTGTTGCCAGATTTTCGTTTTAGGTTGACCGTTGTCAGCTCCTTTGCTTCTTTCTATAATGTGCCTCGTTGTGCTTGCGTTTTACTTTGAATTCTGTTGATTTGCGTTTTAGGTTGGCCGTCATCAACTCTTCTGCTTCTTTTTACAATGTACCTTATTGTGCAGACAAACATGGAACTCAACAGACACATCTCGGAGTGGTAAATCGCTGTTTTTTGCCTGATTTCGTAACCTTGATGTGGAAAATGGAACTACAACCCTGGACAAAATTGTTTCAACCGTGAAGACAGTTCAAGTTAAATTTTATAGAACTTGAGAACTTCGGCGTCGAAAACTCTTTCCTTTTTTCCCTGTCATTGCTATTTTACAGCTAAATAGCTTTTGTACCGAAACAATTCTGTTGGTTAGGTAGCTTAACACAACCTATCGTGGTTTAGCACGATCGAAGCTGGGCTTCACATACTTAAAATTGTAGCAGTACAAATCACTTTCCAGTAAGAAAGGGTGTGAAGAGCAAAAACATCCACACAAAGTACGTGCAGGAGATGACTTAAATCCTGCTTTACAGAATGCGCAATGATTAATTTTGGGGCTCACGAATTTAACGTTAAATTGGTGAGCCCCCAAATTAAACGTTCCACATTTTGTAACGTAGGATTTAAGTCATATCCTGCACGTACTTGTTGTTGGTGTTTTTGATTACCGGTAAGTATAAAATTAGTTCCTATATTTAGTTACCTTGTTAATATCCCTGATGAAGTCTTTACGATCGGACAAAACCGGTACGAGAAATAAAGACAGTTAGCAAGCAGATGGTTCCTGGATAAAAAAGAAATAAATAAATGGAAAAAAATAATAATGAAGGTTTTTTTTTAATGAGGCAAAGAAACAAGGTTAACTCAAAAACAACTTGCTATTATCAGGGTGGGGTATAAAAGCTCCCAGCTTAAAAGCTCAGTCTTCAGGCTAGTAAAAAATTGCATTATCCCATGTTTTTAAATACTGCAAAATGACATGTTTGACGTCTTATCTCCCTGGGGTGTCACATGTCAATCCAAAACGGATATCTGATGCAAATTATTAATACTATCTGTTGTTAAAATGTTTAAAACGTGTCTATAACGCGGCGATTTAAGCTTAGTTTTCCTATCATAGGAAGTTGTAAAACGATTAACACTTTTCGGTACCGGTTCGTCACAATTGACACAGCTAATTAATGCGCTTTTCCTATTAAGCAAACGGGAAGTTTTAGTACCCACAACTGATACAAATTCGTTATTTATTTTGAGAAAACAAGTTTTAAGCCCTGGCCAAACGGAGTCGCAAGTCAACGCAAATTAGCAAATGTGAACTTGCGAACACAAACTTGCGATGGGTGGCCAAACGGACTCGCAAGTAGAGGCAAGTTCAACGCACGTAGCAAAAAAGCCATCTCAGTGCAGCCTTACAGTCGCGCGCCCTTACAAAGGAAAATACAGTCTTTTTTTATAAGAACCTTTTTTATAAGAACGTCGAGGCTGGGATTGGCCAAAATTTTAAGAACATGCTAAGAACATACCCAGCCTATGATGTTGTTAAGAACGTCTTTATTTTTTCTTCATATTTGTAGAACAAGCTATGTGAGAATAAAATTAAGTGTAATAATTTGATGAAAGTAATTTACAGCCTACTTGAGCCCCAAATGCTAGAATTTTTGTGATGTTGCAAATAATCTTCCATTGATTTTTTTTTAAAAAGCAGACATGTATAACTTTGAGGAAATTGGTAGAACGTGACCTATTTGTTCTTTCTTTCATTCAGAACTATGATTTACTGAAATGCCTGTCAATTAATCTTAAGAACATTGTTAAGAACGTTTCAGGCTCAAATCGCCAAAAAATAAGAACATTCAGTTCCGGTTCAGCCTCAGCTAAAAAATTCGACGTTCTTATATAAAAAAAGAGTGTAATACTGAACCCAACTTGCGTCGACTTGCGTTGGGTTGCCAAATGGTGAAAAACTTGCGTTCACTTGCGTGCAAATTTGAGCTCGACGAAAGTGAACGCAAGTCATGGCAAGCCATCGCAAGTACACGCAAGTCGTGGCCAAATGGAGCCGCAAGTTAATGCAAGTTTTCAACTTGCGGTAACTTGGCCAGGCCTACGTCGTCAACCGGCGTTTGTCGCAATTGATACAACTAAATTAATGTGATTTTTCCTCGTTAGCAGACTGACAAAGTTCGCAACGGGACAATGTAAATATGATTCATTCGTCATACTACAGGTGGACTAAACGCAGCCCATGAAACAAAGTGATAAACAGAAGTCAATAGTTCTTTTTATTAAACCGTTCAGCTTAAATTTTCTGACCTTTCGGCTGGTAAAAAGATGGGCACTTCAACCGTTTGCGCGGATCACAAATGACAAAGCAATATTTCCCCTCTTGAGTTAACAGGAACATTTAAAAATTAAGTACTGTCAAAATCACCTAGCTTAGTCGTTGAAAAACAATCCAGTTTTAATTTTCTGTCAACAGAGGAAGTCGTGAAAAAATTGGCAATTAGCATTGTTTGCCATAACTGACAGGACAGTGTGGTTCTTAACAAACAGGATGTTGGAACTAGATATGAATCGACTGTAAATATTATGTTATGTTGCTCCTGAGCTAAGGAAAAGATTTACTTCATCAAGATGAAAAATGTTTCGAGTAAAACAACGCATACACTCACAGTCCAACTGAGACGCGGTATACGTACCGATTTGTGAAGAGATTTTGTAACGAATCTATCTGGCTTCAGGACCACATTTCTCAGCCGGTTTTAATTTGTGGGCTTGCACTTAATTTTTACCAGCAAATGAATATGTAAGCAGTACGAAGAAGTTAAGAATGTGAAAAACATGCTGGCACTTGTAGATTAGAGGTGGTATCGAAACCCTGTACAAGCTATTAATTCATTTAGGATTAAATTAAGGTGCTGAGTAAAAGAACTGAATTAATATCAGAAAACTCGACTAGAAAAGTTACCCTTATTAATGCAACTCTTTTAGCGGACATTCTTCCTCCTTTCCAGCCTCTAGAACCAAATTTGACTGTTTTGATCCCTAGAGTACAGGTCTAACTTATGGCCTTGCATGTGTAGTGGACAAAAGACGGAGTCACATTTGAGTTTGCGGATAAAACCACCATTTGAGTGAAAGCCAATGAGCTATACTTTTCTGTGATTCTGTTTATTCTATATAATGTGCAAACCAACGTGACAAAATGTTAGCTTGTGTCGAACCTCGGGGCTGCGTTTGAAAGTAAAACATCACCAACATCAAGTGAAAACTGCGTGAGCGGAAGTCATCACTTGAAATGAGAATTTTATACTGTTAATTCAGGAAGCATGCTGACGAAGCATTCTGTTCAGTTCCGCTTTTACTAACGAGTAACAATCCCATTGTATCAATTTTGACAAAATGTAGCCACGACACAGGGCTATAAAAATCCCAACTTTTTCGAGAAATGGACAATGTAAATATTATTCACTCGTTGTCAAAGAGTGGGGCACATAACCAGCCCTTGAAAGAAATATACAGTATAGTCCTTGCCTATAAGAGACTACTACAGTTTAATTGGCAAAAACGAAAATTTAAGATTGAGAGAATAAAAACATGCACGTATTACTCCTATTCTTATCCATTTCACACGAAAGCAATCATTATTCCATTGATTGCGCTAATTAATGTATCAGTTTTTAAATGAAACCGTTCAGTAAGGAGTCAGAAATAACAAAAACGCTAATTCGCACTTGAAGGTAATGGAGGCATCGGCGTAGCTTAGAACTATCCCGGCTAATACAACCTAATAGTTGATTATTTAAGATGCCTTTATAATGAGACTCTTTTAATGGTCACTATTTTCCCTTTCCAGCTGCTAGAGTCAAAATTGACCTTTTTGTTCCGTGCAGTACACTTCTAACTTTTGGATCTGCATCTGTGCGTTCAGCTAAACGCTTTGTCAAAGGACGGTTCACTTTGGAGTCTGCGGATAAGCTGATGAGCAGTACTTTCACGTGATGCTGTTTCGTTCTTCGTGTAATATTTTGCACGCTGAAAAATATGAAAATGCTTTTTGCTGTTTCGAATTGGAAATGAAACACAACATCAAAATTGCGTGAGCGGAAGTCTTAACTTGACAGGTAATGTTTATTCCGCTCGGGAAACATGCCTCATTAATTTCGGCCGATAATTAACTTATGATAACAAATCACGCCCACCGCAGCAATTGGAGCAATGAGGAAAATTAACACTTACCAAAGAGTGAATCAATATAAATAAGACCTAAAATCTCTGCTTACAACATTCATTCCCACGTTCTGCAATATCTGATCAGTGCTCGGTGTGAAGTGAAAGCAGTTTTCTCGAAATGGCTACCTTAACGGTGATGGCGTTGATGCTCGCAAGCTTCGCATGTTCCATAGCTGCTGATAAAGGCCTTCGATTGAAGAGTTATTCCGAGGACGAAGTCAAAGGCTGCTACAAACACAATCAGACCTTAGGAGTTTGCTTTGATGTGAAGAAAGGCTCCATGAAGATAGCGAAGACCACAGGAGAAGAAATTGTGCATTACCAAGAACTCGGTCCGGACACGTTCTTGTATCAAGTTTTGAATCAGGCTTTTATCGGGTAGGTTATTGATATGGTATGATATAATATGATATGTTATGATATGATAATCAAAGCGCCAGTGAAATGTATTTATGCGACGACTGTACGTATATTTTTTAAAAGGCTGTTTCTTGCATTGCATTCTTGTCCCACAATTACATGTCACCAAAAACCTTTTCAATTCGTCTTATTTTCAAAATGGTTTATCGAATGATCTTTTGATCTGAATTAAATATATTCAGCTAGCAAACTTATCAGATTTAAAGTGGAAAGGAGTAATTACTTTTTTACAAACTCAAGTTATCTAGAGCAAACGACAAAGGCCAGGGCCCCTTTACGTAGGGCAAGGGTGTATATGCTAAAAAAAATTGTAAAAAGCTTATTTGGGCAAGAGTATGTTTTAGGAACAACCACAAAATGAAAACGTGAAATACACAAAAACGCTTGCGTGAGATATACGTATTAGATGTAACTCATATGAGGTGCGAAACTTTAAATTGATTCCAAGAAAAAAAAAGGAGCTGGAAGGCAAGGTTAAGTAAAAGTAAATGAGATAGGAAGCCAGTCAGTGGGCCTAATATCAAGGTCGGCTTTTTGGCCATGAAATAATAAATAATGGTAAATACAAATATAATAGATCACGTACACGTGTGTGAGATTGCCAGAACATTATCAGATCATTATTTGCACCGCGGGAGACAACGTTGGAGAAAAAGAGGGCTATGCAGTTGTGTAGCAACCGAAACTGGTGGTTGTAGCTATTTACGGATTCGTTAATGAAAGTTCAAAGTTTAAACCATTATATGTGGGGTATGTTTCATAAGTTTTGCTACTCACTTCTTCTTTTTTAAAAAATCCTTCAATCAGATAGGAAAGTGGATTTACACTAGTCAAAATTTGGAAGTGAAAAATTTGGAAGTCCTGAACAGTCATTTGTAAATGGAACGCAAACAATAAAGAAAGTGGTCAAAAATCGTTCAATCTTTGGTCGTCCTTGTCTGATGTATAAAAAAGGAAAACGTTCTCAGGTTTTGTCGCCTAAAGGACCGGAACTTTCTGCTGCTGAAATAGCAAACAGGCTCAAAATTCTAGAATTGAAAGAGGCACTTGTTTCACGGACAAAATCTGAATGATTTTGCTTTTGAGGAATTATGAAAGCTTTCAGAATTATTCTGGTTACTGTTCAGTGTTATGGTACGTTACAAAAAACCTGTGTAGTAGCCAAGGTGATAATACCAAAGCCCGCGAATAAAATACTATTGTCTCTAATCACTCCAGTCCGTAGGGGGTGTTCAGGAACGACTTCGAAGGCTACGAGAGGCAGCCTTACTTCGTTTGCAGGCTAACAAAACCTAAAAAAGGTCAACACAAATCCATAACCTAAGGCGGCAAACCTTGTTTACAAGAAAGTTAGATTGCCCTTATTACATTTGCAAGGTTACCCTAGTAATGGTTCCTTAGCCCTTTTTTATTTTAATTTAAATTAATTTATTTTTTCAATCAGTGCCTAGAAGCCAGTAGCGCTGGAATTGTTTTGCATTCGCATGGTTTCTAAGCAGAAAATCATGATACCTTGGAAGACTTTTACAGACAACTGGGTACTTTTAATAGACGTGTTAAATCAATAACGCTATCGTTGTTTTGGCTTGTGTGATTTTTCTTCCGCTTGACGTTTCGAGTTCCATTGTTTCCAGTACAGTCACAGCTTTCTTTGAAAGTACCGGCCTACTCTCCCGAATTGTACTGTGAATGATCGAAGCTTGCGCTGATTCTAGTAAAGATAATTTGTATGATGATAGGAATGTTAACACACGAACGTGTCTGTGTTCGTTATCCTAGGCACGGCCCTTCAGTGTTTTATATCCCTGACAACGTTCCAAGAAATCCAGAAGCACTGCGAGCCTTCGTGAGGGAAATGGCTGAGGATGAAATCTCAGAACACGGAGCCCTCAGAAATCACTATCAAGCAGCCATGAACGAGCTGCACAATGTTCCAGAGGTCCAGTTGCTTGAAAGGGTGTCAGCAGCGTTGGGTGACAACTCCACGCGTCTGGAGATTCTCCAGCCATTCCACGGGTTGTGCTTGAATGTTTTGCAACAGGCAGAGGTAGACATTCCATCCGAGCTCAGTGCCCTGCATGACATGGAAGACGAGACTGCTGACCAGCATAACCGAGAGAAGCGTTGCTCTCGACCGTGGAGGAATAAATGCCGTGGAATGTGTGGTCCAGGGTGTACATGTTGGAAGTGGTATTGTGGCGACTGCTGTCGGCACCGGGGCTGTTACGAGCACGATCTGTGTTGTAAAAAGAGCCGCTTCAGTTCATATTGCCTCACTCCCCCCAGTTGCTCTCGTTTCTCGGGCTATCCGAAATGCCTGAGATCCAGTGGTTGGAGGTAATGTGGCTGCAACGGCGTGTTGAGCGAAATCCTGGTGCATGTTACAGCAAGAAAGAATGATTAAACACATAACTGATTAGTGTACATGTAAGAATTAGGAAACTGAATAAAATGAGCTGATTGTACGCATATAATTTGATTGCATTTTTTTTATCATCCGAAGTAGCAGCCTTCAACTAAGCAACGTATTTCAGATACTTTTTTCAACTTGCGTTCTTTTCGTTCTTAACCCGATCTTAGGCTGATGACTTTCATTTGCCCCTACATTGAGCGGCTCCGCCTTCCTTTGTATAAGCTACATAGAATTATGCCAATGAACATTTATTTGTTATTTCGAGGCTTGGAGCCATATATACCTGACATGACGACAAGGTGGTATCGTTTTCTCATGAGCAAAGTTATCAAAATCAGCCAAAGCTCTTCCTGATCGAAAGAGCAACAGGGACACAAATGTGTATAGTATTGGTATGTTACTCCATTCTCTTGCACAAAACTTAGGCGCATTTACAACTTCCCATTCTAGTTATGGTCCTATCGAGTAAGTCGTAAGGCTTAAATACGATAACGTTCATTGAAATAGCTGTATGTCAGGAGACTTAGGTGCTCGCAATTGCGGCGAACGCGCCGTGGCTTGTAGAGAAAACATCTGGCATGGGAAAAGCATGGGATGAGCATGGGGAAAGCGAACGTATGGTGCTGTGAATGCGAGTGGGGAGTTTGCAAAATCACATGTCTTGAAAATTTTATTGGCTTGCTACATAAGTACCTTTTTCATGCGGCGTTAGAACCCGGTTTTGTTCCCTTCTTGATTGTTTGTTTTATTTTTCGCGCAACGGCTTGCTACTTTGGCGATAGTGTGGTGTGATTTAATACGTGTACGCTCCTTAAAACAGGTCGTGGGGTAAAGATAAGTTGACTGAGCCAATTAGAAAAAAAAGCACGATTTGTTGTTCAAATCAGTTGTAGTTTTAGTATGCATTTCCGATACTGTTCAAGCGCTCTCTCCTCCGCAGAGGCCTCCTACAGTCGCGCTGGGTAGAAACGCGCGGAGGCTGGGAAGAGGGAAAATTTAAATCGTTCCCCACGCTCTCGTTTTCTCTCTCCAGCGCTCCCACTTCCCTTCTTTTTTCTTTCACTGGTGTTTACTAACAGGAGCCTCTGCGGAGGAGAGAGGTTCAAGCGTGTAGGGTATTTATCGTGTGATAAGAAAAAAGTTGTGATTTTATCAGTTGGTGCATAAAATCATCTTTGATGACAAAACGAGCAGCGTGCTGTCGTGTTGGAGGGGGTGGAGGTTGGATAAATGTTAAGTCCTAGACAAAGTGCCATAACTTGTGCACGCGCAAATTTGTTTCATTTTTTTTCTTGGAATCATTGGTATGATATGCTGTCCAATTGCTAGATGCATACAAACTTCAATTTGCAACTGCTAGATGCATCAGTTTGCAACTGTTGATGCATACTTCAGTTTGCACAAGATACGAGCAACATAATGACAAGGTGTTGCCTCAAATAATAACTACGGCCAGTTCTTACAGAATCAGTTTTTTGCAATCAGCCACTTCAACAACAGTTTTAGTAACTTGTCAACAGTCAAAGTTATGAAATTATTCTTTTTGCAAAACTGACTCAAACAACAATTTTGGACATCAAGAAAAACCTGCTCGGAAACTGGGCAACAAAATTTGAAACTTTGTGAAGATTTCTAGCTTCTATTATTCTAGAAAGCATCAGGTCTAGCTCTGAGCAAAACGACACAGCTGTCCTTGTGTCACTAACGAAATGAAAGCACTCTTTCAAAGCTGCTTTGCGTCCGAGTGATTTTTTTTCATAAATTCTTAATAATTTGCGTCTTGCCATTAGTTAGTTTAGACGTTAGGCACTTTCCAGTAGTTCTTCTAGCATTTTGTATTTTGTATTTTTACTCACGGGTACTTGAAAAGCAGCCCAGCTTAATGTATTTTTTACCGTGACAAAATAAAGGCTTATTACTATTATTATTAAAGAAAGTTTTACCGCGCAGTGAAAAGCGCCAGTTTCGGCCTTTCAGAATTTTACTCATCAAACGAGAACAACACCTTCTCCAAGTCCCCGTTGCGCCAAAAAGCCCGCCAAAACAACTAGTCAAAAACGAAATAATTGGCTTCTGTCGCAGTACTCTGCTTTCCGCTAGTTCTCATCTAAATCTCAGCTAAATGTTCACAGGTCTGATCAGTAGAAAACCAGCGTTCCCATCCACGTTAAACTTTGTTGGGAATGATTACCGCAACGGTTGCTCCTTTGTTCCACGATTGTGTAACCTAGCCTCCTAGCAGCTAAAAAGTCTATGTGCCTTGCTTGGCTTAAGGCTTAGGTGTAAATTTATTTTGTTCTACAAGCCTTTTAGTGCTTTTTTTTGTCATATGTTTTGGTCATATAGCTCTTTGCGTCTCTAGGACGCAACAGTCACCCCAACCCAGATTATCATGCGTATATGCTGTGGTTCAATTTTCTCCTTGGTTCAATTTTTATTTTCCTTTTTTTTAAGCTTATTATCATACATTACCATACACAAAAACAAAAGGAAATAAAAATTGAACCAAGAGTAAAATTGAACCACAACATATATGGTCCATGATACGCACGATGTGTGTGTAGACGCGATCTCTCGACTTTGAAGAGAGAAAAACACTATCACGTTACTATAAACGCCAACATAACATGACAGTTCACGGCCCACAAAAAAGTATCATTATATTTCTCCTCGGTTGTCTTTTTCCAGCCGGCTTTGATTTGAAGTAATTGCATTAAATATTACCTGCAAATGAAAATTTCAACAGTGAGAAAGTCACGAATTCTTAAAAAAAAAAAAAAACAATTATTCGCTATTGTAAGGTGGAAGTATTATCAATAGCGTATAGAAGCTTTCACGGTCCTGACCCGCCATTATACTGAAGGGCAAACATGGCGCGAAATAGTGTTTGTGTTTTTATTTAGTGGTTTTATTTGAAATCTTAATAAACTTAAGGAAACTGAGTCTTAGTAACCAAATTTGAGGGCAAAAGCTGTGCTGTAATTAAAGTGCACGTTTGTTTTTTTTCCATTTCCAGTAAATTTGCGCCTTACCTCATTTCTTGCCTTACCTAAGAGGTCGTGGAAACAATTTGAACTGGACAATTGCGTGAAAAACCGGAAATGCGACTACACGCCCTTCAGCACAGCTGTATCACTCAGTTCATACCATTACAATTTTTTATCGGTTATGGTAAGCTTGTAGGCTGTGAATACTTCAAAAATTTAATTGTACGGAAATAATTTGACACCGCAGGATTCCTCTTTAACACAAACACTGTATTTTGCACCTTGTTTGTCCTACTCTCAAAATTGCGGTCACGAAATCCTGTGTAACTTTCTAGTAAACAAGTGCACGGGTTAAGCTTGGCTTAGAACTATCCTCTATATCCTGATAGAATAATATCAGCTTGAGGATTAAAGTTACCTAGTAAAAGAAAATAAAGTCAGAAAGTTGACATTGAGGCGACCCTTCACTCAATCGTTTTCGTTCTTAGCTTCAAGACTCAAACTTAGAGCATTTACTAGCGGGTATTTTTATGTATATGTATGCTGACTTTGTTGACGTTTCTGAGCTGTAGTAATTTGGTTCTACTGTTTGAGTATGCACAAATACAGTGAATTTCATGTCTAGGCTTTTATTTCGAGAGTCAAACTTCTCTTCATCAAATAATGATTCTGAACTTTTGAGTTAGCAAATGAAACCTTGAGTTGTGATTATTTGAATTGAAGCTAACGAGCAACTAACTTTTAATATGGGATGCTGCTAAGTTCTCGATATTGTGTAAATGTATAGAAATAAATTGTTTTACGCTTCGAACTTCAGGGCACTTTTGGAAATGAAATACTAACTAGTTTGTCCGTTTAGGGAGCATGTCTCGTCCATACCCGATAATTAGCTTGTGACAACAAATCACGCCCATCACAACAATTGGATTAATAACTCGAAAATTCAAATTTGCCAACTGCTGTGTCAGTATAATTAAAAAAAAGCAAAAATCTCTGCTGGGCACATTCGTTTGCGTGTTCTTCGGTCTCTGAACAGCAAAAGCAGTGCTACCAAGATGGCTCGCGTAACAGTGATGACTTTTGTACTTGTAAGCGGTAATCAGAGCAGTGAATCTGAAAGCATTCACATCTTAGTTTCTCAAAAACAAAATCGTTCAAAAATTGGAAGTGAAAAAGTCCCGAACAGTTATTTTGAAAAGGCTCGCGAATATTAAACAAGATGGTAAGAAATTCTTCGATCTTTGGATGTCCTTGTTTCGTGTAAAATAAAGAGGAATCTGGGTTTTGTCTCCTAAGGAACCCGTTAATGAACTTCTTCAACTGTCCCACGAACCAAATCTGAACGATTTTGTTTTTGAGAAACCAAGATGCGAATGCTTTCAGATTCACTGCTCTGATTACCGTTCAGTACCTACGTACGTCAGGAGAAAAAATACACATGTGTAAAAGCCAGAAACTGATCAAATTTACTAACTCAGTATTTATGAGCACGCAATTCATAGCCGCAAGCGCAAAATAACTGCCTCTAATTTTTGCCGTCCAATTGGGGCGTTCGTAAACAGACCGGTGATGAAGAGGCAGCTGTATTCGCAGCCTAACAAAACTCAATGATAAAACTCAAAAACAATCTGTAACCAAAGGCGGCTAAATGAAACCAAAAAAATATATAGGTTAGTAGGCCTTGTTTACAAGAAATTCAAGTTGCCCTTATTACATTTGCAAGGGTTACCAATTAAAGTGCTTCAAAGGCTTTTCACGGTTACCATAGCGCTGGTGTTGTTTTTGCGAAAACCCATCGTACCTGGGATAGCTTTAGACGCCCCCCCCCCTCCAAAAAAAAAAGAAAAATGAAATCAAACGTTATCCTTGTGAAGTTTATTTTGCGATGTGCCACATATATTATGTCACAATATGTTACATGTGCGCTTTTTGTACGTGAAACAGTACTTACGTGTTTCAAGCTCGAATGTTTCTAATACGGTTTCTGTATGCTATGATTTTCCGGTCTCGACTCCAAACAACGTATTGTATTTTAAAGAAAATTTGCGTGATGGTGATTCTATAGAGCAAGAGCACGTGCTAAGAAACAAAAACAAAAATGAAAACGTGAAATGCACAACTGAAATGAATACGTGAAACACACGTTAGATGCAACGTATACGTGTTGAAGTGCCAGAAAAATAGCTGGAAACAAAACAGTGGAGTACTAAATCAGCAAGGAAGCCAGAGGAGCCTAACATCAAGTTCGGTTTACACCCGTGAAATAATAAATAATGTTAAATAAAATATAATTGGTCACAGAACACACGGAGTGAGGTTGTCGCATCATTTATTTGCATCGCGGGAGACAACATTGGAGAGAAAGAAGACTTTGCAGCTGTGTAGCAACCAAAACCAGCAGTTGGAGCTATTCACGAAGTGTATGAAAGTTCAAAGTTTAAAGCACTGTATGTGAGGTCGTAATGGTAAACAAGTTTTACTAGCCATCCCCTATTTTTTTAATCGTTCAGTCAGATAGGATGTGGATTTATACTGATCAAAATTTGGAAGTGAAAAAAGTCCCGAACAATTATTTATGTCTAACAAGATGGTAAGAAATTCTTCGATCTTTGGATGTGCTTGTTTCATGTAAAATAAAGAAGAATCTGGGAGTTTGCCGCCTAAGGAACTCGTTAATAAATTTCTTCAACTGTCCCACGAACCAAATCTGAATCATTTAGTTTTTGGGGAATTAAGATGCTTTCAGATCTACTCTGATTACCGGTACCGTTCAGTACCTTCGTACGTCAGGAGAAAAAAGAACAGTTGTGTAGCAGCCAGAAACTGGTTGAATGAATTTATTAACTATTTACGAGCAGGCAATAAGTTTATAGCCCGTGAATGCAAAACAATCGCCTCTAATTTTTGCCGCCCGATTGGGGCGTTCGCGAAAGGGAGTGATGAAAAGGCAGGTGTATTCGCAGCCTAAAAAAACTCAATCATACAATTTAAAAACAATCCGTAACCAAAGGCGGATAATGAAACCAAAAGGCAATATACGTCATTAGGCCTTGTTTACAAGAAAGTCAAGTTGCCCTCATTACATTTGCAAGGGTTACCATTGCAGTGGCTATGGCTACGGTTAACTTCCTTTCTAAATTTTTATTTTTTCAATTAAAGTGCTTAAAAGGCTTCTCGCGGTTACCCTAGCGCTGGTGTTGTTTTGGCGAAAACCCATTGTACCTGGGATAGTTTTAGACGCCCCCCCCCCCCCCCCTCAAAGCAAAATGAAATCAAACGTTATCCTTGTAATATGCCACATATATTATGTCACAATATGTTACATGTGAGCTTTTTGTGCGTTAAACAGTACTTACGTGTTTCAAGGTCGAATGTTTCTAATACGGTCTCGGTTTGCTATGATCTTTTAGTCTCGACTCCAAACGACGTACTATATTGTAAAGAAATTTTGCGTGATGGAGATTATATAGAGCAAGAGCATGTGCTAGGGAACAAAAACAAACTGAAAACGTGAAATGCGCAACTGAAATGAATACGTGAAACACGCGTTAAATGTAACGGCTACGAGCTGCGAAACTTTGTGTTGAAGTGCCAGAAAATAGCTGGAAACAAATTAAAACAATGGAGTACTAAACAACCGTGAAATAATAAATAATGTTAAATAAATACAAATGCAATTGGTCATGGTACACACAGTATGAGGTAGCCTGCGTAGCAAGCGTTTCCGTAGGGCTTTCCGCCCGTTGGAGGCGTTTTTCGCTTTTTGGCTGCCCAAAAATTGGGGCGAGCAGAACACGCACTTTTTTGCGCCGCCCCAATTTTCCCGCGGCCAAAAAAAGCGAAAAGTGCATCGAACGTGCGGAAAGCCTTACCGAAACGCTTGCTACGCAGGCTAGGTATGAGGTTGTCGCATCATTTATTTGCACCGCGGGAGACAACATTGAAGAGAAAGAAGACTTTGCAGTTGTGTAGCAACCAAAACCAGCAGTTGAAAATATTCACGAAGTGTATGAAAGTTCAACGTTTAAAGCACTGAATGTGGGTCTTCATGGTAAACACGTTTTACTAACTATTCCCTGTTTTTTTAATTGTTCAGTCAGAGAGGATGTGGATTTATACTGATCATAATTTGGAAGTGAAAAAAAGCCCCAAACAGTTATAAATGGCTCGCGAACATTTGCTGTCCTTGTCTCATGTCAAAGAAAGAAAACAATCTCAGGTTTTGTCGCCTAAGGGATCGGACGTTCATTTGATATTGAAGAGCGCACAGGCTCAAAATTCTAGAATTGAGGATGGACAAAAGAATTTCCTCAACATTCAGTGTTCCCACTGACCAATCTGTATGACTCCTTTTTTTTTGAGGAACTGCAAAAGCTATGAAATCTTTTCTGATTGTTGTTCGGTATCTTCGTACGTGCCTTGCGTAGCAGCCAAAAACTGATTGAATTTAATTACTTATGAGCAGGTGCCGGGTAGGACCATAGACAGCCTCCACAGCAGTCTTTAATTATTCCAGTCCACTGGGGCGTTCGCGAAGGGGAAAGATGAAAGGTCGGCTGTATTTTCAGGCTAAAGAAACCCATGCAACTCAAAAACAAATTCGTAACCAAAGTCAGCAAAGTGAAAGCAATAAGCAATATAGGTCATTAGATCTTGTTTACAAGAAAGTTTAAAAGTTGCCCTTATTACATTTGCAAGAGTTACCCTAGCAATGGCTCATTACTTCTTTTTAATTTTTTTTGTCATTAAAGATTTTTAAAGGCTTCTCGAGGTCACCCTAGCCCTGGAGTTGCTTTGCATTTGCGTGGTTTCTTAGCGGAAAGTTGTGTTACCATAGAACACTATAGACGACTTGATGCTTTGATTCAAGTTTCTGCAACCAGTAAGAAGCAAACTTAAATAAATCGCGCCTTTTGATGTTTTGGCTTGTGCGCTTTTTCTTGCTCTTAGCTTTGATTTGATTTCATGTTTCAAGCCCTGTGATGTTTCCAATGCACTTTCAGTTTTCTATAGTCCAACCTCGTCTCCCAAAGAGTACTATATATACTGGGAAGATAAACGTGATCCTTATAGTTATGTAAAAATCACCTCTAACCGGTTGAAAACGAACCTGATAAACATTCACGCTTGACCGGTAAAGGAAAACTGATCTTTGCGATGACCGGACGCAACGCTCTTTCCAGTTGAGCTAATCAAGCCAACTGGAAAAATTGTGCCCGAGTTCGTAATATGCTCGATGATAGCGAAGAAATGATTTTGGATGTAATGATGAACATATGAACTGATCTGGACCAATCTGAATTTTTTCCAGGTTCTTTTTCGATTGCTTGAGTTGATTACTTCACTGCGAAGATCACTTAAATCACTCGTACATTTCATCCGCAGATCGCATGTGTATGATTTATTTCATATATTTACACTCATTGCTATATATGATCGAAGCTTGCATTGATATTAATAAAGAGTATTTGTTTCATGATGATAGGAATGTTAACACTCGTATTTATGCTTCTCAGACATGGCCCTTCAATGTTTTACCCTGACGAAGTTCCAAGAAATCCAGAAACATTGCAATTTTTTGTGAAGAACATGGCCGAAGATGAAACCTTACATCACGAAGACCTCAAAACTCACTAGCTTCGAGACACAAACTTAGAGTATTTACTAGCAGGTATTTTTAGGTATATGTGTGTTGACTTTGTTGACGTTTCTGAGCTGTAGTAGTTTAGTTCTACTGTTTGAGTTTGCACAAATACAACGAATTCTATGTCTAGGCTTTTATTTCGAGAGTCAAACTTCTCTTCATCAAATAATGATTCTGAACTTTTGAGTTAGCGAATGAAACCTTGAGGGGTGACTATTTGAACGGAAGATAACGAGCAACTAACTTTTAATATGGGATGCTGCTAAGTTCTCGATATTGTGTAAGTCTATAGAAATAAATTGTTTTATGCTTCGAACTTCAGGGCACTTTAGGGAGTATGTCTCGTCAACACCCGATAATTAGGTTGTGACAAAATGTCACACCCATCACAACAATTGGATTAATAACTCGAAAATTCAAATTTGCCAACTGCTGTGTCAGTATAAATAGAAGTAAATAAAGTCTGCTGGGCACATTCGTTTGCGTGTTCTTCCGTAACTGAACAGCAAATT
Organism: Siderastrea radians; assembly: GCA_964017195.1. Taxonomy (NCBI): domain Eukaryota; kingdom Metazoa; phylum Cnidaria; class Anthozoa; order Scleractinia; family Rhizangiidae; genus Siderastrea; species Siderastrea radians. The sequence goes on along the minus strand of OZ024892.1, from coordinate 49,445,583 downwards.
ATTAAAGCAGTGCTATCAAGATGGCTCGCGTAACAGTGATGACGTTTGTGCTTGTAAGCCTTGTGTGTTCCCTAGCTGCTGATAAAGGCCTTCGATTGAAGAGCTATTCCGAGGACGAAATCAAAGGCTGCTACAAACACAATCAGACCTTAGGAGTTTGCTTTGATGTAAAGAAAGGCTCCATGAAGATAGCGAAGACCACAGGAGAAGAAATTGCGCATTACCAAGAACTTGGTCCTGACATGTTCTTGTATCAAGTTTTGGATCAGGCTTTTATCGGGTAAGTTATTGTTATGGTATGATGATATGATATGATATGATATGATATGATATGATATGATATGCTATGATAATCAAGGTGACAAATATATTTACGCGACGACTGTACGTATATTTTTTAAAAGGCTGTTTCTTGCATTGCATTTTTGTCCCACAATTGCCTGTCAACACTGAAAAGCCCTTTCAATTCGTCTTATTTTCAAAATGGCTTAGCGAATGATCTCTTGATCTGAAGTATACATATTCAGCTAGGAAACTTATCAGATTTTAAGTGGAAAGAAGTAATTGCTTTTTTTAACAAAGCTCTTTTTTCTTCGTCTTTTCTTTCTCGGAGAAATTAGCTATACAGCTACCCTTGTAAATCCGAGGTGAAATAAAGGTGATGTTATGCTTATGTTATGTTATGTTAGCTCAAGTTATCTAGGGCGAATGACAAAGTGCATGTGTGAAAAAAAAAATGTAAAAAGCCTATACTGGCAAGAGTATATGTTTTAGGAACAACCACAAAATGGAAACGTGAAATACACAAAAACCGATTACGTAAAATACACGTATTAGATGTAACACATTTGAGCTGCAAACTTGTGTCGATTCCAGAGAAAAAAAAAAACGAACTGGAAGCAAGGTTTAGTGGAAGTAAATGAGATAGGAAGTCAGTGGGGCTTCATTCCAAAGTCGGTTTTTAGCCGTGAAATAACAAATAACAAACTAGTGGTTGTAGCTATTTAAGAATTGGTTGACGAAAGTTCAAAATATAAAGCATTATGTGTGGGGTATGTTTTATAAGTTTTGCTACTCACTTCTTCCTTTTTTAAAAAATCCTTCAATCATACAGGAAAGTGGATTTACACTGATCAAAATTTGGAATTGGAAAATTTGGAAGTCCTGAGCAGTCTTTATAAATGACACGCGAACAGTAAACAAAGTGGTCAAAAATCGTTCAATCTTTGGTCGTCCTTGTCTCATGTAAAAATATAGGCATGCAGTGCTTGCAGAACCGGTGACGTTTCTTTTTTTACCTTGTCACAAATGTGCAGAACTAGGTACGTTGTATGCAAGTGAGCGGAAACTTGGCCGACAAAAATACACCACAACTCTGCCTTCCGAATGCTTAGATCTCATTTTTTCTGACTTTCTGGGGAACACGTGACTTCATTATCGCCGTTAGTTCCCAGTCACGCGGACAACGCATTGCGTGTGTAGCTGCACGTGCCACGGAGAAGGGCAAAGCAGTTATTCCTTCTCTTTTATTACGGTATTTATCTGCCTATAGGCTGGAGTTTGGCTTTAACTCACGCTGGCAATTTAAGGGGTATGTTCTATTGTTGCAAGTCCGAGTCGGCTATTTGCGAATCGCGAAGCAAAGCGTGTTTATTTGCATAATAATTGTTTACATGTCTAAATTTCCCACGTCAAAAAAGTAATTTTTATCCCTCGTGTAAACTTGTTTTACGTTTCCACTTTTTAATCGAATAAATTTCGTTTGCTTTGCCTTCGAACAGTAAGAAAGTGTTAAAATTCAGCTCGCACTTTCAAAAGCTGCTTGCTTCCCAATCTCAGTAAACAGCTATCTCGCATTCGAATTGAATCTGCTTGGAAATCAAAATGGGCTCCTTCAAGAAATGAATAATTCGGCTTGGAGATTAAAAAGAGGAACTAGTGCAAATATAAACGAGATATGCGTGGGAATTCGCGAACCAAGTCGAGTTCATTGTCTTGCCTGCATTTTTTTTTTTGGAAATTTGTATCCCTCGGGCAAGTACACTAGCAAAAAGCCTGCCAAACCTCAGTCCACAAAAACAGCGCATTCGACGAGTTATTCGATGGAAAATAAAGTAGGTCCTAGTTGATCGAGATCGAATCCAGACACTTCACAGTCCGGGCGAGGCACTCCAAGTTATACGCTATTTTACTTTTCTGTGTGGCACAACTCACGCCTTACTGGCGGGCGGAGACAGACATTCCTACATAAACCGCGTGACGTCACTGACGTTACCCGGTGAAAAAGGAAAACGTTCTCAGATTTTGTCGCCTAAAGGACCGGAACTTTCTGCTGCTGAAAGAGCGAACAGGCTCAAAATTCGAGAATTGAAAGAGGCTGAAAACTCGGGTATTCACTTGTTTCACAGACAAAATTTGAACGATTTTGCTTTGAGGAATTATGAAAGCTTTCAGAATTATTTTGATTACTGTTCAGTGTCTTCGGGCGTTACAAAAAAAAACGCTGTGTATTAGCCAAGGTAATGAGACCAAAGCCCGCGAATAAAATACATCTGTCTCTAATCACTCCAGTCCGTAGGATCGCGAAGGCGAACGACGTCGAAGATTACGACAGGCAGCTTTACTTCGTTTGCAGGCTAACAAAACCTGTAAAAGATCGACACAAATCCATAACCTTAGGCGGCAAACCTTGTTTACAAGAAGGTTAGATTGCCCTTATTACATTTGCAAGGGTTACCCTAGTAATGGTTCCTTAGCCCTTTATTATTTTAATTTTAATTAATTAATTTTTTAAATCAAAGTGCCTAAAAGCCGTCTCGGTGTTACCCAGTAGCGCTGGAGTTGTCTTGCGTTGGCATGGTTTCTAAGCAGAAAATTATGATACCTTGGAAGACTTTTACAGACAACTGGCTACTTTTAATAGACGTGTGAAATCAAGAACGCTATCGTTGTTTTGGCTCGTGTGATTTTTCCAGTCTGCTTGGCGTTTCGAGTGCCATTGTTTCCAATACAGTCACAGCTTTCTGTGATGGTACAGCCTACTCTCACGAATTGTACTGTAAATGATTGAAGCTTGCACTGATTCTAGTAAAGATAATTTGTATGATGATAGGAAGGTTAACACACGAACTTGTCTGTGTTCCTCATCCCAGACACGGCCCTTCGATGTTTCATATCTCTGATGACGTTCCAAGAAATCCAAAGGCGCTGCGAGCCTTTGTGGAGGACGTGGTTGAGGATGAAATCTCACAACGCGAAGACCTCAAAACTCACTACCAAGCAGTCATGAACGAGCTACACAATGTTCCAGAGGTTCAGCTGTTGGAGCGGGTATCAGCAGCGTTGGGTGACAACTCCACGCGTCTGGAGATTCTCCAGCCATTCCACGGGCTGTGCTTGAATCTTTTGCAACAGGCAGACGTAGAGATTCCATCCGAGCTCAGTGCTGCGCATGACATGGAAGACGAGACTGCTGACCAGCATGACCGAGAGAAGCGTTCACCTTGCACTCGACCGAAGGAGAATAAGTGCCGTGGAATGTGTGGTCCAGGGTGTACATGTTGGAGGTGGTATTGTGGCAACTGCTGTCGTCACCAGGGCTGTTACGAGCACGATCTGTGTTGTAAAAGGAACCTCTTCAGTTCATATTGCTTCACTCCCCCCAGGTGCTCTGGTTTCTTGGGCTATCCGAAATGCCTGAAATCCAGTAGTTGGTTGCCATGGTAATGTGGATGCAACGTGTTGAGCGAAATCCGTGGTAAATGTTACAGCAAAAAAGAGTGATTATACACATAATTAGTGTAAGACTTAGGGAAGTAAAATGAGCTGATTGTATACGCATACACTGATTTAATTGTATTTTTTATCTTCCGAAGTAGCAACCTTCAACAATTGAGGCAATGTTTCTCAGATAGTTTTCTCAACTTTTTTGTTCTTGGCAAAAACTGTGAGGTACCGCATAGCACTCGGGAAGAAAAAGTAGAAATTTCTTCTTAAATTTCTCTTTTCGTTCTTAGCCCTATCGATCTTACGCCGATGACTTCCATTTGCCCCTACGATGAGCGGCTCCTCCCTTTATGTACGCTACATGGAATTATGTCAATGAACTTTTAGTTTTTATTTCAAGGCTGGGAGCCTTACCTGACAAGTGGTATCGTTTTCTTATGAACAAAGTTATCAAAACAAGCAAAAGCTCGTCCTAATCGAAACAGAAACAGGGACACAAATGTCTGTTGTATGTCACCCCATTCTTTTGCACGAAACGTAGACGCATTTACAACTATTATCCATTTTGCAGCTGACTATCTAAAAACATGCTGTCGTTGATATGACAACTTTTCAAAGTACTTTTTTCATGCAGCGTTAGAACCGGTTTTGTTCCCTTCTGATTGTTTGTCAGTATATTTTTCGCGGAACGGCTTGCTACTTTGGCGAAAGTGTGGTGTGAATTAATAAGTGTAAGCTTAAAACAGCTCGTGGGGTAAAGATAAGTTTGACTGAGCCAATTAGAAGAAAAAACACACTTTGTTGTTCAAATTAGTTGTAGTCACTCTCTTGTTGTAGTTTCAGTATGCACTTCCGATAATGTTCAAGCGTGTAGGGTATTTATCCCGTAATAAGAAAAAAGTTGTGATTTTTGCATCAGTTGGTGAATAAAATCATCTTTGATGACAAAACAAGCTGCTGTCGTGTTGGAGGGGGTGGAGATAGGGTCCTAGACAAAGTGTGATAACTTGTGCAGGCACAAATTAGTTCAGTTCAATTTTGTCCAATTGCTAGATGCATATAAACTTCAATTTGCAGCTGCTGGATGCATGCATACCAATTTGCAACTGTTAGATGCATCAGTTTGCAACTGTTGATGCATACTTCAGTTTGCACGAGATACAAACAACATAATGACAGGGTGTTGCCTCAAATAATAACTACGGCCCTTTCTTACAGAATCAGTTTTTTGCAATCAGTCACTTCAACAACAGTTTTATTAACGTGTTAACAGTCAAAGTTATGAAACTGTTCTTTTTACAAAACTTAAACAATAAGAAAACCCTGCTCGGAAACTGGGCAACAAAATATGAAACTTTGTGAAGATTTCTAGCTTCTATTATTCTAGAAATTGTCGGTCTAGCTCTGAGCAAAACGACAGAGCTGTCCTTGTGTCACTAATAGGAAGCAACATTCATCCCAACAAATTGTCATACGTATATGGTCCCTATGATACGCACGATTTGTGTGTACACGCGATCTCCATACTTCGAAGAGAGAAAAACACCATCAAGCTACAGAAAACGCCAACATAATATGACAATTAACACCCACAAAAAAGTATCATTGTATTTCTCCTCGGTTGAATTGTCTTGCTATATTTTCCAGCCGGTTTTGACTTGAAGTCATTGCATCGAGTATTACCTGCAAATGAAAGTTTTAACAGTAAGCCGGAAGTCACGAATTCTTAAAAAAATCACGACTAATTGTTCGCTATTGTACGGTGGAAGTATTATCGACAGCTCTCTCCTCTGCAGAGGCTCCTGTTAGTAAACACCAATGGGAGCGGGAGCGCTGGAGAGAGAAACTGCGGGAGCGCGGGAACAGCTTTAATTTTCCCTCCTTCCAGCCTCCGCGCGTTTTTTCCCCAAGCGTGCAGTCAAGGCGCGACTGTAGGAGGCCTCTGCGGAGGAGAGAGTATCGACAGTGTATCTGACCCGCCATTATAAAAAGCAATCATGGCGCGAAGTAGTGTTTGTGTTTTTATTTAGAGGTTTTATTTGAAATCTTAAGAAACTTAAGAAAACTGAGTCTTGGTAATCAAATTTGAGGGCAGAACCTGTGCTGTAAATTGCACGTTTGTTGTTTTCAATTTTCTGTAAATTTGCGCCTTACTTATGTCTTGCCTTACCAAAGAGGTCGTGGAAAAAATTTGGAATGGACAAATGCATGAAAACCCGAAAATGCGACTGCACGCCCTTCAGCACAGTTGTATCACTCAGGTTATACCACTACAATTTTTTAGAATATTTCAAAAATCCAATTTTACCGATATAATTTGACACCGCGGGGTTCCTCTTACAAAAACTGTATTTTGCACCTTGTTTGTCCTACTCTCAAAATTGCGGTCACGAAATCCTGTGAAACTTTCTTAAAACAAGTGCATGGGTTAAGCTTGGCTTTGAACTATCCTCTGTATCCTGATACGATTGTATGACCGTTGCCTAGTAAAAGAAAATAAAGTCAGAAACTCGACATTAAGACAACCCTTTACTCAATCGTTTTCGTTCTTACTTCAAGACACAAACTTAGAGCATTTACTACCAGGTATTTTTACTTATGTATATGTACGCTGACTTTGTGGACGTTTCTGAGCTTTAATAATTTGGTTCTACTGTTTGAGTCTGCACAAATGCAGTGACTGTTCATGTCTCAGGCTTTTATTTCTAGAGTCAAACGTCTCTTCATACTTTAATATGTGATGCGGCTATTTTTTTATATTTATAGAAATTGTTTTTTGTTTCGAACTCTAGGGCACTTTTGCAAATGAAACATTAACAACTAGTTGGTCTGGTTAGGGAGTACGTCTCGTCATTACCCGACGACAAATCACGCCCATCACAACAATTGGATTAATAATTCGAAAATTCAAATTTGCCAACTGCTGTGCCACTGAGTATAAATAAAAGCAAAAATCTCTGCTGAGCACATTCGTTTGCGCGTTCTTTAGTATCTGAACAGCAAAAGCAGTGCTATCAAGATGGCTTGTGTAACAGTGATGACTTTTGTACTTGTAAGCCTTGCGTGTTCCTCAGCAGCAGACAAAGGTCTTCGATTAAAGAGTTATTCCAAGGACGAAGCCAAAGGTTGCTACAAGCACAATCAGACCTTCGGAGTTTGCTTTGACATGAAGAGAGGCTCCATGAAGATAGAGAAGACCACGGGAGAAGATATTGTGCATTACCAAGAACTTGGTCCAGACATGTTCTTGTATCAAGTTGTGGATCAGGATTTTATCGGGTATGTCATTGATCAATGCCGTGTTATGATACGGTATGATATTATATCCAAAACGACAGATACCAAGATTTATATTTCGTGCATTTTCGTCACAACGTTATCTGAGAACAAAAGCGTTTTTTTCATTTCGCCTTATTTCCTAAAAGGACTTATCGAATGACTTCAAGGTCTTTTGTATACATTCCGCTTGCAACTTGTTATATTCAAAGTGCAAAAAATATTATAAGTTCAGTCTTGGAAAATAATGTTCTAGGGCAAAGGGCAATAGGGAAAAAGATTGTATAGGGCAAGAGTTTGAGCGAGCAAAATACCATACGTTTTTCTTAAAAAAGCCTAGAGATCGGGACAAAAATATATTTTAGGAAATAAAAAACAAAATGAAAACGTGAAATACGCAAAAAATAAACATGTGAAACAGGTATGTTAGGCGGTAACAGCTATGAGCTGCGAATGTTTGTTGAAGTGCCACAAAGCAGCTGGAAACAAGGCTAAGTAGTACTAAATGAGCAGGAAAGCCAGCGGGCCTAATATTAAGGTCGTTTTACAGCCGGGAAATAGTAAATAATGGTAAATAAACACAAATATAATAGATCCTGTACACATGTTTGAGATTGCAGGGATCAAAAATTTGCGCGGCCAGAGACAATGTTGGAGAGACACGAGACTTTGCAGTTGCGTAGCAAATAAAACGGGCCATTGCAACAATTCACGAATCGTACGAAATTTCAAATTTTAAAGCATTATATGTGGGTCCCTGATGGTTTCCAAGTTTTGCTAGCCAGTTTTTAGTCAGACAGGATCGTGGGGTTTCTCTGATAAAAATCAAGAAGTGACAAAAGTTCCGAACAATTATGTAGAAAGCCGGCACGCCAATATTAAACAGGATGGTAAGAAATCCTTTGAGTTTTGGTTGTTTTTGTCTCACGAAGAAGAAAGAGGAATCTCAGATTTTGCCGTCCAAAGACCTGAGGCTTTTGAAAGAAGAAAGAGGCTCAAAATTCGAAAATTGATGGTGGAAATGATATGAATTTCTTCAGCTGTCCCTCGGGTACCAAATCTGAGTGATTTTGTTTTTGAGGAATTGCCAATGCTTCCAGATTCACTCTGATTACCGTTCAGTACATTCGTATGTGAGAAAAAAAAGCCGGAAACTGATCGAATTTATTAACTGTTTATGAGCAGGCAATTCATAGCCTGCGAACGCAAAACAACCCGGCGCCTCTAATTTTTGGCACCCGATTGGGGCGTTCGCGAACGGGAGTGTTGAAGAGGCAACTGTATTGGCAGCCGAACGAAACTTAATCATACAACTCAAAAACAATCTGTAACCAAAGGTGGCTGAGTGAAACCAAAAAGCAATATAGGTCATTAGACCTTGTTTACAAGAAAGATGAGTTGCCCTTATTACATTTGCAAGGGTTACTATAGCAACGGCTATGGCTATGGTTAACTTCTTTTTTAAATTTTTACTTTTTCAATTAAAGTGCTTGAAAGGCTTCTCGCGGTTACCCTAGCGCTGGGGTTGCTTTGTCGAAAACCCATCGTACCTGAGGCAACTTTAGACGTCCCCCAAAAAAGCAAAATGAAATCAAACGTTATCCTTGTTTTGCTACGTTTATATCGTATTATTATTTAACAAATTGTCACTATGCCCATATATGGCAAGGAAGCCCTCAATATCTGTCATCCTACATGACAGATATCCTGCGATATACGTAAATGACCATATTTGGAAATGCACTGCAGATTTTCTTTCATTGCTTGTTTGGCGGCCATTTTGAAAAGCGAGGCAGTTTTAGCAGTGTTCTCCGTAAATTTTAACTCTCTGGAAGAAACTTTCCACGATTAAATGCTCTCAAAATGTCAACAAGTATGTGCTTCAGCTCACAAAGATATCCAGCGGTTGACTTGGAATTTTCATAGTGAGAACTCAACCAAGAAAATGCTATTGCGAAAGAAGCAGCACACTTGCTCACGGAAAGTTGTAAAGACTAAAGTTGAAAAGATTTTAATTCACAGGAAGAGGACTTATTCTCGGTAAGGTAGCAATATTTTTTTCCTTTGTCTTGTCATTTCCAAACATGAGTTTGTAAATAAGTCTTTTTAAGTGAACGGTAGTAAACTTCGATTTCTTGAAGTTCTGTTTTGATTTTTATTAAGCTTTATGTGTTACTAGCTTTTAGCGTTTTTATCATAGAGCCGTAGTTTTTCTCGTTCTGAAAATGGTAGTCGATGGGAATTTGTTGAATAATAAAACAATTATCCTGCTCAATCTTGCGGAATATCCCCTGATTTAGCCAACTCGGCCTACGGCCTCGTCGGCTAAGTATCAGGTGATATTCCGCGCGACTTCGCAGGATAATTGTTAAATATGTCACATATATATTATTACGTCACAATATCTTACACGTGCGCTTTTCAAGTGTTTCAAGCTCAAATGTGTCTATTACGGTTTCTGTTTGCTATGATTTTCCAGTCTCGACTCCTAAAAACGTACTATATTGTAAAGAAAATTGCGTGATGGTGATTATATAGGACAATAGTATGTGCTAGGAAACAATAACAAAAATGAAAACGTGAAACGCACAACTGAAATGAATACGTGAAACGCACATGGTACATGTAATGTATACGAGCTCGAAACTTTGTGTTGAAGTGTCAGAAAATAGCTGGAAGCAAAACTGTGGAGTACTAAGTGAGCAAGGAAGCCAGAGGGGACTAACATTTTAATTGTTTATTTCACGGGTAAAAGTTCGGTTTACACCCGTGAAATAAACAATTCTGTTATAGAAATATGATTGGTCATCATCGGTACAAACGGTATGAGGTTGCTGGATCATTTTTTTTGCACCGCGGGAGACAACACTGGAGACAAAGAAGACTTTGCAGTTGTGTGGCAACCAAAACCCCGGCAGTTGCAGCTATTCACGAAGTGTGTAAAAGTTTAAAGCATTGTATGTGCGGTCTTAATGGTAAACAAGTTTTACTAGCCATTTTCCGTTTTATTTCAGTTTTAATTGTTCAGTCAGATAGGATGTGGATTTATACTGATCAAAATTTGGAAGTGAAAAAAAAAGTTCTGAACAGTTATAAATAGCTAGCGAAGACTGAACAGAGCTAAGTGGTCGGAAATTTTTCTGTCTTTGGTTGTCCTTGTCTCGTGTAAAAGAAAGAAAACAATCTCAGGTTTCGTCGCCTAAGGGATCGGACGTATTTGATATTGAAAGAGCGAACAGACTCAAAATTCTAGAGTTGAGGATGGACAGAAGAATTTCTTCAATGTTCAGTGATCCAACGGCCCAAATCCGAACGATTCTTTTTTATGTTTTTCTTGAGGAATTGGAAAAATCTTTTAGATCTATTCTGATTGCTGTTCGGTATCTTCGTACGTGTATTCTGTCGCAGCCAAAAACTGATTGAATTCACTTATTTATTAGAAGGAAGAAAGACCATAGACAGCCTCTGCAGCAGCCTCTTATCTGTTCCAGTCCACTGGGGCGTTCGCGAACGGGAACAAGGAGAGGTCGGCTGTATTTTTTAGGCTAGCGAAACCCATGCAACTCAAAGAGAAAACCATTATTACAAATCGGAAACTAAAGGCGGTAAAGTAAAAGCAATAAGCAATATAGGTCATTTGACCTTGTTTACGAGAAAGATGGGTTGCCCTTATCGCATTTGCAACAGTTACCCTAGCCTAGCAATGGCTCATTACTTCTTTTTAATTTTTTTTCCATTAAAGTGCTTAAAAGGCTTCTCGTGGTCACCCTAGCGCTGGAGTTGCTTTGTATTTGGTGGTTTCTTAGCGGAAAGTTATGTTACCATATGTAGAACACTACAATACTTAATGCTTTGATTCAAGTTTCTGCAACAGTGAAAAGTAAACTTGATTAAATCACACCCTTTGTTGTTTTGGCTTGTGCGCTTTTTCTTGCTCTTAGCTCTGATTTGATTACATGTTTCAAGCTCTGTAACGTTTCCCATGCACTTCCAGTCCAGCCTCGTCTCCCGAACAGCACTGTATATATGGAAGATAAACGTGATACTCGCAGTTATGTAATCAACTAATCCACTTTAACCGGTTGGAGAGGAACCTGATAAATATTCACGCTTGACTCGGAGACGAAAACAGACCGCCTTTGCGATGACCGGTCGCAACGTTTTTTCCAATTGAGCTAATCAAGCCAACTGGAAAAATTGTACCCGAGTTGGTAATATGCTCGATGATAGTGAAGAGATGTATGTGGATATAATGATGAAAATATGAACTGATCGGCACAAATCTGAACTTTTCCAGGTTCCTTTTTCGATTGATTGAGTTCTTGATAACTTCACTGCGAAGATCACTTAAATCATTCGTACATTTCATCCGCAGATCGCATGTGTATGATTTATTTCATATATTTACATTCATTACTATATATAATCGAAGCTTGCATTGATATTAATAAAGAGAATTTGTTTGATGATGATAGGAATGTTAGCACTCGTATTTATGCTTTTCAGACATGGCCCTTCGATGTTTTATATCCCTGACGACGTTCCAAGAAATCCAGAAGCACTGCAAGTTTTTGTGAAGAACATGGCCGAAGATGAAACCTTACATCGCGAAGACCTCAAAACTCACTACCAAGCAGCCATGAACGAGCTGCGCAAGGTTCCAGAGGTTCAGCTGCTGGAGCGGGTCTCGACAGCGTTGGGAGACAACTCCACGCGTCTGGAGATTCTCCAGCCATTCCACGCTTTGTGCTTCAACCTGCTGAAACAGGCAGACGTAGACGTCTCATCTGAGCTCAGAGCTGTGCACGACATGGAAGAGGAGGCTGCTGACCTGCATGAACAAGAGAAACGCTGCACTTCGATGGAGAATCGTCAACAGGATATAAACTGCCGTGGAATTTGTGGTAACATGTGTTCATGTTGGTGGTGGGTTTGTGGCGACTGCTGTTATCATCAGGGCTGTTGTGAGCATGACGTGTGTTGCAACGAAAACCCTCTCAGTTCATATTGCCTCATACCACATGTCTATGGTTTCAGGTGCTCCGGATTTGGAGGCTATCCAGCATGCAAGAAAAAAGTTGGTGGCCATAGAATTGAAGCTGTGGGGCCCGCGAAGCAAAATCATGGTGTATCTCGTCTAAATAGTAGCATAATGACAACTTTGATCCGTGATTTATATTATTTACTGTGTTTTACTGTGTGTTTCTCTGTAACGACAGTGTTCGTCAAAGTAGTTCTACTTAGTAACAAATCCAATGTCAGAAATTTCTAAGGCTATACTAGTTATTAATCTGTGCTCCATGGGGATCAAATAGATCTAGTAGGAAAGCAGTCGGACTTTCATCATCGTCATGCCAATTAAACAGGTGTAATTCCTAGCATTCACTGCATGAACAGAAACGAACCATTGATTTCCGCTTTTTAAAAACTGTAGCAAGGCGGTGCCCGTAATGCCGCTTGCTACTTCGACTACAGTGTGGTGTGATTGAGGTGTCATCTCCTTACAACAGGGAAGTGGGGTAAAGATGAGTTTTGTTGGGTCAATTAATATAATATGCTTTCTTGATCCATTAATATAACTTTCAGCAATAAGTCGTAGTTTTAGTATGCATTACCCAAGTAACGCCCGAGAATGCATGGTATACATCCGTATGATAAAAAAGTTGTGATTTTTGCAACAATTGATGAATAAAATCATATTTGATCACCAAGCAAGTGTGCTGTAGTGTCGTAAGGGAAGCTGGAAGTTTTGGGTACAGTCAGTTCTCGCCTTGCGGACACCACGCTATTGCGGATACCCCGTTATTACGGACAGGAGCTGAAGTTCCGAGGATTAAAGTGCACCTAACCCCAAAATATTTTTTACGCTAATATAAATCTTTGCACCTATTTTAAAAACATTTCGCCATTATTTGCAGTTTTTGACTTTTATATGGGCTTCAAAACTTACGACAAACTAAGCACCATTTGTCGCACGACCGAGTTAGAAGGGGCATGGGTCTATTCTTGGTTTGACGTCACAAACTGCTTTGCATGCATGTTTACAAAGACTTAAGGAGATGCAAATCAGTTTGTGATGTCAAATTCAGAATAGACCCATGCCCTCACTAGCTCGGTCGTGTACTAGATGATGGCTAGATTTCGTAACTTTTACAGCCTACAAAAAGTCAAGATTGAGGGGAATTTCATAAAAAAAAGGCGTAATGCTTTTCGAACAGGTGCAAAGAGTTATTTTAGCGAAAAAAATATTTTGGGGTTAGGTGCACTTTAAGAATTACTGGAAATAGTTTCTGATGTTACAGACTCTCTCAGTTATGGACACCAAAGCGTGGTCCCGATGATGTCTGTTATAGAAAGAGTCCACTGTACATGTTCAGTCTTGGGCAAAGTGCCATCACTTGCGCACGCGTACTCTTTTTCAGCCTTGGAATCATTGCTACGGTATTTTGCCCAGTATCCGACCACTTCAGCTTGTAATCATACTTCAGTTTGTACAAGATACAAGTACCATAATAAAGGAAATGCCATGATGTTGCTTGTGCATCGGCGACTGCAAGCGCACATCACAGTATAAAATGAGAACAAAGTAGAATTTTTTGTCGCTAGATTTTGTAAAACCACTGATCAAAAGGGCTTGATCCAACAAAACAATGCAAATAAAAAAATTTCACAACGGTGGTTAGTTTAAAAAAATGCAACAGAACTTCAAACTCTCTCAATCATTATAGCCGTCCAGTGTCCTTTCCATTTGGGAATACGCGAAAAACTAAAACTCGAGTTTTAGGCACCGAAAAATTTCGCCATTTTTCGCACCTCATTAAAGTAGTTGCCAGCGTAGTCATGCCGCCGACCAATAGAACACAATGTAGGAACCTCCTAATGAGTGTCTCGACAAAGCGGTCTGTGAAATTCGCGGGAAAAGGAAAGCTAGAGCACAATATTTATTTCTTTTTTGGACTCGGTCTTTTAATCATAACACTAACTGACCAGAATCCTGGTCTCTTGGATCGGCAAGAGAACGAAGCATAAAAGGGAGCATAATCAAGAACGTCGCATAATAGCGCTAATTTTAATCTTCAATGCGTCAAGCGATCAGACTGAATTCGCTGGGTGAAACGAACAAGGTTCTTCAATGCACACTTTTATAAATGAGTTTGATGAGAATTACCGCAAAAGTTCGGTTAAAAGAACAACACTTTCTAAAATGGTAAAGAGACAGAATCCATATCTTGGCAGTATTTCGAAATTTTGGCTCCGAAAAAGCTTGCTTAACGCGCGCTAACAATTCTAACGGCAATTAACCAGCTTAAAACACATTAACACGTTCGTTGAGAGAGACATCAGGGCTTAAAAGTCGGGGGTAATTTCGGTTTTATAAGCACAAACACATCCTTCCACAACACGCTTTATTTTCTGCAGCAGACCGACGACGAGTGCGTGTCACCGACGACTGCAGTCTGCGTATTATACCGAGCGCCGTAGAAAAAGAAATGTGATCACGATGGACCCGTTAGACAAATTCTATTTTTTTATTTCACTATTTCGTCATTCATTGTTTCGCCATTTCGCCAAACTACTGGGAATGCGACGTAGACAAAATATGCATTTATGCAAATTTTCACGTAATACGAGATCCCGAATATGAATTTTCCCCGCGAAAAATGTCAACAGGCCGCTGGACGCCTAGTGGGAATTATTGGATCATGAGAACTTTAGGTATTCAATAACCAGGCTTCCAAATCATTGTTTTTGGCGTATCTCGCGTTCCTTTAATGATTTTGTGAAAAAGTTTTCGGCAATTTCAACTTTAATACCTTATCTAGCCAAAGAGAAAAAAGTAAAATTTTGAAAAATCTCAGTGTCCCGTGATCGTTTACAGTACCCTTAATTTGCTTTACAAACGCATCCCTTTGTACAAAAAATGACAATGATAACGTTGAGGTCGACATGATAAAAACCATGGCGACCTTGGCAAACCATGATACACTTTCTTTACAGTCGGGGGAACAAGTACTTTTTTTGGTCAATTTTCGTATCTATGCCCGAAGAAGCCCGAAGGGGTCCGAAGAAGCTCCGATTTATATTGTCCAATCAGAGAGAACTACGAACTCGCGCAGAAAAATAAAACAACCCTAAACTAAACAAATTAAAATGGTATTAAAAGATTGAGAAATAGTGTCCATTGTTTTAATACTTATACAGCAATACTATAGAGAAGGACTAGCCTTTCTCTTATTTTGAATATTAAAAAAGCTTTAAAAGCCTTATTAAGTTTGTGTTATTCCCAATGACCACTATTAGTCCATGGGCCAAGGCCCCCAAAATAGGGTATTTCTTACCACTCAGAGGGACAAATGCTATCATTGATTTTTGGAAACCTCTATTCCTCTAGTTTATTTTAGTATGTGATAGCAATGCTAAAAGAGTAGCTTAAGTGCCTAAATCACGTGATGAAATGACGTCACTGATGTGAACAAAAAATGGCTATATTTCCCGGATTTTGGTCATCTTTCGACTATTTCATAAGTTGCTGTTGGTTTTAAGCTCACTATGCTTTGAAAAGATGGCATACAAGGTACCTAGATGATAGTTTAAGAGAAGACAAATAAATATAACGCTATTGTAACTCGGTTTCCATGGTAACGCGTCACAAACTGAACTAAGACAATGCAAGAGATATCAACGGCTAATTGGTCAATATAATTTCTGAAATAAAATAACTTGCATTTCTCTCTGTAGTTAAGTTTCTGAAGGGATCGCATTTCATAAACATCAGATCAGGCTGTTTTTTTATTAACTCACTTGATCTCTTATTCGTCTTCATCTTCCTGGTCATCATCTGAGAAAGCATCGTCGGCTGCATCCTCCTCTCGTCGGTTTGTACAGTCCTGCAACCGGCATAAATCCGTGCACTTAAGGCCATTGGTAAGGCAGGTACAGCCTGGTAGCTTGCAGATTCTCGAACACTGACAAGATAGCAACTCCAGAACGGCTTGGGGAGCTGGTTCACCACTCATCCAATCAATGGTAAGTTTGCCGTCCTCCAGACACCAGCCAGACCCAACAGGTGAAGGTACTTGAGGGCAGCTCTGCAGACTTCTTTTCCAGATCGCTGCTTGGTAGTTTGCCCGAAGTGAGTGCTTTCGCAGACAATCAGCACAGGGTGGAAGTTGGTTCGAGTCAAGTTTGCCTTTCTTTGCACAGAAGAGCCGATAGCGTAGTTCATTCACATCATTGGTTCCTGGATTTGAACTGTAAAGCTTACACGTGAATTCCTGAAGCCTTTCGAACAACTCACTGGAGACCTCCCACTGCATACCAAGCTGCTTGAAAAGGTCTTGGAAAGATTTGTGTCGCTTAATGAGTTTTAACGCGGTTATCTTCCCCTTTCCAGCAAACGCACTAACGCTGTCACACCCTGTATAAGCATGCAAACCAATAAGACATTTGCATACCTCTGGTCCATGCAGCTGAACCGCCATAGAGATGTCTATGTATCTTGTTCGGGTCTGTGTGCCACATTTCATGTATAATGATGCTGGAATAAAGCTCTTAAAAGTTAGGCAGAGCACGAAGACATCTGTATCTTCTGACGATATCAAGATCGTCTTATAACCAGACCTTGCAGCATCGGCAGCGTGCAATAGTATTCTTGTGTCGGCCTCTTCTTGCGTTGATCGGAGATCTTCCCTTGTAATGACACTTCCTTGGGAGACTTGGTAGCATTGGTCTTCAGTCGTGACAAAAAGTGTCTTTCCGGAAAGTTTAGCTACATATCTGTCTTTCTGCCACTGCTCTGCAATAAATGCAATGAAATGCTTCTTGTTCGTGGGGTTTGACAAAAATGTTCGCCATTGCAGCAGTTTATGTTCTGGTCGGATATTACGGAATTCATTTCCGGTCTGATCAGAACCTCTCTTTTCTCTCTCTGCGTTTTTAATGGAGTTCTCTAAGTACACGTCAAACACAACATCGATCCGGTTACTGTTAGCTCCCTCATGCAAGGCCATACTTATCAGTGAATCAGCAACTTCTGAAAACGTCTTTTGATCTCCTTTCAGCCTCTGAACTAGTGCCATTCCATCAATGATACATGCCGATGGTTGTGGAATGATTTCCGCTGCTGGCACATCCTTCTGTAGCTCTTTTGCAAGGGAACTCTTTGAGGTTTTCTTGAGGGAACCATCCGCAGAAGCCAACGCCCAGGGTAGCGGCCCAAGCGGGTGAGACAGCACCTCCTTCATCTTCAGTTGTCTGGTCTCTGCAATAATAATCATCTGAGCAAATAGTGCTCGGTCAGCCTTGAGGATAACTTCCTTAGCAGTTCCGCGGCTAACTTTCATTTTCTTGTTTAGATCACTGAACGTCTTAAGCTGTAATTTAGTCATTTTTTCATGAAACTTCACCTTCGTTGGCTCTGACTCTAGCCTTTGCTCTCTAAATGTTCTGTAGGCCTGTTCTCCAATTTCTTTAGCCTTCAGAAGGTCGTGCTCGATTTCAGGGGTGGCGACTTTGCCGGTGGATAAACAAACAAGGTCTTGCTGTTCACTCTGGTATGGACTGATCCAGATTTCGAAGGTTGATAGCAAGGATTTAACATCTCCTTCGTCCCTTGTGATCCTGCTCTGTTGAAGGTCGTTGTGCGAAGAGCTCGAGCTGTTCAGGTGGAGGATGTCTTTCAACTGCCTCATAAATATGCTTCGATACTCAGCTGTTAAGTAATACTTGCTTACGGCTCTGGGCTTTAGACTAAACCCCTTGGTCCCCCCTGGCGTCTGCGTGTCTTTGTTTACCGTTTCTTCGCAAGTCTGGTCGACTGGTATTCTGCCGAAGGTGTTAACCTCGCCAATCTGAACTGCGAATCCGCCAGATTTGAAATACTCCAATATATTTGGGTGGTCGTCCTCCAGGTGAGACATTTCTGAAACGTACGCAGACAGGTATCTCGCGTAATTGAGGTTGTCATAGGCGAAACACCAGGGTATCATTTGTCTAATACAAGACAAATGAAGTTCCCAGTTCCCTTCCCTGGTTGCTCTCAACAGGCCCAAAAGAATTTCTACAATGTCAATGTACGACATCCAGAATGCAGAAAGCTTGCCATTTTCATGTCGAAGACAGTCCATGTACTCCTCAAAAAGTTGGAAAACCTCTGTGGATGACGGACTGGACAGTTTCTCTTGGAAAACTTCTTCACAGACATTGTCATACAGCGTTTGAAGATCACCAAAGAAGTTGTCAACCATGGTCTTCTTATGTGCGCGATTCTCTCCGATCCACGTCTGAAATCCCGACCAAATTAATCTCATGAGAGCTTCATACATGAGCTTATGGAATCTCACGGCACGATTATATCTATGGCCATCCAAAACCCCAGAAACAGATCCCTCTGCAATCACACCTGTCTCTACACAAATGTCCCTCAACCCGGCATCCTGAAATCTCTTTCCTATGATTCCTAGCAGAGTGCAAATGGTGTGGAACACTCCCATCCTTAAAATCAAGGTGCTGAACTTCTCCTTATGCTTCCATTTGATTTCTGTGGCTTTTGCATACAACGCCTGGTCAAAAACGACTACTATGCTCTGAAGTTTAAGACTGTTCTTTATCTTTAGTGACTGGTTCAGGACTTCGTAGACGGTTGACAAATCAGTGGCAGGCGCGTCGATAGTTGGTAGATATTCTATGCTGTCTTTGGAGACTTCCACCTCACTGCGTACAGCAATGTTAAACCCGGTCCAACCGCTGACTTTCTGCTTCTCAGCGGCATGAAGCCGCACTAGTATCCAAAGCAAGTTCTTTTTCCGTGAATTTGCTTCTATTTCGGATGACGTGACTTCTACAAATGTTCTCGGGGGAGGACCACAGCGCTCTCCTGCATTATAGACAGGAAGGTCGGTGTCATTTAGCACTTCTACACTTCTTTGCTTGGTTTTTGCTACGTTGGGTGCAACTTCATCTGGAGGAAGGTGTGGACCATAATGTCTGGCTTGTATGGCAATGCCGTTCACCCTATGAGAAGTACCTTTGCCAGATAGGGTTTCTTCCAATCGGTCAATGTTGTCCCAGGCGAGCGTCGTGCTAATGTAGGGCTGAATATTGTCAGGTAAAGGAACAGCATTTTCTGGCGTCGATGCCAGTTTTTGTAGACACAAGGCGGTGTTCAATTCTTCAATCTGTGCGTAGGCTATCCCGTGTCCACAGCGATTTATCATTTGAATGAGCTCGACGTTATTGGTGAGTGATTTAACAGCGTAGGGCAATAGTATATGCTTAGGTGGCTTCTGCTGTCCCCCGCTTACAGTGAAAATCATATCCTGTCCAATAGAGTTCATAAGACGTTGTACTCTTGGTTGACAAGACTCTTGTGAATTCGCTGTGTTTCCAGTTAAAAGAGTACATAAAAACGCTCTGACTTCATCTGGAAATTTAATCGCACTTTCAGTAAGCTCAGACGGTTGTGGAGGCCATGACATTTTGTGCTCGTTAGAGCGTATTGCTTTTCGAATGTCCAGGGCAACTCTTTGAATATTCTCAATTTTTGAAAGTTCACTTGTGCACTGTTGCTCTTGTGATAGCTGTGCTACTTCCTTGGCCAGCTGAAGTTTTGAGAGATTCTCTGGAATAATGAACAGCCTGTTATTATCTAGCAAATCTTCAAAGTGCAGTAATCCTCCGAATTCTGATTCAAGCTTTCTACGAAAATGTGTTTTGGTTGACTCCTTAATTTCTTTTGCTCCCAAGTCCTGCATAAACGACAGCAGAATATTTGTTACGTCGGTCATTTTCACTAATTTAGGCTTCTCCAGTATACTAGACCTAACATGGTCAAAAAGCATTTCATACGCCTTAGACTCGAGGCGTGCGTACTCTTCATCTGACGATGCTGCAGTTGTTTCATTAGAGGTTCCGCTGTGTAAGTGTGGCCGAGTGTAATCCCTGTAACAAGATTTGTGATAGCAGGCCTCAGCCGCGACTAATTCTCGTGATACTATAGCTAAGATCCTGCTATCATTATTAACTATAGCGATTCTCCTTACAGTTTCATCAGCACGCAGTTCCGAACATTGAATCAATACCTCTCGACTTCTACTTCCTCTTGGGTATTTGCTATTATTTCTGCAAAATATGCAAACGCGTTCGTACGTTGTGCTCGTGCTGGGTGCACCTCGGATAGAAAATCTCCTGTCTACGGCATCAGAGTCACTGGCATCGTCCTCGGTCTTCTTACACTCTTTAGAAATTTTATCCAAATCCCTTTTCAGAGTAAAAATGCTCCGACATTTTCTATGATACAAAACGTTGGGAATTTCACCATCCTTCAAAGTTTTAGAAACGTCCAGTAGTGGTTTGTGATCCCGAATTTCGGCAGCTCGCAAAAGTGTTGCCCACGATTCAGTGTTTTGCGGGGATGTCAGCTCTCTAGAATTATCGTTGCTACAGTGTATAATACACCTTCTTTCTCCACATGGACGTTTCCTTAGGCCCCCAAGATCATCGTTTTATGTTCTTTTTTCCCCTCCTAATCGTTTGAACATAGAATGACCAAAGCGTCTTTCAGTTAATATTTTCGAACTACTCAAGTTGAACATTCTAGAAGGTCTGTAAGTTTAGATGTTTTTCGTTGAAATTATCATCAAATGTGCTCTATTTTCCAAATAAAAAACTACTTAAAGCACTTATTGGTATATTTAACCAGAAAAAATGTTTATATTAAAGATCGGAAGGTTTTTAAACCCAATAAAACCGGAAAGCAAAAGTACGAACTTACCAGACGCATGAGCCGCCATCTTGGATTTTCCCATGATTCCTAGCGATTTCCAAAGATAACTATTTGCTGAATTTTATATCTTAGATAAGCCATTTCGAAAACATGAGACCCCAAAAATAACAAGAGCAATGCCATGTATTTATTATTTAAGGAAAGGGTGCAAAGGAATATCGATAAACGAATTTAAATATATGATTTGTTTTAAGCCTCGTTCTCACGTTTGGGCGCCATTTTGGAAAAAAAAGCATTGAAAATTATACCTTAAAGCTACTCCTGTGCGATTGCTATCATTCAAATATTGAAACACCTTCGCCCAAGCTTTAAAATGATACCACTCACAATTTGTCCCTCGAGGTGGTAAGAACTCAGTGGCCTGGCCCATGGACTATATTCTGATCCAGGTTAATTTTCTACTAGAAAAAAACTGCTGAAACAACGCGCTTTTCTTATTTGAACCAAAGACAAGAGCTAAACTTGCTGTTTCCTCAGCGGTCCGCATGTTGTATTGCTTCTTCTCGTCAATAATTCTCAACTGTTTGTTAGCATTACTGACTTCGTTTATGACCCACTGAAAAACGCCTTCCAAGACAAACACATCTGTAATTCTTTATTATTCAAGCTCAGAAGGAATTCACATTGAAGACCCGACTGAGAAACCCACAAATTCCGACTTGAAACTGAAGCATTATTATACGGTTCTAGCGTTCATAATTCTTGGTTTCGAGACAAGCTACTGCCCATTTGCTCAAGCGTTTTGCCATAAATACAAAAATTAAAGCAGGATGAGAAAGCGTTTTGATATCGCTGACAACATTTTCAAGACTGAAATGGGGATAAAGTGGAAAATTGAAAAGAATAAGAATACAAATCTGAATCCATAAGCATATCAATCAGTTGGGTCTAAACAACGGATTACGCCCGGATTTAGTAATAGCACGACGGCGAAATCGTCGTCATTGTCGTGTTTGTTGAGAGCTAGTCAGTTTCCCCATCCTTTCCATGCTCAAGATATTTCAGAGACCAGTCGTCCAGCCGACTTATAATACTGGCCCTTACTTGTGCTCGGCGGCCCGTCACAAACAATTCTTAAAATAGATGTCACCCAAATTTAATAGCAAGCGCGTAGTTTGTCCTGATAAACATTTTTTAACGGTCTGCTTTTTTTTCCAAGTTGAAAGCAGCCGCTTTTCGAAGCAACAGAATAAACTGGTCCTCACGTTAAATAGTTTTAGAAATGGAGCCCTTTTTGGTATTTCACTCGACATTTCACTCGAGCTGATCGAGGCCCTGAGTAGCCCACTGGCCAAATGCCGCAAATCGTGGGCTCAGTATTTTCTCGGAGAAAAGATTTCGCCATCAAATGGCACTTGTTCCCTCGACTGTTTAAGTACAGGGAAACCCGAACAAATAAATGTTTCAGCACAACGGGTTTTGGAAAGCATTGCTAGTGACCTAAGGCGCTGTTACACTAGGCAATTTCTCTTGCAACTCGTCCCGCAATTTTGTCGCGCCGTTGCGAGACAAGTTGCACGCAACGTTGCCTAGTGCAATGCCTCTACGCTACGCTGGAAAAATTCGTTGCAGCGTTGCGAAAAGTAGGACCGACTTCTACTTCTCGCAACGATTGCGGCATCAAAAAAGTTGCGAAGCATGTTCATTTCAGGGTATGTTACATTGGGCGAGACAAGTTGCAAGAAAGATTGTCTAGTGTAACAGCACCTTCAAGTGTTGATGTTGTTTTCAAGCATGACTAATATAGATTGTTTTACGCTTGATGTCCGAGGCATGCATATAACTTCGGTCAGGATGCGAGTATTTTCACCGGCTCTAGAAAAACATAGGACCGGATATTCCATGAGCAAGTTCTGAGGAGGAGGGTGTAGGGGGTCTGAACTAATCGTCCAGTGGGAAACTTGTGAATATGCCGGGGCCCTAAAAGTATACTAGGTTATATGTAAAAACAAATATTTCTGTTTCTTTCACTTTCTGCTTATTACTGAGTTTGCTTCTATGTGTTCAGTGTCCTTCTGCTCTTCTGTATTACTGTTCTTCGTCTAAGGTCGATTCTTCGCCCTGTGCCCATGAGTTTCAGATCGACTTTGTCTCAGAATTAAGGATAA
Source organism: Siderastrea radians (assembly GCA_964017195.1). Lineage (NCBI taxonomy): Eukaryota > Metazoa > Cnidaria > Anthozoa > Scleractinia > Rhizangiidae > Siderastrea > Siderastrea radians. Next base: position 49,422,690 of record OZ024892.1, on the reverse strand, counting down.
CTGCTCCAACGAAAAACTATGACTGAAGTGCTGCAGTGTACGACGTTGTGTCGCCCCATTTGTGATTAGCTTCTGCTATCACGGTGGGCATGTACGAAGCAAGAATATCGGGTTTCATATAACCTTTTGCTTTTTAACATGGTCAACATGAATTTTATTTTGTGCTTTTTTTAAGTAACAAAACAGCGGGAAATTCAAAACTCGAAAACTTTATGGGCGCTTTCCATTCGACTAAAAATTCCGGTTTTAAATTTCGAAAATTTCAGGTGTCAAATGGAACAGTACATCCGGAAAATTTCCGGTTGATTACATCAGCCCGGTTGGACCAAACCCTTCCATTCGGTTTCTGATGGAACTTTCCAGAAAAAAAAAATACGACAGAGAGATACTGGAAACCCGAATTTTTCCAATGGTACAGTAATTTCCGATCAGAATTAAAGGTCCAAAAAGGCGGTCCATCTCGAAAGGTGGACCTTCTTTTCCGAAAATTTTCCAGTTGGACAGAACCGGTCCATTCAGTTTCAGAAGAAGAAGTTTTGGTTGAATGGAAAGTACCCTTAACATATCTTTTGATTGGATAGAAATCTTTCAAAAGTGTTCTCAGTTAAGCGATCTTTCCAAAATTCTCTTTCAGATATAGTCGTTAGATATCCCATAATGCTAAAAATAAAGTCATTGTGACGTCATTTTCCCGCCAAAAATGCAAAAATCCGAAAATTAAAAAAGAAGAAAACAGTGATACATTGAAATGACAACGGGGTTTATTACCAATTTTGTCCCTCCAAATTTCCCATTATAGCCATCCTCAAACTGATTTAATAATTCTTGACGTTAACAACCAACCACAACTCTTGTTTGGTCAGATGGATGATATGAGTTTAGAGGCCCAATGCCAAACACGATTTGAAAGCCACGCACGTTTGTGCGTGATCTTGTGATGATATATGAGTGCTTTCTACGCGTAGAAATTCTGGTTACTGACAGATGACTTTAAAAACTCGTGCAAACACCAGAAAGCGATAGAAACATTGGACCTGCTCATCTTTTTGGTTTGGCTGGACTCGTTTTAAAATATTGCTTTAAAATATTATTTTGCACATTGAATAAATTATGATATTGTTTCAATGTGGAGGAGTCATGTTAACTTACTGATTTATTTGTTTTGCACGCCCACTGGTGCGTTCATAGTTGAGCATCGATCCAGGGAGGTTAGCCGAAAACAGTCTTACATGATGGCTCGCTTATTGCTGTCATCTTTTATGCTTCCAAGCCTCGCGTGTTCCATAGCTGCTGATAAAGGTCTTCGTTTTAAGAGTTATTCCAAGGACAGAGTCATGGGCTCCTACGAACATAATCAAGGCTTAGAAGTTAACTTCGATGTGAGAAAAAGTGCTATGAAGATAGAGAAAACCACAGGAGAAGGAATTGTGAATTACCAAGACCTTGGTCCATACATGTTCTTGTATCAAGTTTTAGATCAGGCGTTTATCGGGTAAGTTGATTTGGTGTGCTAATGTTTAATATACTGTGGAATCAAAATTAGGGATACAATGTGTTCAAGATATTTGTTGCATTTTTATTGAACAATTTGATAGTCATAGAATTGTAGCGGAATTAACAATAATAATGATATAGTGAACCAGCCAGCCACCCAATGCTATAAAGATGAAATAGTAAGTACACAGTGAAAAATTCTCGGAAAAAAATTCCGAGCCCCCAGTAGGAATCGAACCCACGACCTTCCAGTTACCAGTTGGATGCTCTAACCACCGAACTATGGTGACTCATATGGTGAGCAGGCCGCAGGCTAGGGGTCAAGACTCAGGATATCGCATCTCGCGAGTACACTGGACACTAATCATAAGCAACACACTAATAGCATTGAGTGGCTGGCTGGTTCACTAAATCTCTAAGTGTACACAACAATTATTTAATGTACTTGCAAGATTCAGGTAATTTAGTGTGTTGCTTATGATTTAGTGTCCAGTGTACTCGCGAGATGCGTTTTCCTGAGACTTAACCCCTAGCCTGCGGCCTGCTCACCATCAGTGAGTCACCATAGCTCAGTGGTTAGAGCATCCAACTGGTAATTGGAAGGTCGTGGGTTCGATTCCTACTGGGGGCTCGGAATTTTTTTCCGAGAATTTTTCACTGTGTTCTTACTATTTGTTTTCATCTTAATAATGATATAGCTCTTTAAAATCAAAACTAACACTTCACAAACAGCCTGGGTTTTTATATTTTGGATTTTTAATTCATCGTTAGAGTTTTAGTACAAAACGTTGCTTCACAGGATAATTCAACCGCGAAAATTAATTTATTTATGACAACTGGTCAAATAAAGCAGGAAGAAATTTAGAAGTTGAGCAGGAAGGAGTTGATGGTTCACTTAAGCACACCCATTCAAACCCTAATATGTTTTAGGGATCCCAGTCTTTTTCTTCTCCTACGAAACTCAAACTTCTATTAAAAGCAAAAGCTGACTTTCGAAAAAAAAATCCAGTCGTTTTGTACTGCTTTAACTCAGTTCTATGGTAAACACAGCTGAACAGTTCACTTGAAAGTTTATAATTACTTTTTCCTTAGACATGGCCCTTCAATGTTTCACGTCCCCAACGACGTTCCAAGAGAGCCAGGCGCTCTGCGAGCTCTTCTAGAAGACTTGAAGTTTGATAATCGAATCAGTGGTGCAACACGAAGCCCTCAAAACTCACTACCAAGCAGCCATGAGCGAGTTACACTATGTTCCAGAGGTTCAGCTGCTTGAGAGAATTTCAGCAGGGTTGGGTGACAACTCCACGCATCTGGAGATTCTCCAGCCATTCCACGCCTTGTGCTTCAACTTACTAAAACAGGCAGATGTGGACATCCCAGACGAGCTTAGAGCTGCGCATGACAAGGACGACGGGACTGCTGACCAGCATGAACGAGAGAAGCGCAATTGCTTTAGGCCAACGCAGAATATATGCGGTGGATTGTGTGGCCTAGGGTGTTCATGTTGGAGCTGGTTTTGTGGCGACTGCTGTTGGCATCGGGGCTGTTACGAGCACGACCTGTATTGTAAGAAGAGCCGCTTCAGTTCGTATTGTGTCAGTCCTCTTCAACACGGCTTCACATGCGCTCAATTCAAGGGCTATCCAAGATGCATGCAATCTGGTGGTTGGTGGTGATGTGAATGCACCGGCGTACGCGTGTTGAGCGAAATCCATGATGCAAGTTACATGAAGCCGACAAAAAAGTGATCAAACAAATAGTTAGCTTAGGACTTTGGTAACTAAATGAGCTGTTTATTCGCATACTAAATCTAATTGTTATCTTTTCTTCCGGAGTAGCAACCGTCCATCTGACCGGCGTTTGTCAGATACTATTTTTTTCGTAATTTCCTTTTTTTTGTTCTTTAATAGCCTGATGGTCGGCCAATTACTTCCCCTAGTCCACATTGCGCGGCTCTTCGGCCTTCTGTAAGCTACATAGAGTCATACGAATGAACATTCAGTTGTCTGCTCTAGGCTTGGAGCCCTTGTCGACAAGACGACAGAATTGTCTCTCGTTTTGCACTGAATAGCTCGTCCGAATCGAAAGACAAACAGGAACACAAATTTCTATAGTTTATTACTCCATCCTATTGTACTGACAACCCCGAAACGTAAACGCATTTATCAACATTCTGCTGTTGATATGACAACTTTTCAAAATACTTTGTTTGTGCGGCGTTAGAACCGGATTTGTTCCCTTCTTGTTTGTTTTTTTTTTTTCGCGGAACGGCTTGTTTCTCTCGCCGATGGTGGTGTGCTTTTATAAGTGCATGGCAGCTTCTTAAAACGGGGACTTGAGGTAAAGATAAGTTTGATTGAGTCAATTAGAAGAAATGAAACGCTGTCTTAATCAAACGTAACTCTTAGAAAAGTAGTCGTAGTTTTAGCATGCGCCACAGATGTCATGCTCATGTTAGAGAACGAAGTTGTGATTTCTGCACTGTTAATCGATGAATACATTAATGATGATCTGATGACCAATTAAGCGTGTTGTCGTGTTAGAGGGGGTGGGGGTAGGCCGGGATAAATGTTCAGCCTTAACCAAAGTGCCATAACTTGTGCACGCGCATTTTGTTTTCAATCTTCGAATCATTGGTATGGTCCATTGTTTACTATCCGACCATTTCAGGTTGCATCTGCTTGACACATTCTGCAAAATGTCTCCTCAAGTAACCTCGGTCGTTTCGATACAAAGTCGTTTCGATACACACCTAAGTCGTTTCGTTGCAAACATGAAGTCGATTCAAAACAACCCAAGTCGTTTCGATACAAACAGTTGTGTGTGTATTAAAGCAGAAACCAGAGATCCAGAACCAGAGGTTCCACAATCGATTTATCTGTCCACAACCAGAGGTGTGTGTAATGAAGTGACAAAAGCTAGTTTGTAAAATCGCAAAATCACACCTCCATAACATGAATCAATCATGTCTTCTGCGACTTTCTATTTTTTTGATCTTCGACGGTTTCTTGTTGCAAAAATGTTTTGGTCGACCAGCACACATCAAGTACGTGTATCTATATTTAAATTGTTTATTACAATGTTCACAGCTAGAAATACATGTATTATCTCAGAGCTGAAAAGAAAAGAAAAGAAAAGAAAAGAAAAGAACACATCAAAAACAACGGTTAAAACGAAAGTACGTCAGTGTCGAAACGTACGACAGTCAGTATATCGAAACGACTTGGGTTGTATCGAATCAACTTCACGTTTGTAACGAACAGGCCACTTAGGTGTGTATCAAAACGACTTGTATCGAAACGACCGGATACCTTTTACAAATATGTACTGAATAATTTTAGACATCAAGAAAAACTTGCTCGGATACTGAGCAGCTAATTGCTAACCGTAGCCTGTGTGCAGACGTCTCCTATTTCTGCGTGAGGCAAAGGAAATATGAGGCGTCTGCGCGCAGGCCATGCTAACCTGTGATCAGGCCGAATTTTAGCATTGCTCTCATACTCTCTTGCGTATTTCGCTCGCTAAATTATTAATCGGTTCGTTTTTATTTGAAATCCGATGTCAAATAAATACTGGAAATTTACGTCTCAAATGTTTTGAAAATACAAACTTAAGAAACATAGGATTTACTGGTTTTACTGATGAAATTTGAGGGCAGTAGCTGTGTTGTGAAGTGCACGGTTTTTTCCATTTTCGTTATATTGGCGCCTTATTGTAGTATTTGCGTTTAATACCAAGGTGTTCGTGGAAACATTTGGACTGGGCAAATGCGTGTAAAACTGAAAATACAACTGCACGCCCCTCAGCACAGCTGTGTCCCTTAGTTTTGACCATTAGAACTTTTTATCGGTTATTGTAGGCTTGTAGGCTATGAATATTTCAGAAATCCAATTTTACCGAAGTAATTTGACACCGCGGGATTGCTCTTACAAATACTGTATTTTGCACCTTGTTTAATGTCCTTCCTCAAAATGGCGGTCAAATCCTGTAAGAATTTCTATTAAACAAGTGCATGGGTTAAGCTTGCCTTAGAACTATCCTCTGTATCATGATACAATTATATTAGCGTGAGGATTAAAGTTGTCTAGTAAAGGGAAATAAAGTCAGAAACTTGACATTCATGCGACACTTTACTCAATCGTTTTGGTTCTCAGCATCAAGACACAAACTTAGAGTATTCACCGGCAGGTATTTTTTTGTATCGTATGTTGACTTTTCGCTGTAGTAATTTGGTTCTACTTTTTTGAGTCTGCACAAATGTAACCAAGTCCATGTGTAGGTTTCTATAATAATAATAATAATAATAATAATAATAATAATAATAATAATAATAATAATAATAATAATAATAATAACAATAATAATAATAATACTAATAATAATAATAATTTTTTTCCCTCAAAAATTAGCTGCATAGGCTACGTTCGCACCCTGTGCATGCTATTTAGGGTGGTAGCATATATACGTCCTGCACTGCTATAATAATAAATATATATTATTTGCCGGCCGGGAGGTCCGTATTGAGAAAAACTGTGCCAGAGGTCTTGAGTACGGCCCTCGGCCTGCGCCCTCGGGCCGTGCTCAAGACCGAGGGCACAGTTTTTCTCAATACGGACCGACCAAGGCCGGCAAATAATATTTTTATTTTTTCTTGTTGTTTTTCAAAAGTTAAACGTGTCTTGTTGTTTTCGGAAAGCAACGTTTTGCAAGCGCGCGTAAAATGAACCATGAAACGAAGCCGTTTGTGACACCAGAGCAGCAAAATACGCTTTTTTACTCTGTTAAAACTCAGAAATCACAGGAAGCAATATAACTAAAAGAAACCCCTTTATTTTCCCAAATTTCGATACATGTAGCTAACTCCTGCTCGATTTACTCAAATGTTTGTCGAAAGGGAAGAGGCGATTTACATTGTACAACCTTCGGTATTTTAACAAGAAATTTTGGAAAGAAAGTTTTTAACGACAATGTACAAAAAATTTCAGAATTCTAAGTTTCGGAGAACGTTTTAAAGATTTTAAAGGTTTTAAAAACCCATTACAAATTTTTTGTTATTGCCGTTCCGTTGACCGCGGTCAAGATCGGAAAATTCCGCCCGCTCCCGGAACCAATCAGATTGCAGGATTTGGTTCATCTTGCCCGCTCACGCGCTGAGAAAAAAATAATAATCCTTATTTCTAATAAGATAAATCTACATATCCTAACCCTACTGAGTAGGGACAGGAACTCACAAATTTTCCAACATCTGCAACAATCTGAGGCATGCCGTAGGCTTTGTACTAAAAACTGCTTTTCTGTTGTAGATTCCGCACCCAATAGACTGCAGCTAATTTTAAAAGAGGCTGTCCACATTCCCACACCCGCTGGGAAAACCCACGTTAAATAAGCAGCTCAAACATGCTGACTTAACCCTTTCGTTCTAATATTATGTTATTTTTCTTATACATTAGTGTCGTGTTATTTAATTTTATTTATTTATAAAATTTTGTGTAATACTGTAATTTACTTTGTAATTTATACCGTTTTCTTTGCCATGTATTTAGACTCGCGCGCACAACAGTTGTCTCGCACATTTAAATGTCGTACGTTAACGTTGAAATGTTACGCCATTGCTTGTACAAATTCAAACCGCAATTGTAAACGAACTCACAACTGATGATGATCGTTGAACGATCGAAACGTCTTGTGTCAAACTGAAAGTAGTTGTTCGTTTTTCTTTGAGCAATTCTAGTCAGCAGTGTATTTTATTCGAAAAGTAGAAATCGTGACTATTCTACATTGAGTCTGTTGTTTTTTCAATCTAGGTTGTTCTTCTTCGGCACCGCGTATAGGGTTGTTTTGACTAATTCGTAATTTAGTATTCAACACCTGAAGAGTCGCTCCGTCTTCAATATGTTTTTATTAAGTTTATAGTTTTACTGTAAAGTTCCATATGTTTTTTGTTCAGCTGTGGAATATTTTATCTTCCTTATATTTTTATATATTTTTGGTTTCTTCATTTGAAGTGAATGACATTTCTGTCCCAATTTAGCGACTAAACTTCGAATCGCCGTTTGAGTGAGTGAGTTCAGTGTGGCATGTTTTCGTGTTCGTTTTGTTTTCAGCCGGTAAGCCATTTCAGTGTGTCGTTATAGTTACAGATCGAAATGAAATTTTTATTTAAGTAACTATAAGCAAAGCATTTTTCGGTTTAAGTCTATTTTGTCTAAAATGAGACTCTAAAAGCTTCCTAAAATTCGTTCAGGGTGTGTTCCTGAAAGCGCCCGATTAATACTTCGCGGGTGGAAAACTTGTGTCATTTTCTCTTGTTAATCATACGCGTGCTTGAAAGTTTCCGAACACATTTTTTGGGTAATTTTTTGACACTCGGGAAAATATTATTTATTTGAGCAAAATAGATTTCGAGAAATTTTTCATGGTTAACAGAATTAAACAGCCAGAGGGATGCATTGGAATCAGTGAGAAATGTGTATTTGCAGGGAAAAGTCTGTCGAGTCGCTACCGGGAGCAACTTAAGTGGGTCTTTTTTAGCATTTGTAGTTTTACAAGTACTCTTCTTGAAGTTAATTAGCTAGCTTTCGAAAGAATGCTACAAGAAGAGCTGTCGGTGAAAGTCGTGTTGAAGTCTTCTCTTTGAAGAAAAATAAGCCATCTCACAGTTTCCCCAGTGGTCCGCATGTTTTCCCTTGCTGTTTTAAACCTCTTGGCGAATAACTGTACAAAAAAAAACCAACCAAAAAAACGTAAGGACAAACTATATCTTGAAAACTGGAGACCGCTGACACTACTTAATGTCGATTACAAAATTGCAACTAAAGCCATAGCTCATAGGATTTCAAACGTTCTTCCCAAAATAATCAACGATGATCAAACCGGATACGTTAAAGAGCGTTATATTGGTCAAAACATTAGGCTCATTATGGATATTATGAAAGTAACTGAATTAGAAAACATCCCTGGGCTGGCTATATTCATTGACTTTAAGAAAGCCTTCGACACGGTCGACTGGAATTTTCTTCACAAGACCCTACAAGCTTTTAACTTCGGTCCATGCATTCAAAAGTGGATAAAAACCTTTTACACGGATTGCTCCAGTTGCTTCATAAACAACGGATATGCGTCTGAGTTTTTCATGCCTGAGAGAGGCGTTCGACAAGGCTGTCCACTCTCGGGTATTTTATTTGTCCTATGTGCTGAAATCCTAGCCAATGCAATAAGAACTGACAAAACTATTCAAGGAATTAATATACACAACAAAGAATTTAAGCTTTCTCAATATGCCGATGACACAACTGCCTTTGTCTCTGACCTAAAATCTGCAAATAACTTGTTCCAATTATTGTCAAACTTCCAGGAATGTTCAGGCCTAGAGATTAACAAAAGCAAAACTGAAGGTATGTGGTTGGGCGCGAACAGAAACAATACAACAGAGCCCCTTGGAATAGCTTGGCCTTCCAACTCAATACTCGCATTAGGTATTCATTTTTCACATGATGATGAAGTTGCATATAAGAAAAACTTCGAACAAAAACTGAACTCAATGAAAAGCCTTCTCAACTTATGGTATCCTAGAAACCTCACTTTATATGGCCGTATAACGATTCTAAAATCTCTCGCAATCTCTACACTCGTATATAATACATCAGTGCTCACCTTTCCTTCGAAATTTGTCAACATGGTAAATCAAGCAATTACCCAATTTGTGTGGAACAAGAAAGTTAAAATAAAACAAAAGACTATGATCGGCCCGAGAGGAAAAGGTGGACTAGATATGCCTGATTTTGAAGTAATCAACGACGCACTTAAAGTTTCCTGGATAAAAAGACTCAACGACAGTAATGAAACTTCAAGTTGGAGCTACATACCATTGAGCTACCTAAGGGATGTTGGAGGCTTGTTTCTACTTCAATGTAATTTTGACTTAAAAGCACTTAAAATTGAAATACCCCTTGCTTTTTACTCGGAAGCTCTCTATGCGTGGGGAAAAATAAATTATTTTTCTCCTAACACCAAAGAACAAGTTTTGAATGAAATTATTTGGAACAATCGCTTCATTAAAGTTGGTGGTGTTTCTGTTTATTACAAAAAATGGCATGAAGCCGGAGTCATTAAAATCAAAGACATTTTCCAAAACAATGCTTTTCTATCTTTTCCTGAGTTCTGCTCTAGATTTAAAATCAAAGCTAACTTTCTTACGTATCATGGAGTATGCCACTCAATCCCTAGAGAATGGGTTAATATCCTAAAAGGAAACATCCAGGCGCCTTTGGATGGTGAAGATAACAATAGAATACCTTTGAATAAGCTCTCTTGCAAATCGGCTACACGATTCTTTGTCAAAAAAAAGTTTGTAACACCTACTGCCGAAAAAAGGATGGTAAAAGCAAATTTGAATGAAAAAACAATACAACTCATATATAGCCTTCCTTTCAAAGTTACTAAGGACACCAGACTTGCCATCTTTCAATTTAAAATTATACATCACATTCTGCCAACAAACTCAACACTTTTTAGAGACGCACTTAAAGAAACCGATAAATGTCACCTATGCTCTGAAAGACAAACACTAGCTCATCTTTTCGCTTCCTGTTCAAAAGTTAAGAGTTTTTGGTCTCATTTTACTAATTGGTGGAATTTCAAAAACTCCGAGTCAATAACTCTTGATGAAAACATGATCATTTACGGTGTTGCCAATGACTTCTCTCGTCGACTTGGTTTAAACCTCTGCTTGATTATCGCAAAACATTACATTTACACTGCCTCCAGAAAAGAAGAAGAGTACTACTGGGAAGCTTTCATGGCCGTTCTTGAAAGTAAAATTCAGATAGAGATGCATAAATCTAAGAAACAGATACAGTTGTAATCCGTAACAATAACTATAGAAATAAGTATATATAAAAATAAACACATATAGAAATAATAGATATAATAACAACAAAAGTAGGCACCCAGGTTTCCTGTTCTCTGTAATATATTCTTTTTTTTTTAGTTTCTGCATGCCCTTTGTGTAACGTAAATTATTCTCTGTAAGTAAGCTATGTATTGTAGTGTATTGTAATTGTAAGTAAGCTATGTATTGTAATGTATTGTAAGTCAGTGTTAATCAATAAACTGCTTTATCTAAAAAAAAAAAAAAAAAAAAAAAAAAAAAAAAACAACTAAAATTTAATGTATTTTACGGGCCAACAAGCATGAAAGAGAGATGTGGGGCTCCGCTTTTAGGCTTGGCTAAATCTATGTATTAAACTAATTTTTAATTGATTGCACATACTGCATACAGAGGAACAAAGTAGATGTTTTTGTCGCTAGATTTTATAAGGCCATCAAAAGTGTCCTGTCTGGATAATCGATCCAACAAAACAAAACAAAGCAAATGAAAGTTTTCACAACTGCTGGTGGTTAATTAAAAACGTCCCAACAGAACTGCGAACTTTCTCAGTCATCACAGCCATTCAGCGTCCTTCCTTGCTATGCGGAACTCATTCAAATTGCGTTTCAATCACATTCCCTTGTACGAACAATGACAAGATTGGAGTTACGTTGAAGTGAACGTCATAAAAATATGGCGGCCTTGGCAAACCACGATTCTGGTTTCTTTTGCTACTTAGGAAACGAGAACGTGAACAGGAAAAAACAAACATGCAAATCCTTCAACGAAACAGGTTTGAGGAAGCTTTAGTTGACTTATTTATGTAACATTTGATATGTACTTTTATCAGTGAAATATTACTACTACTGCTACTACTACTTAATTATTGTCGTTGTTTTCAAGCATGAATAACGTAGATTGTTTCACACTTGATTCCGAGGCATATTAATTCAGTCGAATTGCGACTAAATTCACCAGCTGTGGAAAAAGATGAGAGTGTGTAATTCCATGCGCACTTTAAGGAGGAGGGGAGAGGGGGTCTGACCTAAACGTCCAGCGGGGAACTTGTGAATATGCCGACGGCCTATAAACGATAGGAGTTTATTTGTAAAACCAAATATTTCTTGCTGTTTCTTTTCACTTTTCGCTCACCACTGAGTTTGCTTCTTTGCGTTTGTCCATCTTCTTTTCTACATTACTGTTCGTCATACAAGGTCGGTATTTCTTTGACCTCTGCCATTGAGCGGTTTCAGGTCAACTTTGTCTCTCAATTCAGGGTAAACTTCTGAACACATTCAACGAAGAGCTTTAAGTGAAGAGCGACATTGCACGACCTTGTGTCGTCTCGTTTTTGTATGTACCAACCAAAAAGGCCTGGATTTACCTGACTATTTGCTTTTTAATGTGGTAAACCAGAATTTTATTTTGTACTATTTTTAGCTAAAAATGGCGGTTAATTTCAAATACAAAACTTTGTAGCTTTTGATTGGATAGACATCTCGCAGAAGTGTTTTCAGTTTTGCTATCGTCATGAGATTCTCTTTCATATGTGTGATTACGTAACGTCATTTTGACGTCATTTTCTGGCCAAAAATGCCGAAATCCGAAAGTGAAAAAACATAGGATTTTTGGAATGCCAAGTTCTATACTGAGGTAAAGTTTCAGGTTGACCGCCTTAAAAAGCAAAAAGTTATTTGAGGCCCGGAATTCGTTTGCTGTCGCCCATGCCCACCAGTGATACACTGAAATAACAGCCGTGTTTGTAATCAACTTCAAATGTCCTTTTTTAGCGATTGTTAAACTCACAACTCTGCTATATGGTCAGGTGGATGATATGAGTTGGTTAGAAACCCAATAAAACACGAGTTGAAAGCCACCTGCATTTCACGGCACAGATTTGTTACACACGGGGGTAATTTTTTCAGTCTGTATGTTAATAACTAAACATGCACAGCAAAGATTAGCATTTCTACTATACATCATTGTGAGTGTTTACCATTTACAAAAAAAAAAAAAAATCGAAAATTTCGGTTGGACTGTAAAGGGTAAGGCTATTTTGGTTTGCCTGACCGGAAAATTTCTAAAATAAACGGAACGTCTTGGGGGGTAGTCGCAACCGGAATATCCGAACGGAAAATTTTCTTTCATTTACTTTTTTCTACCAGTTCCAGTCCCTGCGCTAATAATCAAAATAGTTCCAGACTCAATGTAAATTAGAGTGACCTGCGCAAATGGTACGTGCTAATCTCGAGCGGATTTCCCATTCGGAGGTTTTGCTAGCCATTTGCACAAACCGTACACCAACCGGTTTCCCCTTGTAAATGGTAAACAACCATATAGTATACCTCCTTCTCCTAATTGACTGTCAGTCCTCAAAGTGCAAAATGTATGCAAGCACGAAGTGGTGGAAAAACACCGTGGAACTCGCTGTCACCATTCAACAACTTGAACAAATAACGTTAATGATGGGCTACTTTAGTTACTGAAAGAGAAACCGAAGAAGCCGATTGGCAAACGGGTGGATGATATAACTGCTTTGTACACGGAGGAATTTTGGTTAACAAAGAACTTTTTGAATAGGGCAATAAAACTTTGTTTTGTTTACATTTGATTTGTCAGAGAAGTGATTTCAAAAACTCGTGCAAACACCAGAAAACAATGGAACCATTCGGCCTGTTCGTCTATTTATTTGGTTTCTCTGGACTCGCTTTGAAATACTGCTTCAAAATGTTATTTTGCACAATGAATAAATTAAGATATTGTTTCACTGTCGAGGGATCATTATAACAGTTTACGTTAAACTGCATTAATGATATATTTGTTTTGCATGCCCACTGGCACGTTCATAGTTGAGCATCAATCCAAGGAGGTTAGCCGAAAATAGTCTTACATGATGGCTCGCTTATTTCTGTCGTCTTTTATGCTTCTAAGTCTCGCGTGTTCGATAGCTACTGATAAAGGTCTTCGTTTGAAGAGTTATTCCAAGGACGAAGTCAAAGGCTCTTATGAACACAATCAAGGCTTAGGAGTTACCTTCGATGTGAGAAAAGGCGCCATGAAGATAGAGAAAATCACAGGAGAAAGAATTGTGCATTACCAAGATCTTGGTCCATACATGTTCTTGTATCAAGTTTTGGATCAGGCCTTTATCGGGTAAGTTGATTCAGTGTGCTAAGGTGTGTTTTTCACCGTAAATGTATTCAACGCATTTGTTGCATAGCCAAAGAATTATAGCGGGATTAAAAATAGCTCTTTAAAATCAAAACCAACACTTGACAAATAACCTGGGTTCCTTTATCTTCGCTTTTTAATTGTTTGTTAGTTTTTTACTACAAAAAGTTGCCTTCAGAGAAGTCTGTGAGGAGCCGACTCAACCGTGAATTTTGACCAAAGCTTGCAAAAGTTAAATATGCGTTATATTTGGGAGGTAATTTGAATAAGGATAATATATTTGACCAGTTGTCGAGTTGTGGGTTTTAGCGATAGTTGAAAAACGGGCTACGTTTGAGCTTGAAGAAATTCATGGTTCTCTTAACACACACTTATAAGGTTGGGGATCCTAAAACAATTCTTTTGCAAACATAATTGAGTGTTAGCTTGATAATTTATAATTACTTTTTTCCATAGACATGGCCCTTCAATGTTTCACGTACCAGACTACGTTCCAAGAAAGCCAGGCGCTCTGCGAACTCTTCTGGAGCGCTTGAAGTTCGATCATGGAGAGACGCAACAAGAAGCCCTCAGAAACCATTACCAATCAGCCATGAGCGAGCTGCACAGTGTTCCAGAGGTTCAGCTGCTTGAGAGGGTGTCAGCTGCGTTGGGTGGCAATTCCACGCGTCTGGAGATTCTCCAGCCATTCCACGCCTTGTGCTTCAATTTGCTGAAACAGGCAAATGTAGACATCCCATCCGAGCTCAGAGCTGTGCATGACATGGAAGATAGGACTGCTGACCGGCGTGTCCAAGAGAAGCGCTGCACTTCGATGGAGAATCGCCAAGATATAAACTGCCGTGGAATGTGCGGAAAGATGTGTTCATGCTGGAGCTGGTTTTGTGGCGACTGCTGTTGGCATCAGGGCTGTTACGAGCATGACCTGTGTTGCAACTATAACTTTTACAGTTCATACTGCCTCACGCCATTTTTTTACGGTCTCAAATGTTCTCGATATGGGGGCTATCCAAAATGCAAGCCGTCTAATGACAATTGGTGGAAGTGAGGACACAGGAGCATGTGACGCGAAATAATGGTGCAAAACATCGACAAACTAGTAGCATAATGTTATGCGGAATTAGCATAGGTAATAGTATGAATTGTAGTAATACTTGTCGTTTTTTGCCATTATACTTTGTTTGAAATACTATTATTTCGTTAAAACACTTTTCATTAACAGATCACGTGTCACACATTTTTAACTAAAGGCTGCATTATAAATCAGTGAAACATTAGTGATCAAATAAATCTTGTAAAAACGCAGTCTGACTCTCATTTTCATTGTGCTATACAGATGTAATATTGAAGCATATATAGTATCCACAACTAATGTCATGTTATTTGACAGATTTTGTAGCCAAAAATGAAACCACCCTGACGTCCAAAAGTTTCATTCATTTGCTAGCTGCCTGTGGGTTGGACCTCGTCCACCACAGCTGTCCAGACAGTGAGCAGTCTCTCTTTCCGCTCAGGGAAAGTCGAGCGAAAAGACGACGGGAAAATTGCCCGCGCGTGTGGCCGAGCCACTCGCTGCGACATGACTGGACTTTCACGCGCTTCAAATGTTCCCTGGGTGGAAGGAGGGACTTGCGCAGTGTACAGTTAACACCATTCGTTTACAAGTGGACGTAATTGTAGTCGGCACGAGCCAAAGTGCCAGTCCATTTTACTGCCTGTTGACCAGTTTTTATGTCGAGTGCTCTGGGTTAATGAATTTCACAAGTTCCTTTGAAGATTAGACATCATCATGAAGTTTAGTGATGCCAGCTGCTTAGTGCTAAGCGAGCAAACAAATTTTAAATGAAGGTTGATTTATTTACTTGCTCAAAAATTTTACTTTTTGAAATATCTTTCGTGCAGAACTCCGCCAAGAAAATAAATGGTTAACTTGTCAGCTTTAAGGCCGGCTTCTTTTTGCATCGAAAGAGATTCTACAACTGACGTAACTAAAAGTTTTGCAACAGTAAGAACAAGGACTATCTCGAAATGTGTCAAGAAAACGAACGAACTAAAGCTAAATTTTAATAAGTTTCGAAAAAGGTCGCATTAAGCACATTTTTCTTCAAAAGTGCCACACCGTCACAGCTTAAAGTACACAGTTAGTTAACCTTTATGGAAAAACTAAGCAGATGGAGTTATCTCCCTAAATTTGCAATGGTCACAACGAATAATTCATCGTTAGTCGAAAGGTTGTTTTACCCAGCCAAAATTCCAATAGCTAGATAAATAGGATCTTTTTTTAGAATATACTGTCTCGCAAACAAATAATTTCCCTCAGGTCCCAGTTGTTCAAAAGTTGGATAGTGCTATCCACTGGATAAATCTCTATCCAGTGGATAAGTGTTAGGGAAACCAATTGCGTTATCCACTGGATAGGGATTGATCCGGTGGATAGCGCTATCCAACTTTTCAACAACTGCGGCCTGAATGATAAAATGGAAGCTCATTGCAAAATACCCCGCAACTCTAGCTACACTGTGTATCCGGCTACCGCGTCTACGCAGTCATAGCTCGGGTCCAAGTTCAATGGAGACAGGGCTATGCGTCTAGCGCGTCCACCTCATGAAACTTTAACTCTCGAAGTTTACTGAAAAAATTGGTTACGCGTCTACCGGCGTCTACGCCATGAAAATTTATCCATACTCGCAAAGTTCAGTGAAAAGGTGGCTTTGCGTTTTCGGGTCAACGGCGTGAAAATTTATTCATGGCTCTCAAAGTTGACTGAATAAGGATCACTGGCTACGCGTCTACGTATCTACGCCATGAAAATTTAGGAGCGATTTGCAGAATACATTGTGGTCGGTATGTTTACAAGAATCTGACGTTTTTAGAACGAAACATGTACTGACAGCGTAGACTCGTAGCCGCGTAGCCACCCGACTGATTGTCTCCACTGCTTGCTCTGACGACGTTGCCAATGAGGTGGATACGCAGTACAGCTAGAGTTGCAGGGTATCCTGGGTACTCTTATTATCACTGACAGAATGAGGAAGCTTAAGATGGTGATCATTATAACAGGGTCTCCTCAATTGTAGCACATGATCCCCCGCTCCCGCTTCTGGAAGAGTCGAAGTACGACTTCCTCCGAAACGACTGCAGGGCAGGCTGCCTAATTTTGCTCTGTAATTACACGATCTTGCAAAGCGTTAAATGTTAGTAAGAGTCCCTTGACCAGAGATCTTCAGTTTTTGAGATGGATTTTCAACTTCAGCCATTTCTGTGCTTTCAGCCGTTTCCTTGTTGTCAGTTTTCAGTTGTGGGAGTTTCTGATACTAAACCAGCTCAAGGACTTTACTTGATAAATTTTCAGAGCTTGTGTCTTTTCAAGGAGCCATCTGGAAAACGAACGTGATTGTGAAATCCGTAATCATTCGTCTGAATAGTCCTCTTTTGCTGCAATTTTACCGAAAAAATTGAACACCGCGGGATTCCTTTTACAAACACTGCATTTTACACCGTGTTTCAGTCTGGTTTCAGTGTCCTTCCTCAAAATGGCGGTCGAATCCTGCGAGATTTTCCATTAAACAAGTGCATGGGTTCAGCTTGGCTTAGAACTATCCTCTGTATCTTGATACAATTATATTAGCTTGAGGATTAAAGCTGCCTAGTAAAGGAAAATAAAGTCAGAAACTTGACATTCATGCGACACTTTGCTCAAACGTTTTCTTTCTTAGCCTTCAAGACACAAATTTAAAGTATTTACCAGCAGTTTGATTTTTCGCTATAGTAATTTGGTTCTACTTTTTGAGTCTGCACAAATAGCGAATTCCATGTGTAGGCTTTTATAATAATAATAATAATAAGATAAATCTACATATTCTAATTGTTACACTTCTTTATAAATAATACATCATAAAAATAATAATAAAATAATCTTTAATTGATTGCACATACTGCATATAGAGGAACAAAGTAGATGTTTTTGTCGCTAGGTTTTATAAAACCATCAATCGTTCTGTCTGGATAATCGATCCAACAAAACAGAGCAAATAAAAGGGGGCGTTTCTTTGGGAGAATCCGAAAATGGATTTGTGATCCCAGATCATATGGATTCTTCGACACCAAAGAAACGCAAAATCCGAAAGAGGATTATTTTGACATGACGAGACAGGCTGGAGGCACGCAATGTATATATCAGAACGATATTTCTCTCGTACTGCCCTAGAATTTAACTAGAATGGAATACAAATAATTTATAAACAAGGACAGTATCTGCAGTAGTTCAAGTGAACTCGCTATTTGCGTTCACAATTAGCAAAATCTGGTCCCTGAATTACAGAAATGGTACATAAATGAAGTTATCCTAACGTGTCAATGCTTCTGTCTGTACTTTTGGAGAAAACTTTTCAAATATACGGAACGGAATAATGACCTGAATTTTCTTTTTCACGATCGAATGTTTTCACGCAAGACCGAGAGAAAATATGGCAAGACCAGTAAATTTGCATGGAAGACCGCTTGACAGATGTACTGTTTTCGGATCCGTCCCCCAAAGTAACCCACGGATCATGAATCCTAAAAATCCGGAATTAGATTTGATCTGATGTATCCACTCGGAGTGGGGATTCTTCAGATCACCAATCCCTGATTAATCCATTTTCGGATTTAGGTAAAGAAACGCAAAATCCGTTTTTGGATACAAGAATCCAGATTTGGATTTTCCCAAAGAAACGCACCCAAAGTTTTCACAACTGGCGGTGGTCAATTAAAAACGTCCCAACAGAACTGCGAACTTTCTCAGTCATCACAGCCATTCAGCGTCCTTCCTTGCTATGCAGAGCTTATCCAAATTGCGTTTCAATCGCATTCCCAAGATCGGACTAGAGTTACTGAACAAAAGACTTTGCAATTAAGATTATTTCACAAGTTTTATTGAACAATAGCAATTCGATTCAACTAACGAATCTGCATAAGGTGATATATAATTTTTTGAGGTGTAAGATTTTTTGGCAGCATTCGTCCGCGATCGTGAAAGTGTAAAGTTGGAAAATGAGTCAGTAAATTAAAAGTGTTCAACCGGTCGTTTTTGAGTATTTTTTTTTTTTTGCATTTCGTCCGGCCAGTTACGTTGAGGTGAACGTGATAAAAACATGGCGGCCTTAGCAAACCACGATTCTGGTTTCTTTTGCTACTTAAAAAACGAGAACGTGAACAGGAAAAAACAAACATGCAAATTCTTCAGCGAAACAGGTTTGAGGAAGCTTTAGTTGACTTATTTAATATGTAACAATTGATGTGTACTTTTATCAGTGAAATAAATATTACTGCTACTGCTACTACTACTTAATTATTGTCGTTGTTTTCAAGCATGAATAACGTAGATTGTTTCACACTTGATATCCGAGGCACGCATATTAATTCAGTCGAATTGCGACTAAATTCACCAGCTGTGGAAAAAGACGAGAGTGTGTAATTCCATGCGCACTTTAAGGAGGGGGGGGAGGGGGTCTGACCTAAACGTCCAGCGGGGAACTTGGGAATATGCCGACGGCCTATAAAAGTATAGGAGTTTATTTGTAAAACCAAATATTTCTTGCTGTTTCTTTTCGCTTTTCGCTCACCACTAAGTTTGCTTCTTTGCGTTTGTCCATCTTCTTTTCTGCATTACTGTTCGTCATACAAGGTCGGTATTTCTTTGACCTCTGCCATTGAGCGGTTTCAGGTCAACTTTGTCTCTCAATTCAGGGTAAACTTCTGAACACATTCAATGAAGAACTTTAAGTGAAGAGCGTCATTGCACGACATTGTGTCGTCTCGTTTTTGCATGTACGAACCAAAAAGGCCTGGTTTCACCTGACTTTTTGCAAAAAATGGCGGTAAATTCAAAATTCAAAACATTATAACTTTTGATTGGATAGACATCTCTCAGAAGTGTTTTCAGTTTTGCTATCGTCATGAGATTCTCCTTCATATACCTATGTGATTATGTAATGTCATTTTGACGTCATTTTCCGTTCAAAAATGCCGAAATCCGAAAGTGAAAAAAACTTAGGATTTTTGGAATGACAAGTTATATATTGAGGTAAAATTTCAGGTTGACCGCCTTAAAAAGCAGAAAGTTATTTGAAACCCGGAATTCGTTTGCTGTCGCACATGCCCACCAGTGATTCACTGAAATAACAGCCACGTTTGTAATCAACTTTCGCTCTCCAAATTTCCTTTTTTAGCCATTGTTAAACTCGCAATCACAACTCTGCTATGGTCAGATGTATGATATGAGTTGGTTAGAAACCCAATAAAACACGAGTTGAAAGCCACACGCGTTTCAACAGATTTGTAACAAGTGTGGTAAATTTCTCAATCTGTCTGTTAATAAACTAAACAAGCCCAGAGCAAAGATTAGCATTTGTACTATATATATACGTCATTGTGAGTGTTTATCATTTACAAAAAAAAAAAAAAATCCAAAAACTTCGACCGGACTGTAAATGGTGAGGCTATTTTAGTTTGCCCGAAGGGAAAATTTCCAAAAGAAACGGAACGCCTTGCGGGGTAGTCCAAAATTCCCAATCGGAATATCCGAACGGAAAATTGTGCTTCATTCCTTTTTTTTTTTCAGTTCCAGGTCCTGCGCCAACAGTAACTAGTTCCAGACTCTGCGCAAACGGCACGTGCTAATCTCAAACGCAATTTCCCATTCGGAGGTTCCTGCTTATCATTTGCAAAAACCGTACACTAACCAGTTCCCCCCTGTAAATGGTAAACAACCATATCGTATACCTCCTTCTCAAAACTGACTGTCATGTTGCCTGTCATGTGGTGCTACAACCGCTCGCGCAACTTGCCCGAGTAAAATTGTTTATTTTCAGTGCTGCATTCGGCCCAGTCCTCAAAGTGCAAAGGGGAATGCAAGCAAGGAGTGGTGAAAAACACTGTGGGCTATTTTAGTTACTAAAAGAGAGACCGAAGAAGCCGATTGGCAAGCGGGTAGATGATGTAACTGCTTTAATTTGCACACGGAGAAATTTTGATTAACAAAGAACTTTCTGAATGGGACAATAAAAATTTATTTGTATATATTTTATTTGTCAGGGAAGTGATGTCAAAAACTCGTGCAAATACCAGACAATAGAACCATTTGGCCGGCTCGTCCTTTTATTTGGTTTCCCTGGACATTCCCTGGACTCGTTTTGAAATATTGCTTCAAAATGTTATTTTGCACTTTGAATAAATTATGATATTGTTTCACTGTGGAGGAGTCATAATAACTTAGCCGCATTACCGATACATTTGTTTTGCACGCCCACTGGCGCGTTTATAGTGGAGCATCGATCCAGGGAGGTTAGCCGAAAACAGTCTTGCATGTGAAGATGGCTCGCTTATTGCTGTCGTCTTTTATGCTTCTGGGCCTTGCGTGTTCCATAGCTGCTGATAAAGGTCTTCGTTTGAAGAGTTATTCCAAGGATGAAGTCAAAGGCTCTTACGAACATAATCCGCAAGGCTTAGGAGTTAACTTCGATGTGAGAAAAGGTGCCATGAAGATAGAGAAAACGACAGGAGAAAGAATTGTGCATTACCAAGACCTTGGTCCATACATGTTCTTGTATCAAGTTTTGGATCAGGCCTTTATCGAGTAAGTTGATTCAGTGTGCTAATGTGTGTTTTTTTTACAGTATATTCAACGTGTTTGTTGCATTTTTATTGCACAATTTGATAGCCATGGAATTGTAGCGGGATTAAAAATAGCTCTTTGCGCTTTTTAATTCATTGTTAGATTTTAAGTACAAAAAGTTGCTTTTAGAGAAGTCTGTCAGGAGTACTCAACGGTGAATTTTGACGAAAGCTTGCAAAAGTTAAATTGCGTTATATTTGGCAGGTAATCTGAATAAAGATAATTTAATTTATTAGATAGACAAGAGTGTTTTAGTGGAAAATATACCATTCATAAAGTTCATACGAAACTACATCCGGGACTCGAGTGGCGTATTTTCCATATCCTCACTAGTGAGGATATCGCTGACTTCATTTCCCGCTTTTACACTGTCTTTTGTGCGAAAACACTCTTGTCTATATAATAAAAAGAAAATTACACGGCGACGTGAAGATATGAATTTTATTTTCTCGTGTTAAAAAACAATATTTTACTCACTCGCTGCGCTCGTTCGTAAAATATTGTTTATATTCGTGTCTTCGCGCCGTCGAGTAATATCCTCTATGTATTTGACCAGTTGTCAAGTTGTTGGTTTTGCCGATAGTTAAAAAAAACGGCCACGTTTGAGCTTGAAGAAAATGATGGTTCACTTAACACACCCTCATAAGGTTAGGTATCCAAATCGGTTTCTTCGCTTACGAAACTCAAACTGATTTTCCAAAAAAAAATCAATCGTCTTGTACTGCTCAAACAATCCGTTTGTAAACATAATTGAGCGTCCGTTTGATAATTTTATGTAATTACTTTGTTCCTTGGACATGGCCCTTCAATGTTTCATGTACCCGAGGACGTTCCAAGAGAGCCAGGCACTCTGCGAACTCTTCTGGAGCACTTGAAGTTTAATAATGGAGAGGCGCAACAAGAAGCCCTCGAAAATCACTGCCAAGCAGCCATAAACGAGCTGCACAACGTTCCAGAGGTTCAGCTGTTTGAGAGGGTGTCAGCAGTATTGAGTGACAACTCCACGCGTCTGAAGATTCTCCAGCCATTCCACGCGCTGTGTTTCAACTTGCTGAAACAGGCAGACGTAGACATCCCATACGAGCTTAAAGCTGCGCATGACATGGAAGATGGGACTGCTGACCAGCATGAACGAGAGAAGCGCTGCACTTCGATGGAAATTCGCCAAGATATAAACTGCCGTGGAATGTGTGGCAAGATGTGTTCATGCTGGAGCTGGTTTTGTGGCGACTGTTGTTGGCATCAGGGCTGTTACGAGCACGACCTGTGTTGCAACTATAACTTTTATAGTTCATACTGCCTCACGCCATTTTTTTACGGTCTCAAATGTTCTGGATATGGGGGTATCCAAAATGCAAGCCGTCTAATAATAATTGGGACAATTGTGAGGACAAAGGAGCATGTGAAGCGAAATAATGGTGCAAAACAGCATCAACCGATCACATGTCACACATTTCTAAGGGTACATTATAAACCAGTGAAACACTAGTTTACAATAAATATTGTAAAAACGCAGTCTGACTCTCGTTTTCATTATGCTATACAGATATAGTATTTACAACTCGTGTTGTGTTACTTGACAGATTTTGTGGCCAAAAACGAAACTACCTTGGACCTCCTCAGGGTCACCATGTGCAGCTGTCTACACCATGAGCAGTCTCTCTTTCCCCTCAGGGATAGTCGAGCGAAACAAAAAAGACGCGAACATCGGCCTGCGCGTGAAAACTCGAAACGCACATGGTGACCCACTTGCAGCGGACTTTCGCGCGCGTTGGTTCCCTGAGCGGGAGGAAAGACTGCCGTTAAGTCTACCGTTGTCACCATTTCTTACAAGTGGACGTCAGTTAGTCGGCGTAAACGAAAGTGCCAGTCCAGTTTACTGCTTATTGACCCCTATTTATGTCGAGTGCTTAGGGTTAATGAATTTCGACAAGTTCCTTTGAACAATGATTGGACAACATTCAGTTACTTAGAAGTTTGGTGATTCCAGCTGCTAAGTGCTTAGCGACCAAAAAAATTTCATATGAAGGTTGATTTATTTACTTGCGCAAAAATTAATTTTTGAAATATCTTCAGTGTAGAATGCCTTTAAAACAAAATAAACGGTGAACTTGTCAGCTTTTTGACTGGCTTCTCTTTGCACCGAAACTGAACGAATCCTACAACTTTATCTAAAGTTGCGCGACAGTAAGAACAAAGGCCTGTTGAAAGGACGTGTCAAGAAAACGAAGGAAATAAAGCTAGATTTTAATGAGTTTCAAAAAAAGTCATCATTATGCACAGTTTTCTTCAAAAGTGCGAGACCATCACAGCTTAAAGTAAGCGGTTCGTTAACCTTTTTGGAAAAAAACTAAGCAGATGGAGTCATCTTCCTAATTTTAGAAACGATACGGGGATGTTCTCTTTGCGCTACGGACTTTTATGCGTAAACAATTCGTGTCGGAATGAGGAAGCTTTACGTGGTGTGATCATTATGAAAGGGCCCCCCTCAGTTGACCGACAGACCGACAGAATTTGTCGGTCTGTCGGTTTGTCGGTCAAGCATCCGAGGACTAGACTAGTTATTAAGTCAAAATCTGTCGGTTTTGCCGGTCTGTCTCCATGATGAGCAAGCACAGGATTTAACATGTTTTGTCACCTTGTTTGTTTAGTCTCATTGTACGTAGTAAGCTCACCATTTTGTAGGAAAGGCAGGTTTTCGGATACAATTTTTGGTAATTTAATGTTTTCCAAATCAAGAAAAGCTCTAAACAGTGGAACTTTTTATGAAGTTGGGTGGCAAGATTGGTTGATTACATTAAATTCGAAAACTTATGAGCGTAGCATTTAAACTTTGTCTTTAAATGCTCGGGGGATTCGCTCTTTTGAAAAACGTAAAGCTGTATTTGCATGGCTAATGAAACAACAAGCGGATATTTGCTTCTTGCAAGAAACGTAGAGTACAGAGGAGATCGAAAATAGTTGGAAAATGCAATTGAAAGGTGACATGTTTTTTTCCCATGGCTCTGAGCATAGTAGGGGTGTTCTTATCTTGGAATTTGAATTAAAATCCCTGGGTCAAGACAGTCAGGGGTGGTTTATTCTTTTGGAAGCGATAGTGCAAGACCAGAAATTTGTATTTTTAACTATTTATGTTCCAAACAGAACGACCCAACAAATGTTATTCTTTGACCATATCAAAGACGAACTGAACAGAATGGATATTGAAGGTAGGATTATAGCCGGTGGGGATTTTAATGTTATCCTTGACCCGAAGCTTGATGGCCAGGGCGGCAACCCAAAATTAAAGGAATCGGTAAAACTAATCTAAAATATCTGCTTGACACATGACCTCGGTTGACATCTGGAGAGTTAGAAATCCGACATTGAGACGTTTTACGTGGAGTCCAAAAAAAAAACAAAAGTGCAAAGGAGGCTTGATTTTTGGCTAGTCGATGATGCTCTTTAAGAGGATGTCGATCAGATCGCTATTGTCCCCCTTTAAATATTAAGTCCGATCACTCGGCAATCGTACTGGTTATTAAAAGCATTGAGAATCAAACACATGGTCCTTCCTTTTGGAAATTCAACGCAAGTTTATTGAACGATTGTGATTATGTAGCTCTGATAAACAATAACTATCGACCCGTGTGGCTGGAAGATTTTAAAGAGGTGACGGAACCCAGATTGTTTTGGAATCTTATTTTAAAGTATAAAATAAGACAGGGCACTATTGCTTATAGTAAAGAAAAGGCAAGAGAAAGAGAGGCGAAATTGTCAGAGACGGAGAAAAAGCTACAACATTGTCAAAACCTAAGTGATGACGACCCGTCAACTGAAAATATGAAGAAAACTGAATATGACCAGCTATAGTAATATATTCTCACTAGGACCATCCGAAAACAATGCCTTAGACTAGATAAGATATGGGAGACTCAGCCCTTCGGCGGTGAGTCTCCTGGCAACTCCATATGAAGATGAAATCTATGATTCACATGAACTCTGAACGTATATTCCTCCCGAAACTCAAAAGACACTCAAAATAGGCCAGAAACTTGTAGAATTTAACAAGTCTTTATTCTAGAGCGAAGCTTAAGCATTTATAGAGAGAGAAAAACTCTACAGAAAAACTGGCTTAGAAGAAGAAACATCCCCATAGGTCTTGTAAGCCATAGCAACATTGCACGAAGAGACAGAAACTTCCGCAGAGAGCAACACAGCTGGAGCATCAGGGCGTAATATGCTTCGGAAGTCATTATAGTGGTCAACCATCTTCGTACTAGCCCATGCCAACCGACGTGGTTAGTAACTGCTTCCTTGGGGGCTCCGAGCAAAGAAAGCGTTATCGAGCAGCCACTGCGAGAGCTGTGAGAAGTTTCTCCATCATTGGCTTGAATTGGACTAGATAGAACTTTAGTCTGCCAAGAACTGAGGAACCAGTAAAAGGTTCCTGTGTAACATTATTACCCTAATTAGTGACACGAAATAAAACACCCTGACCTAGGTTAATTTTAATTAACTTAGCGACTGCAATATAACGCTCAAAATTCTTGACTGGACACACAACCAGATTTTCGCATCGACGCACTGCAAACGTGTTCACCGAATCCCCTCTCAAAGTTTTCCCAAACGTATGGTTAAATAATACCCCAGAGGAATCGGGAAAAAATAAAACCTCACTGGAAAGGACCCTACCCAAATCGGAAGAGCGGTCTCTGGAGTCGGTAGTGAAAACAAAGATCGTGACTAAAGATATACAGGGAAATAGGGGAGATCCGTGGACTTTGAAGTTGAGTGAGAATAAACTGAGCTACCATCTGAAGCTTTTCAAGAAACAAAGGTACACCTTCTTTGGGCAAACTCTGGCTTTAGCCTGTTCGTCCTTAATTGATTTTAAATAGTTCTTAATAGATGGATGGGAAACGGGATTATCAATTCCCAACTTGTCCCATTCTCCCCCGAGCCCAGCTTCAGCAAAGATGGCTCTGAGCTTTCCCAACAGGCTGTCAACCGTGCCGGCAGCTAATCTAGAAGGGCAGCTACAAGAGGAGAATCGAGTTTGGCCCGCTTGTGGACATGACATCTGATGGACTTTTGTTCGGCCTGACTTGTCCTTCCAAACGAGGAATTTCAGGATTTCCTCAGAGGAGGCAGATGAGAGCGACTTGGGAGTGGGTAAAGATGCCAGAAATCTAACCAGCTCCCGGTAAGTAGAGGACTTCTGTTTCTCATTAGGTTTGTTGGACCTGATCTTCTTAAGTTCCGAAATACGGTTTTCAATATCTTTAAGGTCGATTCTCACCAAGTCTCAGGTAGTATTGACAACAACTAGATCTCTTCTAAATCCACACCTCTGACAAAAGTTAAATGAGTCATCGTTGAGATAGGCGCATTGTGGACATGGGACAGCCGGTCTCCAAATTCTGGGTCGTCTGGACTGAGAGAGAAAGAGAGAATAATGTCTACTTTCCACTAGCTACTCTGAAGGCAAAAAGGTCCCATGGAAGTGGACGAGTAACAAAACTTGCATTAGGTGAAGGGAAGAGGAGAATTCCCAAATCCCCTTTGCTTCCCAGTTGTAAACGGGCGTGGCTGTGAGAGATCAGGATAGGCCACCAAAACGGGAGTGGGTAGAGCTTAGGAACGACGGTAGTGAAGCATAGCTCGGATTCCAGCAGAAGTCTCAGAAGTGGACCAACGAGTACAAACGGAGGGAACACGTAGGCATTCTCGGCTGACGAAATAGTTTGAGCAAAAACGTTCACCCCTGAAGAGTGCGGCGTAAAAAAGGGAGTAAAGTGCCTTAACATTTTGCCTTTACTATCAATCTGGACGTTTGAAACCAGAGACACGAGGTCAATTGTATGAGGACCAAACTTTTGTTCTAGTTCTTGCCAAGTTTTCCTAGAAAGCATGCAATCCAGTTCCGACAGGACACGAGACGGCGGATCGGCCGGGTTGGCAGAAGATGGGACATACTTGAGCGAAATTACTGAGTTGAGCGCGCGAAGGCTGTTTAGTGCAACTTCTTAAGAGCGTTGTTAAGCTTCACATTCGTACCGCCTTGTTTCTCCCAAGACTGTAAAAAGGTTATATTATCGGTGTGGGCATCCACACGCGCATTGGTAACGAGGGTTTTACCAGCCTGCAAGGTATTAACAAAGGCGAGGGCTTCTTTGACAACAATCGGGAGAGATCTAGTATCGCTGGTCCAATAGTCACGAACCTCAAAGGGCGACATGTCCGGCGACACGATAGAACCTCCCCAACCAAAATCCGAAGCATCAGAGGAAATCTTGACCACAACGTGTTTTTCATCAAGCCACGGGAGACAATCTTCCCAAGAGTCGAGGAAGCGCCAATGTCCTACTTCCTTCCTAAGGGCTACTGTCACCCGAACTAAACGCGAAGACCTAGCGAAGCCAGCAGTGGATCGGAAAATGACCCTAGCATAGAGCAAAGCCACAGGAACCGCGATACAAAAAGAAGATATTTTACCCGCCAGTCGCTGGAGGGTCTTAACTGAGACCTCTCAGTTGGCTAAGATGTGTTGACGTAAAGTTGCAAACTTAATCTTCTTATCCTCTGGTAAAAGGAAGGCGCAAAGTTGAGAGTCAACCAAGAATCCAAGGAATTTGACTACTCGAGCAGGGATAAGCGAAGACTTGGATAGGCCAATAAAATATCCCAAAGAAATAAGAACAAAGGTAGCTATGAAAATGGCAGCATTCGCAAACTCTAAATCTGACCAATCCCCCACAGACGAACAAGATTCAGGGGAAGGAGAAAGCTGTCCAATATGTCTGTCATCAATATATTGGCTACAAGGCACTCCCAGGGATCTGATGTAACTGGTAGCAGCCATACCGATGGAGTGGTAAACGTACGCGCTACCCTTCCAACCAAAAGGGATAGTATTGTAAACAAAATACCAGCCCTGCCATTGTAGGCCAAAATATTTTA
This sequence comes from Siderastrea radians, assembly GCA_964017195.1. Taxonomy (NCBI): domain Eukaryota; kingdom Metazoa; phylum Cnidaria; class Anthozoa; order Scleractinia; family Rhizangiidae; genus Siderastrea; species Siderastrea radians. Next base: position 49,394,560 of record OZ024892.1, on the reverse strand, counting down.
TACTCTCCTCAGAAAGCTCGACGTGATCATAACCACCCTTGTCATCCATAGTGGTTTGGAAATGGGACTTTGCAAAATGACGAGGTAAATCAGATATGTAATCCAACTTGAGGGGCAAATCTCTGATCGACAAGTTGAGAAAGCGTTCATCGTGGCATAATCTTGGCTTTGAGGGTTCTACAGTCAATGGCATAACAAGGTGAGGGGGTTCGATTTCACCAACCTTTCCCCAAACTGAGAGAGATCCATTTTTAACACGTTCCAAGATAGTAGTAGAAATAAAATCCTCAAAGCCAAGACACGACTTGTTATTGCTGAATTCTGCTCTCGGCGGGCAAGGAGAATCGTAAAATGTTCCTTGAAAACCCCCTCGAAAGCGGGTGAAAAAGTCCCTAACGTTAACCTTATATTTGATGTACGACAAAATCTCATCTTGTTTTTGATGCTGGGCGAGGATTTCCTCCCACTTGTCAGCATGCTTGTGCAACTCCCCAGCTACAAAAGCGTCCGGGTTTCGAAATGAAAGAAAACTAGGTGAAGCTTTGGCCATAAGGGACGGACCATTATTTTTTTGGAGGGGGGGGGGGGATGAAAAATCCTGAAAAAAATTGTTTGCAAAATCAAAAAAGCCCAAATAAATTGTTTGCAGACATGACAAAGAGAAAATAAAAAGTTTGCAGACTAGTTGATACAGAGTTTGATTTATATAAGTAAGTTTAGTCCAATTTGTTAAAATGCAAGATAACAATGCAACAAAATGATTTGCAAAATCTGGATTCATCAACTGGTTTGATATGGTAAATTAGCCACCACAAACTAATTCAAAAGTTGACATTTTGAGTGTTTAGCTATTCATTAGAGCAAGTCAGCTATTTAACACTCAAACATCAGTTTTGTCATTTCTTTACGGTGGCTGATTTACCAAATCGACTTGGTTGATAAACCCCAATTTCTGTTTTTTACTTTTCCACCAACAAATTACCACAGTTTCTTAAAATCAGTAACTAACCCCTTTATTAAAAATAATCTCTTCTGAGGACCTTGAAAGCATTAAATGTTAAAGTTTGGTTATTGTATTAATCGTTTCTATAACAAGAACGTTTTGTAATTGGATAGCTGTAATCGGACAACTACGTTGCGCACGCGTCAATCAGGTGCACTGAAATGGGTTCTTTTTATAGCTGTTTCTCCACTGCTTGCAAAACTGATAATTAAAGATATATCCCTGAAAGGCACATAGATTTTCTAATCTAGCATTTTGTTATAGATAGGATTAACTGGACTTCGTATTGTACAATTCAGGGGTAATCGTGCTCGTAATTTCAAATCGTCCTCGCGCTACGCGCTCGGCTGATTTAAAGTAACTCGCCCAATTACTCCCTGAATTGTGCTCCACTGAGTCCAATTGCCATTACTTATCAAGAACTCTTCGAAGTGCAATGAAACTCTAACTAAGAGAAAAGATTAACTTAAATTCCTGAGTTGCATGTATTCACTAATAGTCACACTGGCTTTTCAACAGGGACCTAGGCTGGTTTGATGATGACATTAAATAAATCATCACTTAAACAGCAAGCAGTCTCCTGTTTTCCACTTGCATGAAGAAGGCAAATTGGATCCAGTCTTGTATAAACTACGAAATAAAGCGCAAGTGTAAGCAAGCACTGTTTCATTTGGTTCCTTAATCCTCTCTAGGATCAGGGGAGAAAAGGCCGCTGTTGCAGTTCTATATTATTACTTGCAATTACGTTCACACTTTAATGTTTCAGTATACTTTGATGTGAGATTTTCAATTTTTTAGGAAACAAAACAAGCCATATGGTGTAGTTATACTTTTATAAGTTAGAGACAGAGACACGACATTCATGGAAAGCAGTTTTAGGCAGTAATGTTTAGATTAGTATTTTTACTACATATGATTACCTGATGAATTTTAACTGTATATAAATAAATGTAATAAAAATAATTAAGAATAATGATAATAATTGTTAATAATAATAATAATAATAATAATAATAATAATAATAATAATAATAATAATAATAACAATAACAAACACACACAAAAAAATTGTTTGCAGGAAGATGCAGCCGAAAAAAAATTGTTTGCACAGACAACACAGAAAAAAACTGATGAAAAATTTTCGTCCCCCCCCTTCAAAAAAATAATGGTCCGTCCCTAAGCGTGGAAATCATATGAACCGAGGGTACCGGGGTTACGACGCCTTGGGGTTTACCCTTTCAATCACACCAACCAATGGAAACACGCTGGAGGACAGCTTCTTCTGGGTTGAAATGAAAGGTCTTTAATCGTTTAGAATTCCCCTGAAGCGAAAGAAGCATACTATGAAGGGGAGAAAAAACCCCAAAGCGAAGCAACCCCGAAATACCCCGTCCAGGGAGAGAGCAATGAAGGGTACAAGATAACCCCTTCTGGGAAGCCCAGCTCATGCGGGAAAACACAAACAACTAAGACACGCAAGAGAAAGAACAGACTTGAAGGGAATAATACACAAGCAGTTCATCTTTACTGTTTCTTCTTATTCAAAGGACAATTGGCAACGAAGTGCCCTACTCTCTTACAACAGAAGCATTTGCCCCGTAAGGGGCCTGAGCGCCCGCCTGTACGGCCTCTGAAGCCAGTGGAGAACATAGGGCCCAAAAATCTGGGACCTGGCTGAGGACCTTGGCCAAATTGAAGGACGGAACCACGTGGCGACGGAGACAGATTGTTCGATTTCAAAAGCTTGTGAATCTGACCTGCTACCAGTTTCTCTTCTTCGTCACCCAACAAATTGATGACAATGGCGGCAAGGAGGGGTTCAACCACAAGGGGTATGCACTGTTTAAAGATCGCATCGTACCTCTTGCGATCGGGGTGGACAGTCTCCCTAGAAACATCTGCCAACTGTTTAAGAGCAGCAATAAGGGCATACGGGTCAACCAGGGGAGTAGGGCGGCTGGCCAGCTGACGCACAGTATCGAGGGCGGACGAAACACTAGTTCGTGTCAAGATTGATTCCAACCGCTCTATCTTGTCTTTCAACGCATTAACATTCTTAAAGCAAAGAAAGTAAAAATTAGCACAGGGCGGGACAAAACTGCTAAGACACTTGAAGCGAAACAAAATCACTCTAGCACTTCTAAAGCGAGGCGAACACACATTAACAGTTCTTCAGCGAGACAAACTCCTAACAGCGCCGCAAGCGGAGCGAATACTCTATAAAACTTCTAGCGAGAAACAGTATATTCAGCGGGACAAACCCGCAATAATACTTCGGTGGGACAAATTCACTAAAACACTCCGGTGAGACAATCTCACGATAACACTTTGGTGAGACAAGCTGATTAAAACGCTTCCGAGAGACAAACTCACTAGAACATTTCGGTGAGACAAACTCACTGCAACACCTCAATAAGACAAACTCACTACAACACTTCAGTGAGGTAAACTCACAATAGAACTACGGCGAGACAAACTCACTAAAACATTTCGGTGAGACAAACTCACCAAAACACGTCGGTGAGACAAACTCGCTAAAACACTTCGGTGAGACGAACTCACTATAACACTTCGGTGAGACAAACTCACAAAAACACTTCGGTGAGACAAAACTCACTTTAACACTTCGGTGAGACAAACTCACTAATTAAACACTTCAGTGAGACAAACTCACTATACACACTATAAGAATTCGGTGAGACAAACTCACTAATTAAACACTTCGGTGAGACAAACTCACTAGAACGTTTCGGTGAGACAAACTCACTACAATAATCCGTAAGCGAGAAACTTACAATAACTCTTCTTAGCAAAACAAACGCACCATTACACTGAAGACAAACTAGCTATATAACAATTCGAGCGAGATTGAGAGAGAAAATACCTTAACAATTCGACTGAGACTAACTCGCTAGAACGGTTCGGGTGACATGAACTGACTACGAGGCGAATTCGATACAGCATGAGGGGCGAAACAAACTCACTGTTAAACCTACTAACAATAACGCTATGATCGAGACAAACTAGCTAAAACATATTCGCTTAAGCTAACAAACGAGACACTAAAGCTGTGACGTTCCGCAAAACACGCTAGCGACCGATAACAAAAAGAAAGCAAAGCAGGCCAACAAAAGGCAAGAACTGCTTACCACATCAGCATTTAGTTCATGAACAGGTTGAGCTGCAGGGACGGAAACCTGCGCTACTGCAGCGGGTTGTTCGTCGCCATCAACATTCTGGGCGTCCTGAGCGGCTCCGGCTTGGGCTGGCGGAACTGCTAGAACGTCTTGCAATTGTTGAACATCAGGAACAACCGGAACCTGGTTAGCCTTAAGGAGACAAGTACGGCGCAGCGATGATGCGATAAGAAAAACGCGAAAGGAGCATTCGTAACACCAGGAGGGAGGGGGCGTCTCCAAGGTAACTGCTGGTTCAGTCCTCACTGCCAGTATGACGTCACATCTCGCTTCGGTGACATTCAAAATGGCGGCCAAAGTCGTGGTCGACGAGGCGGATAAAATTGTAGAATTTCTCATGGATATGTTGAATAATGTTATTAGATTTGGCGATAATAAGATTCCTATTGTAATAGAAATCCAGAATTTGGTACCTTTGTTGGATGAAACATTCCGAAGTGTGATGAATTTTAACGATTCCTTTCTATCGTCGAGCAAATCTGCCGAGCAGTCATATCAACCGGTCAGACTTTCGAGGGCCAGTGCACAGCAAGTTGGAGGTGTTTAGATTCAGCAATAGGAGGTTTATCAAAGGGTATACTAGGCTTTGAGTATCTCTAATTTTAGCTCTTCGTTGCCGATGGTTCGCCATATCAATCCCTTCAAAGTTCGTTTAGTGGCAGCGCAGAAAGAGCAGCAGAATTGCAGGTATTGTTGAGTGTTGATATTTTTTTGTTTTACTATATTTTACAGTGTAGGGCATACCCTGTAATTCTGTAACGTATTCCCGAAAAAAAACAGTTCTGGTAAATTATTCTGTGTGTGAAGCAAGTCTGGTCGTAGTTAAGCACTGTAGTGTTGTACATAAGCTTAATATTATTATATTTATATAAACTAAGTAGGCTACTCAACATGCCTTTCCTCAAGCAAATATGCCTTATGCAGTCTTAAGAGTCAGTGAAATTCATCATTATCCGACGTAAAGTATGATACATCCAAAGAAAAGTTATAAGCCAGTGGTTAGGGCGTCTAGTGTGTACAAGTCATGTACAGTATGTGTTGTACTTTGGATTTGGTTAACCATTTTGTGTGCTAGGTTTTTGGCCCTAGTAATAAGTTCAGCATGAGATAGTCTGCTGAGTTTAATGTGGGAGTCATGAGCTGTTTTGGATTGTGTACTCTCAAGAGAAGGTTGTTTCTGCAAACGCATGTTAGACCTTAGAAGAAATGACATCTTACTTTTGATTCATTAGCTAGAATGTGCCAACACCTGGTGCTTCTTATACACTTAACAATTTTTCCATCAACAATTGACCTTTGAGAGTCAACTTGGTATAAGGAGATGTGTTCTTTCTTTCAGCAGTGTTAATCATTGTTGGATCATTTATTCCAGGACAAACACGTAAGTCTTCAGTTGTTTTGAGTATCATTTGTTGTGCAGTTTTAAAAATGTTTGGCTGAAAGATGAACTGTGGAAGTTCCCCATAATCCACTTTGTTCCCCATGATGTGCACTGTAAAATGGCAAATGTTATTTGTTGCAGTTGGCAGGTGTAAGGGAAGGGAAAAGGTTATTTCTTTTCAGTTAGGTATTCGAACACCATTCATTATATTTGGCTCAGTAAGAATACCCTTGAGACTGTTATCAGTTGTTTTCAAATTTGAAAATGTGATGACATGGAGAACAGATTGAAAGATTGTGTATGCATTTGATTGCAAGGGCTCTCAGAGATTTTCTCCAGAAGCATAGCATCCCCCAGTTTTGTTGGCAGTGGGCCTTTGGTTTTCCAGAAGTTGTAGAGACCCTTTTGTAGAAATCCCTGCTTTTAATTTTGAAATCATGGGCAACTCAAATTTAGCTTCTGGTTCATCAGAAATTTGAATGAGTGGAAGTGAAGCTTCTTATTTGTGGTTTGGCTTGGATGGCAGGGTCAGACCAAAGTGATGAATTGGAACATTTTTGTGTCTCTTCAAACATAGCTTGAGCGTTCATGTACTCATCCTGTGTTTTGACAGATCTCAAAAAGAATGGCTGATATGACACACATATGTAGCTTACTTTAGATTCATCATTTGAATCTTTAGCTTGATAAAGGTCATTGTGAAAATCAGTTTTTTTTCCAGTTTGCTCACCTAGGAAAGTTACATGCTTAACTGCAAACAGATTGTTGAGTACATTTGTGTTGTATTTATTGCAGGGAATGTCACTGGAATGACAGACTTCATTTCTGCACTGTGAACATTACACAATGCATGGATTGACCTTTAGAATACCACGCTAGTCATCACTTCCAGATTTTGATGAACTTTTACCCTTTGCAGGCTTGTGCCCTCTGGATGTTAAACTGGCATAGTGTTTATCACACACCCTTAGATTCTTAACATTTTCCATATCACCAGTTAGGTCTTGAGGGCTTCACTTAATTTCATACCTCCCAATTAGACTGTCAAATTTGCAAGTGACTGTATCATTTTTGCACCCCTTAAGTTTAAGTTAAACATCCATTCATAATTACAGCCCTGGATATTTCTTTTAATGACACAAAGTCACATAAAGGTTTACCACTGGTTGATAGCCTGTATAAATCACTTGTTATGTTAAATTTGGAATCCACTTGTGATCTGTGCAAAGGTAAAAGAGTGTGATTTTCCTGTTTAATCTATACCTAAAATACATTGTAGATGTAACAAACCTTTTTGACCTGAACACCATACTGAAGAAAATGCCAGGGTGGTGAAGTTTTATACAAGGATAACTTAACAACGTACCAAGGGAAAGGTACAAAACAGGGAACAACAGAAGGTCTGTAGGATGAGTGGAGCTAGCATCAAAGCTTTCACCAACTGCTGTTACAAAAACCAAATATGGAACTGCCAGAAATTTGATAGGGTAGAGCAGATATGGTCAGAATGAGAGAAGTGGTTGCTAAGTAAAAGGGAACAGAATGGCCCACTACCAGAGTTTGATTTGTTGCAAGATTTAACAAGATGCTGTAGTACAGTAAAAGACATGTAACCATAACAGTGGAAAGAAAAACCTTTGATGCTAGATTCCAAAAATATTGCACAAGGGAGAATTTGGATAGTGACTTGAAATGTAAACAAGTCTTGTAAAGAGGTTCAGGCAGATATAAATTAACACAATTTAATATTAACAACAGCAGAAAAGAAGATAATCTCCAATAAATAATTTTGTGTTTGGCTATACTTTACCATGTGCTTTGAACAAGTTTTGCACATGATTTCCCAGTTCATGAGGACAATGATTGTAAGTACAGCACAAACAAAAGTAATGGTTGAATAAAATAAATTTGACAGGAGAGTGTGATAAAATTGCATTGTTTTAAACTGTTGCATAACAACAGTAACAGTGCCTATTGCAGCACACCCAAATTTGAATCAATTTGTCTGATGAACACTTGCCCCACTCCACTGGCGTGGCATATTTAACTTGGAATTTGGTGGGAACTTGAAATGATGTAAAGGTTATGAGGCAGCCTTGCAATGTTTGGAAAGGCTTTTGAAATACTGAGCTGCCATTACAACATGACTGTACAGAACAGATGCCACAAGATACACAAAGAAATGGCATTGTTGATGGAGAAAACAAGCAACGTTAAATACTAAATCATACAGCAAAATTGTCGTTACAAAAATTAAAAGAAATACCTTTTATTAATCAATAATTTGTTTCTTTATAGTTTCTTCTAAATAATAATTGTTGACATTAAAATAATATTACATCAATATTATGTAACTTTTCTTTTAATTATTATTATATAGAACTATCTTATTGTAATAAAAACTATTAATTTTTTTGTTTTTTGCTTGCTTATGAAATAATTGTATTATTCAGCAAATTAAAAGTTGTGATTCTTATGCCTGCTTATGTCATTTTGTTGTCACACTTGTGTGTTCAACACCAGACTTTAGAATATTATATACACTAAATTTGACAACCAAATGCAGCTTATTCCCGAAGGCACGCTGTTTTAAAAAGAAACAATGAAACAATTCTAAAGGCCACGCAAGCGCAACACCACACGATAACAACAGCAAAACAACCACTACAATATTTACATCGCAGGAATTTAGCAACAATTAAGCCACACAGATCAGAATTACCGCACAATCAATATTAACCAGTGTAAAAGCCCACAAATTTAAAAGCAAAAAACCAAGATAATAAACACAAGGACAGTCAGACAAAAGATTGAAGACAGTCAACGAAAGTAGGTGCTCACAAAGAGACAGAAATCGATCACACCGCTGTGAAATTCGGAGGGAAATCAAGAAACCAACCATAGCCAACACTCAAACGGATTGATATGGAGAACGGCTGATTCAATCTGTTAAAAAATATTTCGAATTTAAACGTGTGTGATCAGTGAATAAAACCTCCTATTCTGAAGACTATTCGTTGCGTATTTTAGAGAAGAAACGTGACTGATTTATGTTGACCTTGCTGGTCCCGCAAAAAAGATGGCGGTCCCGCCACAAAGCCCTCGACACAAATGAACAAAATTACAGAATTACGCACACAAAACACTACAACAGTTTATACAAACAGATAAAAGCAACAACAAAGCTCACACACTTACGATAAAATTAGCGAACAATAGCGATATTAGCCTAGAGTTTTGTCTCTTCTTGTCCTCTGTTGTTCTTGCTTTAATGGCGTCCCACGCTGAATCTGCTCAAGCGACACGAAGCTCTCGCCCGTTGCTATGTGACGTCACACTGGCAGGCGGAGTGGGTCAAGAAACGTAATTGGAAAACAATAGAGACGCCCCCTCCCTCCTGCGTAACACCGAAAAGACTGAATGAGCTGTCGTGATAAGGGAGTGGCCTTATATAAGAGCCCCATACCATTGAGACACGTGATGGATTGCCATGGACTGTACGCGGTATGCTAGGGTTACGTAATCAGCGTTCTAAGGCTATTTTGTGCGGAGCCCCTAGAGAGAATATGATTATATTGCTTAAGGAGCAATAGTTCGCTCGAGAGCTAAGTGGTACGAACAGGGAGAAAAAAGCAACAATTACTTTTTAAATGTAGAAAGTTCAAGAGGGAAAAAAGTTCCATATGAAAGATTTTTATAAAGGATCAAACTCCAACAACAAATTCTAAAGCTATCTTAAACGAACTTTGTAGATTTCATTCAGACATATACCAGGAGAAACCTGATTCATGAAGTGAAACACAAACAGATTCTTTTCTAAGAGGAAATTCCATGCCCAAGCTCTCTGATGCACAAAAGCTTAAATGTGAAGAAAAACTTACTGTAAGTGAATGTTATAACTCCCTAAAATCTTTTCAAAAGAATAAAACACCCGACAATGACGGTCTTACGGCAGAGTTCTATTTAGCATTTTGACCAATCCTTGGGAAGCATTTAGTTGCTTCTTTTAACTATGCACACGATCACGGAGAACTATCAAACTCTCCGGGCAGAAACAAGCAGTCATCACTTAACTTTATTGGAAAAAAAGGGCAAGGACAAAAGATTTATCAAGAACTGGAGACCCATATCACTAATCAATTTCGACACAAAAATTGCATCCAAAGCCCTGGCCAAGCGTTTGGAATCAATCCTACCGGACTTGATCCACTGTAATCAAAATGCCTATGTACAAGGAAGGTGGATTTTTGATGCTGTAAGAACAATTGAGGATGTAATAGAATACACTAAACATACCAATACAGCAGGAATCCTGATTACAACAGACTTTGAAAAAGCCTTTGGTTCATTAAATCATAAGTTTTTATTCAAAGTCCTCTAAAAATTCAATTTTGGCCCATCTTTTGTAAAACGACTGATTTTTAAACACAAGATAATGTAGTTTTTACGTAGTATTTTATCATCCATTTGTAGTTTAACTAGTTTAATTTTTAGGGTAGATTTTTATTGAGTGTATAGGCGACTAGAATGTAACAAAAGATATGTACTTTTATCTTTTGGCAATAAAGACTATTATTATTATTATTATTATTATTATTATTAATGGATACGCATTTTTTTAATTCAAAAGTGTATAGTTGTGTAATGAACAATGGCTTTGCTTCAATTATTTTACGATTGAAAGAGGGGTGAGGCAAGGTAAGCCTCTATCATCATTATTATTCATTTTAAGTTAGAAGTTCTTGCATGTAGCATTAGACAAAATGAAAATATCCAAGGGATTAAAATTGGAAAGGAGGAGATTAAACTGGCCTTGTTTGCCGATGATTTGTCTTGCTTTGTGAAAAATAAATCTTCCTATGAGCAATTAACCAGCAGCTTAGAAAATTTCACTGCTATTTCTGGTCTTTAAGACAACTCAGAAAAGACTGAATTTTTCTGTCTTGGCTTCAAGAAACAGGCCGAATTTTAGCATCGCTCTCATATTCTCTTACGTTGGTCGCTCGCTAAAATAGAGGGTCCACAATAGGTTTGGCGGGATGCGGGATTTGGCTAATTTTGGTGGCGATATTTGGGATGGCGGCTGAAAACAGGAGCGGGAAGCGGGAATTTCAATTACGAGCGGGAGCGGGATTTTGGGTTTTTAAGTGGACGGGATGAGAGAATCGCAAGGGAAAGGAGCGGGATACGGTATTTCAATTTTTACGAGACTGCACGATTTGACCAACGCAGGCTGATACAAGTGGATTCTTTACGTATGACGTGTGTTGGCTTTCAAGTAATGAATCAGCCAAGGCAGAGTAGCCTACATGTCAAACTAGTATGAGTCTTTTTGTGATGTCGTGTTGATTTTAGACATTTCTACTGCCGTCACTTTCATCACAAGAAAGAGGTATCAAACATCACGTCGTGTAACACAAATTAAAGGTCGTACAAGATCGGCCCAGTTGTGAGGTCTGCAAACATGAAATTTAGAAAGTTTTATAAAAGTTGACTCACCTAACAGTTAATTTGGAGCTTTTAGCTTCTTTACTAGCCATCAGAAAATCTCTGCTCGGAAGTGTTCTTTTCGAAGAAAGGCATTCCTGCTCGCTGGGTATAGCAACAAAATTTATGATGTCGAATAACTCGTTTTTGCCGACCGTCGTTACATTACTGTCTGCCGGCATTTTGAGGTATTGCGATACTGGCTAGACTAATCATCGGCTGCTCCAATGGAAATGGTCGGGTAGACAAGACCAAGAAATTAATATACAGCTGGGTGAAGAGAAACAATGTACAGAATACGTTTGTGTCCGAGGAAACACCGACCTTCAGATCAAAACCCCGACGCGCTTACCACTGCACAACCACCCCTTTAATAGGAAAAAAAAGCAGGACCGAGCTGAATACCGTAACAAACAATCTTTGTCAATCTTTACCTTTCACTGATATCTGAACAAGAAAAGGTAAGAAAGCGAGATAGCAAACAAAACACGTGTTACGGTCATTAGCCAGTGGAGATATCGAGACCATCGACCAAGCCAAAAAAAAAACTGCTATCCGTTGTATAAAGACATGTGATGTTTACATCATGAACGTTGAAAACTAACTGAAAATTTGGGCAGGATCGGGATTTCGACGTAACTGAAAGGGTGGGACGGCGGGATTAACAGGAAAAAATAAGCGGGATGGCGGGATCTGAGAACCTTATTGTGGACCCTCAAAATAGGGCCTGATACAATCTCTCACAGAACCCTGTGCAGGCGGCCAAATTTTGGCCGCGGGAATCTCGCAATCTGATTGGCCCTTTAACAATAGAGCTGTCAACGGAAGTAAATTGTCTACGTGACTAGCTCACAATTTCGATCCGACCGCCATCGACAAGGAACAATTCTGCCGAAGTAAAATGTGTTGCTCTAATAAATTCTCGTCGTTCTAGGAGAATTGTTACCATTTCTTTCTCTCCAGAGTATGGCGTTCGGTTTGACGTAAGCTGTCTCTCACCAGGAGCAGAGAAGTACAGCAACAGTGAAGTATGTATTCCGTTTTATCGCATCGTGTCTCGTAATTTTCATTTGACGGCTTTCAGCTAGTATTGATACTGTGAACACAGTAGTGGTTGTTTCTGCGTTTTACGAAACAAAACGAACAGCAGACGAACAAGTATCTTTCGCCAAGAATGATCAACAAGTCAACCGATAATTCGGTAAACTTAACGGTAAACTGATGTTTGGCGAGAGCCGCAACCAAGTCGCAATAACGATTTTCAGTTTATTCATTCAGTGTTTGATAATCATGTCGTTTATATATTGATCTCTGACATTGACATCAAAGGATCTGACTAGTTTTATAATAAATGTTCTTCGTTTTAAAATTCGCTGCTGTTTAGAGATAAAATTCGCTGCTACTCTCAAATATTTATCACTTCTGGAACTAAATTAAATTGCAAAATACTCCTTTGTTTATAAACGGTTTTATTTATATCTTTACTAAAGAATGAAACTGAAGGTACTTCTCTTAATTGCCCAAGGTTTTTTACGCAGAAAATCGGTGAGAAATGCGAAGAGAATATTTCCGGATACCACCTGAAATGGGAAAGGATTCAAGCATGCAGCATATTTTGGTACATGACGACCTGGTCGTGTTTTGAATTTTCATTCAGTTTCAGCTCAGACAGAGCAACCATGTACAATACCGGAACCTTCAAGTTAGCAATCGTGTAAATTTGAGTGCTTGTGCCTAGAAGATATCTCGTATATATTTTCTTATTTTGCTGACATTTGCGTGACTTTTTGCGAATTGCCGTTATGGGAAATTTGCATACCGAGGATCGTGCAAGCAGAAGAAATTTTGATTGGCTGTTTTGTTGAATGTCAATCAATCAAAAAAGTGGTCGGTAGACGTTCCCTAGAAGAATTGTATCAGGCTCTATTTTTCGTTTCGCCCTTCCCGCCTGAATGTTTCACCGAGCGAAACGAAAATAGAGCCTGATCGCAGGTTATCAAGAAACTGGAATCTTTTCCCCACGAATATAAGACATCATTAAAAATCCTAGGTGTGTATTTTAGCTACAACCAGCTGTTGAGAAAAAAAGAATTTTGAGGGAATTTGAAAAATCGTCAAGAAAACACTAAGTATGTGGAGGTGGCGAGGACTAACACTTTTAGGAAAAATTCAAATAGTCAAATCTTTTGCCATTCCAAAATTTGTGTCAAAAGCAGCTCTTAATTATGTTTCCAAGGTTCTTATTCAAGCTGAAAACAAAGAATTGTACGGTTTCATCTGGAATGGCAAAGACAAAGTTTAATAAGCGTTCTGCGTTAATTAATGATATTGAACATGGTGGTCCGGAAAGATGCTTGATATAGAATGTATGATCAAAGCCCAAAGAATAATGTGTTTAAAGAATTACATCGAAGACTATGTTAGTCCTTGGAGAATTTTGTTGGATTATTATTTAGGGAATGTGGGTTATAAATTGCCCATATCCCTTTCGGTGTTTTATAAAGACTGTTTCGACGCATGGTTCTTTCTTGCTAAGAGAGATGTTGTAACATATGGTGATATAATGAATCAAGTGATTTTGAATAATAAGAATATACTTAGTCAAGGTAAATCTACATATCAGCCCATTTTTCACAAATGTGTGATAACAGGAGCCATAATCGGGGATGGAGACCGTAACTAACTGCCATTTTCAGTATTGGCGTTGGCCCCATCGAAAAAGACAAATGTGCTATTTTTAGAAAAAATTGCGCCATCGCGCGTGACACACGCGCGTGTGTGTTGCGAGGACTCCGCGCAGAGAAAAGCAAAGAAAATGGCGTCGGAAATTACCTTTGTTGGAGATGAATAAATTCAATTACTATCATCAGTGTCACTTCCTAATTTGAGGCAAGCCCTTGGGGAGAACTTTCTGGATAGTGACTCTGGATATGAGGATTATACAAGTGATTCCGATGATGGCAGTGAGAATATTTTAGAAACATCCTGTGGCGAAGATGTGTCGGACATGTCGGACGAGGATTTCCCCGTTAGACGGAAGAAACGTTTTAAGGGCAAAAATGGCGTCGAACTACGAAAAAATCAGTTGAAGGCGAATCAGGCAGAAAAAGGGAAAATACATCTCGAATATATATTTCCTCAGAGGACGTACTGAGATTGAAGGGCAGCCGCAAAGACTGTAAAATGATTTTCCAAGCACGTACTGAAGAAAAGTAACGCACTGATAAATCGTTGTCACTTTTTGTACTGCAAGAAAAACAGTAACATATATTCAAATACCGAATCAGCAAAGAAAATGTCTGTCGAGATTTCTCAGCGTATATTTTCTGAAATAATGCCCGCCTTTACCGAAATGGCCGAAATGTTTATAATGAAGACCAAGAATAGTGAAAAGCGCGCCTTGTTTTCAATCAAATGCTCTCGTGGAGAACTGGAAAAACACCAAGAGAAAAAAACTACTTCCGTCGATGAGAAGGAGAAAGATGAAGTGAAACTCCATGCTGCCCTAGTACTTAATATTACTTTCTGGGCAATTTACGAACCTAGAAGGGATACATAGCGCAGTGGATGTGGCAAGGGTTTCAACGACAGCGTGAGCTTAATTATTTTTCTCTGCCAGCAACCCGGCGAGAAAAATCACTTTGTATCGAAGCAAAATTAAGAAGAAATTACGACTGAACGTCACTGAGACACAAATCTAAGTTGTTTCAGAGTGCTTGATTTCTTAGGACGAAAAGAAACTGTAGAAATAGAATTTTAAGCATTTAGCGCTTTGTTTACAATTTCTTTCATCGTCCAGTCAATCACTTGTTCTTAAAATTTCACAAACAGCAGGTTTCATACGGAAGGTTTTGACTCCGAAATATCGAGACAAGACAAAATAAAGTACAGTAAAATTGGAAAGAAGCATTTAATAAAAATTGTCACACTTTCTACGGCGAGTCAGTACAAAAATCATGCAACAGTCTGAACGACAAGCATTGAACAAATCCAGTACCAGAAAAGGCGAAATTTTTTGGCTATACCACACAAAATTGACACTGGTTTACCTGTACTCGTTGTGGCTCTATCTGTGTTCCCTTAAGCAGCTCCAGACATTTAAACACAAGTCGGATGCCATGTAAAATACGTTGAATCGCTTTCACAGTTGTTTGAGTGTTATTTTTACCATTCCGTCGGCGGGCTCTAAACTATGAAAAACTGCGTTTTGTGGTTTGCGTTTAAAAAGTAAGATGGTGAATTCTAATGTTCTTCACCTCCGTAGTCTTGTTTCCGTGAGCTGCGTAGTAATTATCGTTCAAGTTTAATTATTAATCCTGTCTTCAGTTCGATCAAACAAACACATGATGGCTCCCGGCGTTGTCAGCGTTGTGCGAACGGAGCGATTTCAAACTCGTTCATTTGAACTCCCACAACCATAACGGTGAGATCGTACAGCTTCAGTCCGCTTTGAACGACGCTTACAACAATTTTCAGGAAAAATCAAACACGTACCACATTTCAGAGCCCATAATTGGGAGATTTTTCCCAGACATTGTGCTTGTACGTTCACTTCGGAGCAGTTTCGTTGATTCATTCAGCTCTGCAAAGAAACGCTGCAACACTTCGCAAAATTTTGGCGCCTTTTTCGGTCAGTCATGTGATCGCGATCGATTCTTGTTCCCTTTTATCTCGGAGTTTCTCTCTCTTTTTTTCTCTTTCTTGATTTTATAGCAATTAGTGATTGCGTTTTTAATAATAAAAACAATTGTGTACTCGGGCATACTGGATATCAAATAATTATAACCATCTTGGTCATATCCAGCACGCCCTCGTTGTACGCAAATTTGCTGTTAGCCACGCGCGTTTATGACGTTGAGGGTGGCGCAATTTTTTCTAAAAATAGCACATTTGTCTTTTTCGATGGGGCCGCGTGGACCCCGCGCTTACGGTCTCCGTCCCCGATTATGGCTCCTGGTGATAATTAAAGTCGGAGACAGGATCTCGAATGATGGTACATTCCTTAAAAGAGAGAAAGTCCTGAAAGCCAAATTATCTCCGAATCAGCTTTTTGTTTTGATGGGTATAGTTAATGCTTTACCTAGTGAATGGCACACCATTATGCATATGAAAGGAAATGCGTTTTCTCAACCATCACCGTTGAACGAAAGCTCTTATTTCTTGTCAGTAAAAGGTGAGATGATGGATTTTCTAAACATCCGTTCAAAAAATTTGTACAAGGAATTTTGTTCCTATCCCCGCCTACTGCTCAAGGCAAATTGGAAGGCAAATATCCAAGCCTTTTGGGTGAATGGACAAAAATATACTCTTTGCCTTTTAAGGTTACTCTAGATACAAAACTAAGAGCGTTCCAATACAGATTTTTAAATCGTATTGTATACACAAATGATAAACTGTTTGCATTCAAAATTGTAGACTACCCGTACTGCACGTTCTGTAAAAATGAAGTGGACCTCCCCAGAGCATTTATTTTTCTTTTGCAAAGTAGTAGATATGTTTTGGAAAGAGGATTTATCGTGGATAGCCCTTTATAGCAATGGAGAAAACGATATTTCCTTTCAAGACGTCTTTTTTTGGTAAATTCAATATCGATAAAGATTTTATGCATGATAATCAATCTCATCCTTTTATTAGCAAAATTCTTTATTTATAGGTGCAACTTAGACAAATAGGAACCATCACTTGACGTTTTTAAGGCTAAATTGAAAAATGATGTTCTTTCAAAGTACTATGTTAAATAGGATGCATTTATTTCGATTCTTTCTTAATCCCTCTTTCCAATACATTACTTGATCAACACGATTTTGCCGCTCAATACACAATATACACAATATTTAAATATACATATTTCTGCATCGTTAACTTCTCCATATTGGCCTTTCTCTCTTTGCTTTAAAATACTTTAACAACTTATGTTTTATGTTTTTTCTTGTATATGTAATAAATTAAGCTTTAGTTTTGTTTATGTACTATAAGTAATTCATGTTGATATTGTAATGTGAAGTGAAAGGAAATAATAATAAAACTGTGCTGCGAACAAAAAAATGCAAACAAAAAAAAAAAAAAGAGCGCAGGACTGGGTATATAACATTTATATTATGTGGCGAATACGGTGCGGTTGGCGGTAAATACGATGACGTCATTTGGTAATCCGCAACACCAAGAATCGAAACTGCCGAACATTCCTCATGTTCTCTTTGCGCTAGGGACTTTTAAGCGTAAACAATTCGTGTCGGAATGAGGAAGGCTTTACGTGGTGTGATCATTATAAAAGAGCCCCCTCAGTTGACCAACAGATCGACAGAATTTGTCGATCTGTCGGTTTGTCGGTCAAGCATCCGAGGACTACACTAGTTACTAAGTCAATATCTGTCGGTTTTGTCGGTCTGTCTCTATGTTAGGCAAACACAGGACTGGGTATATAACATTTATATTATGTGGCGAATATGGTGAGGTTGGCGGTAAATATGATGACGTCATTTGGTGATCCGCAACACCAAGAAACTGCCGCAATACGGGGATGGTCTCTTTGCGCTAGGGACGTTTAAGCGTAAACAATTCGTGTTGGAATGAGGAAGCTTTACGCAGTGTGATCATTATGAAAGGGCCCCCTCAGTTGACCGACAGACCGACAGACCGACAGAATTTGACGGTCTGTCGGTTTGTCGGTCAAGCATCCGAGGCTTAAACTAATTACTAAGTCAAAAACTGTAGGTTTTGGTAGTGACGGTCAAGCATCCGAGGACTAGACTAGTTTCTAAGTTAAAATCTGTATATAACATTTATATTATGTGGCAAATATGGTGAGGGTGAGGTTGGCGGTAAATATGATGACATCATTTGGTGATCCGCAACACCAAGAAACTGCCGCAATACGGGGATGTTCTCTTTGCGCTAGGGACATTTAAGCGTAAACAATTCTTGTCGGAATGAGGAAGCTTTACGTAGTGTGATCATTATGAAAGGGCCCCCTGAGTTGACCGAGAGACCGACAGAATTTGTCGGTTTGTCGGTCAAGCATCCGAGGACTAGACTAGTTACTAAGTCAAAATCTGTCGGCTTTCTAGGTCTGTCTCCATGATAACTTAACATGTTTTGTCACCTTGTTTGTTTACTTTCATTGTACGTAGTAAGCTCACCATTTTGTAGGAAAGACAGTTTTATCGATACAATTTTTGGTAATTTAATGTTTTTCAAATCGAGAAAAGGTCTAAACAGTGGAACTTTTTATGAAGTTGGGTGGCAAGATTGGGTGATTACATTAAATTTCGAAAACTTATGAGCGTTGCATTTAAACTTTTGTCAGTTTAAATGCTCGGGGGACTCGTTCTTTTCAAAAACGTAAAGCTGTATTTGAATGGCTAATGAAACAACAAGCGGATGTTTGCTTCTTGCAAGAAACGTACAGCACAAAGGATATTGAAAATAGTTGGAAAATGCAATTGAAAGGTGACATGTTTTTTCCCATGGCTCTGAGCATAGTAGGGGTGTTTTTATCTTGGTAAAAAATTCCTTGGAATTTGAATTAAAATCCGTGCGTCAAGAAAGTCAAGGGCGGTTTATTCTTTTGGAAGCGATGGTGCAAGACCAGAAATTTGTATTTTTAAATATTTATGCTCCAAACAAAACGACCGAACAAATTTTATTCTTTGACTATACCAAGGTGAACTGAACAGAATGGGTATTGATGATGAATGTAGGATTATAGCTGGTGGGGATTTAAGGTGATTCCATCGAAAAAGAAGTTGCAATGAGAATTTGTTGAAACTTTGCAGAGTTAGTAATTACATCTAGTACATTAAAAAAATAAAATAAAACGAGGGGGTCACTGGGTCTGAATTCACGCTACGGGGCTGTAGTATATAGGTACTTTGCTATGTTTAGACAGCAATATTGAAAAACCTATCCTTGTACTAGAGACACCCATTACTTCAACAAAGTTATGACTGGCAATGAAATATAAGGATTATTCTTATGATAGAAGTACAATGTTACAGTAAAACGTCTTAAAATTGCCATAACAATGAAACTAATTTGAAATAATAGGCAAATCGAGTGTCTGCACGGTTCCAGTGAAACGCCTAAAATCTGACTGTAACAGTGAATCAACCGGAATATTTGAATATATCATGTAAAGTCGTATTTTCCTTAAATAAATGGAATAAAAAAGTGGGGTCACCGAGTTCGTTTGGGAGAAAACGACCATTTATTTCTCTGAACAGCCCAGCTTCCATAGAAAACCTATCAAGTTCCGAACGCGCGCGCGCTCGTGTGCGCGCTAATCACGCAATAAATGATGCGCAGAAAGGATGCGCAATGCAATTGAATGGAATCACCTTAAATGTTATCCTTGATCCGAAGCTTGACGGCCAGGGGCCCGTTTCTCGAAAGCCCGATAACTTTTCGGGCCCGCGGAAACTATTTTATGTGCGTAAAATATACCATAAAGATTCAAATTTTGTTGGTTTTAAAGGCTAAGAAGTGAAATTCTAAGTTGACGAAACAAGTTGAACAGGTTTGCGGGCTTAAAGCTACACCACCATTTTATAGATTTTGATTTTAAAATATAGCTCCGGGCCCGAAAAGTTACCTGGACTTTCGAGAAACGAGCCCTAGGAGGGTGGCAACCCAAAACTAAAGGAATCGGTAAAACTAATCGAAAATATCTGCTTGACACATGACCTAGTTGACATCTGCAGAGTTAGAAAACCGACATTGAAACGTTTTACATGAGGTGATTTTTGGCTAGTTGATTTTTGGCTAGTCGATGATGCTCTTCAAGAGGATGTCGATCAGATCGCTATTGTACCCTCTATTAAGTCCGATCACTGGGCAATTGCACTGGTTATTAAAAGCATTGAGTATCAAACACATGGTCCATTCTTTTGGAAGTTCAACGCAAGTTTATTGAACAATTGTGATTATGTAGCTCTGATAAACAATAACTATCCCATATTGCTGGAAGGATTTAAAGGGGTCACGGACCCCAGATTGTTTTGGGATCTTATTAAGTATAAAACAAGGCAGGACGCTATTGCTTATAGTAAAGAAAAGGCAAGAGAAAGAAAGGCGAAATTGTCAGAGACGGAGAAAAAGCTACAACATTGTCAAGAACTATATGATGAAGACCCGTCAACTGAAAATATGAAGAAATTAGAGATTTTAAAAACTGAATATGACCAGCTATATGAATATACTGCTCAAGGAGTAATAGTTCGCTCGAGAGCTAAGCGGTACGAACAGGGAGGAAAAAGCAACAAGTACTATTTGAATTTAGAAAGTTCAAGAGGGAAAAAAAGTTCCATACGAAAGATTTTTATAAAGGTTCAAACTCCAACAACAAATTCTAAAGCTATCTTAAACGAACTTTGTAAATTTTATTCAAACTTATACCAGGAGAACCCTGATTCATGCAGTGAAACACAAACAGATTCTTTTCTAAGAGGAATTTCCATGCCCAAGCACTCTGATGCACAAAAGCTTAAATGTGAAGAAAAACTTACTGTAAGTGAATGTTATAACTCCCTAAAATCTTTTCAAAAGAACAAAACACCCGACAATGACGGTCTTACGGCAGAGTTCTATTTAGCAGTTTGGCCAATCCTTGGGAAGCATTTAGTTGCTTTTTTAACTATGCACACGATCACAGAGAACTATCAAACTCTCAGAAACGGCAGTCATCACTTTATTGGAAAAAAAGGGCAAGGACAAAAGATTTATCAAGAACTGGAGACCAATATCACTAATCAATGTAGACACAAAAATTGCATCCAAAGCCCTGGCCAAACGTTTGGAATCAATCCTAGCGGACTTGATCCACTGTAATCAAAATGCCTATGCACAAGGAAGGTCGATTTTTGATGGTGTAAGAACAATTGAGGATGTAATAGAATACGCTCAGGGCCGTAGCTAGCATGAGGCAAGACGAGGCACTTGCCTCGTCTGGGTTTTATGCCAAAATAATAAAAAAAATACTGTTGAAGAAATAATCCCTAGAAAGCATTTACCGCTGAGTGAGAAAAGATTAAGCCAAGTAAGGTGTACGAAAAAAGCTTTGAAAAGACTTAAGTGGTTTGTATATTCCGGCTATCAGCTTCATTCGTGTCAGTCTCAATCCACATTCATAGGCAGCTGCTAATCAACCCTAATCCACAGGCAGCTCATCCAAAGAAATCATGGCTTACAAAAGTCAAACCTTTTAGAGAATCAGTGCCCATTCCTACACTTTTTGACATACACTGGTCTAAAAACTGCATAAATCATCAATTCATAAGTTAAAATAAAAGATTACAAAGCCGGTGCTGGTCAAGACTTTCACGTTTGTGGTGGCTACTAAAAGAGCTCTTTGGATGGCTCAGTTTTTCACCGAGCGGAGTTTTCGTGAAAGGTCTTTCTTTAGAACATCCATGCTGTTTACTGGTGAGATCGGGAGATGACATTTTCTCTCAGGCTGCAGTAAAGTTCTACAGTTCGCAGCTGCAACTGAATTTGATAATCTTGAAGCAGCACGGTATTTGCATGAGTTAGAAATTGGAAACCAGCCATTGCTAGCGAGGGAGCAGGAAGGCGGGGATGGGGGTGTATAAGAGCAATGCGAAATTCGGGATAGCCATCTATTTGTGGTGCCAGTCAGTTACACGCCCTAATAGTGGGTATAAAAAAATGTTGAAAACACAAAAAATCGTACCTTTAGAAGATTTCAAAATGTTGCGGGGGGCATGCCCCCAGATGCCCCTAGAAGCTCGCACCTTTGGCGCTCGCGAGGCTTGCCTCGTCTGTTCTGAAAGTCTGGCTACGGACCCGACGCAAAACATACCAATATTGCAGGAATCCTGATTACAATAGACTTTGAAAAAGCCTTTGATTCATTAAATCATAAGTTTTTATTCAAAGTCCTCCAAAAATTCAATTTCGGTTCATCTTTTGTTCAATGGATACGCATTTCTTATTCAAAAGTGTCTAGTTGTGTAATGAACAATGGCTTTGCTTCAAATTATTTTACGATTGAAAGAAGTCGGGTCAGGCAAGGTGACCCTCTCTCACCATTATTATTCATTTTAAGTTAGAAGTTCTTGCATGTAGCATTAGACAAAATGAAAATATCCAAGGGATTAAAATTGGAAAGGATGAGGCTAAACTGATCTTATTTGCCGATGATTTGTCTTGCTTTGTGAAAAATAAATCTTCCCAGGAGCAATTAACCAGCAGCTTAGAAAATTTGACTGCTATTTCTGGTCTTAAAGACAACTCAGAAAAGACTGAATTTTTCTGTCTAGGCTTGAAGAAACTGGAATCTATTCCCCATGAATTTAAGACATCATTAAAAATCCCAGGTGTGTATTTTAGCTACAACCAGACAATTTTGAGGGAATTTTAAAATCCGTCAAGAAAACACTAAATATGTGGAAGTGGCGAGGACTAACACTTTTAGGAAAAATTCAAGTAGTCAAATCTTTTGCCATCCCAAAATTGGTGTCAAAAGCAGCTCTTAATTATGTTTCCAAGGATCTTATTCAAGCTGTAAACAAAGAATTGTACGGTTTCATCTGGAATGGCAAAGACAAAGTTTAATAAGCGTTCTGCGTTAATTAATGATATTGATCATGGTGGTCTAAAGATGCTTGATATAGAATGTATGATCAAAGCCCACAGAACAATGTGTTTAAAGAAGTATATTGAAGACTATGTCAGTCCTTGGAAAATTTTGTTTGATTTTTATTTAGGGAATGTGGGTGGCAAATTTATTCTGAAATGCCCATATCCCTTTCGGTGTTTTATAAAGACTGTTTCGACGCATGGTCCTTTCTTGCTAAGACAGATGTTGTAACACATGGAAATATAATGAATCAAGTGATTTTTAATAATAAGAATATACTTAGTCAAGGTAAATCTACATATCAGCCCATGTTTCACAAATGTGTGATAATTAATGTCGGAGACAGGATCTCGAATGACCGTACATTCCTTAAAAGTGAGAAAGTCCTGAAAGCCAAATTATCTCCGAATCAGCTTTTTGTTTTGATGGGTATAGTTAATGCTTTACCTAGTGAATGGCACACCATTATGCAGATGAAAGGAAATGCGTTTCTCAACCATCACCGTTGAACGAAAGCTCTTATTTCTTGTCAGTAAAAGGTGAGATGATGGATTTTCTGAACATCCGTTCAAAACATTTGTATAAGGAATTTTGTTCCTATCCCCCTACTGCTCAAGGCAAATTGGAAGACAAATATCCAAGCCTTTTGGGTGAATGGACAAAAAAATATACTCTTTGCCTTTTAAGGTTACTCTAGATACAAAACTAAGAGCGTTCCAATACAGATTTTTAAATCGTATTGTATACACAAATGATAAACTGTCTGCGTTCAAAATTGTAGACTACCCGTACTGCACGTTCTGTAAAAATGAAGTGGACCTCCCCAGAGCATTTATTTTTCTTTTGCAAAGTAGTAGATATGTGTTGGAAAGAGGTTTTATCGTGGATAGCCCTTTATAGCAATGGAGAAAACGATATTTCTTTTCAAGACGTCTTTTTTTGGTAAATTCAATATCGATAAAGATTTTATGCATGATAATCAATCTCATCCTTTTATTAGCAAAATTCTTTATTTATAGGTGCAAATTAGACAAATAGGAACCATCACTTGACGTTTTTAAGGCTAAATTGAAAAATGATGTTCTTTCAAAGTACTTTGTTAAATAGGATGCATTTATTTCGATTCTTTCTTAATCCCTTTTTCCAATACATTACTTGATCAACACAATTTTGCCGCTCAATACACAATATACACAATATTTAAATATACATATTTCTGCATTGTTAACTTCTCCATATTGGCCTTTCTCTCTTTGCTTTAAAATACTTTAGCAACTTATGTTTTATGTTTTTTCTTGTATATGTAATAAATTAAGCTTTAGTTTTGTTTATGTACTATAAGTAATTCATGTTGATATTGTAATGTGAAGTGAAAGGAAATAATAATAAAACTGTGCTGCGACCAAAAAAATGCAAACAAAAAAAGCACAGGACTGGGTATATAACATTTATATTATGTGGCGAATACGGTGCGGTTGGCGGTAAATATGATGACGTCATTTGGTGATCCGCAACACCAAGAATCGAAACTGCCGAACATTCCTCATGTTCTCTTTGCACTGAGGGACTTTTAAGCGCAAACAATTCGTGTCGGAATGAGGAAGGCCTTACGTGGTGTGATCATTGTAAAAGAGCCCCCTTAGTTGACCAACGGACCGACAGGATTTGTCGATCTGTCGGTTTGTCGGTCAAGCATCCGAGGACTAGACTAGTTTTTTTTTTTTTTTTTTTTTTTTACACTTTATTTACTTGCATTACGTCTAACATACTAACTTACAGACATAACTTACATAATATTTACATACTAAACTTACATGACATCATATTTACATAATACATGCCATACATACTACACTTCACTTAAAGAACATTAGTTACATACTTACTTAATAGATAACATAACACTTACATAATACTGACATACCTAGCTACCGTTCCACATATGTGGTCCTCAATCCGCAAAAGGCAGGAAAAAATATCTTTCAAAGATTGTAATGTGAGAGGAAAAGGGGGAAATTGTCTATCGTAGGACGAGTACATCGTGTTCTACAGGTCCAAATGTAAAGTCTTGCGACTAAGAATAAAAAGTAGAAATATTTGCGAAGAAATGGGTGGGGCTTTAAACCTATAACCAAGGAAGGCGTTAACTCAAGCGAACGTAGAGAAGTTTCATTATTGAGCAGCCATTGCTTAAAATTATCCCAAAAGGAGGAAGTTACCGTACAGTTCCAGAAAAGATGGATAAGAGTTTCCTCTTCCAGTTGGCAGAAGCTGCAAAGGTCGTTGTCGTTCAGATTTATTTTTCTTAAGAAATTATTAGTGGCCAGTCTCCTGTGTAAGAGTTTAAATTGAAAAACAAGAAGTTTTGATATTTTCGTACATTGAAAAGGTAACTTGTAAGTAGTCTTCCAGTCAATAGTTTCATTTTCTTCTATCATGCAGTCCACCGACCATTTCGTTTGGCTGTTAACGGGCTGCTTTTGTTTCTTTTCTACAAGTTTTTTGTATGCAGCTCTATTTGGATTTTTGGCCTTTAAAAACTTATCAAGAAAACTTTCATAGTTGGTGTTTTCGTGAGAGGCGTTTTTCTTAAAGATTATGACCAATTGTTTTATGGCTGATATTACTCCACAGAAAGATAGAAAGTTTGTCTTGATATTATAACGCTCTTTGAATTCAGAGAAGGATAGAAATCTAGTCTCATTTTCCATCAAATGACCAATATTCTGTATTCCTTGAGAAGACCATGCTGGATAGTGTATTGGTTTATTATTGACTCGAATGAGAGAGTTTAGCCAGAGATACTGTGAAAGTAACTGTTCCTTTGAAGAAATATTATCTTCGTAGTTAATATTTGACCAGGTTTGCAAAATTTCTTGCAAGAAAACATCTGATACCTTGAAGTAGGCTAGTAAATCCTTTTTGTGCAGATTGCCTTTGAAGATAGTACCGCCTCCTAAGTCTCTTAATTGTAAATTGAAAAACAGCTTCCATTTTGCATGATTTCCTGAGTCAAGGTACTTTTTCACCCAGTTTAGTTTTAAGGCTTGGGTGAAAAGTCTTATATCAATCATCTTTAGTCCTCCATCTTCGTATTCACTGATCATTACATCACGCTTGATCTTGTCACCTTTGCCATTCCACAAAAACTTGAAGAAAAGGGTGTTGACCTCGTCAACAGCACAATGGTTTGTTGGCAAAGGTGACAAAATATACGTGAGCTGAGAAACAATTAAGCTTTTTAACACTGTGATTTTTCCAAGTAGACTTAATCTTCGCAGTTCCCAGCAGCTCAAGCTTGCCTTGAGTTTTGTTAACTTTTCATCATAGTTAGCTTTCATCGTTATTATTGGGTCGGTTGAGAGCCAGACACCTAGAGTTTTGACTTTATTTTTCATCCATTTCAAATCATGTTCTGGACACAATTTTTCTTCGCTACCCGCATTGGCGCCAATCCACAGCACTTCTGTTTTTTTATAATTTAATCGGAGACCTGATATCAAACTAAAAAGCTCTAATACCTGCAGTGAATTTTGGAAAGATGCCCTAGATCCATCTAGAATAAGAGTTGTATCGTCTGCATATAAACTGATTTTAATTTCCTGTCCATCAACTGTTATACCTTTGATGCTATTGTCATTTCTTATTGCGTCCGCAAGGACCTCTGCACATAGAATGAACAGATAAGGTGACAGCGGACAGCCTTGTCTTACCCCTCTTTCTAGTTTGAAAAAATTACTAGACCAGCCATTGTTCAAGATACAGGTTTCTATATCATGATAAAAGAGCTTAATCCAGCTGATAATGGATGGGCCAAAATTAAAGTGTTGAAAGGTTTTCTGTATGAAAGGCCACTCTACTGTATCGAAGGCTTTCTCAAAATCAAGGAAAACTAGAAGCCCAGGAATGTTTTTAGCAGCTGTAAAATTAATGACACTATCAATAAGTCTGATGTTCTCCCCAATAAATCTACCTTTAAGAAAGCCGGTCTGATCGTTATCAATAAGTTTAGGAAGTACTTGTTTGAGTCGATTAGCGACAGCTTTTGTAGCCAGTTTGTAGTCGCAGTTTAACAGAGATATTGGGCGCCAGTTTTTAACATAATATGGCTCTGCATCTTTTTTTGGAATGAGTTTAACGATTCCACGCTTCTGAGATACGGATAGTTGCCCTGTTTTATAAGCATAATTGATTGAACCAAGAAGGAAGTCAGCAATATCATTCCAAAAGATTTTATAAAATTCAGCAGGTAACCCGTCAGAGCCCGGTGTTTTATTGGAATCCATTTCTTTAAGTGCCTTTAGGCATTCTGCTCTCGTCAAAGAACCCTCGCAGCTATCCTGCTCAATTTGATTTAGTTTCTTTTCTGTAGAAGCCTCGAAGAAGATGTGATCATACTTTTCATTAGGGGGGTCAGTTTTTGAGCTGTAAAGGTTTCTATAAAAGGCTTCACAGTGATTTAAAATTTCTTTATCCGTTGTAACGAAGTTTTCATCGTCTACCGTTTAGCTGGGTGATGGCTCCTTGCTTAAAATGTCGTTTTTCCAAATTTAGAAAGTATTTCTTGTTTTTTTCCCCTTCGTTATACCATCTGCATCTAGACCTTATAATTGACCCTTTGGTGCGATACTCAATAATCTTTTCCAGTTCACTTTTTCTAGCCTCGAGGATGCCAAAGGTCTTTGTTTTATCATTTGGATTTATTTGGTTGGATTCAATATAATTTTGCAAAGAATTAATTTCTTCCTCAAGTTCTTCTTCTCGCCTTGACATTTTTGCCTTTTTAGCCGTCGCGTACTTTATTGACTGCTCTCTTATTTTAAGTTTCATCATCTCCCATAGTAAGGCTCTGTTTACGGTATCATCGTATTGATATTCTTCATGTGTTTTCTTAATAACATCTCGAATTCGATTAACATAGTCGATTTCAGTTAGAAAGGAAGTGTTAAGTTTCCAGAAACCTGGACCTCTAGGGTTTGAGTGAAGAGCTATTCTGATGTCGATTAGCGAGTGATCTGTTTTGTAACCAGCTGAAATATTCGCACTCGTAACGCTGCACATAAGACTCTGGCTTACGAGGAAAAAATCAAGGCGGCATGAGATTTCAGGCCTTCTCCGGCGCCAAGTGTATTTACGACTATCCGGGTTTATTATTCTCCACGCGTCTATTAAATCCAATTGGGTAGCGAGGTCGTTAACTATTTCTTGAGACTTACTGTTTGTCCTAGCAAGTCCACCTTTTTTGTCCATATCTATGTTCAAAACAAGATTAAAGTCTCCGCCTATGATGATTTCGTCACACTCAAAGTCGAGCAGATGTTCAAAGACAATCTCAAAAAAACTTGGATCATCAACATTAGGCGCGTATAATGTAGCTAAAGTAATACATTTCTGTTCTGTTTCGATATCGCAGATAATGAATCTACCGTTTGGGTCAGAGAAGGATTTTCGGATTATAAAGCTGAAGGTGTTGTTAAACAAAATGGCGACCCCACACTTACTGCTAGCTTGTCCACTAAAAATAGTCTTATATCCCCATTCTGCAGACCACATGGAATTTGTGTTTTCAGAACAGTGAACTTCCTGCAGCATATAAATTGAGTGTTTTTTCTTTCTAAGCCAGTTGAAAAGTTCTCGTCTTTTCAAATTGTCCCCCAGTCCCCTCACATTAAGAGAACAGATACTGAGATTCATTTATGTTTGGGTTTATATTGCCTATTGCAAATTGGGTAGCCACGGTGTGAGAACAAATGCCTAGGGAATGAATTAACGCACACGTAACAAACAAAGATTTAGATATACGCACAGAAGAGCAGCACAGCATACTGGAATAAAAACTCTCTATTGTTGGGCCTTTTCCCCTTGAGGTTTTGTCCATCATCTCACCTAAAAATGGATTTTTCTCGTGCAACTGCAAAATTAGTATGCACAAACCGACCAGGTAAATATGTTAAATAGTTTGTACGGCATAAGATGGTTCTAAATTTCAGTCTGCGGATGCAATTCTAAAGGGTGACAATTCAAATAAATCCTCTCAAGCAGTATTTCTTCTGTGTTGCCCTTCTTATCAAATATGTTTTCACAGTACAGAGACCTTCAAGGCATTTTTTCTAATTTTTAAAGCTAAAGTCACATCAAACTGTCCGGGATCGATCTACAGTCGAATTTCTCACCGTTTACCACTAGAAATCTGCCTACTACTTTAACGTTGTCTATTCCATCATTTCGAGCTTTCATCATAGCTTTAATTAAGATTTGTCTCTCTTTTTGGATCGCCCGGGCGTAATCCTCCGTTATGTAGGTTTCTTCAAGTTGATGTATTTGTTTAATCTTACCTCGTTTGGACCACACAAGCTCTCTGTCTTCACGACTTACAAAACGCAAAATAATCGGCCTGTGTCTCCCTTCCAATTTTTTCCCTACTCGATGCACAGCATGGTACCGTATTGTAGAGGAATCAATCTCCATTTGCTGAATAATGTTTTGAATAACTGATTTGCAGTCCTCATCCTCTGTTTCCAAAATGTTGTTGAAGCGAAGGTTTTCTCTTCGAGTATACTGTTCGAGTCTGATGTTATCCTCTATATGCTGCTTGAGTTGGGTTTCGAGCTCCGCAATTTTTGCGTTCAAGGCTTCAGTGACTTCAGGGCTCTTTGAAAACTGCTCGAGCTTCACGATTTTTTCATTCAAAGTGTTGGTGCTTTTTGAAAGATCCTCGGTCACCTTCTTCACGTCCTCCTTTACAACTTCGACTTCTTCTTGCGTGCTCTCCAGGCTTTTTTCGATATCCTTAATAGTACGTTTAATTCCATCGATTTCGGTCTTTAATTCGAGGCGAAGATTGTCGATATCACTATGGATGTTTGCGAAGCCGTCTGTCACCACTTTGTTTAGACTATCTATAGAGCTCCGTAGAGATTCGCAATTCGAGGTGGCCATATCTTCTTCATCTACGGATGAGCTCGATCCTTGTTTCGGACGTTTTTTGTGATTTTTGGCCATGAGGGTATAGAAAAAACTGCTTCTGTCGCAAGGAATGCTCCTTAAATTTTGTTAGCCAGTTTCTTGGTCTGAAAGTGCTGCTGGACTTACTCATTTAGGCGAGAAAAAAACCATTTTGTGCGGAGCTTCAGAACACACGTCCGCGCGCCATTGTGCCCAGGCCCAGGCCCCTAGACTAGACTAGTTACTAAGTCAATATCTGTCGGTTTTGTCGGTCTGTCTCCGTGTTAAGCAAGCACAGGACTGGGTATATAACATTTATATTATGTGGCGAATATGGTGAGGTTGGTGGTAAATATTATGACGTCATTTGGTGATCCGCAACACCAAGAAACTGCCGCAATACGAGCTGGATGTTCTCTTTGCGCTAGGGACGTTTAAGCGTAAACAATTCGTGTTGGAATGAGGAAGCTTTACGCAGTGTGATCATTATGAAAAGGCCCCCTCAGTTGACCGACAGACCGATAGACCAACAGAATTTGACGGTCTGTCGGTTTGTCGGTCAAGCATCCGAGGCTTAAACTAATTACTAAGTCAAAAACTGTCGGTTTTGGTAGTGACGGTCAAGCATCCGAGGACTAGACTAGTTTCTAAGTTAAAATCTGTATATAACATTTATATTATGTGGCAAATATGGTGAGGGTGAGGTTGGCAGTAAATAGGATGACATCATTTGGTGATCCGCAGCACCAAGAAACTGCCGCAATATAAGGAAGATAGATATATAGATAGAAACTTTATTTTCGTGTCAAACCCTGTAGCTTGGGAAAATCCCATACTAATTTGGGGACACAAAATAACAGTATACTAAAATTAAAAAATCTAGTAGTATGTTTTTTTTTGCGCTAGGGACTTTTAAGCGTAAACAGTTCGTGTCGGAATGAGGAAGCTTTACGTGGTGTTAGCATTATAAAAGGGCCACCTCAGTTGACTCTACAATTACACAGCCAAGCTAAGACATCTGAGTCAGAACCCTTTTTACCAGAGAAGAGTTCAGTTGTTGAGATGGCTTTTCCAGCTTCAACCATTTCCGTGCTTTTAGCCGCTGCCACGTTGTTTTCAGTTGCAGCAATTTCTGATGCTAAACTAGCTCAAGGGCTTCACCTGGATAAATATTCAGAGGAGCAGGTTAAGGGCTGTTACACCCATAATCAGACCTTGGGCGTTTGCTTTGATGTTCGCAAAGGATTCATGAAGATGACCAAGTCCACAGGAGAGGAAATCGTGCTTTATGTGGAGCTCGGCCCAGATGTGATTTTCTATCAAGTCTTGGATCAAGCGTTTGTTGGCGGGTAAGACAAGAAAATTGATTCTGTAATATTTTTACAGTTTGCAGTTATACCTGCGGAAATGGAATGAGAAATCTGTCTGATATTCTTTCTCACTGTGATTTGGACCGAGTTTGTAAGAATTCGCGGCATCCTTTCATTATAGTTTAAGCAAGAGAAATTGGGTGCAAGACAATTTTGAGAAGCAAAATCGCATTTCTCTGTAACTTTGTTTTCGTTTCAACTAACAAAAAAGGACGAAAAGAAAAGAGCAAAAAGCAAAGAAAGATTTTGCAAATAAGCCAGATGAGCTATTGGTAAGTTTTAGGTCAATTCATTTTTTGGGGGTAATTTTCACTTCGTTGACGGGATTTCACACCATGTTTTTGATTAACAGACAACAAGCGCCGGTAAAATAGGTACTGTTTAGACTGTGGCACTAAGTCCCCCAACGGCCAAACTACAGTGGCTCGCTGACACTGACGATTTCAGTCATGCGGTCTATAGAATTATCTCCGAAAGAAGACTAACAAGTGTTTTATTTTATCGTGTTTTTCCTCAGGAATGGCCCATCAGTGTTCTTTGTACCAGACGACGTTGCAAGAGATCCAGAGTCGTTGCGAACCTTTTTAAAGCACATCAAGAGTGGAACGGCAGGAAATGAAGAATTGAAAACTCACTTTCAAGAAGCCATGAGCGAGCTGCACAATGTTCCAGAGATTCAGCTGCTTGAGAGGGTGTCAGCAGCGTTGGGTGACAACTCCACGCGTCTGGAGATTCTCCAGCCATTCCATGCCTTGTGCTTCAACTTGCTGAAACAGGCAGACGTAGACATCCCACACGAGCTTAGAGCTGCGCATGACATGAATGACGTCACTGCTGACCAGCATGACCGAGAAAAGCGCTGTGTGTCTTTTCAGAACCGTAGGTGGAATGATTGTCGAGGGATGTGCGGTAGGAGGTGTAATTGTTGGAGGTGGGTTTGTGGCAACTGCTGCTATAATCGGGGCTGTCACGAACATGACCTGTGTTGCGAACGCCGCTTCTTCAGTACGTATTGCCTCATACCATTTATCCACGGCTTTCGCTGCTCTCGTTTTCGGGGTTATCCAAGGTGCCTAAAATGAGCAGGTAAATTTCCGTTTATTGGAAATGATATATATCCCATAGTCTATTTGCTTATTTGATTCCTTTCTTGATTTTGGTGTTTAAAAATTCCATAACAAACACGGAAGTTTTTTTGTCAGGCTTTCCTGCACTGGCGGGGAAGGGGGGGGAGGGGGTTCTCAGGTATATTGGTGACGGGCGGTGTGAAGACCTTTTTGGGTTTGAAATTAGCGATTTGGGACTTTTTTGGGTTTAAAATTTTTGGACGATTTTGGCAGGACTTTTTCTTAGGGTTGATGATAAGCGTGCTTACCCCAGAGTCCTCAATTCTATATCAATTCTATATCAAAGAAACTGTTCTGTTTCATAACAGAGAGATTCCATTCTTCGCGCCTATCAGTTGCATGATGAATAAAGGAAGTCGGAAGCATAAAGTGTCCTGCACTCTGCTGGTTTTTCTTTTTTATGGAGATATAAAGGAGGCTCTTCTTTCTCATTTACAAATGAAAAGGACTTTTTTAGGTTACGTTGGACGTTTTTTGAATATGGTTTTAGCCTAATGGGACTTCCATTTTTCGGAAAAACTTTGGCCTCATTCACTACTCCCTGTCACTAAATAAATATAACTGAGTAGTCCCCCCCCCGGTTTCCCACTGGACTTAATCTCTTTATAGTGAACGATCGTGTGCTCAGAACATTTAGCCAACAGTGCAGTTGTTTTTGGTTGGCGAGTGCTGGATCGATTCGCATGTGTCTTTTCAAGGCGCCATCTTGAAATTCGAAAACGTAGGAGGATTGTGGCGTCTTTTAACCTGACTCGCTCTCTCTTGGCCACCACTTGTGACTCGTTGAACTTCGTATGCGGCTCAAATACACAAAACGTATTACTAGACTGGGCTGTCACGCTCAAAATCCCTCAGCACTGCAGACTTTACTGAACATTCTTGACCATATTAGTCTTAATAATAATAATAATAGTCTTACAATTAAGGCACTGCCGAGATTGAGATTAAAAGAAGAATGAATAATTCAAATCTTGATAACAGTCCCTTTCCTTTCTAATTGCTTACTTACTTAATAGTTGTTCTAGCTGAGTTTATCTACCTCGTTTTAGACATTGATGGTAAACTAGAAGGTGACAAAGGGCATTTTCGATAGGTGGCCCGATCAATTGGCATATTTTATTAATCAACATCTCTGTATCTCGTGAATTTCCAGATTAAGGGAGGATCCTGATTTTCCATGAGAATTATTTGTGAAATGAAATATAAGTTTAAGATTGTTCTTGAATTTACTACCCACGATCACGTGACCGATAATGAAGTGGACTTTAGATAAATGGAAACAATTAACTTTGCATGGACCACCGTAACCGTTGCATCAGCGTTTTTTTTTATCGTCTTTGGTTCTTTACATAAATGGCTGTTTTATTTTCTGTCACGTGAACTGGACCCTCTTTGTTAACCTTCAACACAGTTAGGCCCAGTTGAGCCGGCCGTCGAGCTATACTTCAGGGACAGCCCTATTTGTAGGAATGTTAGGTGCAACTTAAAAAGTTGGTTGGAATGACAAACACAACGTCGGTGCCTAGCTTTAGCATGAAACCGCATTTTTAGTGATTTTTAGTGATTGATAAGCCCCCAAAAAATACACGAATAAATGAGCATAGATTACGCAAGGAAAAATAAGCTGATTAAGAATGTTCTACTTCGATCTTCCAAAGTAGCAAGTGCTCAAACAAACAATTTTCTTTAGATTTGATCTAAGCTCGATCTACTGATTGAAACACGATTTCAGCCTTATCTTAGTTCTCGTGTTTTGCCCGATCGATATTATATCTCACCTCAGTCAATTTAGAAGTACTATCCCAAAACTCTTTCCACTGGTTTGACCTTGACGCAAAGTTGTTTTCTGAGCAGCCACTGACGTCGTGGAGAACGCTTGCTACTTTGGCTATAGTGTAGTGTGATTTATTACCATCAGCTTACCATAAGCTATTTTAAACATAACCTGATTCTCAAACGGTCCGAGGTCGCTCGCCCAAACTCCCTCCTCTTTGAGTTTGGGCGGGCGACCTCGGACCGCTGGCTGAGAATCAAGCTATTTTAAACAGGAAAGTGGTTTAAACTATAGGGAACCAAGAGGGTTAGTTTCTAAAGAAACTGTGGTCGCTGCGTCGGTGGGGACGTGAAACACAAACTCTTGGATTTATCAGTCAACTGAGTTGACAAGGTAAATTGGCCACCGTAAAGAGATTGAAAGCTTTCAGTCTCTTTACGGTGGCCAATTTACCTTATCAACTCAGCTGATAAATCCAAACCTTTGTGTTAAACTATAGACAGCTAATAGCAGCCGTGTGGGAACAATTTTATTATAGACAGCTGATTTAGTGTAGTGTGTAGCATTCATCTATAATTGGAACTAATTAAAATTTGATGTTTGCTTCAATAAATAAATAATTTTAATTAAAGCATCTTTGATGGCCAAATGTAAGTTGTATTGTGCTTTTATTATACTTTACTTTCCCCGTGACTGCCATTTTGTAGCGAGCCACTATCACATTAAAACTAGTACTGTTCCAAGAAGTCGTTATTTATAAGGCCTGAGTTAAACGTCAGACTCACTTAAAGATGTAAACGAAGCACACTGATTAAACAGTTACTTGAAAATATCCGAGAAAAGGAGTAGCCAATGAAATCAGAAACGTTTTTCTTTTAATTTTTGAAAAAGTTGGGTCGGTCTGGGGATGGGACACGAACCTTTTTATGGGGATGGCCTATATAAGTTTCAAGACTTGACGATTTCTGAAGAGCCAAACTTCAGCCACCTCGTTCTTCGCATATAAACTTGAATGAAGAAAGCCTTGGATAAGGAAGGCGTTGGGGGGGGGGGAGAGCAAGTCTGTGTGTGTACTTGCGGTGGTGGAGGGGGGGTGAAGCCTTTCTCTGGAAGAAGCAAACCTGTTTCTGAACGTGGTTTGGTTTGGTTTGGTTTGGTTTCTTTTGCTGTGGTCTGATCAGGCAAGAAATGAAGGTCTGAAGAAATGCAAGAGAATTAATTATCACAAGGTACGTCAAATGGCAACTTTTAAAGAACAAATCAAAATGGGAATGTTTTGCAAAAAAAAAATTGGATTCCTTCTTAGAGGTCTCTTAAGCTTGTTTTATCTGTTTTCTGAAAGAAAAAGTGTTGTGACTTATCCCTGCATGAATTATTTGTCTTTGATGTATCGAGGCCATTACGTTAAGCATTGTCTGCAGCCGCTCCTAAGCAACTCGTGTTTACAGTCGAAAGTTGTTTTGACTTCCCTCCGTGATGGGAACATGATCACTTGACGTCGTTATTTATCAGGTGGTTGAGTTTTCCGTGATACTGATTTATACCGTATCTGAAAAGGTATCATAGGGGAAGTCGCTCTAACATAACTGGATCAGACGAAGTGTATTTTCAGTCTACTGATGTTAGTTTTATGTCCTAATTTCTACTGTTCAGTTTCTTTTTTCGATAAATGAACGAACAACAAAAATTGTCGTGAGATATTTTTGCATAAACTTTTCTTCTCCTTCTTACATCTGTAGCGAGCAGTGACGTATATATAGACAACCACGTTCCCAAGTCAGGGGCATTTAACGGCTCTTTTACTTGCGATGAAATACTACGGTCGAACCTCTACTAACGGCCACCTCTTTGCAACGGCCACTTTTTTTCGTCCCGGCGGAAGATCCATACATTTGCAATTATTTTAACCTCATTGACTAACAGTGATTATTTTAAGGTTAGATACAAGCAATTAGAATAATATCACGAATAATAAATTAATTCTCGAGTGTTGTCATATTACATCCTTACCTCCCTATAACGGCCCCCTCTCTAGATCTACAGCGGCCCCTGGGTGACCGTTGTAGAAAGGTCCGACTGTAGTCGAGTTTTCTTTGGGGAAATGTCACCTCAGTCTTTCGTAACATGAGACTGATTAATTGCTATTGTTTTCGGAGGGACAAATATGTCGTTTAGAGTGGGAAACAAGGTCAGCTAGCATTTTCAGAAAGCCAACAGCAGCTCAGAAATTCGGAGGAAAAGATTTTGTTCCCTAAAATCTTCTGGGCTTTAAATGTCCAGCTATGGAATCTGAGCAGATCAACCTACATAAGCTTCCACAAATATCCCTTTAAAAAAAACAACCGAAATAAACTGAGAGTACTGAAAATAACAATTGGGATAATATTTCGTTTAAATTTCCTCGTAGAGTGCCCCTGTCAAGTACATCGTAGCACTGGCTGTTGACGTTCAAAAGTCAAATTACTTCCTTAAGCGCAAAAGACATTAGCCGCGGGTTACACCACTCAAGGTAAACATATTTCCACAGTATAATTTTCGCTTGGTTGAATAGCTGGAGTTTTTATTTGCCTGGATAAATGAGGTGTACATGTACTCAGGAAATTGCTATGGCAAGTAGCTTTCGCGGGAGAAAACAGGGACAATTGAGAGATAACCATATTTTATCGATTAAACGCCAGGCCTCGAATAAGCGACGGGTTGAAATAAACGCCCGGTCTACGCAGTCAAATTTGAAATAAACGCCTCCCTGCGTTTATTCGAGGAACCGGCGTTTATTTTGAAACTGACCCTTTTAAGTAACTCACTCTCATTAAACGTCAGTTATAACAATTGCAGCACATTATTTCATTTATTTTGCTCATTCCAACTAAAGGGAGTTGGAGTAAAGTAGTCCATACACTCTATACTTAGCACCCAATTTTTCCCGTCTTGTTTTGAACTTTATCGACTAGAGACGAAATCTGTTTTTCGTATGTTTTTCCTATATTTTGCTGTAAATTTAGTTCATTTGCAGCCATTAAGACCACACAAATTAACGCTGTCAAAAATGATAAAAATACCCCTATTTAATAAAGGCCGGGCCCCGACTAAACGCCGAGTTAAACGCCGGGTTTACGATGAGGTCTAGTTTTAAATAAACGCCCCCGGCGTTTAATCGAGAAAAAATAATACGGTATCGTGTATTGCTCCTTCAGTTTTTTTACTGTTTAATACGGCGACACTTTTTAACATAGCTCTTTCATACGTAGTTTTTCTTTATGAACCAAATTAGAAGACGAAGGAACCATTTCCAACGGATACGCTACCAAATCCTTAGTCAGTTACATTTGCTTTAAATATGTTATCTTCCTATTGCAATTCGTGGATGTTAAGTATCAATCCTAAAAAGACTAATGTTATGATCTTCCAAAAACGCGCAAAAAGATGTACTGAGTATAGTTTTCATATTGACAATGAAAACATTGAAGTTGTTCAGAATTACACCTACTTAGGAACATTAATCTCTTGAACAGGAAACTTTTCATTGGCGCTTGACAAATTGAAAGAGAAGGCTCTCCACGCTCTTTTCGTCCTCAGAAAACACACACATATCAGCAATCTGTCCCCATTCCTTGCAAATAAACTTTTTGACGCTATGATCTCTCCAATTTTAACTTACAACAGTGAAATCTGGGGAGTTTATACCAAACCTGATTTCAAATCTTGGGACAGTTCACAGATTGAAAAAGCTCATCTCCAGTACTGTAAACGTTACTTAGAAGTAAGCAGTAAGGCATCGAATGTAGCTTGTAGAGCTGAGCTTGGAAAGTTTCCTCTTATAATAGCTATTAATCAAAAAATATTTAATTACACCTTATATCTCCACAATAAGGAAAATGACTCTATTGTTAAACAAATCTTTTTGATGTCATCTGATCTTCATAACACCAGCAAAAATAGTTTTTACTCTAATGTTATGAGGATGTCTGAATATTATAATTAGCCTGATTTTGACCCTACTTTCTTAACTGATGCTAAGATAAAACACTATGTTAGTCTAATGCAACAAAAGTATATTTCACACTGGCAACATACTATTCGAAACTCTAAGAAATTAGAATTCTATAACACTTTTAAGGACGAATATACGCCTTCCTGCTATGTAGATCTTACAAGAAAACTAAATAACAGGAAAGAATTAGTGAAACTCAGAATAGGTAATCATAAATTATTGATCGAAACTGGCAGATATGATAAAATCCCAAGGGATAATAGACTCTGCCCTACGTGTAAATCAAACCAAATTGAAGATGAAATTCATTTACTTTTCCATTGTACTAAATACTGTAGTTTTAGAGATGAATTTTACAATAAAATAGAGAACCAAATACCAAACATAACACAATTACCTCCTATGCAAGCCACCAAAAAATTAATGAATTCTGATAATTATTATTTAAATACTCAACTGATGAAGTTCATTTTGAGATGCTTATCTTTACAAAATAATCTTCTATCGAATGAAAGTAATGTAGCGCATACATAATTTCTTTTTTTTTCCTATTACATGATTATGATTGTTATAAGTTTCGCTTTAGTTAAGTTTTACGCTTTTGCAATACTGTATGTACTTATAGTCATGCAAATAAAGCTTGTTGTTGTTACATTTCCTAAGAAGTAAAAATTTTAATACACAAAAAATAAAACGGGCTGTAAACCTCAAGTTCCGTTAAAATTTAGTACTCGCAACATTAATGCTCCACAAGAATCCATCTTCAATCTTTTACACAAGGATGCTGCATGCACATTAGGTCAACTAGCTGGTCACGCCCTGCACCTGCAGTGCCATAAAATCGGCTTCTCATTGGTAGGTTTAGCTGGGGAAACCAAACGACCCTTCAATCCACATAGGATTTTGCTTGGGGCTTTTTCTGTTGTTCTCTATCAGTTCATCATGAAAATATACCTGGGTAAATTTACCGGGGTAAAATCGGTTACACAGTTACATGCAACTTTCCCCAGGGAAACCTCATATTTACCTGGGTAAAGTTGTTTCGTGTAACCACGGCTATTATCACTTGTTGTTTAAAACAGGTGGCTGGGTTTCATTTCTGTGATCATTTGACTTTGTTTCTCGTTTTAAGGACGGTGCCTCCTTTTGTTACTGTGCATACATTCTGTGCATCTCGGGATATTCGGGTTTCTTAAGGAATTTGCCTTCTAATACAAACAATATTTTTGCGCTGCTTAATTATGACTATGTGGTAAAAGCAAATTTTAGCAAGGCCTATCAGAATCCAAAAAGAAAATTCGGGGTAACGGCGCATTTTTCAGAGATAACTGAGCTTAAATTTGGAAAGAAATTGCCATACATTCTAAGTATTTTAACCCTTTTTTAGAATTATGGTTGCAATTATCACTGAAAAATGCGTGGCTACCCACGTTTTTCTTTTTGGATTCCAATAACCCTTGCTAAGATCTACTTTTTCTCCATTGTCCTAACGTTTGAAAAATACTTCTCTATTAGGAGGCACCGTCCTTAAGAAAAGTGTCCTCAGACGTCCCTGATTGAAATTAACTTTTCCTTGTTGCACCGGTTGTACGTCGACACCGTGACTGAGATAGATCGCCACATTCTCATGTAGCACTTCGTTCTTGCATTTAAAAGTTGCCGTTATTATTTTCTAAAGCGCAAAAAAGAAAGAAGAAAGAAAGCAAGCAAGCAAGAAAAAAAAAGAAAGCAAGAAAGAAGAAAGAAAGCAAGAAAGCAAGAAAGAAAGCAAGAAAGAAAGCAAGAAAGAAAGAAAGAAAGAAAGAAGAAAGAAAGAAAGAAAGCAAGAAAGAAAGCAAGAAAGAAAGAAAGAAGAAAGAAAGCAAGAAAGAAAGAAAGCAAGAAAGAAAGAAAGAAAGAAAGCAAGAAAGAAAGAAAGAAAGAGAGAAAGAAAGAAAGAAAGAAAGAAAGCAAGAAAGAAAGAAAGCAAGAAAGAAAGAAAGAAAGGAAGAAAGAAAGAAAGAAAGAAAGAAAGGAAGAAAGAAAGAAAGAAAGAAAGCAAGAAAGAAAGGAAGAAAGAAAGAAAGAAAGAAAGCAAGAAAGCAAGAAAGAAAGAAAGCAAGAAAGAAAGAAAGCAAGAAAGAAAGAAAGCAAGAAAGAAAGAAAGGAAGAAAGCAAGAAAGAAAGAAAGAAAGAAAGAAAGCAAGAAAGAAAGAAAGAAAGCAAGAAAGAAAGAAAGAAAGAAAGCAAGAAAGAAAGAAAGAAAGAAAGAAAGCAAGAAAGAAAGAAAGAAAGAAAGAAAGAAGAAAGAAAGAAAGAAAGAAAGAAAGCAAGAAAGATCGTTTCCCAAAATTCTTGTTCCTTTTCTCTTTGAAGCCACGATGCGACTTGTTTTCTGTACTGGTCACTTGTTATGTTCTGGCATGATGTGTCTGTCTTCATATTGATGTTGAAATGGCAAATCGACCAGAAAAACACAACTGGCTTCAAGATATTGCTCATAATATAGAACAACAAAGGGAACAGGCATAATTCGGTCCTCTTTGTTCCTCAACGTGACCAAATTATACTTTCAAAGTACGTTTTCCACGCTAAATCCGCTAAACCCTTGGGAGAAAAGACTATGGCATCACAGGCCAGAACAAAAAGATAAACTTAACCTGTGTTGTTTTACAAAATAACTGTGACTTACAATACGCCGTGCATGCACTTTATATTCGTTGTAAACTTGGCAATGGAATACAATGAAGCCTTCTATAGCGTTCATAGATTGAAAAAGGCGGTCACTAGGTCACCAAGACTACACACGAGTGCTACAAGAACTTTTCCCTGATGTTAAAGTGTTTAACGGTCTCAGCGTATACCACGTATTTCAACTGAATCTATCATTAGTACTTCTAGCTCCAGCTACTTTCTCTGTGATGACAAAGTGTGTAACGATTGTAACGTATACTACGGATATGAACTGAATTAATTAAGTGATGAAATAATATTTTAATTAATTCAGTTCATATCCGTAGTATACGTTAAAATCGTTAAACACTTTATCATCATAGAGAAAGTAGTAGTAGTAGTAGTAGTAGTAGTAGCAGTAGTAGTAGTGATAGTAGTAGTAGTTGAAGTAGTAGTAGTAGTAGTAAGAGTAGTAGTGGTAATTGTAGTAGTAGTATTACTACAAGTTAACTTTCTCCATGATGATAAAGTGTGTAACGATTGTAACGTATACTACGGATATGAACTGAATTAATTAAAATAATAACAACTGAATCTATCATAAGTACTTCTAGCTCCAGCTACTTTCTCTGTGATGACAAAGTGTGTAACGATTGTAACGTATACAACGGATATGAACTGAATTAATTAAGTGATGAAATAATATTTTAATTAATTCAGTTCATATCCGTAGTATACGTTAAAATCGTTAAACACTTTATCATCATAGAGAAAGTAGTAGTAGTAGTAGTAGTAGTAGTAGTAGCAGTAGTAGTAGTGATAGTAGTAGTAGTTGAAGTAGTAGTAGTAGTAGTAAGAGTAGTAGTGGTAATTGTAGTAGTAGTATTACTACAAGTTAACTTTCTCCATGATGATAAAGTGTGTAACGATTGTAACGTATACTACGGATATGAACTGAATTATTTAAAATAATAACAACTGAATCAATCATTAGTACTTCTAGCTCCAGCTACTTTCTCTACGATGATGAAGTGTGTAACGATTTTAACGTATACTACGGATATGAACTGAATTAATTAAAATAATAACAACTGAATCTATCATAAGTACTTCTAGCTCCAGCTACTTTCTCTATGATGATAAAGTGTGTAACGATTTTAACGTATACTACGGATATGAACTGAATTAATTAAAATAATAACAATAATAATAATAATAATAATAATAATATTATTGTTATTATTATTATTATTAATATAATAATGATAATAATAAAAATAAAAATAATAATAATAATATTATTATAATTATTATTATTATTAATATTAATATTAATATAATAATAATAATATTATTATTATTATTATTAATATTAATATAATAATAATAATAATAATAATAATAATAATAATATTATTATTATTAATATAATAATAATATTATTATTATTGTTATTATTTTAATTAATTCAGTTCATATCCGTAGTATACGTTGAAATCGTTACACACTTTATCATCATAGAGAAAGTAGCTGGAGCTAGAAGTACTAATGATTGATTCAGTTGTTATTATTCTAACCCTTTACCGTCAGCGTTTTTCCCTTAGAAAAACGCATTTTTTACCGCTAAAGCGGTTTTTGAAGTGCTATGGTGCCAAATGCCACTAAACTTTGCTACAAAAGCGTTTTCTTACATTTGAGCTCAATTTTGAGCCAGCTTCTGTTGAAAATTGTACATTATTTTGGTTTCAGGCATGCGCATAAGCCAAAATTTGGACTTGTTTTTTTTTTTTTTTTTTTTTTTTTTTGCTGATTCATTTCTAATTTTTTCTCGCTTCTTTTGCTTTCCTTTTTCTCTCCCTTTCTTTTCTCTTTATCTTCTACCCTTTATCACCTTTCTATCCACTGGAAAAGTTTTGGCCTCAGTCCTTCTAAAAACCTGGAAATGGAACATTGATCAACTAGGTGACTTGGCCTATTTTACCACCAACTTTGCAGCCAAAATTGGACACGTTTTTCTGGTATAGCTCTGCCAGGATTTGGTCGATATTCAAAATGGACACACGTATGGATGGATCTGTCCTTGCTGTGCTAGCTGCTTATCAAAACAATCTGGTGACGTCAAAAATGATGACGTCACAAGTGGCTGAATGGTTCCCGACTTCGACGTCGGGAAAATACAACTCTTGACGGAAAAGAGTTAATTAACCAAACTAGCGAAAATCGTTGATCATGACAAATCTTACTCGTTTGAGACTGATTTTGGTTGATTTATCAGGTTTAATGCAAAAAAAGAACACATTTGAAACAAAATGTCCTTTTCTCTAACCCTTTACCGTCAGCGTTTTTCCCTTAGAAAAACGCATTTTTTACCGCTAAAGCGGTTTTTGAAGTGCTATGGTGCCAAATGCCACTAAACTTTGCTACAAAAGCGTTTTCTTACATTTGAGCTCAATTTTGAGCCAGCTTCTGTTGAAAATTGTACATTATTTTGGTTTCAGGCATGCGCATAAGCCAAAATTTGGACTTGTTTTTTTTTTTTTTTTTTTTTTTTTTTTGCTGATTCATTTCTAATTTTTTCTCGCTTCTTTTGCTTTCCTTTTTCTCTCCCTTTCTTTTCTCTTTATCTTCTACCCTTTATCACCTTTCTATCCACTGGAAAAGTTTTGGCCTCAGTCCTTCTAAAAACCTGGAAATGGAACATTGATCAACTAGGTGACTTGGCCTATTTTACCACCAACTTTGCAGCCAAAATTGGACACGTTTTTCTGGTATAGCTCTGCCAGGATTTGGTCGATATTCAAAATGGACACACGTATGGATGGATCTGTCCTTGCTGTGCTAGCTGCTTATCAAAACAATCTGGTGACGTCAAAAATGATGACGTCACAAGTGGCTGAATGGTTCCCGACTTCGACGTCGGGAAAATACAACTCTTGACGGAAAAGAGTTAATTAACCAAACTAGCGAAAATCGTTGATCATGACAAATCTTACTCGTTTGAGACTGATTTTGGTTGATTTATCAGGTTTAATGCAAAAAAAGAACACATTTGAAACAAAATGTCCTTTTCTCTAACCCTTTACCGTCAGCGTTTTTCCCTTAGAAAAACGCATTTTTTACCGCTAAAGCGGTTTTTGAAGTGCTATGGTGCCAAATGCCACTAAACTTTGCTACAAAAGCGTTTTCTTACATTTGAGCTCAATTTTGAGCCAGCTTCTGTTGAAAATTGTACATTATTTTGGTTTCAGGCATGCGCATAAGCCAAAATTTGGACTTGTTTTTTTTTTTTTTTTTTTTTTTTTTTTGCTGATTCATTTCTAATTTTTTCTCGCTTCTTTTGCTTTCCTTTTTCTCTCCCTTTCTTTTCTCTTTATCTTCTACCCTTTATCACCTTTCTATCCACTGGAAAAGTTTTGGCCTCAGTCCTTCTAAAAACCTGGAAATGGAACATTGATCAACTAGGTGACTTGGCCTATTTTACCACCAACTTTGCAGCCAAAATTGGACACGTTTTTCTGGTATAGCTCTGCCAGGATTTGGTCGATATTCAAAATGGACACACGTATGGATGGATCTGTCCTTGCTGTGCTAGCTGCTTATCAAAACAATCTGGTGACGTCAAAAATGATGACGTCACAAGTGGCTGAATGGTTCCCGACTTCGACGTCGGGAAAATACAACTCTTGACGGAAAAGAGTTAATTAACCAAACTAGCGAAAATCGTTGATCATGACA
The DNA here is from genome assembly GCA_964017195.1 of Siderastrea radians. NCBI lineage: Eukaryota > Metazoa > Cnidaria > Anthozoa > Scleractinia > Rhizangiidae > Siderastrea > Siderastrea radians. The sequence continues at coordinate 49,350,303 of OZ024892.1, read as the reverse complement.
AATCTTACTCGTTTGAGACTGATTTTGGTTGATTTATCAGGTTTAATGCAAAAAAAGAACACATTTGAAACAAAATGTCCTTTTCTCTAACCCTTTACCGTCAGCGTTTTTCCCTTAGAAAAACGCATTTTTTACCGCTAAAGCGGTTTTTGAAGTGCTATGGTGCCAAATGCCACTAAACTTTGCTACAAAAGCGTTTTCTTACATTTGAGCTCAATTTTGAGCCAGCTTCTGTTGAAAATTGTACATTATTTTGGTTTCAGGCATGCGCATAAGCCAAAATTTGGACTTGTTTTTTTTTTTTTTTTTTTTTTTTTTTGCTGATTCATTTCTAATTTTTTCTCGCTTCTTTTGCTTTCCTTTTTCTCTCCCTTTCTTTTCTCTTTATCTTCTACCCTTTATCACCTTTCTATCCACTGGAAAAGTTTTGGCCTCAGTCCTTCTAAAAACCTGGAAATGGAACATTGATCAACTAGGTGACTTGGCCTATTTTACCACCAACTTTGCAGCCAAAATTGGACACGTTTTTCTGGTATAGCTCTGCCAGGATTTGGTCGATATTCAAAATGGACACACGTATGGATGGATCTGTCCTTGCTGTGCTAGCTGCTTATCAAAACAATCTGGTGACGTCAAAAATGATGACGTCACAAGTGGCTGAATGGTTCCCGACTTCGACGTCGGGAAAATACAACTCTTGACGGAAAAGAGTTAATTAATTCAGTTCATATCCGTAGTATACGTTAAAATCGTTAAACACTTTATCGTCATAGAGAAAGTAGTAGTAGTAGTAGTAGCAGTAGTAGTAGTAATAGTAGTAGTAGTAGTAGTAAGAGTAGTAGTGGGAAGCCACGACCTAATAAGCTTTGTCAAGTACTCAAGGACCACAAAAACCCATGTTTAATGGAACTCGTTCAAACGTCCTATTGGCATTGTTTTCGGTGAGTAAGTCATTTCTAATCTTTTAGTCAAATCCAATTTTCAACAAACCAAAACTCGCATTCATACTATTTTCACACTCAAATTCACAACAAAATGAATATCGTACTAGTCCGTTTAGAGCCAGTTGTAGTCATTGATATATTTTGAAGCACTAATTTGTAGCAAACTATAGGTTTCCATCGTTTGGTGTAATAATATTTTCTTTGGGGAATAAAGCAAAAAATGACACTTCTGACGTTTTATCTTCGCATTTTTAGTATGTTCATTAGTATCTGTAGTCCATTTTGTTGTCATCCTTTTGTTCAGTTCTGTAACTGCATTTAATTATCTATACGTCCTTTGATTATTTTAGTGTAGTTCGTTAGTGCCTTTGATGTATCTATTGTTTGTCATTGGTCTGTTATGTAATCGCCTTTATTGCTGTATTGTTACTTCAGGTTTCGCAGTTTTTGGTTACCTATTTGTTTTGAATTTTTTCTTCCTTTTTTGTTGTATTGCAGAGCTTTGCAACAGGAACTTGCAGTAAGTGATGACGAGGGCTCCCAATTTTCTTCCCTGGCCGAAAATGTTGTTCGTCTTCGTGTGGTTAACAAAGATTTCAAGGCAATGATGGTAAACTCTGTTTCCGAGCTACGCCGAGCTGGCCTCATGATTGACACCTTCGGCCTGGATGACATCGTGCCCAGTACAACGCAGACATCAGTCTCCCCTTCTTTGCGCATGCACAAGCCACTTTCCAACCCGGTGACGGTTCTGTGCAACGACATACAGCTGGCAATGAGAAAATTGCACTACACCATCTATCGCAGAGACATTTACAAGCAAGTGGCCAAGGCACACTTCACGTTTCAATACCTATGTTCGATGAAGACGTTTCTGCATAGTTTGACGGGCAACGAAGCGTTTAAAGATTGCCTCATTCAACACATACAACGTGTATTACCAATAATGAGTGAACCAGAAAGCTCCCTGATGCCCCAACTCAAAATAGAGAGAGATCTCATAGAAGTTAACGACGGTTGGTTGTGGAGCTTTTCTTCTGGATCTTTCGTTCAAGGAATTATACCAGAATCACAGGTGCGAATCAATAATTTTCAAGAAATTGTTTATTATTCTTTTCTAAAACGTGAAGTTTGGAGCTCGCAATTTACCTATTGTTGACACCCAAAGTCACAGCTTCCGTTTGATTCGATCGCAAAGGAACTAACTTAATAAATGGTAAAAATTTCTTTTCAGATCTCCTGCTCATGGAAATAATACTTACTCAGAGTCAAGTGTTTTTCTGTATTTTTTTGGATAATGAAACGTTGGAGAGTAGACAGGCAAAGTATTAATGTAGTATGTCACAGATAAAAGAATATATATTCATGTCATATTTTGTCTCTTACCTTGCAGAAAGGAATAACCTCCCCGAGAGCATTCGTGGACTACGATCACACCAAAGATCCCGAACCCAAATACTTCGAAGAGATCCTACGAAACAGCCTCTCCGAAGATGACATCAAGAGGTTCTGCACAGATTTCCTGGCTTTGTTCCGACCCAAACCGCACAAGCAACCAGTGGCATGCGCAATTGGTCCCGCCGACAGTGGCAAGACAAGTCTGTTCTCACCCGTTTTCCAAATAGTGCCGTTAAATCGAATTGCTCGAGTAACAAAACAAAAAAACTTTAACAAAGCCATGATCGACAGATACACCGAAGTGATCTTCCTTGACGAAGCCTTTGCGGGATTACTTGACGTGGATGATTGGAAAATCATCTGTCAGGGAGGTTTTACATCCCACGATGCGAAATGGAAAAACGCAGAGGGATTTCTCTGCACAGCGACGATGTTCGTTACATGCCAGGCCGATATGGACTTTGGCACCGACCACAACGAAGCGATGGACAGACGCTTGAACAGATATTTCTTTAAGAGTCTTCCGAGTGTCGTACCTGAGGCAAGCAACTGGTTACGAGAACACGCCATGGACTGCATTGCATGGGCCCAGAAGATAGCAGGGAACAGCCAACAAAATGCAGTCACGACGCCATCTGCGCAGGAAGGCGGCTTGCCCCAAGAGGAATTGGAAAACATCCTTGGTGTATCCCTAGATGAAGAAGACGTGGAAGGATCTACTCAGCCCGGGTGCAGCAGAGAAAACGAGTTCCAGTCTGGGGAGTCTTCCCATGAATCCGACACTAGCGAAACTAGCGGATTAGAAACACTTCGTCGGGAAGAGGAAACTACAGATAAAGAGGGTTTAAGAGGACGACAACTGCCTATTATGTTGCAAAGCAAAGAAAGAGTCAACCGAGTGAGAAAGCGCACATCAGAAGCAATTCGCAACCGTCGTCTGGCTGATCGTCGCAGCTTTCTGGTGGAGTTGGGAGTGGTTGGTCCATTGGAGGGGAACGAACAAGTAACTGATCCTGACAGTCCACTGCCGACACCTCTAGAAGAAAGAAAAGAGAGAGCAATTCAAGAGAGAAAGAAACAACGCGAATTGCAAAAACGCCTTGACGAGCAAGAGAAGATTAAACGAGCCTATGAAAATCCCTGGCTTGTAAACTTAGAAAAAGAGATGGCCGACCACAGTAAACGGATGGAAGAAACGGAGAACGACGAAGAACGGGTGGTGATGAAAAGTCTGCTAGAAGTCAACAGTGACAAAGTGCGTTTGTACCACGAACGCAAAGGGACACTGCGTTTGCCGAGTGCAGTCGAAAAGAGGAAGAGCTTCTGTTTAGAAAACGAATTGGTGGAAAAGTCCTGCGTGAACTTAATCCGTGACGTGTTTTCGCCGCTTCCAGTGATACTCGGCCCAGTCAGTCAGTCTTGCGGTACCCCATTGAGAACAGGCCAGGAGTCATCAGACGACCAAGATGACGACGACTCCTTGTTTATTACTCCGAAGACGCCCTCGTACGTTCCGCAGTACAACGTGGAATTTCTCTGCCCACCATCACCGCTAATGGTGCACAGTCCAAGAAAACGGCCCCGCGTTGAGAGCCACGCACTGCCCAAAAAGCAACAATTATTGACACGTTCTTTTCAATCACAGCAATAATAATTTTGTTATAAAATGTCTAAAATGTACCTGATGTCAATTCAAACGAGAGATTGAGTTTTGCAAGTACTGTGAACTTGACAACAGCGTTCAGAGTGATATTGAAAGAGTGTACTAAATAACTGCATAAGTCCATAATAAAGTTTTCCTGTTGAGTTATGTTGTCCGTGATTGAACTCACAATCTCGAGATTCCAACAAACAGCGTGTCTAATAAGGCAATTCTTTTTACATGAACTTGAGCTCTGCCCTTTTCTTTAGAGAGTCTGCCATTCTTCCCTCTTGAAATTTGAATTCGGGATCTCTCAAGATGGCAGTCCACTGTCCAAATCCGTGTTTATCTATCCCTTCTTGTAGAAATTTGTCCTCGTCGGCCGTAAATTGTAAGATCCGACGATGACTCCGTTGAATGTGCAAGGGCGTAGTTGAGGAGACAACCTTTTTGGGAGGCATGATTGTTCTTTCTGCAGTTTCAACTGATGGCGACGAGCTTAAAGTTGAACAGCCAAACCTCGTGTGGACTTCCTTGTCCACTTCCGATCCCTTGGTACCTTGTAGCTTTTGTAGACACTCGTGAGCTTTGACAGCAACTTCGCGCGATCTTTGCTTTTGATAGTGAACTTTTGCAACGGCAGAACTGTGTTTTTGGTCTTCTGACAAAATTTGTTGCTCCTTGCTTGTGAGCAGATTGAGGCTTTGCGTCTCGACAATTTGACGATAGCGCGTCGGATGAATGAACTTTCCGATTGCATCAAACACTAGTTTACTCATGACGTCGCCCAATTTGCTGTGCTGGCCTCCATTTCTCGTGACCAGAACGAACTCGCACTGGGGTTTTAGCAATGGCCTTACGAAATTTATGTAGCTATCGAGCACCTGCATGCTTGCATCGGTCAGAATTAAGGAGTCAAATCCATATTTGCTAGCAGTCTTGAACTTTTTCTGGTCGATGAATCCCCCGTTCTCCTTAGCTGCTCTGACCATGTCCACTGTCAAATACTGATAAGTCATAGGCCGAGACCCCTTCACCTTGATGAACAAATACACTGCGACAAATTTCGTGGCAAATGTTAAGTCCGAAGGATTAACTTGACCTGGAATGGTTTTGCACGTCTTCACAGTGTTCTCGTAACGAGGCAAATGAAATGTCACCACTTCTAACAGTTCTTCCATGGTTGCCCAGTGCCCCCTAGCATCCAAAGTTTCAATGTCTAGATCTTGTGTCCACTGCAGTCTCATCATCTTTGCCACCGTCTTGCGCGCTCGTTTAAGGTACAGCTCTGTTGAAGACAAATTTCGAAGAACTGTGTCTGATGCGCCGTTTATTTTTCTGAAGTCGATTAATTCGGAGATCGCATCAATGTAGCCCAATCGGCCACCGTGTCCGAGTTTGCATTCATCTTGCAAGCAGTCGATAAACTTGAACAACAGACTATGAGAACACAGGCTAAAGTCCAGCACTTCAAAACTCAATTCATCTTCATCTTCGCAGCAAAAGTTGAGAAATTTAAAGCATCTCTTGGCTATCTGCTGAGCTGCACGATCTTTCTTGCAACCCCCACCACTTCCAGTCAACCATTTCGTGAATAACTCGCCAATTTGGCTGGAAACTGAAAACGAAGGCATTACCCTGGCAGTTTGTTTTGTGATTTCACCCAATGTATCATCATCGGCAAGTTCTTTGGTACTTGAAACGTCGGGTTTTTTGTCAAAGAAAAAGAACCAACTGTGCTTGGTGTTCACATGTTTCCTGCAGCCACGTTGACTTTTAAATCCATCGTGATCACACGTTTGTATTGGACAGTGATGCAAGCTATCTGTTTCTTCTTTTTCCAGGTGAAGCCGTTTTGGTTTTGGTGATGAGCCATCGATTTTCGACCAGTCAACCTTACCCTTTTTGTTCATGTCGGACATCTGAGTGATCCACACAATTTGTTCCACTTACATAAATAGTGAACAAAACACAAAGGCGACAAAAAACAATGGCTGTATTGTGCAAGTTTAAACTTGCCCCAACCTGCCCCAACTTGCCCCTACTTGCTCAGGCATGTGTCTGCTTGCCACTGTTCATTATTCTTAAGTAAGCTTACAAATTCGAGGTGATATATGGCGTTGGTGCGATTATATTCAACCTTGCCCGGGCAAGTCTAGAAGGGCCTCGAAAAGTCTTTAAAAATCTGCTATTGACACTGCTTCGTGTTGTTTGAAACTTAAAACACTACACCAAATGTTTTTGCCAATTAAAAAGCGATAAAATCATAGATGGCAAGAAAAGAAGAATGTTTCTGTTGAACAAGATGTAGAAAGGAACTGTCATTTCTAAATAGGAACCATTTTACATAAATAGGAACTAATGGTGAGGAACAAACTGTTCCACGTGCCAATAAAAAGGAACAGTTCGTTCAAAACGGAACCTGTTAATGGGAACAATTGTTCCTCAAGTGAACAAAAAGGAACCAATTTTTCAAAACAGGAACAATGTTAGAAAGGAACAAACTTTCCTTTACAAAAAAAGGAACGTAATTAATTGGGAACCAAAGTTCCTCGTGTCAGCATAAAGGAACAGCCACTCTAAAAGGGAACGCATTAATGGGAACAATTGCTCCTCAAGCGATTAAAAAGGACCAAAATGATAAAAGAGGAACAATACCATTGGAAACACCTGTTCCTAGGCCACTCATTTAGGAACAAAAAGTTCCTTTCAATGTTAAAAATTCGGAACAAAAAGTTCTTTTTAGCTCTAAATGAACACTTTGTTCCTATTTTTAACAGCAATTTGTTCCTTTTGATGCTAAAAGGACCACTCCAAAGAGGAACAATCATCTCTTAATCGGAACGTTCCCAAAGCAAAAATGGGAACACTGCTAAAAAATAAAAGTAAGTTAAAAAGCCACGTAAAGGATGCATAAAATATGCCAAAGCATCTTATGACTCTCTATACTGAACAGATACAACAGCCAAAATTTGATTGATAAAATCATGCTAGAACATGTTCAAATTTGAAAGTAAAAATTTTGGGAAACGTATAAGAAAGAAAGAAAGAAAGAAAGAAAGAGAGCAAGAAAGCAAGCAAGAAAGAAAGAAAGCAAGAAAGAAAGAAAGAAAGAGAGAAAGAAAGAAAGAGAGAAAGCAAGAAAGCAAGAAAGAAAGAAAGAAAGCAAGAAAGAAAGAAAGAAAGAAAGAAAGAAAGAAAGAAAGCAAGAAAGAAAGCAAGAAAGAAAGAAAGAAGAAAGAAAGAAAGAAGAAAGAAAGAAAGAAAGAAAGCAAGAAAGAAAGAAAGAAAGAAAGAAAGAAAGAGAGAAAGAAAGAAAGCAAGAAAGAAAGAAAGAAAGCAAGCAAGAAAGCAAGAAAGAAAGAAAGCAAGAAAGAAAGCAAGCAAGAAAGAAAGAAAGAAAGAAAGCAAGAAAGAAAGCAGGAAAGAAAGAAAGAAAGAAAGAAAGAAAGCAAGAAAGCAATCAAGAAAGAAAGCAAGAAAGAAAGAAAGAAAGAAAGAAAGAAAGAAAGAAAACGAAAAAAAAATACGTGATCACTTGTTGCTAAAACGGGTGGTAGAGTTTCTTCCGTGAAATTGATTTCTTTGCCTGAAGAGATACAAATGACGAGTTTAAGCTAGTGTGATTGAATGTCGTTGCTGTCGAAAGATTTTTGTATTTTATTATTAAATCACTCCTCGTTTTTCTTTAAATTCCCTCTATAGTGATCAAAATGTTCATTTAAAAAAGAAAAAGTGTCGGCATATATTTATCTTTCCCATTCCGTTCCATTCTATTCTCGTTAACTTGCTTTTTTCAGACCATGGTTTTAAATTGCAAAAAATGTTACGTTGTTACTTTTACGTTTCGAAGAACGTTGTTACCCGTAAGAATCTATGATAACTCACTTTGATTTCAATTGCAAATTGAAGATCGCCATTTTCGGGGAGGGGTGGGGAGTCATTTTTTTAGACTTTCGGAAAGTTACCACGGAGGTGACTTTTTAAATAAGGTTGTTTACCTTGCTGCTTACAAGCACAGGACGCGTTATTTCTTAAATAAACTACGGGATCTTGCTGCAGCGTTGATCGCTTCATTTTAAGTCCTTGTTTCCTGGTGGCGGGGTTGAGGAGGGAGAACGTAGGGGGCTAGAGGATTACTACGTGTTGTAGGCAAGTATAACAGAAACTGCTCGGTAAGTTACAGTGGGGATCACACACTTTTGTTTCGTCATTACGGAAAGATGGCCTTGCTAACCTGCTTCAGCAGAAAGTGCATCTTTTTGCGCTTAAGGAAATAGAACGGAAATAAAACACTTGAGGAATGAGGAAACCTTAGCTTTTGTAGTGAATATAACAAAAGTGCTGTTCCTTAATTGACTCTGGTTTATACACAACTAAGGCACTACTTCAAGCTCTTTGCCAGAGAGGTAGCTTGTTAAGATGGCTACCTCAACTTCACCGATTTCTGTGCTTCTAGCTGCAGCCACACTGTATTGCATTGTGGCAGTTTCTCAGACACTCTAAACCAGCAAGCCAAGGGCTTCGTTTGCAGAGTTATTCTGAGGACAAAGTCAAAGGCTGTTACGAGCACAATCAGACCCTGGGAGTTTGCTTTGATGTGAAGAAAGGCTCAATGAAGATAGCGAAGACCACAGGAAAAGAAATTGTGCATTACCGAGAACTTGGCCCAGATATGTTCTTCTATGAAAGTTTGAATCAGGCTTTTGTCGGGTGAGTTCAAATAATATTTTAATTTGACAATCATGCCAGTACCAAGATGAGAATTTGTGCAACCTGTTGTTTGTTCATTTCACAGTTATCTGTGGCAGTTGAAAGCCGACAATGTCTCTCGCATCAGTTTTAAGCGCATTCCAAGAGTGCGGTAAAAGCACGGGCATGGGGTACTGAGGGGACAATTCATTCAGCAGAGAAAGCAAAACAGCCGTTTCATGTAAATTCTAGTTCATCCCCTTTCACGATAGTTAGGTTGATGGCCACAAAATCGCATTTCACAAGTTAAACTGAATAAAACCTCAATTTGTGCTCCGCGTTTTATATGACTCTCCAGTGAAAATGCAACGACCTAAGGCTAGCTACGAGCTAGCTGGCAATTCTCAGTGTAGCGACTTATTATCGTGATGTTCCGTAGATCTGTGCCATCGATGTATTATGTCCCTGTGTACATTCCAAGAGAGCCAGAACCGCTGCGAGACTTTCTGAAGTACATCAGATCCAAGGATGCCGGGCATGGAACAACGCGAAGCCTTGAAAACTCACTTTCAAGAAGCCATGAGCGAGCTTCACAATGTTCCAGAGGTTCAGCTGTTGGAGCGGGTGTCAGCAGCGTTGGGTGACAACTCCACGCGTCTGGAGATTCTCCAGCCATTCCACGCCTTCAGCTTCAACCTGCTGAAACAGGCAGGTGTAGACATCCCATCCGAGCTCAGCGCTACGCCCAACTCTAACGACCATCATGACCGAGACAAGCGCTGCTCGTCTCTAGAGAACAATCGTTGGAATCAATGCAATGGAATGTGTGGTAGGAAGTGTTCGTGCTGGAGTTGGGTTTGTGGCGACTGTTGTTTTCATCAGGGCTGCTATGAGCACGACCTGTGTTGTGACCATGACTTCTGGAGTACATATTGCCTCACGCCCTTTGATTTTTCATGCGGGAGATACAAAGGTTATCCAAGATGCCTCACCCGCAGTTGGCCTTGGAAGTGAGCGGGTAAGCGTGTGAAGGGAAAAGTGTTTAGATCTTAACCCTATTCCGCCTGGGGGGGGGAGGCACATTGTGCCCGCGCTGACTTTAACGAATTATAACTTTTAAACGGCTTGACGAATAATCACCAAATCTCGTGACTTTTCCTAAAATTTATCAGAGAAAATTTTCCTGTGTCAATGACGTGTCTATGATGATTGACGTTTCCATAGCAACCGTCTACTCTGAAGTGAATTTTGACTATTTTCTGTCTTTTTTCAGTCTGTTTCAGTTTTTCCCCTTGGTTTGTAAGAAGAAGATAATTTTTTACTTTTTTGTGGTTGTTTTGACTAAGTTGGTTTCTTAGAACAAAATCATTTATTTTTTGGTGACGTCATTGCCAGCTGTGTAACTGCAGGTTTGGGATTCAAGATGGCGGCCTGAAATTCAAAATGGCGGGTTTGTGACGTTATTGTGACGTCGCGACACGTCATAATTGACACGCCATAGGCCAAATCTGTTAAGCTGATGACATGCTACAAACGTGCCAAGTTTCATTGCAAGAGCTTTTATACTTTTCGAGATCTATGGGGGGGGGGGGCACTTTGCAGTATCGCAGAGGTCATAAGTTCGATTACCGTTCAAGCCTGAATATTTTCAGGTTTCTTCTTTTCAACTGCTTAAGTTGAAACACGTTCACTGCGATGATCTTCATATAATTCTATTTTTATCCGCAGTTCAAATATATGATCATTTCATATATTCCTATTCAAACGCGGCTTAGTTGCACATTCAAACGTGTTAAGGTCTCAGTTTATCCATACGCAGCCGACTCATACCCACGTAATCGGGTGGCAATGTTCGTTACACTAAATAAACGTTTGTCACCGCTATACACCTAGTGGACAAAAAAAAAGTTCTCGGCAAAAATTGCATAAGCTATGAACGAGACGACAGCGGAATTTTGTCATAACAGAGCTGTCAAACTTGTTGGCATTCCGTTTATTGATTTGTCAATCGGGGAGAAGGGCGGGGGGAATGGGGGAGGGGAGAGCGGGGTGAAACTTCTACGATTCTTTGGTTATCTCATTCGACAGTAGATTAAGAATTAGGGGCCGATTACATGAGGCGGGCTGGCTCGGTTTGCCACGATCTCGGCACGTCTGTGAAACACACTAAAAATCAACTTCGCGATTACATGGAAAAATTTCAGCCCGGCTAGCTGGGATGAAAATTCATGTAATCGCGATTGCCGGGCAAACACTTTCTCGTCACTAAATTTCTCTTCAGAGCAAAACGCCTCACCGGAAGATAGATATTTCTCTCTATATATAACACATAAAGGTTTATCAGACCACAAAGCTACGTAAAACTGAAAATAATACGCCAAAATAATGGATTAGCGAAAATAAAAACACTTCATTCACACTCTTCGATGTAACCACTTGCGGGCTGGCCCGCCTCATGTACTACCGGGCTGAACAGTCATCTCGGCAGACAGAGCCAGCCCTTCTACCGAACCAGCCCGGCTCATGTAATCGGCCCCTTAGTCTCCTTCACAGCCGCTCGGGCCGAAGTCACGCAACGCTTCCCGTCCCCACGCTGCTGCTTCAAACCGACATACATTCCTCACTTCTCGGACTAAACCAATCGCCGTGCGGCTTTCATTTTCTTGTGGAGGTTCGCGCCAGAAATGTCCACCAATCACCTGATTCCTTTTATTCGCCTAACTGACCGAGTTCTTTGAGTACTAAATGGCGGATCGTGAAGACTGGCGTTCAACCTTGTAACAAAAAAAATTCTGTATACCGGCTTTAAATTCGCATCAGAAGTCATAGCGATGTCGAAGTTAATTGAAGGGAGGAAGGATATTTTCATCACAGCCGTGCACCGCCACGCGTGACCAGTAATCCAAAAGACTGAAATCAACATTTGAACGTTTCTTTGTAACGTCCGAGATTCGAATGAAACGTTGAAGTTCTCTCTGGAAAACACTTTGAAAGTCACGAGTTACATATAACGGAAAAATAACTTCGCTACACGCATAAAAAACCTGATATTGTTCGGATGTGTAACATTTCAAATGAAATGATATTTTGTAGCTCTTAATGCCGTAAATGTGGTAAAATTCTTACGGGAATTCCGAATCTCGGGAAGAATTACAAAAAACACAGGCTAAAAACAATATGGAGAGGACAAAAACAATATGGAGATAAAAACTCTTACCATGTTACTCTAAGAGTTACCAGTTTTAGCCAATCAAATCAGTTTATTTTGAGAGGCGGTTTTTCACAGTAACATTACCGTCAACAAACCAATCAGAGGAGGGAATGTAGTAATGTTACTAATGAAGCGAAACAGATGTTTTTCATATCTCGTCAAAACAAGCAAGAAAGTTAGTGCTAATCATTAAGAGGACTCAAGAAAGGTACAGCTAGCATTAGAGATTCTTTTCTTAACAAAACATGGGAAATAAATATTTAACTCTAGTGAGGTTTGTCTCTGCTTACGAGAGGTGTTTATGTCTGATCCTAAATTAGTCTCGAGGTCACCACTTGAGATCAATTGCTTATTTTTGCCGACAGTATTTGTATCAGCTAACTATCACTCACAGTAACATTACTGAGTCCTGACCAATCCCAGGAGCGAGGGCATATGTCTGTATCGGCTCACGATGACAACTAGCTTATTACTAGCATACTTATATGTTTCCTTACCCATTATGTGTGATGTTTCTCATGCACCGCCGTCTGAATCAACTGCTGGAATATTTATTGCTAGCCCGAGTTTCAGTTCGCTGAAGCTTAAAAGAAAACTAAAATAAAGTGACTGGATGCCGCCTAAGGTTTGTTTATTAGATCTTGCCAAAACGACAAAGAACATCGGTGATCACTGAAATCAACAATGACTGAGTCAATGAATATTATAGTCTCTTTACTTGGCAGAAGCGAAACAATACACTTAAATATTATATGGTGACTTCTATTTGGGCTGACAACGGGCTTTGTATACGTTAACTGCTAACGTCTATCGCCGCCCTCTTAATAACATAGTAACGTTACTGCTGCCACGGTATCATTACTCTCAAGCAACCAATCACGAAGGGGAACGCAAAACTACGCGCCACGTTTTTCTTAGATCTTGCCAAATAACAAGCACGAATATCGGTTACAATTAACAGCAACGAGATCTTTGCTAAGGTGTATTTTAGCGAGACTTTGCACTTATCGGTAGAAAAATTAGGGTCATGATTACCTGAACTGTTGCGCCTCTCAATAGACCCACTAGCTTCTCTTTGCAAGGGTTGTGACTGACGACCAACGCATCTCAGAATTGAGGGCAGGACTTGGCCATGGTCTGTCCGAACGAGCACAACATTGGTATAATTTCGCTTTTCCCCGGCAGAAAACCTGAATCAGACATGTAGAGTAAGCATGACCTCGCTTTGAGTTTGTTATTGACAGTAGAATTACTGTGAACCAGTGACAATTTTTTTCTTTTGCAAAACGAGTAAAAGCATTTGTGATAACAATCAACGATAGAGCAATCAAAAGAGACTTTCTGGCTGGCTCTTTCTCTCTCTGTGTCAAAGCCAAAAAAAGGTATAATAAATTACATTGGTCACCGCTGTCTCGGCGTGCAAGAAATAACTAGTCGTTGTATATTCACCTCAGGTTTTTTAGTCCTTTAACTGGTAAATTTAAGGGAAGATCATACGCGCTTTAAGTTTTGGCGAACAAAATGTAAGGGCAATGACACGGTGAGATTCTTTTCTCCCCAACAAGCTAACTTATTCTACTGAACTAACGCAACGTGGAGGCATTTAACATTATCGCCCTTGCCATATTCACGTACTGCCAGACACTTCTCAGTAAGCGAGACTGCGCGCATTTTGTTGTTGTTGTTATTATATCTTGCCAAAACAAACAAGAATATCGATGGTAATTAATTAATGGAGCAAAGAAAGAAAAATTATGTCCGCTTTTTCTCTTCACTGCGTGATAAACTAATTGCCTGTTGTTTATTTATTCGCCTTTGAACATTCGCCGGTGTGCAATTCTGTTATTTCTTAACTGCGCGACAGGAGATCCACCAAGCTCTATTGAGCTTTAGATCCCCCTGAATTTTGTAATTAATTGTAGCCGCTTACTACCTGGCAAAGCTTTGTTTTATTAACTAGCTAAGCTTCTGACTGCTCTCACCGCAAAAGTTATTGGCAATTGCAGGTTAAGTTTCATGTTTGATCTGCAAATGAAGGTCATGTACAGGGACGCTTATCCCGCAAATACATATCTTTTGTCTAAACGACGCACGCAGCTAATATGCCGTGTTTTTGGACTTGTCGATATTTTTTTTCTGAAATAAAAAACCGTATTGCATATATGAATTCACGAATTGCTCAGTATTACTGGGCAGTATTTGAGATCGAACGTTTCACTGATTCCCAAGTATTGTTAACCCGCGTTAAATTAAAAACATACCGCGAAACCTTATCTGATATAGAGCCAACAGACGAGAAAACAAGGTTCATTGTACTATTTGCGTTTTTAACAGAATTCAGGGTTACTTTTCGTTGTCGCGTAGTTTGAGCATGAAAAGTAGGTAAGGTCAGGTAGGGATGAACATGGAAGGTTAAAAATTGCACGCCTTTAATTTTCTCTCGTGTTTCTTAATTATATTAAACTGCATTACAAAAAAGCCTTCAACTTGAACATTGTTCCTCAACTCCAATTTGCACCTCGGCTACACTTTTATCTACTACGTAGTTCGTCGACTTATTACGCATGCAAATTCCAACGTAATTGAACAAATATCGTGCAGGCGATGAATGTGCTTAGCATAAACTTACCCGCTTTGTGCGTAAAACTTAGCTCACCATTATGACATGACCTCGCCTTGACCGATCTTTGACTACGAGAGGCCCATGAATGTCACTTCTGTTTGGCTTTTTCCTTGTGTTTTTTTTTTTTTTTTTTTTTTTTCATTTGCTGAACATCCGCGTCATAGAATTTTGTAATAAGCTTTATTCGTGTTCGTCGCTTGCTTGTACATACGATCTAACATAGATTACATTCACCAAACCTTTTAAAATCCTAATTGACACATTTTTGGGTCACATAACAAGAGGAACCGCTAATATTGACATCATTCATGTAAATTATCACAACATTTATAAACCTTCAACTTTTTGCCATTTCTAAGCATTGCTAGCTATAGAAAACTGTACACTGTCGAACTACTTCACACAGTGAAGTTTTAAACTGACACAGCTGACGCCATTGGCTAGGATCGAGAGTTATATTACAAAAACAAAGTAATATCATTTCTATGTTCTTGACTTCTTTTTCTTATCAAAAGCTGCTTTGTTGTTTTTTGTGGACCTTGCCTTTCCAACTTCAATCTGAAAAAGAAAAGAGCAAAGGAAGAAAAGAAAAGCTGTCATGTTATCAGCCGTTAACTAATTTTACTGAATGTATTAAAGACGTCTTCTGATATCAATTTCAATTGTTAAACAAAAAAACAACATTTATTCGTACAAAGAAGAGCCGACAAGAACTCGGAAAGCAGTGATAAATATGTAGAAGTCTTACTGAACTAATTTCTAGATGAATTGCGAGCAAAAACATAGCATGGAGCTTGCAGTCATAAGAGGACAAATATCCTTGCCATATGATCATGCAATTGTATGCATGACTGCTCAGTTAGATTTGTTTTGTGGCTCGGTTGTATGCAAAACATCTCTTGTTATCTGTCCGATCTATCGTGGCAAGGGAACGAGAGCTGATAGAAAACTACAGTTTCAGT
This sequence comes from Siderastrea radians, assembly GCA_964017195.1. Lineage (NCBI taxonomy): Eukaryota > Metazoa > Cnidaria > Anthozoa > Scleractinia > Rhizangiidae > Siderastrea > Siderastrea radians. The sequence continues at coordinate 49,334,831 of OZ024892.1, read as the reverse complement.
CCATTAAGCCTATCGTCATTATTAAGGTCTTCATCATCACTCATTAGTCTCCATTTTCCTCGTTTTCTTCATCATCACTCCACATGGTAGTCAGGTCACGTTAAAAGTGAGGCCATAAATACGCTAATACACACTCCATTTACCGTTGCAAAATATTGACATGAAAGGGTTGTAGAAGAATTGAAACGTTTTTAATTCTAACGCCTACGGTAAGGCATACAACTTTTGAAGGTTTTTATCGTTATCATATGTTCTTTTTACAATGCCCAAAAACAGATGCCGTGATATGTATTGCCTATTATAGCTGCTAATAGATGAGGCAAAAAATGAAGACTTCATAAACCTCGTATAAACAGCTCACAACTGTCGTAGCTACCGCCAGTTTTAAAGAGCCTGTCTTCCAAAAAACCATAGGTTTTCTAGCTCAACTGGGAAAAGTAGATTTAATTTCATCTGCAATTAACTCTTTTCTTATACACCAGTAGGTGCGATGGCGATGAAGTACACTAAAACGTTCATATTTCTCTTTTGTATTGGTACTGATTGAAGTTGGAATGAAAAGAAAGCGTACAACATCTGCTCCAAGAAAGGGCAAAAAGAAACAAAAAAGTGATAGACAAAGGCTAAATACACGTACAATAATCCTTATGTGTTTTTTCATTTTTTGCCTGTTTTATCACAACAAAAACAGTATGTATTTACGCTGGTATTTACTTTACTCCGACTAATCCGATATGTTAGCCAAGACCCAAAATAAACGTTATTTTCTGCTTAAAGTATTACGCAAAGGAACACATGTATATGATAACCATACACAGAGATTTGACTGATCCAATATCGTCTGCAGTCTGCGGGACTTTTCAGTTAACCGGCACCGGGCTATAAATGACGTTCTAACTATTGCGGTGTGACTACTTTCTTGACAACTTAGAATGACGAAAGGTTATCCCAGAAATGACTGGCAGCCAAAACATTTTAATAAATGTATGTGTGTGTATCTATGCCAATGTCCAGTTGTTCATCTCAAATGGTTACACAAATGGTGGAAATCTCATTTGTATGAATGTATGAATGTCGACGTACCCGCACTTTTAACCAAGCCGAGTAAAGATCACGTGTACAAGCAAGGCGATGATCGATACGAATAACACTAATTACAAACTTCAGCAATGTGGATGTTGTACAACTGAGAAATGCCTCACAAGAATATAAAAGAAAAATGAAGGAAAAGCCAATTAAGTGGCATTTACCTCTCGTAGTCAGGACCAGTCAGAGATCATGCGGTGAAGCTAATATTGAAAATCGAGTTCTGATGTTCGAGGTCATGTCATGATGATATAAAATTGCACAATGTTTGCACCGCGAACTCCCTAGATCAGGACGTTTGGAGACAAGGCAGTCTTGAAGAAGCTAAATAGAAGAAGAAGGACACCCTAGTAGAGACGACAAGAGTAAGGACCAGCGGTGTACCACTCCCTACAGCTGCAGAAAAGCTAAGATTATGCTCAAAGTGGGTAAGTTTCATTTTAAATTCAATTGTTTTAATCTTTATCATAAATGAGGTTAGAAATGAGCTGAGGAAGATTCGTTATTGGCTATTTTCTCACGTATATTCGAATTTGTAAGTGAGTAAACATACTTTCGATCTCAGTAGATAAAATTGAAGCCGGGATCAGACATTGGAGTAGAGAAACATTGTCAATTTAATGTACCTTTAAGAGAGCTACGTTAACAAGAGCTCATATTTTGTAATGCAGTACCGAGTTATAGGGTTATATATCAGTAGGCCCGATTCTTCAATCCGGCCATGTCCATTCTTAACCAGACTAAAAAATAGTCACGATAAAAGACGAAAAACTTAAGCAACCTGAAAATGAGTCTTCTCTTTCGTTTCTCGTTTTATTCTCAGTAAAACGTTTCGTGAACTCAGTAGGTTAACAGCACGTCACACTTACACTGACAAACATACTTGTGAATGAGGGAAATTTTGTCGATTTTATAATATACTGTTGTTCAATTCGAATGGCGAAACGAATTGGTTATTTTCAGAAAAATAGTTCGACGAGTCCAAAACACTGCAAATAAACTGCGAAGGTCTTTTAGAGTAAAACAGAGAAACGCGCCTCCGACAGCTGGTCACCTTTAATAATTTAATATAATATTTGAGGTCAAACATGAAAGCCGAATCTGCTGTTGCCTAGCTATACCTTTTGTGAGATATGTACGGTGTACGATCAGTATCATCACTTTAATTTTTCTTTTGTTTCGATAATTCTTGAAAATGTCGATGAATTTTGGAAAACTCGATGAATCTTGAAAACGTCGATAAATCTTGAAAACGTGAAAAATCTTGAAAAACGTGAAAAAACTTGAAAACGCGAAAAATCTTTTTAAAAACACCAAAAATCTTGAAAAACGTGGAAAAAAACTCGAAAAACGCGAAAAATCTTGAAAAACGCGATAAAACTTGAAAAACGCGAAAAATCTTGAAAAAAACCTCAAAAATCTTGAAAAACGTGAAAACCTCGAACAAGAGGTTATTGTTGATAACAGGCAAAGTTATAAAATGGGGTTGGAAGGCCTACGCGACTCCTACTTCACGCCTTTGTTCTCCGCGCCTTATCTCGGTCTTTTGACCAATTTTGCTTCTTGTGTTTTTGTAGTGGGCTTAGTTTGGAGGATTTTTATATGGTGACTGAATTGAGCCGTTGCAACTTAGGCGTCGCATTTTTTAAGACTTTAATCTCGAGGTCATATCTGATCAATTTTCAGATAACCGGTGGATTCTTGTGGCCCAAGCGCACTGTTTGTTATTCTCAGTTAAATTTGACCTCTGATCATTTGTTGAGCGACTAAATGTGGTTTCTGTGCCGCTTTCGGCATATTAGGTACGTTGAATCTGGCTCGTTTAGGAACTTGATCGAGTATTTTTCAGCCTCTCGGCAATAAAGGGTCTGTAATATTATCTGCAACGTGATGAGTTAATTTCCCTGCTGATGTTTGTAACGCCAGGCCCGGCTTATTTGTATAATTCTGTTGCAGGATGTTCTGTTTTGCATCACAGAGTGTGAGATATAGACCCTTTTCGTCATCAGAGTTTCGTGTCTAGGAGCTCCCAGACACGAAACTCTCAATTTCAAGAGGAGCTTACTCACAAATATTTCACTGAAGCAGAGTTCAGCCATCTATTGCATGTTGCATAGCTAGAAAGAAGCTACAACTTCAGTTTCATGACGAAAAGGGTCTATAGATCACACTCTGTGATGCGAAACACAACATCCTGCAACAGAATTATACAAATAAGCTGGAGCTGGCGTTACAAACACCCGGAGGGGGGTACCCCTTATATGGCCTATACGGGGATGTGCCACTGGACAGGGTATGGTTTTTGGACTCTCTGTCCTAAACAGAGTTTATGATTTCGCGCGAGTCTGTCCTAATTATAAACAGGATATTGCATGACCTAAACACGGTAATAAAATTGAGGTTGTTGTCCTAAACAGGGTATGTATTTTAGGATTTTTTTGTCCTAATCAGGGTCAGGGTTTCAAACCCTCAGTGGCTCACCTATACCCAAATATGGGTCAATTACCCCCCCGGTACAAACATCAGCAGGGAAACTCATCACGCTGCCTATAATATTTCAGATCCTTTATTGTCACAAATACAAAGTTAACACAAGAGGCTGAAAAACTCTATCAAGGGGTAAAGGAGCCAGATTCAACGTACCTAATATGCCGAAAGCGGCATAGAAACCACATTAAGTCGCATTAAAATTTAAGTTCAGTCGCTTAACAAAATTAACTGAGGTGCCATCATACAGTTATCAGAAAAAGATCGATATGACCTCGAGAAAAAAGTTTAAAAATGCGACGTTTAAGTTGAAATGGCTCAATTCAGTAACCATTTAAAAATCCTCCCAACTAAACCCACTACAAAAATACAAGAAGCAAAATTGGTCGAAAGACCGAGATATGTAAAAGGCGAAGCGTACGAAAGCGTGAAGTAGGAGTCGCGCAGGCCTCCCGACCCCATTTTATAACTGTTCAGTCAAGATTTTTCTCGTTTTCAAGTTTTTTTGTACGGTTTTCAAGATTTTTTGTTTTTTTCGAGATTTTTCGCGTTTATCAAGTTTTTTTACGCTTTTCAAGATTTTTCGTGTTTTTCAAGTTTTTTCACGTTTTTCAAGTTTTTTCACGTTTTTCAAGATTTTTCTAGTTTTTTCAAGATTTTACGCGTTTTTCAACTTTTTTTCGCGTTTTTCAAGTTTTTTCACGTTTTTCAAGTTTTTTTCGCGTTTTTCAAGTTTTTTTTCGCGTTTTTCAAGATTTACCGACTTTTTCAAGTTTTTTCGCGTTTTTCAAGATTTATCGACTTTTTCAAGACTTAACGGGTTTTCAAAATTTACCGACCTTTTCAAGATTTATCGAGTTTTTCAAGATTTATCGAAACGAAAGAAAAATTAAGTGATGATACTCATCGTACACGGTAGATATGGATTCCGAACTTATGATAGTTTAAAGAATATTAGGCTTTCAGAAAGACCCAATAGGGCTATTTTTTGTCGTTTGGTCCATATAATTGCAGATTTGCACTACAGCAGCTGGAAACAAAGCTATTGTAGTAAGCTATGTATGTTAGTACGGTATGCAAAGATAATGATCTAAAGTTTCTGTTTAATTTACTTTTTTATCTACAATATGAGAAAAAGTAACCGCACCTTTTCCTTTCTTTTTTCTTATTAATTACCACCGGTGTTTTGCTTGCTTTGGCGAGATATTAAAAAAAATTGCGTGCGCGCAGTCTTGCTTAATGAGAATGAAGTGCATGGTGTTGTGTTATCAACTATGATAATGACAAATCAAGCATTCAAGTTGCGATAGCTTATGGAATTGAAATAACCCTAGTTTGTTATCACAGGGGGAAAACTGAAAGAATTTCGCCGTGTTCTTGAATTTTCGCCTAAACTGATTTAAGAGTACGTACTAAGATTAGCCTTGTACACTGAGTGCTTTTCTCTTTTTATTTGATCCGAAAGGTGAAAATAAATCAACTACTAAGCTGCTTAAAAGCAGAGACCACCTAATATCTACTCAATTTTAAAAAGGGAATAAGAAAAAGCAGCCGGAACTATAACGTAACTGCTTAGTTTGCCGATGGTTATAATCACCAATTCCCTTACTCGTTTTAGCATTTCTGAGAATACGTTGCCTGTTCTCTGTAATAGTAGCGTCTATTATAAACATGAACCGTAAAGCGTGCAATTCTGTTGCGCGGTCACGCTAACACCACTCGTCTGATCTTGCAGTTTTGGCCAAGGAAACTCATCACACAATCCTGCTTTCAATTAATTTTCCTCCTTGCATTGTTGACAATAGTATGTGCTTGACTATCGTTAACCGTGGATCGAAACATTATTTCTGGATTCAAATCAACGTGGGACATTTAAGCGTCAAACATTCACAGAGGCGAAGCAATTGTGAGGCGAAACATGGCCACAATTTTTCTACATTTTCTATTTTTCTTTTCTTTCCTAGATAAATAAACCGATATTCGCTTTCGTCGTCAGTTATCAACTGAGATCAGCTAACAAAAACTGGAATCTCGGCCTCAGCAGTTTTGCCCTCCATTTTGTGATCGGATTATTGATACTGTAATATTAGCGGTAATGGCCCGATTTATACTAGAGACGGATCATCCGTCTGGGACGAACTTGGGCAAAGAACGGTAGTTCGTCTTATAATTCGTCTGTGTATAAATACGGGCTTTCAGACGGATCATCCGTCCAGACGAACTATCACGGTAGTTCGTCTCTAGTATAAATCGGGCCAATGTTAGCTTGGCTAACACGCTAACATCACCGTGTTTACTACTTAAAAGGGTTGTTTCTATAGAGCGAAGCTAGTGATAATCGATAGCGGGTAACCTAAACCAACCCAGTAAGCCGGCTGTACACTGAAATGGAGGTTGTGATAATTTCTGATAAAAGCAGAGACAGTCGTTAACATGCCGGAGTAGATGAGTCAGACTGTAACATTCATTGCCCCAGTCATTGTTGATTTCAGTTAGCAAGATCTAAGTAATTCTAAGTAACAAACCTAGGCCGGCATCCAGTCACTTAATAAAGAACGCGTAAAATTTGGCTGAGCCAGGGGATGTTCTTATTTTAGCCCATACATTTTCTTAAATTTTGGGGGCATACCTAGTGTGAGAAATCATGATCATGGTCCATTTTTAAAATTACAGATTCAATGCACAAGAGCAGGCAGAATCCCAGTTAATAATAGAAAGCTGTGGCATGTAGTAAGCGGCTACAATTAATTGCAAAATTCAGGTGGAAGAGCTTGGTGGATCTCCTGTCCTGCAAGGTTAACTTAAGAAATAACAGAATTTGTAAGGCCGTCAATGTTCTAAGGCGAATAAATAAGCAACAAGCGATAAGTTATCACGCAGTGAAGAGAAAAGGTGGATATAATTTTTCTCTCTTTGCTCGATTAATTAATTACCATCGATATTCTTGCTTGTTTTGGCAAGATATAACAACAACAACAACATCAACAACAACAACAACAACAACAAAAATGCGCGCGGTCTCGCTTACTGAGAAGTGTCTGGCAGTGAATATGGCAAGGGTCTCCACGTTGCGTTAGTTTCTAGAATAAGTGAGCTTGTTGGGGAGAAAAGAATATCACCGTGTCATTGCACTTACAGTTTGTTCGCCAAAAGTTAAAGAGCGTATGATATTCCCTTAAATCATGCTTAAATGTTATTGACACAAACAAATTTCTGCCTAGACTGCCGGGCACGGTCTCAAATGGTCTATTGGGCAGTCGGAAATTTTGACGGGAATTCCACGGAAAGCCTCTCCTAAACCTCGCGAAAAGTGTTCGATGTTCGTTCAGAAATGTCACGATTCCAAAGATCATTAATTTGTTTTTTCAGTTGACGAATTGTCTGTGCCTGGGCTCACCATAACTTCGCCATCATCCCGTACTTAGGAAATTTCTAGTTTCCACTCCGACTGCCGGGCATTTGTAGTCCATTTGAGCCAGTGGAGTCTGGGCAGAAATTTTCTTAGGGTCAATGACCTAGAGGAATTTATTGTGAGTCCATTCTCAGACATTTCTTCAGCTAAAAAAACAAAATGATTTTTGGAATCGCTTGACATTTCTAAACGAACATCTCATACTCTCAAGCCGTTTGTGTGAACTTAGCGCTGGACTGTAACACGTTCGACTGCGGATCACTGACACTCACACCGGCGAGGCCGAGCCGAAAATTTTCTAAGTGTCATTAGGTCATAGCGATTCACACCAAAAAATCCCATCAACTACAGGTACACAGCCAAAATAATTTTTGGAATCGCTTGATATAACTAAACAAAGATATAATAGTTTCATGAGCTTGAGGTTTTAGAAAGGCTGTGCTCGTTCTGACAGATCATGGCCAGGTCCTGGTTTCAATCAGGTTTTGTTCACAATAGTTCATGCTCACAGTACCGTAGTCTGAAATATGCGTTGGTCGTCAGTCACAACCCTTGTAAAGAGAAGCTAGTGGATCGATTGAGAGGCGCAACAGATCAGGTAATCATAACCCTAATTTTTCTACCGATAAGTGCAAAGTCTCGCTAAAACTCCTTAGCTCAGATCTCGTTGCTGTTAATTGTTACAGATATTCGTGCTTGCTATTTGGCAACTTGGCGCGTAGTTTTGCTTTCTTCTTCGTGATTGGTTGCTTGAGAGTAATGTTACCGTGGCTAGCAGTAAACATTACTATGTTGTTAAGAGGGCAGCGATAGACGTTAGCAGTTAACGTATACAAAGCCCGTTGTCAGCCCAAATAGAAGTCCCCATATAATATTTAAGTGTATTTTTCTCTTCTGCCAAGCAAAGAGACTATAATATTCATTGACTCAGTCATTGTTGATTTCAGTGATTTCAGTATTCATTGACTCAGTCATTGTTGATTTCAGTGATCACCGATGTTCTTTGTCGTTTTGGCAAGATCTAAAAAACAAAACCTAGGCGGCATCCAGTCACTTTATTTTAGTTTACTTTTAACCTTCAGCGAACTGAAACTCGGGCTAGCAATAAATATTCCAGCAGTTGATTCAGACAGCGGTGCATGAGAAACATCACACATGTACATAATGGCTAAGGAAACATATACGCATGCTAGCAATAAGCTAGTTGTCATCGTGAGCCGATACAGACATATGCCCTCGCTCCTGGGATTGTTTGGGACTCAGTAATGTTACTGTGAGTGATAGTTAGCTGATACGAATACTGTCGGCAAAAATAAGCAATTGATCTCAAGTGGTGACCTCGAGACGGATCAGACATAAACAACTCTCGTGAGCCGAGACAAACCTCACTAGAGTTAAATATTTATTTCCCATGTTTTGTCAAGAAAAGAACCTCTAATGCTAGCTGTACCTTTCTTGAGTCCTCTTAATGATTACCACTAACTTTCTTGCTTGTTTTGACGAGATATGAAAAACATCTGTTTCTCTCCAGTAGTAACATTACTACTTTCCCTCCTCTGATTGGTTTGTTGACGGTAATGTTACTGTGAAAAACCGCCTCTCAAAATAAACTGATTTGATTGGCTAAAACTGGTAACTCTTAGAGTAACATGGTAAGAGTTTTTATCTCCATATTGTTTTTGTCCTCTCCATATTGTTTTTAGCCTGTGTTAAAAGCGACGCGTTAACTTGACATGACTTGAAAACTCCGTTCAAATTTTCAAAAATCCTGTTCACGCGTGACGGAGAACGGCTGTAATTTGCCGACTGGCTTAGGAAAATCTCTGATATTTCAAGCTTTGCCTTTAGTCATCGACCATATAGAAAAACAACAAGGCCACATCTTTGTTGTTGTGTCTCCACTGCTTAGTCTAGTGGACGATCAAGTAAGTGGCGGTTTCGAGAAGAAAAAAAGTAACGGCGGTGAACGTTAGCTCTTATGCATGGTTCAATTCTACCTGTTACCATCCCCCCCGGGCATACCCCCGGGGATTTGCAATTTTGTTCTCGCTTGGCGGTCTATTCCCCACCCCCGGGCACGCAGAAAGAGACAGTTCCCCACCCCCGGGCTTCTCATCGACAACAAATACGTTGTTTTGTGTACAAAACATAGATTACGATATTGGTTTCCGTATAAGAGGAAAACCAGACGTTTTGACAAGAACTTTTTCTAGAGTTTCTTGAACGAAGGACACTACATGTATAATGTAATAAAAACATGAACACTATATTTGAAAAAGAAAACTGAAGAAAAACCTCTAACCGGCAAATGCCAGCCGCATGGCATCCGGCTGGCGAGTAAAGAAATGGTGTTTGCCACGTGTTTTATTCTAAATGTAGCACATACGCACAAGCGGCCCGTGAACAAATTGATAGCAGCGTTAAAGGAGTTTTTTCTTTAATAGTTTGTTTCATAAGAATGAACACTGGACTGAGACTCCTGTTAAATAGAAAGCCGTGAGTCCGTTTTCATGTAGAGACTTTTTAAGTCGTCTTAGTATACATTCTTTTTTCTTTATAAGAACCATTTTTATAAGAACGTTGAGGCTGAGATTTGCACCCAAATTTAAGAAAATGTATGGGCTAAAATAAGAACATCCTCAGGCTCAGCCAAATTTTACGCGTTCTTATAAAAAAAAAAGAGTGTATACATAAATACGCTGAAGAAATATTTCTTTGTTTGTGACGAACGCCGTCCATTCGAGTACGCATCAAACACACATTCGTTTAACAATTTATAATAAAAGTACCTCCTGGTACCTTCGAATACGGATTAAAATTTTGAGATTATTCTTCTCTTGCTACAAATTCTAGAGATTCTCCCTGGAAATAGGCAATCTTCTCCACGCGGTCTGGCGTCAACCGAGAAGTGACGTACTTCACAAGAACAAGAAGTTATCTTTGATTTGCCCCACCCCCATCCCCCCGGGACAAGACGGCCTCAAACAATTCCCCAGCCCCGGGACCGAAGGGCTGGACTTGTCCCCGGGGTTGCCCGGGGGGGATGGTAACAGGTAAAATTGAACCATGCATTATACTGAAGAGAAGGCGACATTGATTGCTCCCCAGGAGCATGGATCAAAAACGAGCGTCGGAGAGCAAGGCTTGGAAATTCTGTTTATTCAAATAAATTATGTGCTTTGGCCATCGACGAAGCCCACGTAATAAGATAAGAATTAGACTTGCCCACAAGTCGAGCTCAGAGGTTTTAATTTTTTCGGAAGCGCGAAAAACTTTTGAGAAAGTCTAGATAAGAATAAGAAGTACAACCGGCAGAATCGAAATTAGCATGTGAAGTTTCCGAGAACCGGAGACACTTCGAAGCACTAACTCGCACATCTCCAATGTTGTTCGTCTCTGGATCGTTCTTCTCTTGCGAATCTCTTTTCTCTCAGCTGCTGTCTATGTGTAAATGTACTGAGAAGTCCTTGTTTGATTTCTTCAAGTTTGTTCGCTGCCCTTTCGTACTTCGTCAACTGCTGAAAACACTCTCGACAAACAAATCATTTGCTGTCCTCAGAGTATTTATTTACGTCGATTTTCAATGGGCATTTTTACCCGCCGTTCTGACCCTCCCCACCCCTAGGTTTCACAAATGTTAGCGCGATCCTGTATTTACACGAACTGGCGTGACGAAAAGTGTGATTGTGTGACACAATATTTTGACTACAGCGTTACTGGATGACGAAATGTTTAAACTCTGATGACTCTGCTTATCTTTCTTATCGCTATTATATCTGCTGAAAAACGCAAATTCACTCAAACGTTGAATATCGGTGTAATCTTGCCCACAACTGCGGATGCTTACAAAGGGATGACGAAATGTTTGCTGTTATGCCTAGACCGTGAATACAAACAGTGAACATAGCAGTAGAATCAAAATATAACGCTTGATGAACACGAGCTCGAGCAGATCGTTTAAATCCAGTTTGCTAACCCGGGAATCCCCATGCAAAGTAAACAAGTTGACTCGGAAAGGCTACGTACCAGACTATGCACTTGCAAAATTACCTCAAACCCAACCAACACCACACGCAAACTTGATAATATTCAGTTATTTTCTAACTGAAAGACTCGTAACAGCTACCTTATTAATTGATCTCCATATTAATGACCGATTCCTTTGTCTTTATGCAATTAAAATCAACTTCTCGCCTCAAATAAGCACTCATCTCTCTCCCTTCTCAAGAAATGAACTATGATGTATCGATGGTGCAATCCACTAATTGCATCATCATACTAGTGCCAATCCCTTCTCTTCCTAAGCCACCGTTCCTTACCGTACTAATAAGCTGCAAACACAGCTGTCGTTTCTTTCCTCTGCGAAATACAGGTTACTTAATGAGAAAACTTACAATCCACTTCGAAAACTGTCCCCCCCCCCCCATAAAACGCCAAGGGAAACTGCCTCTCACGCAGCACAATATTACACCACTACTATACAAAACGCAACTTTCAAAGCAAATCACATTCACAGAGGCGTGATATGCTCCTCACATTCACAAATCCTTCCACATTTTTACATCCCTCAAAAGGTCAATCCCCATGACAAAACTCCTGCGCTAAAAAATTTTTCACTATAACCACTAACTTGATCAGACGACACAGACAATTTTCGCATTCAATCCTATTAGCTGCTTAACTCAGTTGCGCATGCGTTATACAAGACAAATACTGAAACCCCATACTTAACAACCCTTCGCCGTTCATATCTTAAATACCGTAAATTAAAAGACAAGAACACACGAAGGTAACATTCAGCAGACTGATATGCGCATGCGTCTTATATAAGACAGCACCGTTCTTAAGTACCGGTACCACAAGCTTTACAGCACTTTCTTCGTATGTTAAGCCAACTGACGCAAATCAAACAGCCGTGCCTATTTTATAAACCAGCGGTCGCCATATGGCGACGACCGGTTAATAAATGATGTTCTTTTTCCGCTAGGGACTTGTAAGCGTAATCAACGTGTGTCGAAATGAGAAAGCCTTAAGTGGTGTGGTCATTATAAAAGAGCCACCTCAGTCGGCTCTGCCATTATATAGCCAAGCTAAAGCATCCTGTCAGAGCCCTTTTTACCAGAGAAAAGTTCAGTTGTTGAGATGGCTTTTCCATCTTCAACCATACTGTAGCTACCATTGCACACGTTGTGCGGACCTAATATTACGTCACAAATTTGTTCACGTGATTAACCATGTGCGTCTTCTTGGCTTCGATTCGCCATGTTGTTTTCATTCTTGACTTTGTTGGACATTTGAACCTAACGAAACAGTCGGTAAGGGTCATATTTGCAGAATTTACCTGCTTCGTTTCCTATGTTTACTAGTTCATGTTTATATTTCTAGAAAACCTGGACTATCTGATCTTGAACTTGAACTGGACTACCTGATCTTGAACTTGAACTGGATTTATCGTAATTTGTGTGGATGGTAATCTGGATATGCATATTGATGTTTTGTATTAAAAGGTCCGAGTTTTCGACGTTTATTTTATCAGACTTACTGCGTAGCACTTGGGCTGCGTAACACATACCCGTGCATTTAGCCGCTGCCACGCTGTTTTCAGCTGTAGCGATTTCTGGTGCTAAACCAGCTCAAGGGCTTACAGTCACGCGCCTCACGCATGAACGCTCAACTTCAAATATTTATTGATTAGTTCATTCTTCGATTTCATTCTTCGAAAAATTTAGAGATTCTTTGAAACTTGGATTCTACTGATTCGAAACACTAATTAAGTTATTCGAAATTTTTTTAGTAACATCGTAATAATAATTCAAACTTTCCAAACAGGAACTGAAAAACTAGTTTTCATTTAGCTCAATTTTCCGGTATGTCACGCGTGATATTTCTATTGTTTTCAAGGCCGGTGCAAAAAATGGCGAGAACATAAAGCCGACAAAACTATCCCGTAAAGAGAAAATCGACATCAATAATCCATAGAAAGAAAATCCAAAGGAGTCTCTAATTGTAACAAGGCAACTTATTCTTTGGCTGGAGGTTTCGTGGCTTAACCGGAAACCCGCAGAAAATATAAACAACAACTGCCACAATTTTATACCTGTAACGGTTTTCGAGGGTGTCTGTAAAACGCGGAACCCACCCGGAACCTGTCGGAACCACCCGGAAACCACCCGGAACCTGCCGGAACCACCCGGAACTCACCCGGAACCCACCCGGAACCACCCGGAACCCAGCCAAAACCACAAAAAAATCTAAAAATATAAAAATTAGCAAAAACAAAAATCAATAAAAATAAAATAATAAAACTAAAATAAGAAATAATAATAATCAATTAAAGAAGGATACCCTTATATAAAAAAGACTGATAAGTAGTTTTCACCTAAAAATGATTAGAACGGGTGAATAAAACTAAAACAAGAAGGAAAAATTAGCACGTGACTAACGGAGTGCTTGCCGTAACAAAGGTTAAAGACTAAAGTATTTTTACAACTCCAAACCACGAGCGTTGCGCAAGTCAACAACAACAACAACGCTTTATTCTCATTCCATTTACAAATGGTATTGCACAAGATAAAACAAATGAGCTAAGTCATCAGATTTTAAACATAACGTCATTCGGTAACGCAAAAGGCAAAAAACTGTCCCAATTATCGTCACGCCAGTTAGCACGTTGAGATTCTGACGATATGTTTGCCTTTGTCAATAAACATGTTTTTATACGAAGTTAAGGTAAAAAACCACTACAAAAACCGTGTACGATCAACCTGGCTCAACGTTGGATCAGAAAGATCGTGATCAGTCAAAATTAATAAAAATATAAATGATTGTCAAAATGACTACTGCAGGGACTGATCAAACAACGTGAAAAGACGTGTGTGACGATAGCACAACACCACAGACAACAAGACCCGGCATGATAAGCGCTCATGACTAGAAGGCAGATACGGACAACGTTGTTTCGCTCTTATTGGAGCTCGTCAGCGTATCGTAGCCACCAACACAATGAGAGTTAGTGAGAAATCACCTATCTCATAAATGCTGAAACTAGATCCATTCCAGAAAGAGCTAGAAATCAAATGATTTCCGGTCGCAAACACGTACTGCGCGTTTGTGGCCTAAAAATGATATGATCATATTCACAACAGTCTATAAATACATTACTCAAAACTCTGGGTAAAAGCATGCTCAGTAGTGGACAAATTTATATCGACATTCAAATTTTTAGTTTTATTCAACAAAATATTCACAGCGATAAGACAGATGAGCTGAGTCATCACATTTTTTAAACATTACGTCATTCGGTAACGCAAAAGGCAAAATACTGTTACAGTTTTCGTCACGCCGGTTAGCACATTGAGCCAAGTAAAAATACTTATCGAGGGTGGAGTGGGTCAAAACGACTGGTAAATGCCTATAATGCGCTTTCATGTAACCTAGCAATGACTTATTTCGTATCTGCATTCACAAGTTGGCTTAAGGAGTGCTTGACATGATTACAGGGAACTGTGCATAAAGCGTGGTTCCCAGGTATGGGGAGAAGTTAAAGTCTTCTGGGCTGTTACGGTGCAATACTGATCAATAATACTGATCAATTATTTTATTGGGAAATTCATCGCCTATTTATTGAAATGCATCTGTTTTGAGAGTTGTGACGGCTTTTTTGTTTACGGTTTTGAGGAAGACCGACCCAAAGATAGCGAAGAATGATCTTGAGTGAAGAATGAGGTTATGAGCGTAGTCTGCGGAGCTATGTTCGGTGAGGAGAGGGTGAATAATTCAGTTGACCTCCTTTCCAGGGTATTGGTTACCTTTTCAGTTGGTCAAATTTCAGAGACGAACCAACACTTCGTCGGTTCTGCACACATTGCGGGCCTATGTTTAACCGACGAAGTCGGATAAGTGCAGTCGTGAAGACGGTGGATTGGAGTGATCGGTCAGAATACGTCGTGTTAGGCTCATAAGGTGTGTATTTCGCTATGGCCGATGGGATGGGATGACGTGAGAACAAGAGCGGACTGAGTCGCCATTTTGATTTGGCAGGTCAAGAGGGTTGGTGGAAGATTTGCTTCGACTGTGTTGTGGTATAATTTTGTGCTGACCTCTAAACTTATAGAGAAGAAGTTGTACACAGACATCGATAAGTACACACACGCACGCACGATAGCACAAGGGTCTACAAGAAAGTATCGTAGGTATAGACGCAGACGTCCGGAGAGCGGTGTTATACCCTTGCTTGTCACGCAAGGAAATACTGAAATATCTGTCAAATACTAGTGAAAGAAAAGAAGGAGGACTGATAATAACAGGAGGCGAAGTCCAGTGGCACTGTTGTTGCTGGTGGGACCAAAGTGTTGCTGAGACATCCTAAGGAAGAATCGTTCTCAGTAAATGTTATGAAAGGAAAATTCTGGTGTATGTTGTAGTGGTTATGTTTAATACTTGGAAAGTATCTAGCTGCCAACGTCAAGAAAGGTTATTCGCAGGTGGGAGATGAATTGCTACACGAGGGTGGATCCTCTTGGATAGTATAAGTGGCACAGAAGGATGCACCAGTTAGTCTTTCTATTTTTTTTGCCTTACTTTTGATTTTGAACCGCTTTGTTCGATTTTAGAGTTCGAGACAACTTGCTCACTTTAGAAGAGCAAACCGGATTTAACGATTACGTCATAAGACGCCTTAACGTGTTTGAGATAAAGCGAGGACTTCGCTTTTTACTAATTTTTCCAGTTTCTGACGATGAGTTTGTCTTTATCGATAATCATGTTTTTTGTGTGCCATATTCACAACAGTATATAAATACATCGCTCACAACTCTCGGTAAAAGCATGTTCAGTTGTGGACAAATTTATATCGACATTTAAATTTTTAGTTTTATTCAACAAAATGTTCAAAGTGATAAGACAAATGAGCTGAGTCATCAGATGTTAAACATTACGTCATTCGTTAACGCAAAAGGCAAAAAACTATCACAATTATCGTCACGCCAGTTAGCACGTTGAGATTCTGACGATGTGTTTGTCTTTGTCGATAATCATGTTTATATAGTGCCATATTCACAACAGTATATAAATACATTGCTCAAAACTCTGGGTAAAAGCATGTTCAGTTGTAGACACATTTATCTCGACATTTAAATTTTTAGTTTAATTGAACAAAATATTCAAAGCGATAAGACAGATGAGCTGAGTCATCACATTTTTTTAAACATTACGTCATTCGGTAATGCAAAAGGCAAAATACTGTCACAATTTTCGTCACGCCGGTTAGTACGTTGAGCCAAGTAAAAATACTTATCGAGGGTGGAGTGGGTCAAAACGACTGGTAAATGCCTATAATGCGCTTTCTTGTAACCTGTACTATAGAGCATAGCAATGGTTTATTTCGTATTTGCATTCACGAGTTGGATTAAGGAGCCCTTGACATGATTGAAGGGAACTGTGCATAAAGCGTGGTTCCCAGGTATGGGGAGGAGTTAAGAGGGGATGTCCACTAACATCGAGCGAGTGGCGGCACATGATGAAAAATAAAATTCCCTCATAAATTTTCCACGGATACCCTATAACAATCTAAGAAACGTGGTGGAATTTTTTTCTTGAAATTTTTTTTTTAAGCCCGAAAAAAAAAAGTTAACATGTTTACGCCACACGTGTCCTGTAAACACGCGAAATAAACGTGTATCATACCTTCTCGTAAACTTCGCTCTGTTTGATTTGCACCCCAGAAAACCCCCATTTTAAGCGTGGAAGTTTGCTTTTAAAGTGTGTAGGAAGTAATTGAGTCCTGTTTTAGATCTCTGAATTAATTTTCAAGGTCATGGCGAGCCGCTGAAAATCACTAAAATTCGCTTGCTTTGAATTCTCAATTTGGCACAGTTTTTCAAGAGAAAGTTTTCCTCCCCGGTAAAATACCAAATCACTTGAAATTCAGAATTCTTGAAAGACGAAATACCATTCTAAAATCAGGTTTAAAAATTAGTTTCGGGCTTTTTATCAGCGCCGAGTGCAAACGCTCTCAAAATCCCGATAATCACAACATTAACCTGTCAACCAGTACAAACAATAGGCGCGTGCCTCCGACCGAATAGCCGAAAACTTGGAATTTTTTCCTAGTATCCTTTGGTATTTGGATGAAAAGTACAGGACAAAGGTCATATCTAGCTTACCTTGAATAAGATTTTGTCTAAATGCCAAGTTTTGTCAAGTTTTAGGTGTACTGTCCAAGGGCCATTTTGACGCGTGGAATCGACCGTTATCTCCTGGTATCTCCAGATTGACTTTCAACTAATGAATAACGACTCCGCCAACAAATTCGCATCCCTTAACGAATGGCAAATGAATTTTTAAAATCTCCCAGTGTTAATTCCCTCAAGAAACTAAATAACTTTGCAGTGATCTCAACATTCATCTCAGAAACCGCACTGTTATTAATATGGTCTGATTTAACTAAATTTGTCTGTCACGCAACGGGTTCTGGTCAAGTCACAGGATAGGTTTTGGTGATGGATTACAAACATGGGAAAAAAATCGAAAGATTAGGACGTCTGAAATAACTTAAGCTATGAAAAAAATTACACAAGATAGAAGGCGATGTAAATAGTGATGGCGTTTGTTTCAGCAACTCGACCGGAATGATCCTTTCCCGTTTTCATCCCAGATGCCGGACTGCCTCAATGTAAAAACAAACCGCAGAGATAGCTGAATTTTTTTCCATGATTTAAACTAAAGCATATCAAAGGCTAACAGAGAAGGCATCCATTTGTTTTTTACAAGTTTCCTGAAAATTTTAAGTTCACTTTTCTCTATAATCGTAAGTTTTCAATGCGTAGCACTTGGCTACAACTGTGTTTGTTTACTTACATTCCGTCCTCCTGTTTGGTGTCATGTTACACCGCCGAAGTTATGCCTGAAATATCTTTCGACTAGTAAAATAGAGTGATACTACATATGACGGGACTATTCACTACGCAATTCTGACCTGTGAAAAGGAAGTTGCAGATTACATAGATGTACATTTTGTGACGCTCTGGCGAGAGAAAAAAAATTGTCACGTGTTCACTGGAAGCAGAAAGTATTAGCTTCCGATAGTCTAAAATAGCAAATTTCAAGAGTTCGACTTTTCAAGTCTAATTAATTTCACGGTGAAGGATTTCAATATTACTTGCAAGCCACCAGTGTTGCGTCGAAGAAGGTGCCTCGAGAAGCTGCCATTTGCTGAAATAATTTTCTTGTTGGAAATCAGGCGTGTGAGAATTTCAGGTGCGGCATTATTGGAAACTAGGCAAAATGTCTTAAGTGCGGATCGGCTTTGAGTAAATGTTCAAAAACTGATAATTTTCGTTAAAAAAAAAGAAAAAAAAAGGAAAACGCCAGATTTAACACGCAGCAGTTGTAGAGCGCTTCCTCTATATCGCACCATTGTAAAATATATAGGTTCTTTGGCGTTCTCGCAGACAGGATCCCTGTCACCGAGTACAATAGCCAATCAAACCATTATCTCCCTTGGCTGCGAATAGAGGTCACTTATTCTTTTCCGAAACTAGCTGCAGGCGTTTGCGCCTCTTACAAGCGATATGAACAAGCAGTTGCTGTTCCAGTTGCAAAAAAAGACTTTTCGGGTCACAGTTGCAGTGTTGGAATCAGCGATATCCACTCCGAAGTTGAGCTTCGTTGATTTTCTTTTATCACGCGCAAACTATTTTTAATTAGTATTCTTAACATGGACCATTTGCCCAGCCCATCGCTCTTGTCTGGGAATAGCGCAGAGGGAACTAATCAACGTTGGTCATGTTGAGTTCTACCAGGGCTGTCTAAGTATGCCTCGAACGGGAAAGTGAGAAAAGCAGACCGTGGAAATGGCAAGTCGGAGTCCAAAGCTATTTTGCAACACATCGGTGTCTTCCCTCCAGTGGGCTCTGGTAAGTACACTTTTTTCTCATACCCACTTTCGTGCATTCCTCGCTGTGATGGCAGACGTCATTAAGCAGATTAACACTACCATACCAACCCTGAAGACAGTCAGCTTCCGGCAAGACAGCGCTGGCTGCTACGACTGTAGGGCCTGCAGGGCCACCATAGTTTGCGCAGGAGTACTAGGAGCAGAGCTGGGCGTGGTGTTCAAACTCTTGGCTCCCTTCCCTCCCCATGGAAGGAAGGGAGCCTGCGACCGCAAGGCCGGTGGAGACTAAGTCGGATACATTTGTCCTCCTAAACTCCGGACACGATATCAAGATCCCGGTGGAGAACCATCCTTAAGTGTCATCCGGTGCGCGTCCATTGCAAGCCGTTTAGTTACCACTTGGAAGATCGATGGTGTGAATATACAGTTTTCTAAAGAAAGAATCCGTCCGTGTATGAAGAGCCGCATATGGCGTGGGACCTATAAGACCAATAACTGCGCTGAAATCTAAGGCCCTGTCATCTGATAGTCTACCGTCCATAGCAGTGCTCTAAGCGAAACCGAGCTCGTTCTCCTCAGCCGTGAGAAGACGCAGAAAAATCGCACAACCAACTGTCTCTTGACGAAAAAGGTAAAAACTGGTAAATTAAAAACGTATTTCGATCAACACTGCTGTGGCTCATTTCGAAACTTAGAAGCCCCCCCAGATATAAGCCTCTCCGTTTATAAGCCCACCCACAACCCTTACAAAGTTGTATAAGCCCAGGGCTCATAAGCGGCAGTTGACCGTAATCGGTCCTTGGGTCCACAGGTTTTCAAAGTTCTCATTGCTTTGTTTTTGTTTGTTTGTTTTTTGCTTGCTTGCTTGTTGTTTTTTTTGTTTTGTTTTGTTTCCTGTGCATTTCCCCCTCCAAGTCAAACCCGACGTCAGGTAAAATCAAGTGCGTGACATTTTGTTGCGTGACTCAAACTAAACAGGCTTGTAAGCTTTCGGCAAGGAATTATCGTTTCGAAATTTTACAACGAATACAGATCAAGAAAAGACGTCTTATAGGAGAAAACTCTTTTGAAGTTCAAATAAGGCAAAATCATTTTATTCCTGAAGGTTCTTCATTTTAACAAAAGGAGGCGGGATGGAAATAAGTCATTTGTGTTGATTGCCAATACGCGATGCTTCAGTGATGTTGTTGACCCCGGACGCCAAGATGGTTATTATGAAAGAGTACGTACAGAACCTGATATTTAGACAATACCATATTCAGGTGAGCTAGACATTACCTTTCTGCTGTGGATTACAACCGAATACCGACCAAAATAGAAGAAATGTCCACATTTTCGGTTATTTGGTCGTAGGTATGTGCCAATTGTTGACGTGTTAATGTTGTAATTATCGGGATTTTGAGAGCGTTTGTACTCGGCGCTGATAAAGAGCCCGAAACTAATTATTAAACCTGGTTTAAGAACGGCATTTCTTCTTTCAAGAATTCTGAATTTCAAGTGATTCGGTGTTTTACCGGGGAGAGAAACTTTCTCTTGAAAAACTGTGCCAAATTGAGAATTCAAAGCAAGCGAATTTTAGTGGTTTTCAGCAGCCTGCCATGACCTTGAAAATTGATCCACAAAAGAATAATTTGACTCAAATTACTTGTAAACTCTTCAACAGCAAATTTATAAGCTCAAAACAGGATTGTTCCATGACGCGAATTAAACAGAGCGAAGTTTACGAGAAGGTATGATTCGCGTTTATTCGGGGTGTTTGTAGAGACACGTAGTGCGGTAACGGTTTTTAAATTTTTTGGAGGTTTAAAAATAGTTTCTCAACAAAAAATGTCACCACGTTTCTAGAGCTACCATAAGGTATCTCTGGGCGAAAAACGGAGAATTTTGATTTTTCATCATGTGCCACATATTTTCGATTTCGCTCGGTCTTAGTGGACATTGCCTCTTAAATTCTTTTGGGCTGTTACAGTGCCCATACTGATCAATCGTAAGGATGTGGTTACTTTATTGGGAAATTTTTCGCCCATTTACTGAAATGCGTCTGTTTTGAGAGTTGTGACGGCTTTTTCGTTCATGGTTTTGAGGAAGACCGACCAAAAGACAGCGAACAATGATCTTGAGTGAAGAATGAGGCTATGAGCGTAGTTTACAGCGCTATGTTTGGTGAGGAGAGGGTGAATAATTCAGTTGACCTCCTTTCCAGGGTATTGGTTACTTTTTCAGTTAGTCAAATTTCAGCGTCGGTTGCTGTAATTCTATAAGTCTAAGAGAAGACTTTGTTTACAACTGCCACACCAGCACGGGAGCCAGACGGCACAGTTATGCAGCCCTCAGGACTACTTGTTCTTTTCATTGGACGTACAGAGTTGCACTTTTGCTGCAACCTGCTGTTACAGACGCTTGAATGTCATTGAACGTGCAATCACGCACGCCTCGCTTGCTTTCTTTTCGAGACGAACCAACACTTCGTTGGTTCTGCACGCATTGCGGGCCTATGTTTACTGAAAGTCCCTCTTTATCCCTTGACGACTGGAAAATGTGTTAGTTTAATTAATAGACGGAAGTTCGGTTCGTTTTTTTTTAATTTTACGTGATTGCTTTAGAGAAAATGGACCGTATTTCAACGTTATAACTCCGGAACCATGAGTATTCACATCAGCGCTTCACTTCTCTTAATTTACAGCGAAGCGTACGAAGGCGTTTGCGTTGTTCACTAATCAGTGTCTACGTGCCTTGGTGGCTAAAAGGGAAGTTCAAGAAGGAAGTCCAAGTTTCTGTGAAAATGGATATCGTGAAGCAAATTACATGAGTCACACACATATCAGCCATCGTAGAATGAGGGAAACTTTACTTTTCAGTGAAGCTTTTATTAGCTACTACTAATAATAACTAATAATTTAATCCAGAAGTCAACACCGTCAAATCGATACTCAAACTGTGCAGGAAGCTCTGGTCAATTCCCATATTGTTGTCGTTCGCTGCCACGGTTTCACCCAGCACACATTCTAATGCGTGCTGTTTACTCCAAAAAGTCACATTCACGTTTTTTTTTTTTTTACATCCTCACGCACGAAAAAAACATCCGGCGCTTGTTGCTGTTAAAGTAGCAGATGGTAGGGTTACTGTGTCCGTACGTGATCATTATATTTTAGTCCAAATCCGCCAAGTTGTCAAATGTTGACTGAGGTCGCATGCCAGGATCGATAACGATGTTGCTTCAGCAACAAGTGATGTTGTTTCCGCACTTGCGGAAGTAAACGCGACTTAGTTGCACATTCAAACGTGTAAAAGTCTCAGTTTATCCATACGTAGCCGACTTATATATCCACGTATGGGTGGCAATGATCGCAACACTAAATAAACGTTTTTCACTATACACCCAGTGGACAAAAAAAGTTCTCGCCAGAAATTGTAATAAGCCATGAACGATACGGCAGCGGAATTCTGGCATGACAAAGCTGTCAAACTTGTTGGCATTCCGTTTATTGATAATTTTATTAGCAATCTACGGGTGGGGCGGGGTGCAGCTTCTACGATTCATTGGATATCTCATTCGACACTACACTAAGAATATGCAACCCTTGATATTCGCAAAAGGAGAAAAGCAATCGAAAGGTAGGTTGTTCTCGATCTGGGAAAAATGGATTCCGGAAATATTCACCTGACTAACTGTGTCAGTAACAAGTAATGTTATTTTTGCGCTCAAAGGGAAATAAAGCTGAGGGACTTTTGATTGTACACAACACGTTTTGGATGATCGTTATAAGGGATTTCATTTCATAAAATTTATGTAAAAAGCAATCTCGGCTACGTGCTCCAGCAACAGATGATGTTGTTTTTACGCTTAACGGGATTTCGCCTGATCGTGACCATCTGCATCAGCAATAACTGATGTTCTTTTTGCACTAGGGACTTTTGAGCGTAAACAACTCGTGTCGGAATGAAGAAGCTTTACGTGGTGCAGTCATTATAAAAGAGTCCCCTCAGCTGACTCTGCCATTATACAGCCAGGCTAAGGCTTCAGTCAGAGCCCTTTTTGCCAGAGATAGAGAAGTTCAGTTGTTGAGATGGCTTTTCCAACTTCGACCATTTCTGTGCTTTTAGCCGCTGCCATGTTGTTTTTAACTGCAACGATTTCTGACGCTAAACCAGCTCAAGGACTTCACCTGAATAAATATTCAGAGGAGCAAGTTAAAGGTTGTTACATCCATAATCAGACCTTGGGGGTTTGCTTTGATGTCCGCAAAGGATTCATGAAGATGACCAAGTCCACAGGAGAGGAAATCGTGCTTTATGTGGAACTCGGCCCAGGTATGAATTTCTACCAAGTCTTGGATCACTAGCGTTTGTCGGAGGGTAAGTCAGATAAATTAATTCTGTCGCTTTCAGTATAACGCCATGATGTTAGAACAGAGGGTAGACCTATATTCCTGATCATTCTAGGAAATTTTAAAGCTGCAATTATGTCTGTGGAATTAAAATCAGACAAGTTTCTGACATTCTTTCTCTTGATTAATTTAGTTGGACTGTCTATAGTGAGAACTGGCAGCTATTCAGAAAGATGAGCTACTGGAAAGTTGAGGTCATTTTATCTGACCTGGCACTAATTTTGGTGTGTAGTTTCCTCTTTTTAAATAGCATTTTGCACCACAAACAGGCAACAAGTGCTGTT
Organism: Siderastrea radians; assembly: GCA_964017195.1. NCBI lineage: Eukaryota > Metazoa > Cnidaria > Anthozoa > Scleractinia > Rhizangiidae > Siderastrea > Siderastrea radians. The sequence goes on along the minus strand of OZ024892.1, from coordinate 49,311,278 downwards.
AAAGCAGCCACTTTTCAAAATTGCAGCACCAAGTCCCCCTCACAAAGTTTACGTAAGACCACTTGGGTTTCCCTAACTGTAGAAATATCTACGAAAGCTAAGTAACGAATGTTTTATTTCATTGTGTTGTTCCTCAGAAATGGTCCATCAATGTTTCACGTACCAGACGACGTTCCGAGAGAGCCAGAGTCGCTGCGAGTCTTTTTAAAGCACATCAAAAGTGGGCCGGCAGAACGTGAAGATTTGAAAAGTCGCTTCCAAGAAGCCATGAGCGAGCTACACTATGTTCCAGAGGTTCAGCTGTTGGAGCTGGTGTCGGCTGCGTTAGGTGACAACTCCACGCGTCTGGAGATTCTTCGGCCATTCCACGTCTTGTGCTTCAACCTGTTGAAGCAGGCAGATGTAGACATCCCATCGGAGCTCCGTGCTGCGCATGACATGGGGGAAGAGACTGCTGACCAGCATCACCGTGAGAAGCGCTGCCAGTCGCTAGAGCACCAAACGTGGAATGATTGCCTTGGAATGTGCGGGAGAAAGTGCTCGTGCTGGTGGTGGGTTTGTTTTGATTGCTGCTTTCATCAGGGCTGCTATGAGCATGACCTGTGTTGCGGTCGCGACTTCGGCAGTAGTTATTGCCAAAAACCATGGAATTACGGCTTCAGCTGTAGAAGTTACGGGGGTTATCCGGCTTGCCTATCTAGCTAAATTTTGATGAATTGAAAATGCTGTACACCCCATTTTCTATTTTTTGTTTGATTTCTTTTTTGATTCTGCAATTGAAAGTTATGGTCCAGCTGAATTAACTCGCTTTAAATTCTTGAAATGTCAGGTTAAACACGATTTTTTTTGTCAGGCCTTCCCACTCTCAGAGAATTATACTACTCTTGTTTGCAATCGACGGGCGAGTGCTGGATCGTCTCACATGCGCCATTTTAAGGTCCCGTCTTGAAAATGCGAAAAAGTAACACGAATCTGTTGTCACGAATATATTGTTTAAGCTTAACTCGTTCTCTTGGCTGCCTTTTGTGACTCGCTGAAGTTCGTGCGCAACTCAAATACACGAAAAGTATTACTAGAAAGTGCTCTCGCGCCCAAAATACCTCTGCACTGCGGGCTTTACTAAACATTCTGACTATATTATTCTTAAACACAAGGCAGTTTAGGTTAGCAAGCGCTTCATATATGTACCATCAAAGACGAAGCTAAAACTTGACAGAAGAATAAATCACGTCTTGATAACGGTCCCTTTCCTTTGTAATTGCTTACCTAGTTACGAATTTTTAACAAAAATTCAACAATTTGTCTAGTTTCTCTAGTTGAGGCACGAGCTACATTTATCTAACTCGTGTTAGACATTGATTGTAAACTAGAAGGTGGCAAAGGGCATTTTCGATAGGTGGCCCGATCAATTGGCATATTTTATTTATCAAGATCTCTGTACCTTGTGAACTTGAGCCATGGGAATTATTTCTGAAATGAGAAATAAGTTTAAAACTGTTGTTGAATTCGCTTACCCACAATCACGTGACCGATAATGAAGTGGACTTTACATAAATGGCTGTTTCATTTTCTGTCACGTGAACTGGACCCCTTTGTTTACCTTCAACGCAGTTAACATGCACTTTCAGTTGAGCCGGCCGTCGAGCTATACTTCAGCGACAGTCCTGTTTGTAAGAATGTTATGTGTATCTTAAAGGGTTGGTTGGAATGTCAAAAACAACGCCGGTACCTAGCTTTAGCATGAAACCGCATTTTTAGTGATTTAGTGATTGATAAGCCCAAAAAATATACGAATAATTTAATAGCATAGATTACGCAACGAAAAAATAAGCTGATTAAGAATGTAATCTACTTCGATCTTTTAGAGCAGTAACCGCTCAAACAACCAAATTTTCTTTAGACTTGACCTAATCTCGATCGACTGATTGAAACAAACACGATTTCAGCCTTATCTTAGTTCTCGAGTTTTGCCCGATCGATATTATAACTCAATTCAGTGAATTTAGAAGCGCACTATCCCAAAACTCTTTCCACTGGTTTGACGCTTGACGCAAAGTTGTTTTTGAGCAGCCACTGACGTCGTGGAGAACGTTTGCTACTTGGCTGTAGTGTAGTGTGACCTTAAGCTATTTTAAACTGAGAAGTAGTTTAAACTATATAGAGAGCTTATAGTACCGTGGAAACAATTTTATTATAGACAGCTGATGTAATGTAGTGTGTAGCATTCTCTATATTATTGGAACTAAATCAGTGATGTTTCTTCAATAAATAAATTATTTTAATTAACGCGTCTTTGATGGCCAAACGTTAGTTGTACTGTACTTTTATTATACTTTACCTTCCCCGTGACCGCCATTTTGTAGCGAGCCACTATCACATTAAAATGTATTCCAAGAAGTCGGTATTCATAAGGCCTGATTTAAATGTCAGACTCACTTAAAGATGTATACAAAGCACATTAAACTTGAACATACCCGAGAAAAAGAGTAGACAATGAAATCAGAAACTTTTTTGTTTTAATCTTTGAAAACGTTGGGCCGGTCGGGGCGATGGGACACGAACCTTTTTATGAGGATGGTCTAAGTTTTAAGATTTGACGATTTCTGAAGAGCCCAACTTCAATTCCTCGTTCCTCGGATATAAACTTGAAAAAGAAAGCCTTGGATAAGGAAGGCATGGGAGGGACGATGTCGCAGCTCTTACAAGGTCTTCTCTGATTTGCTGAGAAAACAATACACCAAACAACAAAACAATGGACCCTAGCCCCGAAAACAATACAGCTGCGTGATACCAAGGTCCAATGAAATTAGAGGTTGTTAAGAGCTGCGGGGCTACTCCATGGGAGGGGGGGGGGCAAGTCTGTGTGTACGTATTTGTGGAGGGGGAGAGGGGGGTTAAAGCCTTTCTCTGGAAGAAGCAAACCTGTTTCTGAGTGTGGTTAGGTTTGGTTTGGTTTGGTTTGGTTTCTTTTACTGTGATCTAAGCAGGCAAGGAATGAAAATCTGGAGAAATGCAAGAGAGTTTATTATCATAAGAGAAGTGAAATGGCAACTTTTAAAGAACAAATCAAAATTAGAATATTTTACAAAAAAATTGGGATTCCTCCTTAGAGGTCTCTTAAGCTTGTTTTCTTTGTCTTGAAAAGAAAAAGTGTTGTGACTTATCTCTGCATAAATTAATTTTCTCCTTATGTATCAGAGGCCATTACTTTAAAGCATTGTTTGCAGCTGTTCCTAAGTACCACATGTTTACACTCAAAAGTCGTTTTTGACTTCCTGATTGACTTCTTTCCGTGATGGGAACATGATCACTGCCGTCGTTATTTGTCAGGTGGTTGAGTTTTTTTCCGTGATACCGATTTCCACTGTATCTGAAAGAGTGTCATAGGCCAAGTCGCTCTAACAAAACTGGATGAGACGAAGTGTATTTTCAATTTACTCATGTTAGTTTTACATTCCTATTTTCTACTGTTCATTTTTTGTTTTCGATGAATGAACAATTAACAAAAATTGTCGTGAGAAATTCTTTTATAAACTTATCTTCTCCTTCTTGCATCTGTAGAAGCAGTGACGTGCTATGTAGACAACCACCTTCTCAAGTCAGGGGCATCCAACGGCTCTTTTACTTGCGATGAAATACTACGGTCGAACCTCTACTAACGGCCACCCCAGTCTGCAACGGCCACTTTTTTTCGTCCCGGCGGAAGATCCATACATTTGCTCTTATTTTAACCTCATTGACTAACAGTGATTATTTTAGGGTTGGGTACAAGCAATTAAAATAATATCACGAATGTTAAATTAATTCTCGAGTGGTGTCATATTACATCCCTACCTCCCTATAATGGCCACCTCTCTACATCGGCCCCTGCGTGACCGTTGTAGAAAGGTTCGACTGTAGTCGAGTTTTCTTTGGCGAAACGTCGCCTCAGTCTTTCGTATCATGGGACTGTTTAATTGCTATTGTTTCGGAGGGACAAATATGTCGTTTAGAGTGGGAAATAAGGCCAGGTAGCCGTTTTCAGAAAGCCAACAGCAGCTCAGAAATTCGGAGGAAAAGATTTTGTTTCCTAAAATCTTCTGGGCCTTAAATGTCCAGCTAAGGAATCTGAGCAGATCAACCTGCATAAGCGTCCACAAATATCCCTTTAAAAAACCCCTGAAACAATCCGAGAGTACTGAAAATGGCAATTGGGGTAGTATTTCGCTTAAATTTCTTCGTAGAGTGCCCCTGTCGAGTACATCGTAGCACTGGCCGTTGACGTTCAAAAGTCAAATTACTTCCTTAAGCGCAAAAGACATTAGCCGCGGCTACGCCACTCAAGGTAAACATATTTCCACAGTATAATTTTCGCTTGGTTAAATAGCTGGGGTTTTTATTTACCTGGATAAATAAGGTTTACATGTACCCAGCAAAATTTTAATGGCAAGTAGCTTTCGCGGGAGAAAACAGGGACAATTGGGAGATAACCATATTTTCTCGATTAAACGCCAGGCCTCGAATAAACGACGGGTTGAAATAAACGCCGGGTCTACACAATCAAATTTGAAATAAACGCCCCCTGCCTTTATTCGAGGTACCGATGTTTATTTGAAACTGACCCTTTTAAGTAACTGATTCTCATTGAAGGTCAGTTATAGCAATTGCAGCACATTATTTCATTTATTTTGCTCATTCCAGCTAAAGGGAGTTGGTGCCGTAATGTGCTCCGTACACTCTATACTTAGCACCCAATTTCTCCCGTCTTGTTTTGAATTTTATCGACTAGAGACGAAATCGGTAACATTTTTTCCTGTTTTTCGCATGTTTTCCTACATTTTGCTGTAAATTTAGTTCACTCGCAGCAGTTAAGACCACACAAATTAACGCTGTTTAATAAAGGCCAGGCCCCGACTAAACGCCGAGTTGAATGCCGGGTCTACGATGAGGTCTAGTTTTAAATAAACACCCCCAGCGTTTAATCGAGAAAAAAATATTACGGTATTGTGTGTGGCTCCTTCAGCTTTCTAACTGTTTAATACGGCGACGCTTTTTAACATAGCTCTTTCATACGTAGTTTTTCTTTATGAATTAAATTAGAAGACGAAGGAACCATTTCCAACGGATACGCTACCAAATCCTTGGTCACTTACATTTCCTAAGAAGTAAAAATTTTAATACGCAAAAAATAAAACAGGCTGTAAACCTCAGGTTCCGTTAAAATTTAGTACTCGCAACATTAATGTTCAACAAGAATCCATCTTCAATCTTTTACACAAGGATGCTGCATGCAAATTAGGTCAACTAGCTGGTCACGCACTGCACCTGCAGTGCCCAAAACTCGGCTTCTCATTGGTAGGTTTAGCTGGGGAAACCAAACGACCCTTCAATCCACATAGGGTTTTGCTTGGGGCTTTTTCTGTTGTTCTCTATCAGTTCATCATGAAAATATACCTGGGTAAATTTACCGAGGTAATATCGGTTACACGGTTACAAGCAACTTTCCCCAGGGAAACCTCATATTTACCTAGGTAAAGTTGTTTCGTGTAACCACGGCTATTATCACTTGTTGTTTAAAACAGGTGGCTGGGTTTCGTTTCTGTGATCATTTGACTTTGTTTCTCGTTTTAAGGACGGTGCCTCCTTTTGTTACTGCGCATACGTTCTGCACATCTCGGAATATTCGGGTTTCTTAAGGAATTTGCCCCCTAATACGACAATATTTTTGCGCGGCTTAATTATGACTATGTGGAAAAAACAGATTTTAGCAAGGCCTATCAGAATCCAAAAAGAAAATTCGGGGTAACGGCGCATTTTCCAGAGATAATTGAGCTTAAATTTGGAAAGAAATTGCCATACTTTCTTTGTATTTTAACGCTTTTTTAGAATTATGGCTGCTTAATTATCACTGAAAAATGCGTGGCTACCCACGTTTTTCTTTTTGGATTCCAATAACCCTTGATAAGATCTACGTCTTCTCCATAGTCACAACCTTTGAAAAATACTTCTCTATTAGGAGGCACCGTCCTTAAGAAAAGTGTCCTCAGACGTCCCTGATTGAAATTAACTTTTCCTTGTTGCATTGGTTGTACATCGACATCGTCACACTCTCATCTAGCACTTCGTTCTTGCATTTAAAAGTTGCCGTTATTATTTTTTCTAAAGCGCAAAAAAGAAAGAAGAAAGAAAGCAAGCAGGACAGAAAGAAAGAAAGAAAGAAAGAAGAAAGAAAGCAAGAAAGAAGAAAGAAAGAAAGAAAGCAAGCAAGAAAGCAAGAAAGAAAGAAAGAAAGAAAGAAGAAAGAAAGAAAGAAAGAAAGCAAGAAAGAAAGAAAGAAAGAAAGCAAGAAAGCAAGAAAGAAAGAAAGAAAGAAAGAAAGAAAGAAAGAAAAAAGAAAGAAAGAAAGAGAGCAAGAAAGAAAGCAAGAAAGAAAGCAAGAAAGAGAGAAAGAAAGAAAGAAAGAAAAAAGAAAGAAAGAAAGAGAGCAAGAAAGAAAGAAAGAAAGAAAGCAAGAAAGCAAGAAAGAAAGCAAGAAAGAAAGAAAGAAAGAAAGAAAGAAAAAAGAAAGAAAGAAAGAGAGCAAGAAAGAAAGCAAGAAAGAAAGCAAGAAAGAAAGAAAGAAAGAAAAAAGAAAGAAAGAAAGAGAGCAAGAAAGAAAGAAAGAAAGAAAGCAAGCAAGAAAGCAAGAAAGAAAGAAAGAAAGAAAGAAAGAAAGAAAGAGAGCAAGAAAGAAAGCAAGAAAGAAAGCAAGAAAGAAAGCAAGAAAGAAAGAAAGAAAGAAAGAAAGAAAGAAAGAAAAAGAAAGAAAGAAAACGCAAAAAAAATACATGATCACTTGTTGCTGAAACTGGTGGTAGAGTTTCTTCCGTGATATTGATTTCCTTACCTGAAGAGACACAAATGATGAGTTTAAACTAGTGTGATTGAATGTCGTTGCTGTCGAAAGATTTTTGTATTTCATTATTAAATCACTGCTCGTTTTTCTTTAAATTCTCTCTATAGTGATCAAAATGTTCATTTAAAAAAGAAAAAGTGTCGGCATATATTCATCTTTCCCATTCCGTTCCATTCTATTCTCGTTAACTTGCTTTTTTCAGACCATGGTTTTAAATTACAAAAAATGTTACGTTGTTACTTTTACGTTTCGAAGAACGTTGTTACCCGTAAGAATCTATGACAACTCACTTTGATTTCAATTGCAAATTAAAGATCGCCATTTTCGGGGCGGAGTGGGGAGTCATTTTTAGGACGTTCGGCAATTTACTTCGGAGGTGACTTTTTAAATAAGGATGTTTACCTAGCTGTTTACAAGCACAGCACGCGTTATTTCTTAAATAAACTACGGGATCTTGCTGCAGCGTTGATGGCTTCATTATAAGTCCTTGTTTCCTGGTGTCGGGTATAAGGAGGGGAGAAGGTAGGGGGCTAGAGGGTACTACGTGTTATCAGGCAAGTATAACAGAAACTGCTCAGTAAGTTACAGTGGTGATCACACACTTTTGTTTCGTCATTACGGAAAGATGACCTTGCTAACCTGCTTCAGCAAAAAGTGCATCTTTTCGCGATTAAGGAAATAAAACTGAAAGAGAACACTTCAGGAATGAGGAAACCTTAGCTGTTGTAGTGAATATAACAAAAGTGCTGTTCCTTAATTGACTCTTGTTTATACACAACTAAGGCACTACTTCAAGCTCTTTGCCAGAGACGTAGCTTTTTAAGATGGCTACCTCAACTTCACCGATTTCTGTGCTTCTAGCTGCAGCCACACTGTATTCCATTGTGGCAGTTTCTCATTCTAAACCAGCAAGCCAAGGGCTCCGTTTGCAGAGTTATTCTGAGGACGAAGTCAAAGGCTGTTACCAACACAATCAGACCCTGAGAGTCTGCTTTAATGTGAACGAAAGGCTCCATGAAGATAGCGAAGACCACAGGAGAAGAAATCGTGCATTACCAAGAACTTGGCCCAAATATGTTCTTCTATGAAATTTTGGATCAGGCTTTTGTCGGGTGAGTTCAAATAATATTTTAATTTGACAATCATGCCAGTTCCAAGATGAGAATTTGTGCGACGTGTTGTTTGTTCATTTCACAGTTATCTGTGGCAGTTGAAAGCCGACAGTGTCTCTCGCATCAGTTGTGGGTTTAAGCGCATTCCAAGAGTGCGGTAAAAGCATGGGCATGGGGTACTGAGGGGACCATTCATTCAGCAGAGAAAGCAAAACAGCCGTTTCATGTAAATTCTAGTTCATCCCTTTTCACGATAGTTAGGTTGATGGCTACAAAATCGCATTTCACAAATTAAACTGAATAAAACCTCAATTTGTGCTTCGCGCTCAGTTATATGACTCTCCAGTGAAAATGCGACGACCTTAAGCTAGCTGCCAGCTAACTGGCAATTCTCAGTGTAGTGACTTATTATTGTGATGTTCCGTAGAACTGTGCCATCGATGTATTATGTCCCCATGTACGTTCCAAGAGAGCCAGAACTGCTGCGAGACTTTCTGAAGTACATCAGATCCAAGGATGGCATGGAACAACGCGAAGCCTTGAAAACTCACTTTCAGAAGCCATGAGCGAGCTTCACAATGTTCCAGAGGTTCAGCTGTTGGAGCGGATGTCAGCAGCGTTGGGTGACAACTCCACGCGTCTGAAGGTTCTCCAGACATTCCATGCCTTGTGCTTCAACCTGCTGAAACAGGCAGATATAGACATCCCATCCGAGCTCAGCGCTACGCCCGACTCTAGCGACCATCATGACCGAGGCAAGCGCTGCACGTCTCTAAAGAACAATCGTTGGAATCATTGCAATGGAATGTGCGGTAGGAAGTGTTCGTGCTGGAGTTGGGTTTGTGGCGACTGTTGCTTTCATCAGGGCTGCTATGAGCACGACCTGTGTTGTGGCCATGACTTCTGGAGTACATATTGCCTCACGCCCTTTGATTTTTCGTGCAGGAGATACAAAGGTTATCCAAGATGCCTCACCAGCAGTTGGCCTTGGAAGTGAGCGAGAAAGCGTGTGAAGGGAAAAGTATTTAGATCTTAATGTCCGGGAAGCTGTATATTCCCATTTTTATTCGGTTTTTGTAGGATTATTTTCAATTGCACTTAAGTTTTTAAACTCGCTATAGATAGCTGAAATACGAGTCAGATGAGTTGCATATTTAGCCAACTCGCAGCTTGCATTGAGTCGCAGCATTTTTTGGTCAGGCCATTTTCTTCGTTTGTAAGGAGTCCTGTGCTGGGCTATCCTCTTCCAGAATACTTTATATTAGATAATCAGAATTGACATTTTCTGTCAGATATTTCCTGAGGAACACCGAAAGAGTTTCAATTAAAGTAACACTAACATATTTTTGAAATGATGCTGAGGTATCCACTACATAAACTATGCGATGTTTGACTTTCATCAGTCATGAGCTGCATGTGAAAAATATGACACTCATATCACATCTCGAGTAGAATTACTGCCTGGGGGGTGGGGGGAGGACTCAGGTATATTACTGACGGGGAGGTACAAGTGACGCCAATTTTTTTATACCCAAACAAGTCACTTTAGACTTTAGATGTTGAGATCTTTTATATTCTTTATACATCAAATCGATTTATTTTTCTTTTCTTTTTCAGGCAGTCTATTTTTATAAGGAACTTAATGTTCTGTATAAACTGGCCTTATTACGCAGATATTTATTTATTTGCTGTTTTTTTTTTCGCTATCTGTGTTATTGCATTGAGTAAATTATCAAATTAAATTAATTATTAAAACTGGACCCAAGCAAAGTCCAGTGGCATTGAACGTAACCTAAAAAAGTCCAATAGAGTCCAAGAGAGCTTATGCTGTCACACACATATAAAAAGAGGGTTCTGGGACAGAAGTTTTATATAAGCGGTTTTTTCCCGAAACTCGGCTCCCATGCTCGTCTCGTTTCGGGGAAAACCGCTTAATAAAATTTCTGTCCCAGAACACCTCATCTTACATGTGTGTAACACAAACAGTATAAAAAACGAAGCGCGTGACTTAGCGGACCAGTGAAGAGGATGTGTCACAGAAAATATTTTATATTTAAGAAATGTCTGCACTGGTATATATACAAAGTGGCCCAGAATTTTTTCCTATTGAACAAATATAATCACAAGTATATACACCAAAATGGCGGCCGCAAGATATTCGTCCGATGTTCTGCAAATGTTTTACGGCTCAACACCGAAGGAGAAAAACCTAAACTTGCCTCAAACGTTAAAACCAAATTATGTTGTATTATATGACGGGTTTTTAATATCCCAAAATAATTTCCAGGACTGGCTTCGTGTTTGGAGAATGGATGTTTCTGAAGAAAATCCAAACAATAAAGATCTTTTTGTGTTTGCAAGGGAAACGAAAGAAAAGTTTACTGATTTGTTTGAAAACGAAATCCGAAAATTAAAAAGCGTAAAAGTAAGTTTTGGTTTACAAGTAGAGTTTTCAATTGAGAGAGATGGTGGAACACAGTACATGGAACATTATTTTCGAGAAAATGAACTGCACGTTTTCAACAGAAATGACGAGGACCAGATAAAAACAGAATTCGACAGATTTGTTGAAAGAATAAAGGGTGAAATAGAGTCTTGGTCAGAGCGGGGCTCAGGATGGGTTCTTGAAAGAATAATGGTTGCCTACGTGAATGTTGCACGCTATCAGCCACTGCGCGGGGGAACCTATTTACCTCTTCCAGTCAATCTGGCATAAAAGAAGGCAATAATTAACGTGAAAAACAGAGACAACGAATGTTTGAAGTGGGCACTCAGAGCTGCTTTATTCCCTCCAAAAGATGGAAATCACGCGGAAAGACCAAGCAAATATCCGGTTAAAGATGGCATTAACTATGAAGGAATCGATTTCCCAACACCGGTAAAACAGATAGACAAGCTTGAAGCTCAAAACAAAAACCTAGCAATTAACGTATTTGGCTGGGAAAACAATTGTGTGATTCCGTATAGGACAAGTAAAAAAGAAAAAAGCGTGCCGCAGATAAGCCTGATGTTAATTGAGTCGGGGATTATACAACACTATTGTTATGTAAAACGGGTGAGCGCTTTGCTCTTCGATCAGACAAAAAATAGAAACGCAAAACACTACTGCATGATGTGCTTAACTGGTTTCTCAAGAGCGGACTTGCTGGAAAATCACAAAAAAAATTGCAACGGAGTGAATGGTAGGCCGACAAGGATCGAGATCCCTGAAGAGGGGAAAAACACCCTTTCTTTCCAAAATCATCACAAACAGATGAAGGTGCCATACGTGATATATGCTGACTTTGAGGCTTTGGTCAGAAAGATTCCAGGCTGTGAGATTGGGCCAGAGAGCAAGAAAAAAAGCTACACAGAGAAGACAGAATGGCATGAGGCATGCGGGTATTCTTACATGGTTGTGAGAATCGACGGTGAAGTTTCAGGGTCAAATGTTTACAGGGGTGAAAACGCGGTTGGAACGTTTTTAAGTGACATTCTGCAGGAAGAGGTGAAAATAAGAGACAGTTTAGCAGAAAAAAGCCGATTGTGATGGAGCCCGATGACTGGGTAAAATTCAAAAATGCAATTGATTGTCATATTTGTAACAAAAGTTTGATAAAAGATGAATTCTTAGACTCTTTACCGGTTTGGAGCATAGAAGGCGGTGAAGGCAGTGAAAAATGCAGTTATAGGGGTCAATGGCACAAAAAATGTTTTTACAGAGCACAGAAAGAACAACAACAATCGGGTATTCTTAGGCTAAAAAGATTAACAGACAAAAAATACCAGTTGGAAGCACAATCACAGGAAAATTGTATTTTCTGTGGAAACCCTTTACTTCAGAAAAACTTCATAGACGCAGTAAAAGACCATTGCCACATAACGGGAAGGTACCGCGGAGCCGCGCATAACGAATGCAATTTGAAACTTCGTATAAACCCCAAGACGTACAAAATACCAGTTGTATTCCACAACCTGAGGGGTTACGACGCACACCATTTAATGCAAGCGATGTCACAGCTGAAAAAAAAAGTGAAATGTGTCGCAAACAACATGGAGAAATATATAACATTTTCAGTCGGAGGTCTGCGTTTCATCGACAGCTTGAACTTTTTGCAAGGAAGCCTTGATTCACTTGTAAGCGCAACCCCAAAAGAGTCATTGAAAATAACATCAACCATTTCAAAAGGCAGCGACCTGCTTTACAAAAAAGGGATCTATCCTTACGAGTACATGGACTCATGGGGAAGATTTAGCGAGACAAGGCTCCCGGACAAAGAGAAGTTTTACAGCAAGCTGAACGACGAGCACATAACAGACGAAGAGTATGCGCACGCGCAGACTGTATGGGATACTTTTGAATGTAAAACGCTGGGAGATTATCACGATCTTTACGTGAAAACAGATGTCGCCCTGCTGGCGGATGTTTTTGAGAACTTCAGAAACCTATGCCAAGAGCAGTACGGGTTAGATCCAGCTCATTATTGCACGTCTCCAGGCCTATCCTGGGACGCTCTCTTGAAAAAGACTGGGGTTGAGCTTGAGTTATTCACAGACATTGAAATGCATCTTTTCGTGGAAAGGGGAATGCGGGGTGGAATCTCCATGGTAAGCAAGAGATACGCAAAGGCAAACAACCCGCTTGTACCGGACTATGACCCCAGAAAACCGAACAAATACATCATGTATCTCGACGCGAACAACCTTTACGGATGGGCAATGAGCAAGCCACTCCCGAAAAGAGATTTTAAATGGAAACGTGTAATGCCAACTGAGGAAGAAATAATGAAGAAAAAAGAAAACGCAAATAATGGATGGATTCTTGAGGTGGATCTTGAATATCCAGCAGAACTACATGAGCAACACAACAGCTATCCCCTGGCGCCGGAGAAAAAGGTTGTAAAAAAAGAATGTATGTCGGACTACCAAAAGAGGTTGATGAAAGAGCTGGAGCTGAAACCGTCGGACAGCAAGAAGCTGCTGCTGACACTTGAGGACAAAAGCAACTATGTCGTGCATTACAGAAACTTGCAGTTTTATCTGAAGCAGGGCATGAAACTGAAGCGCGTGCACAGGGTGTTGGAGTTCGAACAAGAATGCTGGATGGAGCCGTACATCCGGATGAATACAGAATTCAGGAAAAACTCAAAGAGCGACTTTGAAAAGAACTTTTACAAGCTAATGAATAACTCAGTTTTCGGCAAAACCATGGAAAACTTGCGTAAACATGTTGAAATAGAATTAGCAAGAAGCGATGAGACAGAAAAAATAAGAAAATTGGTTGCCAGCCCTTTGTACTCAAGGCATGTATTTTTTTCAAATGACCTTGTTGGAATTGGCATGCACAAAAGCCAGCTGCTGCTTGACAAACCTGTTTACACGGGGATGACTATCCTTGACAACAGCAAGATATTGATGTACGACTTTTTCTACAACGAACTAAAAAAACAATGCGGGCCAAAGTGCGAGCTTTTATACGCAGATCCGACAGCCTTCTTGTTGAAATTGAAACTGATGACGTATACAAAGACATCGAAAAAAACAAAGATCTTTATGATACGAGTGACTACCCGAAAGAACATAAACTTTACTCAAATATAAACACAAAGGTCTTGGGAAAAATGAAAGATGAATGCAATGGAACACCAATTGTAGAGTGTGTTTGTCTTAGACCAAAAATGTATTCTATCTTGAAAGCTGACGAAAAAAATATAAAAAAAGCAAAGGGTGTAAAAAAGAGTGTTGTGAATAAAAAAATTATGCATGAACATTACAAGGAAACTCTTTTTGGTAAGGAGCAGAAAAGGCATGGAATGAACATTATTCGAAGCGAGGGGCATGAGATATACGGAATGCATCTTAACAAAATTTCGCTTTCACCATTTGATTCAAAGCGATGGATATGTGACGATGGTATTCATACAAAAGCTTATGGGTACAACGAAATGCCAACATTAACATATGATGAACTTATAGAGTTAGATGCCGAAGTTCTAAAGTTGCCCGGGGGATAATTGTGTGTTTGGAGGGACAACCAGCAGTTCTTCACGCACGAAGCCGCGCTTGGGACCGTCGTACAAATAGTAGAGAACGGGTTGATTTGGTTTGGTAAAATATCTTTCAATGCTGTAAACTTTCAAAGACCAGATTGGATCTGTAGCTCTTTTTACACCGCCTTCAAGTTCGCCAGGTTGGTAGAGATAGCGCACATTAACGAGAGAGGGGAGCTTTTTTTCCCTTTGCCCAACAGGCCTTGAATAAGGTGTCGATGGCTTTGCAGAAACATATTTTTCTTTAATGGCAACGGCGGGTTTCTTGCCGGTAAGGCTTGTTACCTCGTTGTTCAGAGCGGCAACAACTTGAGGAAGCCTTTTCACCCACGCAGTAGACCGCTGACCCTCAGGGAGGCGCATTTCAACCCCATATTGGTGTCCAAACAGTCGTTCAGCCAGGGTGCGGTGAATCTTTCAACGATAGCTTGATCACGGTGAATATCCACACGACCACGTCTAACCTCAACATTATGTTTCGAAAGCAGTTGATTCACAGCGCCCGTAAACTCACGACCAGGATCGACCTGAAGCAGTTTCGGCCACTTCAAAGGACCACGACTATAAATCCGTTCCAGAGCAGCTGCGACTTCTTTAGCCTCTTTTGTGGTTAACGGTTCGGCCTCTTTGTATCGAGAGGCCACATCTACCACCGTGAGAGCATATTTAAAAGTTTTACGGGAGCGTGGTGGGCGATCGTGTGGGAGATACAGAAGATCGGCTTGGTGAACTTTGTTTGGAACAGGAACGTCAAATTTCGGTCTTGGAATGTAACGTGGGGCTGGTAACTAAACCTGCCAAAGAGCTTGCTTCATCAACCAGTTTTGAGCCACATCTTCCGAAACTTTTGCTGCCTGGGCTAATTTCTTAATTGCTGCAAACCCTTTCCAATACCCTTGCGGGCTGTAATGAATTTTTGACAACTTATTGCAAATACGCGAGCTCATTGTATATCATACACAATAAAAAATGGACGACCCATTTGGTTGGTTGCAAGGTGAGAAAATTTCGGCGAAAAAAATTCAAGAAACATTGCAAAAAAAATCAAATCCATACCCATTATCAAAAAAAATTGATCGTTGTCCTTCATGCGAGGAGCAATTAATTTATGTGGTGAATGGGTTCTGTCGTGCATGCCCAAAATGTGGTAGAGCGTCTGAATTTGATGATGAACAGTTTCAAGAAGAAAATCGGGAAAGAATTTTCACTGCAAATAATTTTCATTTAAAAAGTGTTTTTGCAGAAATGGAACATTTACAAAATGTTTTCTTCCAGCGAGGTAGATTTTCTTGGTAACGTTATT
Organism: Siderastrea radians; assembly: GCA_964017195.1. Taxonomy (NCBI): domain Eukaryota; kingdom Metazoa; phylum Cnidaria; class Anthozoa; order Scleractinia; family Rhizangiidae; genus Siderastrea; species Siderastrea radians. Next base: position 49,295,960 of record OZ024892.1, on the reverse strand, counting down.
GCTCAATTTGAGAAGATGTCCGGCAAATCAGTGAACTACTCCTGTTTTCTATATAATGCTGGCCCCACAAAAAAGAAATTATGGAATCTATTTCTCATCACCTTCCTAAAGACTTAGAAAGAAGGCTGCGCGCAAAACAGGAGTTTTATAAATGGTGGTTGAAAACCAATCAAGGTTCTTCATAAACATTTTCATATTTGCCTGTTTTCGGATTTTTCACCAAACGCATAACGGTACCCTTTTTCGGATGAGTCCAAAATTTCTTGCTTGTGACACCAGTTGGACCTGTGAAAGCATTTTCCGCAATATCACCTGACCAATACCGATTGAATACATGTTTTGTGGAAGGAATCATTTTTTTTGTAATTTTTTCAGCAAATTTCGCTACTTCCAATGGTTTATCCAAAGCACCAGTTCCTTTTTGTTTTTTTAAACCCAACCCTAACTTTTGTTTAGCATTGATTGCATTTCTTGCAGCCGCATGACCCCACTGCCTTTGTTTGTAAGGAACTGCGTCAAGAGACTTCACCATTTTTTTATCCGCTTTGTGTTTACATTTTTTGAGATTTTCACCATACTTTTTTTCACGGTTGGAACAAACATCATAATCAACATCATGTTGCATTGCAATCGCATCTGTTGCACCTGTTGGTGGTTGATATATTTCCAGAATTTCACCCGTTTCTGGGTTGTATTTCACCTGCTTTTCAAGAGGGTTATATGGCCCTGTGAAATTATGTCCCGGCAATGTCCAACCTTTTTTTGGTTTCGGAAATTTACCAATTGCTGCATGTATATCAATACCACTGCCCTCCACGTTTTTCGGCATAAAACTTGTTTTTGTTATTCCACAACTAGCACATTTTGCTTTTAAGAGTTTTTGATTGTTCTTTGTGATTACAACCTTTTCACTTCCCTGCACATTGGGTGTGTTCCGCTTTTCTTTCACACAATATATATTAGGATGCTCTTTTCCGTTCATCTTATATTTTATCAGTAAAAATTTTTTCAATCAGTAAAAATTTTTTTAAACACCTCCTCACCGCGTTTTAGAAAAATTTTTTCAAAGTTTAAACTGTCTTCAAGGCGCTTCAAGGACTTTCTTTTTTCTTTAATTTTAATTTCTCTTTCTTGTATTTGGTTTTTAATAATCATTATTTCATTTTCTTCAAATTTTTGATAGTCTTCATCAATTACTTCATCAATTACTTCATTTGCAAACAGCTCTTTTCCGCGTTTTAAAAAAGCTTTTTGAAATTCTATCATTTTTTCATTCCATTTTATTTCATCTTTCAAATCGGCAATTGTCCGTTTTTTTGTTTCATAATTTGATATTCTGCGTTCTTCATATTTTTCATATGTAATACTATTCCAACTTTCGCCAAACCCTAAGTACAATTCCATTTTGTATATATTAAGAAACAAATTTTTTCACAATTAAGAAAAATAATTTTTCACTATTTCCTCATTTTGAAGTAAATCATTGGAGAACATTTTCAAAATATCGGCAAAACTTGTTCCTTTATTTCTTTCGTTTAAAAAGAGAAGGCAGTAGCAACCACATCTCACACTTTGTTCCCATTGAATTTGGTTATCGTTTCTGAAAAAAATTGTCATCCCGTGCATTGACATTTCTTTTTCCCATTCCAAAGGTGGTGGAAGCCCAAATGAATCGAAATACTCGCAAGTGTCTTCATCAGACCAACAACATACCCAATGAGTTCCCAAACTTCCGAAATCATCCAAGTTGATAATGCATGGGGAATGAAAAAAGGGTTTTTTTTCGTTTCTGCTGAAAATGCCTTTGATGGGTATTCGTAAAAAGTTGCACCATTTTCTCAGGTCAATGTTGGAAAGAGGTTTATCAACAAATTTCACTTTTTTTAAACGATAATAACCCTCCCAAGTTCCATAAAAAGGTGGAGGTTGAATTTGCATCCCTTTACCTCTTTTGGTATTCCTGGTGATCGTCTTGTTCGTGGTGGTGGTTGCGTTTGCATACCTTTTCCACTCTGAGAAGTACTTTGAATCTGTGTCTGGCTTAATTTTATTACCATTCCTTTCCCTGCCGCTGATCTTTTTTTCAATCGCGCGATTTGAGTTTCAGTGAGAAGAAGTTCGACACCACGCCCAATTTGGTCTGGTTTAACTTTCAGATTAACAGGTGCCTTCGTAACATAAGCTTTTTGAAGTTTCTTTTTCTGACCATCAGTCAGTGCGATTTTGAATGGATGATAAGTTGTGCTCATTGTGTATATTATATTCAGAATTTTTTTTTAAATTTTCATTTACCTAAACGGCGACAAGCTCGTTACCAATTTGCTTCAGCACGAATTCTTTTTCATTCAAAACCAAGGCGAAGATCGCATAATCTTGAGCGTTAGCGGCTTCATTTAGTCTGTAATGGAATTCGAGCTTTTTCGAGTCGCCTGTCATACTTTCCTCGGTGTTTCGTAGGTCAAAATAGATAATTGGGTACAACTTCTCAAAATTAGCAAGCTGCAACTGAACGCCGGTGTTATAGTCGTTCTTTCTGTATCTGAAATCGATCAAATCATTTAAAATTCTTATTTTAAAATCATGGTCGTAATCAAGCTCTGGGTAAAATTTTGTGCCGTACTGAAGGCGGCAAGTGTCCAATCTTGCTGAATCATCACCATCGATATCAAATGTGTCAAAGATATAAGGGTTTTGTGTATAAGCGTTTTGTTTCCGCGTTTGCTGAATGAATACAAAAACATGTTTGGGATCTGTTATCCCAGGTGTAATCAACCACGTACCATTCGCATCCCTTCGGGGGGTGCTGTTATGCAAATTTTCATTCAGGTATTTCCATTGGGTTGGTTTCAAGAAATTTTCATTGGCCAGGGTCTGTCCTTTACCAGTGAAATGTAATTGTGGGACCCACAACTCAAATTTACGGACAACAATTCTTCGAGCTGTTCCATCGTTTTGAAAAATCATTTCTTCGTCTAATTGCAGATTGATTTCAAACTCAAGTTTTAACGGTGGCAGTAGCCTGTCGGAAAGATTTTCAAAGAAGGAGTATCTGTTCAAAGGAATAATCGTCTTAACCATCTCACCTTGGTGTGATAGAAGCGCTCTTGCTCGCATTCCAAGGTTCGTCGCATTATTATCAGTCGCTGTGGTTGCGTCAGTGTCAAGATACCAAAATTGATTTTTTGCCACGCTTCTCGAATAATCGTCTGAAAAATCAAGCAAATTTTTGATTAAAATGCCTTTGTGAATATTGTTTGCCTCGTACAGGATTTTTCCTGATGAACTTAGTTTCAAATTTTGAATCAATGAGAAAGAACCGTTGATCGAAGCTGATTCGGTGTCAGCACCGATGTTGGCTACGTTTGCTTTAGCTTCAAACTTGAAATCGACGCGGAAATAAGCGTTGTACCAGTCATAAAAATTGTCCCAGTCTATTGCGGTAAATTTATAGTTTGTCTTTTTTTGAAAATTGTTATTCGCAGGGAAAGTGAGTGGGGTGTCCAAATTAATTTGAACGTATTTAGAACTTTCGAGGTATGGTTGACTTCTGAACATGTTAGCAAGTGCTTATTATATTAACAGAAAAAATTTTTTAAATTAAATTTCGTTTGCCAAAATTCGATTTAATTTCACAAGAGCGTCTGATTTTTTTGGTTTTTGGTTTTGCAAAATATTTGCAAGTTTCTTTTTTGCATCCTGAGACGACAGTTTTTGTTTTTTCCGCTCTTGCAGTATTTTTCGTATTTGTTTCGAAGCTTTTTCAACAGCAAGTTCACCAACTCTCTGACCCGCTTTTTCAGCGATTGTTTTTGTGGCTTTTTCAGCAGTTTTCTTTGCAACATTCTTTAAATTGTTTTTGAATACTTTACCGATGGTCATGAAGGTGTCACGGATCACACCCGACCCTTTGTGTTTATATCGATAACTTCCGGTGTTTTCATCAAAGTATCTTGCCCACTCGCTCGGATGATTCATGATTTTATATATACCAACAAAAAACTTACTCTTTTTTAATCATTAAGCTAATTGCAATGTCTGCCCCGTTGAGATCCAGGATATTGTTTCTTCCATCTGTCACCCAAACCCTTATTTCATTAATATGACTTTTATTCACAGGTTGCCACTCAAGTCGGCGCGGCTCTTTTCGAAATGGATAGCTAACCTGAAGATCTGATGTTGAGAAACTGTATAACACATCGTTCGGAACATTGTTTGTTCGGCGGGAGATAAGATCACAGTGCAAATATACCCAATCAACACTTCTTGTGATATTTGGAACTTTCCTTCCGACAACGTCTCCACTCAAGATACTTTTGCTATAACAAGCAATTCAGCAAAATTTCCTTGGGAAAAGTCAAGCTCATAATCGTTATGTACCAAAGTCAAAACCTTATAAATTGACATCTCGAAATATATTGTGAAAATGTAATCACTGTCTTTGTTTGTCGGGTCTACTTTACCGGTGTGTTGCTGAATGAATGTGTTAATTCTTTTGTAATCATACATTCCATTCGGGAAAGTTAAGGTCTTCCACGCTTGTTCCGTTTTTTTCTTCCAGCGAATTTTGTTGTTATCATAACGAGAATCAATGTTGTTCCATGAGTAACTCATTGTGATAAGTCTGTTTAGCGCAGCTTTATAGTTTCCTTGTCCCAATTCGGTCGGCAAATCGATCGGAGGATAAAACTTCACTGTGAAATTATGTGGAAAATTCCGTTCTCCCCCTCTTTCTAGTTTTGCGAGGCTCGAGTCAAGCAGTATATCAAAGCTCATTATTGGTGTATATAATTAGAAATAATTTTTTTCTTTTGTTTTTTATCGATTGTGCCGAGTTCAACAAGTGAATCAAGAAGATATGATACCTGATTTTTCAGTTTTATTGAGCTGTTTCCTGCTCTTATCATTCCTAACCTCAAATAAAGTTGGTTGATCAAATTTTCAGCTTCATCAGCGATGCCACTTCCTTCGATTTCCCAATCCTGTTCAGAAAAGTCATCTTCATTGTCAGAAAGTTCAAAAGCGGGTCTTCGGCTCATGACAGCTTTTTCAAGAGGAGTTTTGGAGATTTCTCTTTTTTCTTGTGGGGGAATGGACTTCAGTCTATACTTCCCCGCCTGTAACTGTTTCTCAAGAGCTATTTTTGTTACACCTCTTTTCGCATAAATTCCATCTCTTACTTTTTTGAGTTCCTCCATTGAATAACCATATAATGGAGAATTTTTACTTTTTACTTTGTAATTGGGATCATTTCCAAATTTCGTGATCAGCTGATTGACTGTTTGCAATAGGGTTGATTCATGGGAATATTCTGTTTTAACCGGTTTCGGCTTCCCCCACTCTTTACGTGTGGATTTTTTTTCTTCCATCAGCGATTGGGGTGGTGGTGGTGGAAAATCATCATCATCATCATCAACAACTTCTTGATATGAGGGTGGTGGTGGTGATGGTGGTGGTGTTGGTGGTGGTGTTGGTGATGGTGTTGGTGTGGGTGCGTCCGGTCTGAATTCATCACCAAAAGGGTTAATTTCGTCAAATTCATCCATTGTGTAATCAGGAACTTCCTGCTCCTCCTCTTCTTCTTCTTCCACAGTGGTGCTGCTCTTATCAAGCCTTTTGGTAATTGGTCTAAAAAACTCTTCTCCTGAAAGCTTACCAAACATCTTTGTTTATTTTATTCATTCTGAATTTTTGGTTAATTTCTTCTGTTTGCTGATCGATCGCCGACTTTTCTTCAGCCAACTGACGCCATTTTTTCATTGACATATTTCCAGCGTGAATATATAGAAGCGAAAAAAATATGAAGTTCACATATTTATCATTTCCCTCAGTTTCTTCCAAGAGTGCTTACAAACAAGGTCATCCTTGTTTGCCAGATGATTTTTTCCGAATGCTAATTTGTGGACCAAGTAATTCTGGCAAAACAAACTTATTACTGAATATGATTTATAGCTTATTGATGTTTGATAAAATATACCTCTTCTCGAAAAACCTCCACCAGTACCAATACCGGGGTTTTTTGAAGGACTTTGCTGAAAGAATCAACCCCAAGGTCGGTTATGAGGTTATTGAGGCTTATGATGATGAAATCATTCCACTTGAAGAACTTCCAGCGGACAACCAAAAAATTGTTGTTTTTGATGATCTTCTTTGCGAAAAAAACCAAAACAGCATCATAAATTATTTTATCAATGGGCGGCACAAAAACTGCTGCGTTATTTACCTCTCTCAAACCTTTTACAAGGTGCCAAAAGACATCCGTGTCAACTGCAGCCATCTTTGTATTTTCAGATTAGATCCAAAAAAAAACAAACGAATTGCAAACGAAATAGGTGTGGATCATAACACTTTAGATCGCGCCACTGATGAAAAATATTCTTTCCTTTACTATGACAAACCCCAGAAATGAATGAAAAAAAATTTTGATGAAGATATATAATGGGTAAATTCAACGGTCAAATAGGTGGAACTAGCCAAACTACGATGAGTGAAAGTGGAAAAGTTGGTCCTCCTGGCCCTGAGGTTCCTCCTGGACCGAAGGGTGATAAAGGCCCTGGAGGACCACAAGGTCCTAATGGTCCAAGAGGTGAAAAAGGGCCCGCTGGACCACAAGGTCAGGAGGGAGCACAAGGACCACGGGGTTTAAAAGGTGATAAGGGCGACAAGGGCGATAAGGGCGACAAGGGCGATAAAGGTGATCGTGGCCCTCAGGGTAGTGCCAGCGGTTCTGCTAATATTGACATGCAAAATAAGTACGATATTTTACGATTAAAAAGCAACCCTTATCCTGTACACGGTGATCTGACAAAGGTAATAAACTATCAAGACACGAGAAATATCTTTCTTTCGAAAAAGGAAGGCGGAGAAATGGAAGCAAGCATTGATATGAACAATAATACAATCTACAACGTAAAAGACCCAGTACAGGCAGACCAAGCCACAAACAAAAAATATGTCGATAATCAGCTTGCGAAAAAACTGGATAAAGGAGCTAATATTGATATGAAAAACAATTCGATTGTAAATCTCAAATTTCCATCAAACCAAAAAGACGCCACAAGTGTAGAATTTGTTAATAAAAGAATTACTGAAACGCAAAAAAATTATCTCAAACTTGATGGCACAACAAGTATGTCTGGAGACTTAAATTTAAATAATAATAGAATTGTTAACTTACAAACCGATTACAAAGATTCGAAATCCGCAGTTAATGTTGCTTTTATGCAAAATGAAATAACAACAACGAAAGATCTTGTCACTCAAAAAATTCATGAATCTCAGATTATTAACTCGGGACAAAAAAGAGACGCCTTCAGATACTTGATGGAAGACACTGATGAATCTTCGAGTGAAAACAATATCAAGGTTTTGGGTATTAACGATTTTCCCAATTCTCCACATCAAATTAATAAAAAAGCTTACCAACTTCAACTCTTGTTTGAAAAAGACTCACCCAACCAGTACCGGTCACGCCTCGGTTTTAACTTATATAAACTTCCGGGCGGTTATTACACAATGGTCGTTGAATGGTTTCCGCCGGAAATGAATGAGTTGAGTGTAACACCCCAAGCTAAGACGATTTCAATTTCTAATTATGCAACAAAAACATTCGAAAAGTACACCAAAACAGTTATCAATTTTCACAGATGGGGTAGCTCACCCCCACAACACCTTTATCTCGATCTGCACGGTACAGTTAGTAATCCATCATTTTTAACAATTGGTCATCTAATTGTTTATGGCGTTAAAGAAACACTTTCAAACGTTGACCCAAGTGTCTATGACACCGCTTTTGTTATTGAAAACGGGGAAAATGGTAATGGAAACAGATTTGTCTTTAAACGGACATAAATTAAGTAATTCCGTTCATTATATACATGGTCGTTTAAATACCAAAAATGGGCGCAAATTTTTTTTAAATGGTTGGGACAAAATAATCATTCCAAATCATTGCCACATATTAACTATAAAAGCGCTCTATTTCAATCTCAAAAGACAATATACACCTATTTCTTTGAAATTATACCACAGTTTTCATTTAACTCAATCAATCACTTACACTTCAACCACAGCAACTCAATTACAAACAATAAATATCAATTTAGTACTGGCGTTTGGTCTTATGGCTGTGGAATTGGCGGGTGTATCAAATGAGGAAATATTACTATTGATTGAATATAGAGTGCCATAAAAATTTTACATTTATTATATAACACAATGCAGGACATTTTCGAATTCAACCATATCGACCAAACGCTTTCTACAGAGAAAGTTAAAATTCTGAAAGATTTATACGCTTATTACCATAAGAAACATTATGGCTATGAAAAGTTGCATCGCGGTTTTCGAAGAAAAAATTTTGTTTGTAATCTTTCGGCTGGCAAATTAATTATTAGTGCTGCAGTAGCCGGAGGAATTACGTTGAACCCTGTTGTCATGGCAACTTTAACTGGTGTTGGTCTTACTTTGAAAGCAGTCGCTAGCCTTAAGAAATACGATAAGAAAACAGAACAAGCAAATTTTGCCCGTATCGAATACCAAAAAATACTTGTGAGATTCGCTTTTACCTCAGAGGTGAAGCTTTCGACGAGAAGGTCTTTCTTGATAGATTGAAAATGATAGATAATTTCGTCACTGATCATTGTATGGAAATTCCGCTATCTGTTCAAAGAAAGTATGATAAAAAGTTCACTCAATTATAGATTTTCAAAGTAATTATATACGCTAACAAAATGATTGCACTTTTTGCAACTATTTGTTATTGGTTTTTTGAACTTCTCACTCCTCCTGATATTAGACAAATACGATACATTACTCGTGAGTGTGTTTCAAAAATAATGTTACCAACTCGTGATGAAGATGGCTACCCAATTTCAGGCTATGATGTGGTTCCATAATCGATTTTTCCTTATAAACAACGAAAAATGTGTGATAGTCACGCGTGACCTTATGTGACAAGAGGCGTGACATTGTGTGACAGCAAACGTGACAGTCACGCGTGACATTGCGTGACAGGTCACATAAAAGAGCAAAAACCCTCGTCGGGGGTGCTCGTGGCTGTTCTCTTTCACCTCACCGAAGTGAGGATTTAACCGCTGACAAGGCGGTTGTCATTCCACATTTTACCTCTGGGAGCGAGGTTGAAATCCCGAGGGATTTCTGAGCACCCCCCTGTCACCAGTAGGGCCGAGGCGGGCTCACCCAAGGGTACTCTCCCACTGGAAGGAGTTCCCCTATACCTCGTAATTCAAAGCATGCAAGCCTTCAAACAGGGTTCAGATGGTGGCCAACCATCACCCCCCTAAGGCTTTACCAATGAGTGAACTAATTAATATTGATCACTTTCAATATATATTAAACATATTTTTCTTCTTCTATTCCTTATGGTACCCTTTTTCTGTCCTTCACCTAAAAATGTCGCTATAATTGGATGTTTTTACGCATGCGCTTCACAAAATTTTACCTCGAGTAGAAAAATACACGCTATTTAAACAAATGTATCTTCAACACATCTCTTACTATGGCTGTCTGCACAGATCAACATGCGATCTCACAAGACTGGCCAACAGAGGAAAGTTTTGAAAGAACAGAAATTTTAAAATGGCGGGATATTTCAGACGCTATTTACAAAATTAAGAAAGTTAAATATAGAAAAGGTAAATATGGTGATTCAGCTATTTTAACTTTAGAAACAAAAAATGGAGATGAGTTTTGTGTGTGGGCCCCTAAACGACTTACAGAAGACCTGATGGAAGATGATTATTATCAATTTGTCTTCAAAATAGGTCTCAAAACTTCTGCTGACGGTAATGAATATTTTGATTATGAATTAATGTAACCTGTCTGTTTTTTCAAGCTTGAGTTGTTAAGGGGGTTTCCCTTCAATGTTTGTACGAGAATATAAATTACGTCATTGCCTGCGGGTTTCACCGAACCACGAAGTCACGCACCGCTAACACAACTTAGGGAATGTGGTCCTCTTCCCATATATCAGTGCAATACTTAACTAGAGTTATATCATATATCGGGTCAGAAATAGTTATTTCATGTAAGATTTCTTCTTGTTTATAACAAGGGTAACAAAACCCTCCACAACAACAATGCATAAAGGAAACACACACTATAATATGTACAAGCCGCTCCATTTCATAACAGAAAGGTTGTATTAAAAGCTCGTCGTGAACCAGGTTCCAACCCAAAGCCTCTCGCTCTTTCAGTTTTATGGCGAGGTAATGTTTGTAAATTATCTCACGTAATTCTGGTGGTAGGTTTTGTATTGCTTCAATAACCTGACAGGTGTTGAATCCAGCAGCCATCAAATTTGACTCACAAATATTAAATCGATTATAAATATCTTTTTTGTGTGTTCGGTTATGTTTTAGTTTTAATCTTTTCTTCTTTTTTATGCTGTGTGGTTGATACTCTTCACAAAAGCATATCGAGGATAACCAACCCCTTTCTAATTCGTAATATGCGCTGTGCCAGTCGTAAGTATCAGAGCATTTCTTTAATAAAGGTATATTCTCAATCGGGTGAGTGCACAACGGTTTATGTTTGATTCCTTGCTCAAAACAGGGGTAACAAAGCCCTTCCCAACGACAATTTTCATATTCTAAGCATATTATTATACGCACAAGTTGCTGCCTGTTATGACAGAAAGGTTGTTTTAATAACTCATTGTGTACCTCTTTCCAGGACGAATATCTTGCGGCCGCCATTTTGGTGTATATACTTGTGATTATATTTGTTCAATAGGAAAAAATTCTGGGCCACTTTGTATATATACCAGTGCAGACATTTCTTAAATATAAAATATTTTCTGTGACACATCCTCTTCACTGGTCCGCTAAGTCACGCGCTTCGTTTTTTATACTGTTTGTGTTACACACATGTAAGATGAGGTGTTCTGGGACAGAAATTTTATTAAGGGGTTTTCCCCGAAACGAGACGAGCACGGGAGCCGAGTTTCGGGAAAAAACCGCTTATATAAAACTTCTGTCCCGGAACCCTCTTTTTATATGTGTGTCTTTCACCTTTCCTCATCATGCATATGTCACCTTGAGGTTCGCATGCTTTTTATCAACTATAAATCAGAAAAATTTTAACCCTAAAAGGGGCCCATATCGCAAATTTCAAACCCAAAAAGGCCTTCACACCTCTCCGTCATAAATATATCCCCCCCCCCTCGGTAGTTACTGTATACCATGCTATGATATGATCACATGATCATTTCCACCTGCACTGTTTTCTAAATTATAGGTTTCAGGTTAGAAGCACTTCATGCGATATCGTAATAACAATGGTTTACTAAAGAGGGTATCTTTGCACCATAAAGGTGAATTGTGGTAAATTTACATTGAAAAATAAAATATCAGGGACGTACCTAAGCATCTTTGTACTGTAAACCTGAAATTTTCAGTGCTTCACTTCTCTAAATTTACAGCAAAGCTTACGGAAGCGTTTGTCCACTAATTAGTATGTACGTGCCTTGACAGCTAAAAACTGGGAAGTTCAAGAAGGTAGTTCGAGTATCTGTTAAAATCGATATAGGGAAACAAATTATCACACACATATGAGCTATCGTAGAATGAGGGAACACTTTATTTTTCAGTGAAGCTTTTCTTACGTACTACTGATAATTACTAATTTAATCCAGTAGTAATAACTCTGTCAGATCGATACCCAAACTGTGCAGTAAACCCTGGTCAATTCTTATATTGTTGACTTTGCAAAATTCCTAAGTAAATATGTGGTTCGCTGCCACGCTTTCACCGAGAACACATTCCAGTGCGTGCTGTTTACTCCAGAAAGTCACAGTCACGTCCTCAAGCACGAAAAGAACGTCACTTGTTGCTGTAGTAGAGGGTAGGGCGTGTATGTACGTGATCGTTACAGTTTAGTCCAAATTAAGCAAGTTGTCACGATGTTGCTTCAGCAACAAGTGATGTTGTTTTCGCACTTGAGGAAGTAAACGCGACTTAGCTGCACATTCAAACGTGTTAAGGTCTCAGTTTATCCATACGCAGCCGACTTATATCCACGTAATTGGGTGGCAATGATCGTTAGACTAAACAAACGTTTGTCACTATACACCCAGTGGACAAAAAAAAGTTTTCGGCAAAAATTGCATAAGCCATGAACGATACGACAGCGGAATTCTGTCATAACAGAGCTGTCAAACTTTTTGGCATTCCGTTTGTTGATAATTTATCAATCGGGGAGAAGGGCGGGGGAAGGGGTGGGGGAGAGCGGGGTGCAACTTCTACGATTCTTTGGTTACCTCATTCGACAGTAGATTAAGAATTAGTCTCCTTCACATCCGCTCGGGCCTAAGTCACGCAACGCTCCCCGTCCCCACGCTGCTGCTTCAAACCGACATTCCTTTCTCGGAATAAACCAATCACAGTGCGGCTTTCATTTTCTTGTGGAGGTTCGCGCCAGAAATGTCCACCAATCACCTGGTTCCTTTCATTCGCCTAAGTGAACGAGTTCTTTGAGTAGCAAATGGCGGATTGTAGCAAAAAAAATCTGTACACCGGCTTTAAATTCGCATCAGAAGTTATAGCGATATCGAAGTTAATTGAAGGGAGAAAGGATATTTTCATTACAGCCGTGCACCGTCACGCGTGACCAGTAATCCACAAGACTGAAATGAACATTTGAATGTTTCTTTGTAATGTCCGAGATTTGAATGAAACGTTGAAGATCTCTCTGGAAAACACTTTGAAAGTCACGAGCTACATATAACGGAAAAATAACTTCGCTACACGCATGAAAAACCTGATACTATCGGATGTGTAACATTTCAAATGAAATGATATTTTGTAGCTCTTTGTTTCCGTAAATGTGGTAAAATTCTTACGAGAATTCCGAATCTCGGGAAGAATTACAAAAGCGACGCGTTAACTTGAGAACTCCGTTCAAATTTTCAAAAATCCTGTTCACGCGTGACGGAGTACGGCTGTAATTTGCCGACTGGCTTAGGAAAATCTCTGATGTTTCAAGCTTTGCCTTTAGTCATCGACCATATAGAAAAACAACAAGGCCACATCTTTGTTATTGTGTCTCCATTGCTTAGTCTAGTGGACGATCAAGTAAGTGGCGTTTTCGAGAAGAAAAGAAGTAACGGCGGCGAGCGTTAGCTCCAAGAGAAGGCGACATTGATTGCGCCCCAGGAGCATGGATCAAAAACGAACGTCGGAGAGCAATGCTTGGAAATTCTGTTTATTCAAATAAATTATGTGCTTTGGCCATCGACGAAGCCCACGTAATAAGATAAGAATTAGACTTGCCCACAAGTCGAGCTCAGAGGTTTTTTTTCGGAAGCGCGAAGGACTTTTGAGAAAGTCTAGATATGAATAAGAAGTACAACCGGCAGAATCGAAATTAACATGTGAAGTTTTCGAGAACCGGAGACACTTCGAAGCACTACCTCGCACATCTCCAATGTTGTTCGTCTCTGGATCGTTCTTCCCTTGCGAATCTCTTTTCTCTCAGCTGTTCTCTAGTTGTAAATGTACTGAGAAGTCCTTGTTTGATTTCTTAAAGTTTCTTCGCTGCCCTTTCGTACTTCGTCAACTGCTGAAAACACTCTCGACAAACAAACCATTTGCTGTCCTGAGAGTATTTATTTACGTCGATTTCCAGCGACAATCGAATGATCCTATACCTGCCAAGTGTCACGCCTAAGGCGTGATTGTCACGCCTGCGGATCGAAAACTGCGATCTCACGCCTACTCACGCCTGCGTTCCCATTTCTCACGCCTGGTGGAAAAGTTTGACACTTTACAGCCTTGACCGACTCATTTTGAAAAAAATGTATTTAAAATAAACTCGAACTAATGCGAGAAAATAGTGATCTTACTTTCGCGAAATCTCGGATTTTAGTAGGGAAAGCCACTGGAGACATGGTCATACTCGATTAAATGATCAAAGCATCGGTTTACTGGCCATAAATCGGAACGTCTTCGGAACGGCTTTGGAAATCTTCGGACGTCTTCGGAAATCGTCGGACATCTTCGGATTTTATCGGTCCCCTACGAAAAATCTTGATACTCTCAGGATAAAAATGTCACGCCTATGAATCACAAAAGTTGGCAAGTATATGATCCCAGCTAAATCAGCGGACGTTTTTCCAAATATATAAACCTTATTTTTACTTAGAGAAATGAATGAACAAATATAACATATAGTGCTTTCCGCGATTTTCTTTGTAGTTTCTTCCATAACACGTCGCAAGCCGGCCAGGCGGTAAGGGTTTTTCCCGCGAAAGAAAACATCAAGACGCCAAGCTATGCTGTGATCGTGCAAGGCGCTGATTGGTCCAAGTAAAAATATCGCAAACAATGGGAAAGGAATGTATGTCGGTTTGAAGTAGCCGCGTGGGGATGGGGAGCGTTGCGTGACTTCGGCCCGAGCGGCTACGAAGGAGACTAATTAAGAGCCAGTCCACGAGAGGTTCAAGGATTTTTGGAAATGGTCAGAAACAACCCTATCTCAAACTTTGCCTGCTGAAAGCTAGTCATGAGCAAGTAATCAAATCGACATTATTTTGTCTTCTAATACTAATGTGGTCACGTGACAGGCAATTTAAATTTGCCCCCACCCCTCTGGGAGCAATTTTGGCTTAAAAAATTTTCCAAAATTTACCAACTTTGCATGTCTCTTGTCAAAACAAACATTAGCCAATCATAAATCAAATGATGTTTCTTTACTAAACTGACCTTCTGCTTTATAAAAATACTAATATTTCTGTCAGGCTCTTCTTATCAGCTGAACAATAATTTTCAACAGAGAGTGTGGTTTGACAGATTTGAAAAAGTGTCGATTTTACCAAATTTCAAAGGAATATTTTTCTATGTAGTAGACAAGATCTATTGTTGATCTGCATTTCCCCAAACAGCCAATTGCAAAGGATTGTAATCTTTGCGGGCAATTTATTTTTAATCTTCAATATAGCTTATGCAAAATTGACATTTTCGTAAAATAGACATATCTGCTGAGGGACAAAAGGGTCGCGTTAAATCACTTTTTAACACTTAAAAAATACATGAAACCTGTAAAAATGTAAAACACAGGCTAACAAAGTATGCGGTTATCGTTTGAATTACTTCACTGTAGCAGATTTTTCACGTAAACGTTTTGCAGCTATTGAAGTCGTTCCTTCCCTACCCCTCCCCGGATAAATTTTAAGGTGCGTCAGGTGTGTATTATTTAATTTCCAGCAGAAGCTTATTTCAAGCTATTCGAATAGATTCATTTGGCTTTTTGGTGTCGTTTTCAATCATTCAGAATCTAAAATAAATTTATAGGCCATAAAAACAGGCTGAAATGAGAGAATTGAAGTCGAGAAGTTGCGTTACTGTGCGTGACACAGAAGCGACTTCCGTGCGTGGATAACTTCTCGACGGCAGCTTTACTATTTTACAAGGGGAAAATGGCAACCAAATAATTTCACTTATTCCACGAGGAACAAGAAATTCCTATACCAGCCTACACCTTATACATGATGGAGGCTTAACGTTTTACAGTTAAACAACTGTTATACCGACTTTGCGAGTTGTCTTTGTGGGTATGAACCGTGTATCTGATTTGTTGCAGTTTAATAGTCGGTAACCAAATGTAGCTTACATTCTTTAAAATCTCAAGAATTGAACAATTGTTTCAGCGGTGTTTTGTCTCTAGAATACTTTGTTTAGGGATTGAATGGGTTTTGCTGAATGCCCTTCGAGAATTAACCAGTGATTAGACATAATAATAATAATAATAATAATGATACTTGTTTCACGAAATCAGTGATGATCTGTTAGAACTGATTTCGTCAATTGATAATATCAAATTATTAGAATTACAAAAGTGGATTAAAAAGCAAACAAGCTACTTTGGACCATCTTAAGTGTAGCTCAAAGGCGAGTACCAATTTCTTCGGTTCCTCTTCCCGTAAGAACTCATTTATGCATGAAAACACAAGCAAACTAGCGCATACCGCAGTGGTAGGAGAAGCACCGTCAACTGTGACCTACGTACTTGCTTGGAGAAATCTGTTTGCTATCAGTTACTGCAACTTTTCATCGAGAATCTCAAGGTGAATGTTAAATGTTACACATTCACTTGCAAAGTTTTGATTTCATCCGGCGTAGACGCTACGTCATGCAAACTTCCCTTCAATTGTACTAGGAAAATTACCAATTCAGTTTTGATATTTTCTCTTCTAAAATGCGAAAGCAATTTGGTGATTGCATAAAAACAAAGTTATTTCTCTGCGACAAATGATATTTAAAAGCCGGTGAACGTCAAGGCGGGGGCTTAATACTAATTATCAATATGGGAGGCTTTAAACACATAGGAGCAATTTGCGTTTACATAGGGGAAAATACTTGAAGTAACTACTGAACAAAGCAAACTGCAAATGTTTATCAGCTGCAGCATAAACTGAAACAATCCCCATGTATTGTCTACTGAAGAAAAACGCCCACCCCTTGCCCGCACCCGTGAAGGGGAATTGAAGGACGTCGTCACATTGCCCGGTCGCTGGTGTGATGCACCAAGTGAGCTGCGAAGCAGGTCATTTTTGAGTTAACTTAAGCCCACGATTTATGCTTCTGACAGTTAAGATACCGTATGTCTATTCTAAAACCACCTGTATGCCTGATACCATTAGGAAAATTTGTGTAGGGGTGTGCTACCGGTCTTCCAAATCCTGACCCTACTGAAATTATTAATCCTGGCCTTAGCAGGCAAATCACGCAATATCATATCAAATGGTTCTTTTTGGTTAATTCTCTATCTTTTCTATACATCAGATAAATATGTATATGCCCTCTACAGCTGCACCCAAACCATGCCCAACTTTTTAGTCCAAAAGGCAGGACCCAAAATCTGGACAATTTTTAGGCAAAAATGGCAAAAAAGCCTTACCCTTTTGGGCGGTACACAACTGTTTTCGCGTACGACCCAAGCAAGCAGACTCCCAAATAACATCTTGCTTTGTTAACCGTGTGCCAGTTCCTCCCACGGCCTTCAATGTTTCGCCATTTCTCTTTACAGTATAACGCTACACTGGCAAGCTACTTTTACATAGTATCGCTAAATTTAACATCACAGTTGCAAGGACTCTGTAGTTTGCTTTAATTTCGTCAGTAGTTACTTGAAGTACCTTGACAGTTGACGCAGATATCCCTTTTTATCTGGTTCTAAACCTATAACTAATGTAAAGGCCTCATTTATTGTTAGTATTAAGCCCCTGCCTCGGACGTTGGGAAATGAAAAAGGATTTGTTTTCTTTTTTTAAACAGCAAAATAGTTTCGGCAATTGCGAGAAAAAAGAGCTTAACTGAATTGAAAATTTTCCTGGTACATTTGGACTGAAATTTACATGACGTAGTGTCTATGTGAAACGAAATCAAACTCAACCAGAGCTAATGTAATTTAAAGCTATTTAACAGTTATCTCCAGTTGAGATTCTTGATGAAAAATTTCAGTGTTTGGTAGCAAATAGGCTTCTTCAAACAAGTCGTAGATTGCATGTGACGGTATTTATCCTAACACTGAGGTATGTGCTCAGATTTTTAACCGACGAAGTCGAGTTAGAGCAGTCGTGACAAGAGGGTCGACTGGTTTGGTCGGTCAAAATACGTCGTGTAAGGTTCACAAGGGCCACATAAAAAGTATCGTAGGTGTAGAAGCACACGTCCGCCGAGCAGTGTTGGCTTTGGCCGGACTGAAATATCTGTGCAATACTAGTGAAAGAAAGTAAGGAGGACTGATAATAACAGGAGGTGATGTCCAGTGGCACTGTTGATGCTGGTGGGACCAAAGTGTTGCTGAGACATCGTAAGCATAGAATCGTTCTCAGTAAATGTTATGAGAGGAAAATTCTGGTGTATGTTGTTGTGGTTATGTTTACCTGTTTAATACTTGGAAAATATCCAGCTGCCAACGTTAAGAAAGGTTATTCGCAGGTGGGAAATGAATTATTACACGAGGCTGGATCTTCTTGGATAGTATAAGCGGCCCGGAATTATATACCAGTTACTCTTTTTAATTTTTCTGCTTTACTTTTGATTTTATACCGATTTGTTCGATTTTAGAGTTCGAGACACTGACTTGCTGACTCCGGAAGAGCAAACCGGATTTAACGATTACGTCATAAGACATGCTTTAACGTGTTTGAGATAAAGCGACGACTTCGCTTTTTACCAATTTCTCCAGATCGAAAATCATGTTTTTATAGTGCCATATTCACAACAGTATATAAATGCTTCGCTCACAACTCTCGATAACGGCATGTTCAGTTGTGGCCAAATATATCTTTAAATTTTTAATTTAATTTTAATAACTAAATATTCAAAGCGATAAGACAGATGAGCTGAGTCATCCGATTTTAAACATTACGTCACGGTAACGCAAAAGACAAAATGCTGTCACAATTTTCGTCACGCCGGTTAGCACGTTGAGATTCTGACGATGTGTTTATCTCTATCGATGATCATGTTTTTACAGTGCCCTATTCACAACGGTATATAAATACATTGCTTACAACTCTTGGTAAAAGCATGTTCAGTTGTGGACAAATGTATATCAACATTTAATTTTTTAGTTTAATTCAACAAAATTAAATATTCAAAGCGATAAGACAGATGAGCTGAGTCATCAGATTTTAAACATAACGTCATTCGGTAACGCAAAGGTAACGCAAAATACTGTCACAATTTTCGTTACGCCAGTTAGCATGGCACGTTGAGCCAAGTAAAAACATTAATCGAGGGTGGAGTGCGTCAAAACGACTGGTAAATGCCTATAATGCGCTTTCTTGTAACCTGTACGATAGAGCATAACAATAATTTATTTCGTATTTGTATTCACAATTTGGCTTAAAGAGCCCTTGCCATGATTAAAGGAAACTGTGTACAAAGCGTGGTTCCCAGGTGTGGGGAAAAGTTCAATTCTTTTGGGCTGTTACGGTGCCCATACTGATCAATCTTAGAGATGTGGTTACTTTTATATTGGGAAAATTATCGCCCATTTTTTGAAATGCGTCTGTTTTGAGAATTGTGATGGCCTTTTAGTTCAGGGTTTTGAGGAAGACCGACCAAAAGACAGCGAAAAATGGTCTTGAGTGAAGAATGGATGAGGTCATGGGCATAGTCTGTGGAGCTATGTTTGGTGAGGAGAGGGTGAATAATTCAGCTGACGTCCTTTCCAGGGTATTGATCGCCTTTTCAGTTGGTCAAATTTCAACGTTAGTTACAGTTACACACTTTTACTGCAACGTGCTGTTACAGATGCTTGAATGTTATTGAACCTGCAGTCACGCACGCCTCGCTTGCTTTCTTTTGGAGACGAACCAACACTTCGTCGGTTCTGCACGCATTGCGGGCCTATGTTTTTTTATATTTTCATGCGCGATGCGTGGAGAAGTATCTGACGGGCGGAAGAATCGGGAGCAATTAATACCCGCTTTTGAACCCCATTCTAGATTATCCAAATTTGTTCGTTTGCTTTCTTTAGTCCACTTTTTAAATTCTAATTTATTCTAGATTTCAACTTGCCGCCTTAATAATTTGCAATCAATTAAACTGACGAAATCTGTTCCAGCAGATTATTTCTTGTTTACGTGAAACATTAGTATCATTATTATTATGTCTGATCACTTGTATCCTCGAAGGGCATTCAGCAAACCCAATCACTCCCTAAACAGAGTGTTCTGGAGACAAAACACAGCTGAACCAATGGTTCAATTCTTGAGATTTTAAAGAATGTAAGCTATATTTGGTTACCGACTAACTGCAACAAATCAGATACACGGTTCATACACACAAAGGCAACTCGTAAAGTCGGTATAACAGTTGTTTAACTGTAAAACGTTAAGCCTCCATCATGAATAAGGTGTAGGCTGGTATAGGAAGTTCTTGTTCCTCGTGGACTATGTGAAATTATTTGGTTGCCATTTTCCCCTTGTAAAATAGTAAATCTGCCGTCGAGAAGTTATCCACGCACGAAAGTCGCTTCTGTGTCACGCACAGTAACGCAACTTCTCGACTTCAATTCTCTCATTTCAGCCTGTGTGTTTTTATGGCCTATAAATCTATTTTAGATACTGAATGATTGAAAACGACACCGAAAGCCAAATGTACGGTGGCCCACAACTGTCACGGTAAAATCTTTTTCGTCAGGGCAAAATCATTTTGGCCACGGCAATTCTTTTTCGTCACGGCAAAATCATTTTGGCCACGGCAAAATCTTTTTCGTCACGACAAAATCATTTTGGCCACGGCAAAATCTTTTTCGTCACGGCAAAATCTTTTTCGTCACGGCAAAATCATTTTACCCACGGCAAAATCATTTTCAACCACGGCAAAATCATTTTTGTACTCACGTGACCTCTGTCCGCAAGGTGTTATGGGAATTAATCAACTGTGGCGAACAACTAACTCGCAGTTTCATTAGTAGTAGATGTTTTGCGCAAACTGTGGTGCAGGAGTGCCTCTGAATGAGAATTTCTGTGTGCAGTGTGGACAAGGTAAGTTGTATTTGGTTTATGAATGCATTTAGATCCACATAATGCAGCTTTGACTGTTTTTAACCGGCCGTCGCTATGGCGACCGCCGGTTTATAAAATGGGCACGGTTTTGTCGTGATGGTCAGTTGGCTTAACATAATAACAAAGTGCTGTAAAGCTTGTGGTACGGGTACTCAAGAGCGGTACTGTCTTATATAAGACGCATGCGCATATTAGTCTGCTGAATGTTACCTTCGTGTGTTCTTGTCTTTTAATTTACAGTATTTTTAAGATATCAACGACGAAGGGTTGTTAAGTTTGGGGTTTTTTGTATTTGTCTTGTATAACGCATGCGCAATTGAGTAAAGCAGCTAATAGGATGGAATGCGAAATTGGCTGTGTTGTCTGATCTAGTTAGTGGTTACGGTGAAAATTTTTTAGCGCAGGAGTTTTTTTATTGGGATTGACATTTTGAGGGTGTAAAAATTTGAGAGTCAGAAGGATTTGTGAATGTCAGGAGCATATCACGCTTCTGTGAATGTGATTTGCTTTGAATGTTGCGTTTTGTATAGGAGCGGTGAAACATTGTGCTGCGTGAGAGGGGGTTTCCCTTAGCGTTTTATGGGGGGGGGGGGGGCCGGGGGTGGTTTGCGAAGTGGAATGTAAGGTTTCTGATTGGCTAACTTGTATTTTGCAGCGGACAAAAAGGACAGTTGCGTTTTGCCGGCTTGGGCTGGGAAGAGAAGGAATTGGTATTAGTATGATGATGCAATATTAGTGGATTGCACCATCAGTACATGATAGTTCTGACTTGTGAACGGAGAGAGATGAGTGTTTATTTGAGGCGAGAAGTTGATACGAAGGAATCGTCATTAATAAGGAGATCAATTAATAGGGTAGGTGTTACGAGTCTTTTTGCATTGAAAGAACGAAAATATCTGAATATTATCGACGGATTTGTGTGGTTTGCGTGTGGCGTACGCTAAAGGCTACGAGCAGTCTCTCTTTCCGTTCAGAGATAGTGAAGGAAAAGAAAAACAAGCGAGTGAGCGCGAAATCGATTGCGGCTCGACAGGCGCGTTAGCTTTCAAAGACGTGGGCGACTTTCGTCCCCGCTCGCTTGTTTACTTTTGTAAGGGGATTCCCGGGTTAGCAAACCGGATTTAAACGTCACCTCATGAGATATGCCTTGACGTGCCCCATACTCTGACGATCTGCTCGAGCTCGTGTTTATCAAGCGTTATATTTTGATTCTACTGCTATGTTCACTGTTTGTATTTAAGGTCTAGGCACAACAGTAAATACTTCGTCGTCCCGGTGTGAGCATTCTCAGTTGTGGACGAATTTATATCGACATTCAACGTTTGAGTGAATTTGCGTTTTTCAGCACAAATAAAAGCGATAAGAAAGATAAGCTGAGTCATCAGAGTTTAAACATTAGGTCATCCAGTAACGTTATAGTCAAAATATTGTGTCACACAATGACACTTTTCGTCACGCCGGTTCGTATAAATAGAGGATCGCGCTAACATTTGTGAAACCAAGTGGGGAGGGTCAGAATGGCCGGTTAAAATGCCCAGTGGTCTTTCTTGTTAACCGGCCGTCGCCATGATGGCGACCGCCGGTTTATAAAATGGACACGGTTTTTCGTGAAAGCAAGTTGGCTTAACATACGAAGAAAGTGCTGTAAAGCTTATGGTACGGGTACTCAAGAGCGGTACTGTCTTATATAAGACGCATGCGCATGTTAGTCTTCTGAATGTTACCTTCCTATGTTTTTGTCTTTTAATTTACAGTATTTAAGATATGAAAGGCGAAGGGTTGTTTAAGTTTGGGGTTTTTTGTACAGTACAGCCCAAAAATAATGCACGCGCAAGAACTTCTTTTTGCGTCCGCAAGCCGAGAACTTCTTGCGGCTACTTGCAGGATGCCTGCACTTGAATACTGCAAGCCGCAAGAACGTCTTTGCGTTTAGAAGTTAAAACCGCAAGAACTTCTTTGTGGTAAGATATCTGGACCGCAAGTAAGCGCAAGAACGTCTTTGTGCTAACATCTTAAAAACCCGGAACCCGGAGAAGGTAAAAAAGAGACCACTTTGTAGCGCAAGGCACGTTCGAAATTGGCTGCCTTTGTAACTTGCAATCAGTTGTTTATTTGGTCCCTTGTAAGTTTTTTTCTTCGGTTTTGAATTTTTTATCCAATAAAGAGTTCACTAGGTTCTGAATTTGACACTGGTCGCCTTCTATGTTACTTTTTAACGGCTAGGGAGAAACGAGACTCAAACGAAGCACGCGTATGTTATTGTTTATGTGTCCCGGGGTCCCAGACATGCGGTACGCTTAGCGGCGCGAAAGATTTCGCTCGATTTATTTCACTTAAATGAGGAACAATGGCAAAGCACTGTCCATCAGTCACATTTTTAAAGAACCGACATTCACCTGTTCAGTGTTGCTGTACTTCCACCAACATATTAAACTCGGACAAATACTTTTAATTAGTTGCGCTCACACGTGTGAGAAATGAACATGGTCACTCAGATGAGAAGAAATAATACCCGAAGTCTTAATTGGAAAAACACATTATGTTTGTAAAAATAGTTCCACTCATTACGCTGAAGTCGATATCACATTTTAAATCTTCGAAGTAAACCAAAAAAGTCTGAAGGAAACTAAAACTCCGCGATCTGAAAGAAATTCGGCACGTCAATTCTAACCTGAGTAAACACAAATCTGCCGTATGCAAATTTGGTATGATTTGCTTGAATGACATTTTGTAACGCAATGCATGAGCAGTTCTCTAAGCCGTCAAGACAGCAAGCCCTGGGCAGCAAGCTGTGTCGAAAGGCGAATGTGTAGTTGAAATCATATGTCTATGCTATTTCTTCGAGTATCCCTTTTTTGCTTGGAAATTAAACTGGTAAAGATGCAGGGATTCTTGATGACTTCACCCACGCGATGGCACTGGACCTCCTGCATGTGTAAGTCTTGTCTTGTCTTGCCTGTCAAAGAAGAGTTCGCGCAGTTTGCCACAATTATAGCTTTTGGACCTTTTTGTTTCTATTTCTTGGATGGAATAAAAAACTGAATTGAGTCAGTTCTGAGTTGAACCCGTATCACTGTATCTGAGACACGCTTAAAAAAATTGTTCATGTTTTGTCATGTGCCGGAGATCATGTTTACCGGGTGTTTATCTTCCAGTCGGAAAGCTGGCGGATATTCCATTTCGTGATGTGAATTTTCTTCGATACTTCGGTTGTTCGAACATTTGCTTCCTTGATTTTTTGATTAGCCTTGTGAACTTTGGCTTGACTTGGCGAATTGTCGCGCCAACACGCCAACACGCCAACACGGCGAAAAATCGCTCGAAAGCTCGGTGATACCTCACACTAACACGAGCACTACAAGTTTCTTCAGCTGGACCCTCAGTACCTCTTGCGCCTTCTTGCGGCTTGCGGTAACATTAATAACTTCTTGCGGCTAGATTTTCAACTTCTTGCGTTTCGAATGTTCTTGCGGGTAAACTGCAAAAACCTAGCACTTTCACTTCTTGCGCGGGCTTGCGTGTTCTTGCGGCGCAAGAACTTCTTGCGCCACTTCTTGCGCGTGCATTTATATTTTTGATAGGATTGAATGCGAAAATAGGATTGAATGCGAAATTGACTGTGTTGTCTGATCTAGTTAGTGGTTATGGTGAAAATTTTTTTAGCGCAGGAGTTTTTTTTATTGGGATTGACATTTGAGGGGTGTAAAAATGTGGGAGTCAGAAGGATTTGTGAATGTCAGGAGCATATCACGCTTCTGTGAATGTGATTTGCTTTGAAAGTTGCGTTTTGCGTGAGAGGCAGTTTCCCTTGGCGTTTTATGGGGTGGCGGGGGGGGGGGGTGGTTTGCGAAGTGGATTGTAAGGTTTCTGATGGGCTAACTTGTATTTCGCAGCGGACAAAAAGGACAGTTGCGTTTTGCCGGCGTGGGCTAGGAAGAGAAGGAATTGGTACTAGTATGATGATGCAATATTAGTTGATTGCACATCAGTACATGATAGTTCTTGTGAACGGAGAGAAATGAGTGTTTATTTGAGGCGAGAAGTTGATACGAAGGAATCGTCATTAATAAGGAGATTAATTAATAAGGCAGGTGTTACGAGTCTTTTTGCATTGAAAGAACGAAAATATCTGAATATTATCGACGGATTTGTGTGGTTTGCGTGTGGTGTTCGCTAAAGGCTACGAGCAGTCTCACTTTCCGTTCAGAGATAGATAGTGAAGGAAAAGAAAAACAGGCGAGTGAGCGCGAAATCGATTGCGGCTCGACAGGCGCGTTAGCTTTCAAAGACGTGGGCGACTTTCGTCCCCGCTCGCTTGTTTACCGGGTTAGCAAACTGGATTTAAACATCACGTCATGAGATATCTTGACGTGCCCCATACTCTGACGATCTGCGCGAGCTCGTGTTTATCAAGCGTTATATTTTGATTCTACTGCTATGTTCACTGTTTGTATTTAAGGTCTAGGCCACAACAGTAAATACTTCGTCGTCCCTGTGTGAGCATTCTCAGTTGTGGACGATTTCATATCGACATTCAACGTTTGAGTGATTTTGCGTTTTTCAGCACAAATAAATCGATAAGAAAGATAAGCTGAGTCATCAGAGTTTAAATATTACGTCATCCAGTACCGCTATAGTCACAATATTGTGTCACACAATCACACTTTTCGTCACGCCGGTTCGTAAAAAAAGAGGATCGCGCTAACATTTGTGAAACCTAGGGGTTGGGAGGGTCAGAATGGCCGGTTAAAATGCCCAATGGGCTTTCTTGTTTATTCTGCAACGGACTCAAACCACGTGCACGGACTCCGGCTGTCACTTCAGGACTAGATGGTTCGGATAACTCATACAATCATATATTAAACAATATTAAACAGCAGTTGGCTGCTTGTAAACGTGATTCTATCGTAAGGTTTAGTTAAAACCAATATTCCTCCTGGAAATCCCGCCCTCTTTCCAACGTTTGGACTTTGCAGTTTGGGTTTGCCCAAAATTCAGATCGCAACAGAACACGCAATGCAAAGCTCATATTGTAGGCCACCTATTTAAGCCAGTA
The DNA here is from genome assembly GCA_964017195.1 of Siderastrea radians. Lineage (NCBI taxonomy): Eukaryota > Metazoa > Cnidaria > Anthozoa > Scleractinia > Rhizangiidae > Siderastrea > Siderastrea radians. The sequence continues at coordinate 49,270,365 of OZ024892.1, read as the reverse complement.
CACTTTCTAACTAACAGATTCGTCAAAGCTTTTGTACTAAGAGCAAGTCTGAAGAGAATTTGGTAGTGTTTAGAGTGGTAACTTTAATCAGACCTGTCAACCTGAAAAAACGGAAAACCTGGCGGAGGTGGCCGAAAAACCTGGAGATTTCGCACATAAAGAAATGAAATTTACTTGTGTCCATGGCCTAAAACGTTCACAAAATAGAGGAAAATGTTCTCAGTGTCAATAAATGCTTCCATTTTGTCTAAGGATCTATTAACTTACCTATCGGTGCCTATACCTTACCTATCTATTCGCCTGCTCGCCATTTTGGAATTTGCTTTTGAGATTGTTGCCCACCTTGTCAGGTAATCAACTATGATCATATTTGGTGGACACCGAATACATGAAAACTGTGCCGCTCTCAGAACTTGGTGGCTGTGGAGAGCTAAATTGTTTTAGTTTATTTGCCATTTTCAAGCTATGACAAGAGTTAGAGTGTGTACTTTAGAACTTATACTACACAAACAGGAGAATTTTATGAGCATTTCTTTTCAAATTGGTGTAAGCAAATTTTTTTTTTCTATAAGCAGCTGAACTCTAACTTTGTTCAAAGCACTTCACAAACAACAAGACCACAAGTTGCAAAAGTATTTGGGATTTTAAGAGGCCAGCTCTGCATTACATTGGTGATACTGGAAGGAAAAATATTATTCTTTGGCATCAGAATCTTTGTTTATACCCTAAACCTTGTGGGGGGGAGGGGGATAATAACTAGGAGCCATCCACTCTTCCCTTTATGCTTTATACTTGGCTGCTTTGGGCCTTCATGTAACATCTGCTGGTTCCGCACAGAAAAGGAGAGGAACCTCTTTAGTTCATCCACACCATCTACAATGTCTGTAAAGAGGTGTAGGTGCAAGAAATAATGTATCTATCCACGTGTACAACTGTTGTACATAGATAATAAATTAGTGGAGAAAGCACTTTGATTTCATCTGATCCCCATTCATTCATCACCATTATTTTATTCCCCGAATATAAACTAAAAGTGGCTTCAGAAGGTCTACCTTTGTCTTCAGTGTTATGCATAGGGACGCCACGTAGAAATATAAGTGATGAGAAAGTTATCCAAGAGAGCACCCAGCAACTCGATTATATCAAGTAAACATTGATAGGAAAAGATGGCCAGTTCATATACAGTCATGTCCTTTCTTCCCCAAACGTTTGAATGTGGTAGAAGAAATCATAGAATTTTTCTGTTTTATGTTTGGTTTAATGTGTTTCAAAATAATAAAAAAAGATACATGCTTTAATGTGATTCAAGGCAGAAGGTGTATCCTCAGGCTTGCTTTACTGAAAACGTCTTTCATGAAAAAAAAAACGCAATTCATTTGCTGGTCAAATATGGATGGTTATTTCATAGTTTCAAGTCCATTATGTTGTAAACATTTTACCGCAAATAACTCTGCCCTAAAATTAACAATGTTAATATGTATTTCAAATTTGATTAGTAATATTTTTGGCCAAGATATCTCAAGAGAAGTACACACATTAAAAGACATACTCTGTGGAGTAATCCTTAACTATAAGGAGAATTTTCACACACTCCCATAAGTGAGAAAACAAGTTCCAGTAAACCGCTTCACAAAGAAGAGCTGAGGCGCAGAAAACCAAACTTCCTAGGCGAGAAAAGTCATGTTGCCGAATATATCAATACACTGTAACAGTTCAGACCAGTACTTAGCCTTCATGTAATAGAATTTTTGTGTAGTTTCTACTCAGGTGTCGAAGAGCCTCAGAATTAAGCTCAGTCTAGTAGAACGGAGTCCAGTACTACAGAGGAGTCAAAAGTTGTACTTTGCAGTGATCGTAGTGTTAAGTCGCTTGCTGATTTTCAGAAAAGCAAAGGTAAAGAGTGGAAGGAGAGGGTGTCTAAGAAATTGAAGGGTGCAAAGGGCAAGCGAGATGAGACGAGGGGTGCAAATGGCGAAAAGGAAGTTGCAATGTTCATTGGCCTGGTGGAATGGAATGAAAGTCATGAGTGTCTCAAGCGAAAACACGCATGGCGTTAAAAGTGAAGAAAAATGACCCCCCAGTTGTTCTGCTACAGAAAGCTATGGAGAAGTGGAAGGCCTACTTCAGTAATTGCTATGATGAAAATAAAGATTATTTCTTCTTTTAGAAGATTTTAAGGAGGCTCGCAACAGTTTTTTGGCCTTGGAGTGTATCTTTTGAAGTCAAAATTTCGCATAGAAGATAAACTTCGATTTCCTTGATACTACACCACCTTTTCAACAAATGATCAAAGTTTATTTTCTCACTGGTTTCCTTGCAACAGCTGTCACCATAGCAACGGTAATGGACAACCCCTCATTTTAAGTAATGTCGAATATCTCGAAAACTAGTCAGACACTTTATGACGAAACTTGAACTATTTAAACTACTCAATCTACACAACTTGTATGCGAAGTTAGGGAAAAATCTGTAAGAGCGTTTTCACGTAAATCATGATTCATTTTTTACGGGCTGATTTTGGTCATTCTTGCAATCTTCTCCAATATTTCAAGAAAGATAAAACTTAACACTTTCTCTTTTCAGTTGAAGGACCTTTTACGATATCAAAACATTCTTAATGTAAATTGAGCTTCCTAGGTGGCTGCGATTTTAAGATATTTATATTTAAAAACTGCTAAAATGCAGCGCAAATCAGCCAAAAAGTCTGTAATTTGCATAAATAGAAATATTTCTAAACTGTCCTTACAGATTTTTCTCTTAAATTGATTGACGTTAGAATAATAATTTTTTTTGGTGTTTCAGCATGTTTTAGGCTGAATAAACATTTCTGTTATTAGATAAGAAGGCTGGATCTTGGTCAAGTTTCAGTCGTTATTACCTTTCAACGAGCCACAGTTTTATTTCGTATTTTCCGGTCTATTTCTCGGTTATTCACGTGCAATGAATATTAATACACGCTGTGCTTGTGTGTCCTCTCGTGCGTTTATAATTCCTTCTCATAATAAAAAAAATATTCGTTTTCTGAGCTTGTTTCTCGTCATTTTTCAGCCCCAGTGTAATGCCATCGTGGGCGTTAACATGTATGCAATCCGTAATTAAAAAGCTAAAACGTCAGTCAGTATTTAAAGAATAATGGCAAAGAGTCTCCAGGAAACTGTTGCGAGCCTCCTTAAGGAGGCCACGTTCTTGCCAGGCTCAACTAAGGAATGTTTCACCTTGCCGCGGTACCAACAAGAGCTCGGCAAAGATTTCAAGCGCATCACGCTGTTCCTGTGTACTCAGACGGATTTCAGATTGGCAGCAGGTAGAGCTACTGATGATGCAGAAACCGAAGATCAGTTGTGGGACATAGGCTCTGACCTTCCCGATCCATTTTACACAGATAACAATCCCTCTGGCAGCAGTAAGGATGGGGCGGATAAAGAAGAAGTCAACATGGATGCAGGCCAGAAGCATGATGTCACAAATGAACATCAAATAAACGATGACTTCCAAATTGCCCAGGCCATTCAAGCAAGTCTTGATAACGGTTTCCGAGACAGCACTCAAGAACTTATGACGGACACATTAATAACTTATAATGACCACACATCTGTCATTGAAGCACTTGAGCAGCGTGTACTTACTACTGAGCAGTTCTTTCTCGTTGTGAGGCGGGGAATTCCATTTGATCGAGTAATCTCCTTATGGCAACGTGAAAGAAAAAAGAAATCTCCTGAGAATGTGGTCAGAGTGAGATATCTTGGAGAGGAAGGTATCGATTCTGGTGCCTTGGCAAGGGAATTCTTCGCAAACACTATTCCACAGATTGCCAATACCTTGTTTCCTGGCGTAGCCCCAGTGGATTCCACTCTCTACGTCAGAAATGAAACCTTCAGAACAGCAGGCAGAAATAGTTGCAACGAGCTTTAAGCCCAAGACGGCCCACCTCCCAACTTTCTTGACACTGTGGTTTTTGAGACACTGGCAAACTTGGACATTGCTGTTAGACAACTTTGTCCTGACAAACATCTAACATGTGCAGAAAGGCAGATACTTGACACCATTAAAGAAGATGTCAGTCAACACCACGATTACATCATAGAACACGGTTACACAGTTATCATCAATGAAGAACATGTTGACGACATCCTAGGGTCGATCTTGGTTAGCATTTGGAATAAAAGAGTTCTTTGTCTAAAAGAGTCTAAGGAGGGACTAGGTCTTTATGGCCTTGCAGCTATCCTCTCACATAGTCCAGCGGCCTGTAAACCATTATTTGTCAAAGGTCATATATATTGGTGATGTTGATGCCAACTACCTAGCAGGATTGCTTCGCCCACAGTACTCTCCCGAAGGTTCGTCAAGAAGGCTTGTAGAAGAAAAGGTAGTCGATCACTTGCAAGATTTCCTGCTCAGCCTAGAAGACGATAACATCACAGGATACTCTGCTCCAATGGCGTGAAATTATGAAGATAGCCACCTTCAGGACAAGGTAGAGTTCGCTGCAGAGGAACAATTTCACTCACCTGATCTAACTGCTTCAGGAGTAATGGGCTGGCTTACTGGCCAACGACACAGGGAAATGAATGGCCAAAAAGTAAAGATAACTCTCAAGTTCGATCATGAGTGCAAGATCCGAAATCCCAATCACACCATATGCTTTCCGTATGTAGGAGCTTGTGGGATGGAAATCACTTTGCCAACAGAACACATGAGCACCTATAAGGACTTTCGACATATCTTCACGTTGGCATATTGTAAGGGACAAGCCTTTGCAAGGCCATAACAGTGGTAATGTTAATTTTATGAGATACATCATCAATTAACTAGGGTACATTCTTTTGGGACTATTTGGACATCGTGGAACCAAAACCATTAACAACTCAGTCTGTCTGAACACCAGTATTCCATTTATGCCATGCATTTTACTATCGGGAGTACCCTGATTGCAATACTGTTCTCTTCAATCTGAGAATGGACTAAGTCACAAATTAGCTTCTGTTCTGAGTATCTTTTTTTCGGTATAGCCCCAAAAGAACGCAATCTCATGCGGTGCTTTATTGAAAGTTTCAATTTCCATTTGAGATTACGTACAAAGAAAGTTATGTTACTGTTTAGTATCAAAAGCCACTTGAAAGGTATGGATAAATAGTTGTATTGAATACCGGGCGCATTCAATGGGCCCATCTGAGGTTAGGTTTGCTGTTGTAATAACAGTTCCATTTAAGAATTAGAGCTGGGTTTAAAACATCATTTTTAAATTGATGTTCACAATTAACCACTGTTACTGTTAAATAAAACGTTTCTTCCTATTTGAAAAACCAGTTGTCAAGATGTTGCAATAAGAAGTTAAAGTGATGCTTTAAAAACTAAGCTCAACTCTCCAACGTCAAGTGCTTCAAATAAAGAGGGCAAAGCCATTCATAGTACTGTAATGAAAGACGTGTTCTCAAATGACAGGCGTGTCTTTATCGCAGTATAAGGCTTAGTTGTAATATTAATATATACAGATAGGCTAGCCTAACAGCGGAGCTGCCATGAATGAGTTGGTGTTCGTTTCTCAAAAAACGCGAAAACTCTTTGGGCCCAAAAAATTGCGGGGCTATTTTCGGGCGCAAATTCTTTCGAAAAGTGCTTCTTAACCGGAAGTGTTCTGTACAGCGCTGCAAATTGTTCCCGCGCATTGCCGTACAATAATCTGAACTCGAAAGTCACTCTAGAGCACATCGTTATTATTGTTATCAATTTTTTTCTCGAGCTTCGAACTGCACGCATATAAAATATTTGTTTCTTATTCTTGCGCCGTCTTCCTTGGTTTTTACAATGTTTCAATATCCTGTCATTTGACTGTCAAGGCTTGTCAAATCATCTCACACTACTGGCTGTTCGCTTGAATGACTCCTGAATGAACTAGAAACGTCGCCTATCTACAACAGCTAAATATAACTCACTCTAAACGGGTTATCGTTTTGGGTTTTCATCGTGTTCGGATCTTGAGAAACAACACAAAATGCCACTAAATCGGAATCAGTAGCGCTGAAGCTAACTAACCTGTAATGGAAAGGTGAAAATTTCGCGTTAAGTTTTTGATTTGTTCTTTCTCATTTGGCTAAATCGCTCAGCAGCAAAGGAGAATGACCTAGGATTATCAAGATCGGCTACTCGTCTGATTCGTCTGCTTCAGCGTTTAAAGGATCCTAGTCACCCACAGTGCTTTGCGCGCATCGAGTGAGAAATCCGCCATTTTCTATGCCATCTAAAATCAGGATTTTTTCACAGTGAAATGAAATCCGGCTACATCCGCGCCAATACGGCCAGTTTGGGCCTTCATTTACTTTTTTGGCCTTAAAAAATTAATAGCGGTTACATCTGGCCGGTTATTTTGGTGTTGTTTGCTATTTTTCTCGTGAAATGTGCGAGACAACGCTAGGACTCTAAGCGGTTTATGCTCTCCTTCGCGTAGCAGTACCAAAACAGTCAAGCTTATGAAAGAAATCATTATTCAAAGGATCTTCTTGGTTATTGCACTAGTGAAGCAAAAGATATCCAATAGATTGAAAGGCTGGACAAGCTTATTCGTCGACATTTTACTTCATTACGGTGCGCGTTCTTCACGCGCCGAAATGTTTTGGTCTTCTAAATGTGACGACGGGACTCGCTCTGCAGTGCCGGTAGCGACGCTAAAGCGAAAGCTTCAAAGACTTCGATGCCTAAGAACAACACTTCAATTTTTCCATAAACTAATCCCTGGAATTGCAGAAAAGGAGGAGAAAGAATGGTTTGCGAACAGAAACTTTCAGATCTGTTAGCCGCAGTCGACACCTTAGCTACAATGTAGCTGCAGTACGTTTTGTTTTCATGGTAATTCATGTATTTTGAAAATTGAAATGAATATCCATCCTGTGCGATGATAACAAAGAAAATAAAAGCTATTAACAAAAGAGTTTCTTCTATTTGAGAGAGTAGCTGGAATACCTCAGGTTAAGGAACTTGTTCTGCTGGGCCTGGTTGTTCGAAAGCTGATTAGCGCTAACCCTGGGTTAAAAGTAGTCCAAGGTTTCTGATTCTCTTGTTTAAAAACGTTACCGCTGCTAACTTTACGTGACAACTTGAAAGCATCCAAAGTGAAATTGTTAACTGAAAATCATTTACTGTGAATCCACGTCGTTATGTTTTAAAAGTGAATTAAAAATTGACGCTAATCCTGGGTTAGCTTAACCCTGCTTTGAACAACCGGGCCCTGGGTGTTACTTTCCAGTCTGACACCCGATTTAACACTCATGTAAAGAACAAACTCACAAAAGCAAACAAGTCTCTCCATGTGCTCAGGACGCTTAGAAGAGAGGGGTACAATCAATCAGAAATTGACTACCTTTTCAATTCTATTGTACTACCAAATATCTCATACGGGCTTGCGGTGTACGGAGCCGCTGAAGCTGAACTAACAACGATCCAGTGTTTTTTTGGATAGGTGTAAGAAGCGTAGGTACATCTCACATAGCTATGGTGGCCCATCATTATCACTCCATTTTACTCCATGAAATGTGATGTATCGCTTTTATAATAAATTTCATTTAAAGTTAATTATTTAATTTCAAGTGTAATTTAGAACCAAAACGGAGTTTTTATTTCATTTGTTATTTCAAATGCATTTGCAAAGTCATATTAAGCAGTGTTATCATTTTCAGATCAAAAGACAATCATGAAATACATATATTTTTAAAGATTAATGTTAAAACTGTTGATGAATAAAAATATAATATATAATCATCAGTTTCCGAAGGAACAAAATAAAAAAAAAATATTCGAAGGGACCAGCGTTACCATTTCACTGAAGGAACAAAATAAAAATTAAAACTTCGAACGGACCAGCGTTATCATTCCACGTGGTAAGGACTGGGGCTTCGCTAGCTTTTTCAAGATGGCGGCCGTGTTGTGATTTCAGCCGTGGATATCGCTATTTCTGTAACGCAGTAAAGTATGGCCTCGAGGAGTGAATGGAAAGAGGATAATCAGTTGGAACACGACTTAAGAAAGTACGTCAGTCAAAATTTAAAAAGGTCAGAGATTCTTGACTTTGTTCAGAGAGATTTTTCTGAATATACTTGGAGTACAGCAACCCTTGACCGACGACTTCGGCACTTCGGTATATATTATATAAATTATGATATCCCAGTTGAAGCTGTGTCAGATGCTGTGCAGAAAGAGTTGGAGGGGCCTGGAAAATTGTTAGGCTACAGAGCAATGAATCAGAAGCTGAGAACAGAGCATAACGTACAGGTACCACGCCATCTTGTTTACAACATGATGGCTGAATTGGATCCCGAAGGGCTCGAGGCCAGAAACCTTCAACAAAAAAAGAAAAAGAAAAAGGGTCGCTTCACGTCTGAAGGACCGTTGTGGGTGGTTTCCTTAGATGGTCACGACAAACTATGTGGTTATCAAAACTCCACATTTCCACTGGGTGTGTACGGCTGTATTGACACATTTTCTCGCAAAATCCTCTTTTTGTTTGTATGCTACTCAAATTCGAACCCTTTAGTCATAGGCAAGATGTACCTTCGCTATTTATTCGAATCAGAGATGCTGCCAAGAAATCTGCGAGTTGATAGAGGAACAGAAACTGGGAAAATGGCCACAATTCACGTATTCCTTTTAAACCGGCATGGGATTATGGATGATCCCACTGATTCCATTATTTACGGTCCCTCGACAAGCAACAAAATAGAGCGATGGTGGCGTGAACTACACGAAAGATTAGAGAAGTTTTTTAAAGAACAACTGACAGCACTTTTAAGAGGAAGAGAATATGACTCACATGTTGCACTTGACAGACAACTGCTTGCTTATGTCTTCATACCAATTGTCCAGCGGGAGTGTGACATATTTGTCAACTACTGGAATTCTCATAGAATTCGAGGGCAAGATAAACTAGAAATTCCAGCTGGGGTACCAGATCACATGTTTTCTTTCCCGGAGCAATATGGGGGCACCAATATGGGGATCCCATTGAGCAAGGATGAATTAAGAGAGGTTGCTGATGTATCTGGTGTCATGGATGAAGATGTGTTGGATTTTATTGACCCAAGGGTGAAGAGGGAATGTTTGCAACTCCTTTCAAATCCAGAAGGAGTGGAATCAAAGAATGCTATTGAAGCATTTCGGTTTCTTAAGAGGAATATTATATCTCCTTAGGATATTGGATAAAATCAACATGTGTATTTTTAATACAACCAGAACAGCTGAGTTCTTGTTGAATGTTTATTTCCTGACAGTTGAACTTGGGCAAAATGTTTATCATCCATAAGGCCAACCTGAGTATTGTTTGCAATTTCTGAAAGGATCATTGCTTAATCCTTTAGCCCCTAATAGTCAAAATGCAGCTATTCCTTCCCACTCCCTACTTATTTCTTGTTAATGGTATTGGTAAGGATCATTTTTTCCAACCATCTACATACATGTGTTTTATCTTTGGTTAATAACTATTAACATTTTCCTTTGTTCTCATGAGTTGTAGTTTTGATCAAGTAGTGACAAAATTAGTTTCAATTTCATGTCAATCACTGTAGGGGATTAAAAGGTTAAGGACCAGTTTAATTTTAAATGAAAATAGGTAGCCCACATTTCTTGGGCACCAAACCCTATTTGTAAGAAATTCTTTGCAAACCTCTGGCAAGCTAATTTTCTTCTTCTTTTTCAGCATTGCTCCTGCGAGAATAGTCCCAAGGTGTAAAATTATGGCTGCTGTTTAGTTATTTCTTTATATTCATGCTAATCAGCCTTACTAGGCCCATTTTTGAGTACACAAAATCATACACACAAGCGAACGAGGCTGGCAAGGCTGATTAGCATGAATATAAAAGATTAATTAAATGCCTGCCATTCATGCATTTGGTCTATGAATTAGAGGTATAAAATGGTTCTGGGGATCATAATCCCCAAGAAGAGAGGTCCTTTACCTATCCGTTTTTACTTTGTTTCCATGGTAACAATGTTAGCTGCATGGTGGCATGGGACCATAGTGCCCCCAAGATATGTAAGTCAATGGGGCAACGAGTGACCTGTATGGGGGCATTTCATGCCAAACCGATAACTTTTATTAACAACTTTCATTAAACTATTTAAATTTCAAACAATGTTGGTGCTTTATGCAGTTCACAGCAGTGCAGCAGCTCTGCTCTACACAGTTCATAGCGGTTAAAATTTCAACAATAAATGTCCAAAAATGCAGGTGCTCTGCACAGTTCAGAGCAGTTTAAATTTTAAACAATGAATGTCCAAAAATGCAGTTGTTTTATGCAGTAAGTAACAGCATAGAGCTGACTAATGGTAACTGTGAGCCAGTCCACAAAGCCATAATAGAAGAATCTGTGATACTTGTACATAACAACGTTTTTAGATGTGCAAAGAATTAATGCTGAACTTAGTCACTTAAATACAGTCTAGTAACAAATAGAGCTGAAGGTAATAAATACAGCCTAGTAACAAATACAAGTGAAGGTAAGCCTTTGCTGACCAAAGTAGAAGGTTCAATGTGTCATATGCTTATTAAACCCAACAGTTCATTTGGAGAAGGGTGGAAGGGAGGGAAATAGCTTTAACAACAACAACAACAACAAGCTTTATTACCAAATAAAAAAAGGAAAAAAAGTTAAACTTTACAATATAATATATTAATACAAAAAGAGGTAATGTTTACTCAGGATAACTATAAAGCTAATCGAGCTGAGTAAAACTAAGTGATGTTTAAGTACAGAGGTAGGTTGGCACTAAAGCTTGGTGAAAGCAATAAATTAGTCAATTAAAAAAAAGACGAAAAGAAGAAATAAAGAAAATAAATAAATAAATAAATAAAAATAAATAAATTAATAAATAAATAAAATAAATAAACAACTAAATAAACAATGCTAAAAAAAATTGAGGCTTTGAGCCCAAAAGTATGAATCAAACAATGAAACCAGTTATTTCACTGTGCTGTCCACATGTGAAAGGATGTGTGCTATTAGTCAGTGTATGGAATAATAATAATAATAATAATAATAATAATATTAATAATAATAAAGACATGCCATGTTTTGCCATGAACATTGTATGACCTATGACCTTTGGTCATCGTAAGGGGATTTCCCGGATACCATGTGACACATTGCCCACGTGTGTCCTGGTTGAGGCATTAACTTAAATTTATGAATTGGCTTGTAAATAGGATGACTCATCCCCTGTATTGTTCCAAATTATAATGACCCATATAAAAATGATGGGGGTGCTCATCAGAAATTTTCAAAGAACACTCTAAAAAGTAAGTTTCAAACAACATGAGACATTCTGTCTTTTTTTTTTTTCGGCTCAGTACCCTAAAAGGTGCTGCAATAATTCCAACCATCGTCATTTTAGATTTCAGCAACTCAAATCCAGTCTACAAAATTTGACCCCAATAATTCCCCACCTCCCCCCCCTCTCCTGAGTACTTGATGTGCTGGCCATACATTTCCTTAAAATCAAAACTGAAACAAAAATTGTAAAGTAGACACAAAATCATGCATTTTAAGAAATAGCACCACTTCTTGAATGTTTCGTAATCAGATTGTCGAGAAACAAAGATTTCATGCTGTAATGCAAACAACAACAGTGTTTTGGCGTTAAACACAGATGTCCACGGCAATGAGGGAAATATCAAAATAGATGTTTGTATTTCAGCTTAAACTTCAAGGGAAGCACAGCATAGAATCCTCACGATTTTTTAGTATTCATCTTCAATACCCATCATATTACAATACCTATTACATTGATGCTGCTTTCTAAACTCATCGATGGTAACTTGGGATAGGTTTCCTGCACAAAAATAGTATTCATCCGCGTTTTCCGTTGTTAATTCAGTGGTTGCAATTTCGGGATCATACAATTGAAACATGGATCCTTGAAGATCAACCAGCATCATCTTCCGCTTTGTAAAGACATAGCTATAATGTACGAGACATTGTGCTTTGGCAAAGACTTCGTCACACGCTTCCACTGGTGACGTTAAGCAAACCCCGTTGTTGTTGACATATTTTCGGAATTCGCCAGGTACAAACTCTTCCACCGTTACTGGAATGTCATCCAAAACCGAGTAAAATACCTTTCCATACTGGAAGGAATCCCCGAATTCTGCAGGTACTTTAAATGAAAATCTCTGATTTATGTTCCTGGCTACTGCATGCATCTGGACCTGTTTGCGAGTGTGATCTTCCACGGCCGATTTCAAGACTTCCTTGATTGTTGTAATCGACGCCGACGTGTATTTCTTAACAACCCAGTCGCCCAAATGGAGATGGTCGTTGCAGGTGGCTTTAAAAGCATCCCTGAATGCCCCGCTCGAGAATGGTTCGTCTTCTATCATGAAATCCAGCGTAGCACCGTTCACCCATTTACACTTCTCAACATCAAAAAGTTCCAGCTGTAATGCAGTAGTCTTGGGCGGTTTTACCAACTTTCCAGCTCTTAAGAGGTGGGCGATTGATACTGATTTTGGATAGACTGTATTTGGATACACTATATTTCCACTTGCACGCTTGGATGGCGAAACTGGGGCTGATCTCGCGCGCTCTGGAGGCTGATCAAATCTTTCAACTTCTTGGGGACGAAAGATGCGCTCGGCATTCTCATTTGGTGGAAGAAATCGGATGAAGTACACTTTGCGACCTTTAATCTGCTCCAGTTTCGTGCATGAAGGGCCTCTATCTGACGCGAGGATATCGCACGATCCAGGCGGGGCGTTGTAGAACTTTTCACATGCTTCTTTGATGTTCTCCACGGACAATTCTTCATAGTCTTCGAAAGGAACGAAATCTCTCGTATCCAATGGTTCGTACTTCTTTAATCTGCCTGAAGCAGCGGAAGACATTCTCTGCACAAGAATGTCGTTTGGAACTTTACCTACTGCTTTCTTACTCTCCCTTCCAGCATTTCGCTTCATACCTTCTCGTTTCTCGAAATCTTCCCACGATTCCTTTCCTGAGGGTTTTCTCCTTTTCATGGTTCAAACTGAATCGAACCGAATCTGCAAAAATAACTTGGACTGAAGACTCAGCTGAGAGACAAGCTGACGCCATCTGTAGCCCCAGTCCTTACCGCGTGGAATGATAACGCTGGTCCGTTCGAAGTTTTAATTTTTATTTTGTTCCTTCAGTGAAATGGTAACGCTGGTCCCTTCGAATATTTTTTTTTATTTTGTTCCTTCGGAAACTGATGATTATATATTATATTTTTATTCATCAACAGTTTTAACATTAATCTTTAAAAATATATGTATTTCATGATTGTCTTTTGATCTGAAAATGATAACACTGCTTAATATGACTTTGCAAATGCATTTGAAATAACAAATGAAATAAAAACTCCGTTTTGGTTCTAAATTACACTTGAAATTAAATAATTAACTTTAAATGAAATTTATTATAAAAGCGATACATCACATTTCATGGCGTAAAATGGAGTGATAATGATGGGCCACCATACATAGCATAGATATCCAAGATCTTTTAGAAAAACAAGATAAGAAAATATGCACTAAAGTTATGGGCTTAGAGGGTCACCCGCTGTATAACATGTTGCCGGAGGTTAAGAACACCAAATACGAGCTTAGAAGAAAGTCGGCCATGAAACCTAAAATAAACACGAAGCGCTTCATGAGCTCTTTTATTAACCGCCTTACTTTTAAATACAAATTAGCTGATTTATTTCATTAGAATAATAGTCTTAGTTCATGTAATGTAGCTTGCTTTTTACCATCAATTTTTGTAACATAGGATATGTGTTTTTATCTTATGAAATAAAGACTTATTATTATTATCATTATTATTTGAAAGGAATGTGAAATGTTCTCGCTTTATCTAGCGCTATCAATTAAAACTAAATGCGGTTCGGAGCGGTGGTCAGAGCGGCGTGATCGAGTGAGTTTTGGACACATTTCTGCCCTCCGTGCATTCGCCTTTTTTGTTTTATGGCGATGGGAAAGTCAAGAATAGCCAATTAATCAAGATTCCAAACCTATATGATTCTAGATTCGCTTGTAAATCATATTCCGCGAGCGCTCGCTGAATATAGTTTGCTTTTGGGTAGGCGGACTGGGAGGCTGGCCGGCGTACGAACACAAACATTCTTTGAGTTCTAGCTTTTTGAACAGCCGCCAAAATGCGCTGAAAATAATCGAAAGCCCTTTTACTGGCACTAAAATCAAAAACAAGCGAAGAAATTTCAGCTTCAGGCTACAATTTATATTTTTACCAGTTGAACTGTTGAGGCGTTTTGTCACGTTCGACGAGTAATTTGATCGCAATTTCAGATCAAAACAATAACAAAGGTGTGCCTGACTAGGATCCTTTAATCGACCCGGTTTGCATTCCATCTGTTGCTGCAGTTTATAACAGCTACTGATAATATTCTAGACCGAGAGGATTTCTTTCAAGATTTTATGGACTATCGGCCGGTTTATTAGGTGCCGTTTTTGTTTTTCGTCCATAAATTAGTTGCTTCACAATTTGTTTACTCTTTTGACTCTTTCTATAATCTGAAGAACAAATTACCATTGGAAAGGTTTTTCATCAGATGTAAGCCTTAGATGCGCTTCCTTTCTCTCTAAAAGAAAATGCCACACGTGGAAATGAGAGCATGTACTTTAAAATTAGGGGTGATTAATTTACTGCAAAAGATCGGAAATACAATACTGCTAGCTTGTGTCTGACTGAAACTGTCGGTTTCGCGTTAGATGAGACATTGTTTAAATCTAAAACAGATAGCTTATTTTAACGGAGGTCCATGAAAGTATGTTCTTTTTACTTTAAGTCTCAAAGAAGCCAAAGAGGAGAGTTTAGACTGAAGCGTTTACACTACATAGGTAGTCCGCCGTTTTTCTCCAGCTACAGCGCGTTGGCATTCAAGGACACTTGGAACATACTACATGAAGCATGTTGCGACAACGTACGGCCATGAATGACGTCATGACCACAAAAATCGAGTCGCATGGTTTTATATATGTTCTGTTTCTATTAGTATGGAGCTCCGCTCTTGCGGGGCCTTCGGCCCGCGAAGCAGCTCCGCTATATGCCTTCCTCCTTTTCTGAGTTCAAAGACTGTTCTTTTTTTAATGTTATAAGACATCCACCACCACCATTTGCCACAAAGAGTGTAGGACAGTGCACCGTGGTTTACTGAGATTCATGCGAAGACAAAAAGCGTGCGTTTTATCGATCGGAGCGCGAGTACCGTCTGTCTGCAACCTATCTTTGTATGCAAAATATTCTTATATTTGATAAAAGGTTACTGCAAGAAACCTTAGATGCAATGTCCAACTCAACGGTTTTATTCTGCTTCAGGTGTTGTGAGAAAGGCTCTTACAACTTAAAATTAGGTTTCAAACCTTTAAGATCGCCACTAAAGGAACAGCATGTGTAATACAAGAGCCCAAGGGAGGGAATGGTGTAAAAATATCCCCAACGTACATACTGGAGCATTACGGCACCCGCTTTGCATTTTAAAAATCTGTGTGGCCGTTTTTTTAAGTGTTGTCATTGTTTTCACAAAATCAACAGAAAGTAATATTTTGGCTTGCTGTTTCTGCAAGGAAAAATAGTTAAGTTCGATTTACTACTATTGCAAGGCGTTCAAAAACCACTTAGTGTCTTCAAGGTGCTTAATCACAATTCTAACACCGCAATTACGACACTTAAACGCAGGAAAATCCTGTGACAGACCTTCTCATGATACATTAGAGTAATTCAAGCGACTTCCTTATTAAGCCTGTGTGTTAGGAGTAATACCATGAACAGCAACGTACATCAGCTTCATGTACAGAGAAAGAGCCTCCTCCCAGTTTTTGGGCAAAGGAATATATAGGCTTGTTCTTGCATATTTAAAGTAATCTTGGTAGTCATTTGTTTGACTACTGTCATCTTCAGTTATGTGTTGGGTGACATAGCGCACTTCTGTGAGATTGACTGGCATGCCACAATCCGATGCTCCATGGAGCTCAGGCAAGAAGAAAAGGGAATCAGGCCGCCCAGGTACAGTGTCGTTTCTTGACTTACGGATTCTGTGCGTATTCCATCTCTCTTTCACTGCATCAAACTCTGCTTGTAGGACCCCGTGAAAACAATACCACAGACATTCCATGGCCATCGCACATGAAGTATCTACAGTTCCTTGAAATTCTAAATCATTGAAAAAGCTCCTCCACCACGTGCAATGACTTCGGGAATAAAACGACCACCACCCTTCTATTCTTTGGTTTCTTGGCGATGAAACGTAACGATGGGCGTCAGGATTGTCCCGGAAAAATGTCTGTATAGACGCTGCTAATCCATTCTCAGTTCGAAAGTCTGTGATTAACTCCACAGGACAGCTTCCCTGCTCCGATTCTGCTTGAACGTAATACGAGGCTATTTTATGAGGGGAATTGTTGGAAGGTGCAACGTTAAGCCATAGTATCTTCCTACTGAATCCAGCAATTGCACCGTGAACGGGAAAACCCCAGTGCTTTAACTTGTCAGAGCCATCTATGTGCCACGCAATTTGGCCCTGGATTCCGATAGCTTCTTCTCTTTAGGCGATGTTTTTTCTTAATTCTGTTTTAGCCGGATCCATCTCTCTCAACAGGTCTTGAACAATTACCCTAGGTATCCTTAGACCTTCCATTTCAAGTATGTGCCAAACTGTTCGATAACCTGCCGACGAACACGGGCCATTTATAAGTTCTGCCATGCGCCGCTGCACTTTATAAAAGGTATCATTAAATTCTTCTTTGCCTGTCATGCCTCGCCTTCCCAAACCATACTTTCTAAGTCGCCGTAACAGCGTACTGTAGCTTAACTGATGCTGGTGGCGTTCACAAAGAAAAAGAAGAATTTCTTGGTAAGTAAATCCACGATGAAAGTAGTACTTTAAAACTTCCTCTTCGTCAAAGCTTTCTTGATCACATTGGGACTCATCAGGATCAGAATCTGATCTGTCTGAGAAGCTGCTTGTAGCTAAAGCTAAAACATCACCAAAATGTAATATTCAGTTAAATGGCAGAATTCTATAACTACGCAATGGTCAGCAGTAGGGCAGTAACTTTCTATAACTTGCTAAGTATCTTATGCGTCTGCTTTTTTGACTGAGTATACCAAACCACTTACTCCTAGCAGCCATAGAGTCCATGCACGTATTTTTGATAGAATAAAAACAGTTGAAGCTGCATTATGTGCACCTAAATACATTCATAAACCAAATACAACTTACTTTGTCCACACTGCACACAGAAATTCGCATTCAGGGGCTAGGCACTCCTGCACCACAGTTTGCGCAAAACATCTTCTACTACTAATGAAACTGTGAGTTAGTTGTCCGCCATAGTTGATTAACTCCCATAACACCTTGCAGACAGAGGTCACGTGAGTACAAAAATGATTTTGCCGTGGTTGAAAATGATTTTGCCGTGACAAAAAAGATTTTGCCGTGGGTAAAATGATTTTGCCGTGACGAAAAAGATTTTGCCGTGACGAAAAAGATTTTGCCGTGAAACTTGGATTCTACTGATTCGAAACCCTAAATAGTTATTCGAAATTTTTTTTGTAGCATCGTAATAGTAATTCAAACTTTCCGAACAGGAACTGAAAAATTAGTTTTTTAGCTCAATTTTCCGGTATGTCACGCGTGATATCTTTATTGTTTTCAAGGCCGGCGCAAAAAATGGCGAGAACATATAAAGCCGACAAAAATATCCCGTAAAGAGAAAATCGACATCAGTCATCCTTAGAAAGAAAATCCAAAGGAGTCTCTAATTTTAACAAGGCAACTTATTCTTTGGCTGGAGGTTTCGTGTCTTAATCGGAACCCGCAGAAAATATAAACAACAACCGCCACAATTTTATACCTGTAACAGTTTTCGCGGGCGTCTGTAAAACGCGGAACCCACCCGGAACCTGCCGGAACCACCCGGAACCCATGCACCCAGAAACCAGCTGGAACCACGCCGAACCCAGCCGGAACCACAAAAAAATCTAAAAATATAAAAAATTAGCAACAACAAAAATCAATAAAAATAAAACTGATAATAAAACTAAAAAAAAAATCAATTAAAGAAGGATACCCTAATATAAAAAAGACTGATAAGTAGTTTTCCCCTAAAAACGACTAGAACAGGTGAATAAAACTAAAACAAGAAGGAAAAATTAGCACGTGACTAACGGAGTGCTTGCCATAAGAAAGCTAAGCTTAAATACTAAAATAAAACACAAACAGCGGTAATAAACATTATAAACTTACGCATTTTAATATAAACTTGACGTTTCGTATGCTAGTCAACATACATTTTCAAACTGGTGACCGTTACAATTTTGACAGACCTTTTATACAATAGTGATAAGGGGTCTGGAACCAAGATTAAGAAAACAATCTTAACAGTGAATCTATAAAAAGCTACAGCTAATTAATAAAGTATCAGCTTCTCACTGCTGACGTTGACATTAAAAGCTGGCTTCAGTTCTTGGATTAACAATGTTTCTTTGATTTTGCAGTGGTAATCAGTTTTGCCCGATGCTAAAATGTCAAAATGATCCCACTTGATGTTGTGTCCGGTGGCTTTGACATGGTCTGTAATGGCAGACGTGTGGTCATTTTTAGCGAGGGCCTTGAAGTGTTCAGTTTTTCTATCATGAAGTCGTCGTTTTGTTTTACCGATGTAGAAATCATTGCCACGCCAGTTAGCACGTTGAGATTCTGACGATGTGTTTGTCTTTGTCAATAATCATGTTTTTATAGCGCCATATTCACAACAGTATATAAATAGATTAATTGCTCAAAACTCTGGGGAAAAGCATGTTCAGTTGTGGACAAATTTATATCGACATTAGATTTTTAGTTCTATTCAACAAAATATTCAAAGCGATAAGACAGGTGAGCTGAGTCATCAGATTTTTTAAACATTACGTCATTCGGTAACGCAAAAGGCAAAACACTGTTACAGTTTTCGTCACGCCGGTTAGCACATTGAGCCAAGTAAAAATACTTATCGAGGGTGGAGTGGGTCAAAACGACTGGTAAATGCCTATAATGCGCTTTCTTGTAACCTGTACTATAGAGCATAGCAATGATTTATTTCGTATTTGCATTCACAAGTTGGCTTAAGGAGCCCTTGACATGATTAAAGGGAACTGTGCATAAAGCGTGGTTTTCAGGTATGGGGAGGAGTCAAATTCTTTTGGGCTGTTACGGTGCCCATACTGATCAATCGTAAGGATGTGGTTGCTTTATTGGGAATTTTTTCGCCCATTTATTGAAGTGCGTCTGTTTTGAGAGTTGTGACGGCTTTTTCGTTCATGGTTTTGAGGAAGACCGACCAAAAGACAGCGAAGAATCGAATGATCTTGAGTGAAGAATGAGGTTATGAGCGTAGTCTGCGGTGCTATGTTTGGTGAGGATAGGGTGAATAATTCAGTTGACCTCCTGTCTAGGGTATTGGTTACCTTTTCAGTTGGTCAAATTTCAGCGTTGGTTGCTGAAATTCTATAAGTCTAAGAGAAGACTTTGTTTACAGTGCCACACCAGCACGGGAACCAGATGGCACGGTTATGCAGCCCGCAGGACTACTTGTTCTTTTCATGGGACGTACAGAGTTACCGCACTTTTGCTGGAACTTGCTGTTAAAGACGCTTGAATGTTATCGAACGTGCAATCACGCACGCCTCGCTTGCTTTCTTTTCGAGACGAACCAACACTTCCTCGGTTCTGCACGCATTGCGGGCCTATGTTTACTGAAGGTCGCCCTTAATCCCTTGACGACTGGGAAAATGTGTTAGTTTAATTAAGAAACGGGAGTTCGGTTCGTTTTTTTTTTTAATTTTATGTGATTGCTTTAGAGAAAATGGACCGTATTTCAACGTTATAACTCCGGAACCATGAGTATTCACATCAGCGCTTCACTTCTCTAAATTTACAGCGAAGCATACGAAGGTGTTTGTGTTATTCACTAATCAGTATGTACGTGCCTTGATGGCTAAAAGGGAAGTTCAAGAAGGAAGTCCAAGTTTATGTGAAAATCGATATCGTGAAGCAAATTACGAGTCACACACATATGAGCCATCGTAGAACGAGGGAACGCTTTACTTTTCAGTGAAGCTTTTCTTAGCTACTACTAATAATAACTTATAATTTAATCCAGAAGTCAACACCGTCAGATCGCGATACCCAAACTGTGCAGGAAGCTCTGGTCAATTCCCATATTGGTGACTAATGAAAATTCTTAAGTAAATACGCATGTGGTTCGCTGCCACGCTTTCACCCAGAACACATTCCAATGCGTGCTGTTTACTCCAAAAAGTCACATTCACGTCCTCAAGCACGAAAAGAACTTCACTTGTTGCTGTTAAGGTAGTAGATGGTAGGGTTGCCGTGTCTCTACGTGATCATTATATTTTAGTCCAAATCTGCTAAGTTGTCAAATGTTAACTGAGGTCGCATGTCAGGATAGAAAACGATGTTGCTTCAGCAACAAGTGATGTTGTTTCCGCACTTGCGGAAGTAAACGCGACTCAGTTGCACATTCAAGCGTGTAAAAGTTTCAGTTTATCCATACGTAGTCGACTTATATATCCACGTATGGGTGGCAATGATCACAACACTAAATAAAAGTTTTTCAGTATACACCCAGTGGACAAAAAAAGTTCTCGCCAAAAATTGTAATAAGCCATGAACGATACGGCAGCGGAATTCTGGCATGACAAAGCTGTCAAACTTGTTGGCATTTCGTTTATTGATAATTTTATTAGCAATCTACGGATGGGGCGGGGTGCAGCTTCTACGATTCTTTGGATATCTCATTCGACACTACACTAAGAATATGCAACCCTTGATATTCGCAAAAGGAGAAAAGCAATCGAAAGGTATGTTGTTTTTCGATCTGGGAAAAATGGATTCCGAAAATATTCACCTGACTAACTGTGTCAGTAACAAGTAATGTTATTTTGCGCTCAAACGGAAATAAAGCTGTTTGATTGTAGACAACACGTTTTGGATGATCATTATAAGGGATTTCATTTCATAAAATTTATGTAAAAAGCAATCTCGGCTACGTGCTTCAGCAACAGATGATGTTGTGTTTACGCTTAACGGGATTTCGCCTGATCGTGACCATCTGCATCAGCAATAACTGATGTTCTTTTTGCGCTAGGGACTTTTGAGCGAAAACAACTCGTGTCGGAATGAAGAAACTTTACGTGGTGCAGTCATTATAAAAGAGTCCCCTCAGCTGACTCTGCCATTATACAGCCAGGCTAAGGCATCAGTCAGAGCCCTTTTTGCCAGAGATAGAGAAGTTCAGTTGTCGAGATGGTTTTTCCAACTTCGACCATTTCTGTGCTTTTAGCCGCTGCCATGTTGTTTTCAACTGCAGCGATTTCTGACGCTAAACCAGCTCAAGGACTTCACCTGAAAAAATATTCAGAGGAGCAAGTTAAAGGTTGTTACATCCATAATCAGACCTTGGGGGTTTGCTTAGATGTCCGCAAAGGATTCATGAAGATGACCAAGTTCACAGGAGAGGAAATCGTGCTTTATGTGGAACTCGGCCCAGGTATGAATTTCTACCAAGTCTTGGATCAAGCGTTTGTCGGAGGGTAAGTCAGATAAATTAATTCTGTCGCTTTCAGTATAACGCCATGATGTTAGAACAGAGGGTAGACCTATATTCCTGATCATTCTAGGAAATTATAAAGCTGCAATTATGTCTGTGCAATTAAAATCGGAAAAGTTTCTGACATTCTTTCTTTTGGTTAATTTAGTTGGACTGACTATAGTGAGAACTGGCAGGTATTCAGAAAGATGAGCTACTGGAAAGTTGTAGGTCATTTTATCTGACCTCGCACGAATTTTGGTGTGTAGTTTCCTCTTTTTAAATGGCATTTTGCACCACAAACAGGCAACAAGTGCTCTTAAAGTAGCTACTTTTCAAAATTGCAGCACCAAGTCCCCCTCACAAAGTTTACGTAAGACCACTTGGGTTTCCCTAACTGTAGAATTATCTACGAAAGCTAAGTAACGAATGTTTTATTTCATTGTGTTGTTCCTCAGAAATGGTCCATCAATGTTTCATGTACCAGACGACGTTCCGAGAGAGCCAGAGTCGCTGCGAGTCTTTTTAAAGCACATCAAAAGTGGGCCGGCGGAACGTGAAGATTTGAAAAGTCGCTTCCAAGAAGCCATGAGCGAGCTACACTATGTTCCAGAGGTTCAGCTGTTGGAGCTGGTGTCGGCTGCGTTAGGTGACAACTCCACGCGTCTGGAGATTCTTCGGCCATTCCACGTCTTGTGCTTCAACCTGTTGAAGCAGGCAGATGTAGACATCCCATCGGAGCTCCGTGCTGCGCATGACATGGGGGAAGAGACTGCTGACCAGCATCACCGAGAGAAGCGCTGCCAGTCGCTAAAGCACCAAACGTGGAATGATTGCCTTGGAATGTGCGGTAGAAAGTGCTCGTGCTGGTGGTGGGTTTGTGGCGACTGTTGTTTTCATCAGGGTTGCTATGAGCATGACCTGTGTTGCGGTCGCGACTTCGGCAGTAGTTATTGCCAAAAACCATGGAATTACGGCTTCAGCTGTAGTAGTTACGGGGGTTATCCGGCTTGCCTATCTAGCTAAATTTTGATGAATTGAAAATGCTGTACACCCCATTTTCTATTTTTTGTTTGATTTCTTTTTTGATTCTGCAATTGAAAGTTATGGTCCAGGTGAATTAACTCGCTTTAAATTCTTGAAATGTCAGGTTAAACACGATTTTTTTTGTCAGGCCTTCCCACTCTCAGAGAATTATACTACTCTTGTTTGCAATCGACGGGCGAGTGCTGGATCGTCTCACATGCGCCATTTTAAGGTCCCGTCTTGAAAATGCGAAAAAGTAGCACGAATCTGTTGTCACGAATATATTGTTTAAGCTTAACTCGTTCTCTTGGCTGCCTTTTGTGACTCGCTGAAGTTCGTGCGCAACTCAAATACACGAAAAGTATTACTAGAAAGTGCTCTCGCGCCCAAAATACCTCTGCACTGCGGGCTTTACTAAACATTCTGACTATATTATTCTTAAACACAAGGCAGTTTAGGTTAGCAAGCGCTTCATATATGTACCATCAAAGACGAAGCTAAAACTTGACAGAAGAATAAATCACGTCTTGATAACGGTCCCTTTCCTTTGTAATTGCTTACCTAGTTACGAATTTTTAACAAAAATTCAACAATTTGTCTAGTTTCTCTAGTTGAGGCACGAGCTACATTTATCTAACTCGTGTTAGACATTGATTGTAAACTAGAAGGTGGCAAAGGGCATTTTCGATAGGTGGCCCGATCAATTGGCATATTTTATTTATCAAGATCTCTGTACCTTGTGAACTTGAACCATGGGAATTATTTCTGAAATGAGAAATAAGTTTAAAACTGTTGTTGAATTCGCTTACCCACAATCACGTGAACGATAATGAAGTGGACTTTACATAAATGGCTGTTTCATTTTCTGTCACGTGAACTGGACCCCTTTGTTTACCTTCATCACAGTTAAGATGCACTTTCAGTTGAGCCGGCCGTCGAGCTATACTTCAGCGACAGTCCTGTTTGTAAGAATGTTATGTGTATCTTAAAGGGTTGGTTGGAATGTCAAAAACAACGCTGGTACCTAGCTTTAGCATGAAACCGCATTTTTAGTGATTTAGTGATTGATAAGCCCAAAAAATACACGAATAATTTAATAGCATAGATTACGCAACGAAAAAATAAGCTGATTAAGAATGTAATCTACTTCGATCTTTTAGAGCAGTAACCGCTCAAACAAACAACCTTAAGACCAAATTTTCTTTAGACTTGACCTAATCTCGATCGACTGATTGAAACAAACCCGATTTCAGCCTTATCTTAGTTCTCGAGTTTTGCCCGATCGATATTATATCTCAACTCAGTCAATTTAGAAGCGCACTATCCCAAAACTCTTTCAACTGGTTTGACGCTTGACGCAAAGTTGTTTTTGAGCAGCCACTGACGTCGTGGAGAACGTTTGCTACTTGGCTATAGTGTAGTGTGACCTTAAGCTATTTTAAACTGAGAAGTAGTTTAAACTATATAGAGAGCTTATAGTACCGTGGAAACAGTTTTATTATAGACAGCTGATGTAATGTAGTGTGTAGCATTCTCTATATTATTGGAACTAAGTTTTGATGTTTCTTCAATAAATAAATTATTTTAATTAAAGCGTCTTTGATGGCCAAACGTTAGTTGTACTGTACTTTTATTATACTTTACCTTCCCCGTGACCACCATTTTGTATCGAGCCACTATCACATTAAAATGTGTTCCAAGAAGTCGGTATTCATAAGGCCTGATTTAAATGTCAGACTCACTTAAAGATGTATACAAAGCACATTAAACTTGAACATACCCGAGAAAAGGAGTAGCCAATGAAACCAGAAACTTTTTTGTTTTAATCTTTGAAAACGTTGGGTCGGTCGGGGCGATGGGACACGAACCTTTTTATGAGGATGGTCTAAGTTTTAAGATTTGACGATTTCTGAAGAGCCCACCTTCAATTCCTCGTTCCTCGGATATAAACTTGAACAAGAAAGCCTTGGATAAGGAAGGCATGGGAGGGGCGATGTCGCAGCTCTTACAAGGTCTTCTCTGATTTGCTGAGAAAACAATACACCAAACAACAAAACAATGGACCCTAGCCCCGAAAACAATAGAGCTGCGTGATACCAACGTCCAATGAAATTAGAGGTTGTTAAGAGCTGCGGGGCTACTCCATGGGAGGGGGGGGCAAGTCTGTGTGTACGTACTTGTGGAGGGGGAGAGGGGGGTTAAAGCCTTTCTCTGGAAGAAGCAAACCTGTTTCTGAATGTGGTTTGG
Organism: Siderastrea radians; assembly: GCA_964017195.1. NCBI lineage: Eukaryota > Metazoa > Cnidaria > Anthozoa > Scleractinia > Rhizangiidae > Siderastrea > Siderastrea radians. Next base: position 49,245,485 of record OZ024892.1, on the reverse strand, counting down.
TTTGGTTTGGTTTGGTTTCTTTTACTGTGATCTAAGCAGGCAAGGAATGAAAATCTGGAGAAATGCAAGAGAGTTTATTATCATAAGAGAAGTCAAATGGCAACTTTTAAAGAACAAATCAAAATTAGAACATTTTACAAAAAAATTTGGATTCCTCCTTAGAGGTCTCTTAAGCTTGTTTTCTTTGTCTTGAAAAGAAAAAGTGTTGTGACTTATCTCTGCATAAATTAATTTTCTCCTTATGTATCAGAGGCCATTACTTTAAAGCATTGTTTGCAGCTGTTCCTAAGTACCACATGGTTACACTCAAAAGTCGTTTTTGACTTCCTGATTGACTTCTTTCCGTGATGGGAACATGATCACTGCCGTCGTTATTTGTCAGGTGGTTGAGTTTTTTTTCCGTGATACTGATTTCCACTGTATCTGAAAGAGTGTCATAGGCCAAGTCGGTCTAACAAAACTGGATGAGACGAAGTGTATTTTCAATTTACTCATGTTAGTTTTACATTCCTATTTTCTACTGTTCATTTTTTGTTTTCGATGAATGAATAATTAACAAAAATTGTCGTGAGAAATTCTTTTATAAACTTATCTTCTCCTTCTTGCATCTGTAGAAGCAGTGACGTATGCATAGACAACCACGTGCTCAAGTCAGGGGCATCCAACGGCTCTTTTACTTGCGATGAAATGCTACAGTCGAACCTCTACTAACGGCCACCCCAGTCTGGAACGGCCACTTTTTTCTGTCCCGGCGGAAGATCCATACATTTGCTCTTATTTTAACCTCATTGACTAACAGTGATTATCTTTAAGGTTAGATACAAGCAATTAGAATAATATCACGAATGTTAAATTAATTCTCAAGTGGTGTCATATTACATCCCTACCTCCCTATAATGGCCACCTCTCTAGATCTACAGCGGCCCCTGGGTGACCGTTGTAGAAAGGTTCGACTGTAGTCGAGTTTTCTTTGGCGAAACGTCACCTCAGTCTTTCATATCATGGGACTGATTAAGACGGATTCCGCTCAACATTCGAGCAATAAGTGCAAAAAATATTTACCAAAAAACTACTCATAGCACGGTAACATTTTAAATGCTTTTTGAAACATCTCACTCTAGTTCACTTGCCCAAGTGACCCCGCGATGAAATTCTCAAGCATTCTCAAGAAAATTAATTTCAAATCTCGTAATAGTATGCTAAAAACGGGCGCCATTTTGTTTTGAACTGACATGAAGCGTCTTTTTAATTGAAATATGGATAACTTCAAATCCAATTTTCTCTCGCGGGGTCAGCTTGGGAGCAAAAGTAACGATAAGTTCTTCTTATCTGTTCTCAAAATGTGACAGTGCTGCAAGTATTTTTTTGGTAACTTAATTTTTGCACTTACTGCTCGAATGTTGAGCGGAAATCGTCTTAATTGCTATTGTTTCGGAGGGACAAATATGTCGTTTAGAGTGGGAAATAAGGCCAGGTAGCCGTTTTCAGAAAGCCGACAGCAGCTCAGAAATTCGGAGGAAAAGATTTTGTTTCCTAAAATCTTCTGGGCCTTAAATGTCCAGCTAAGGAATATGAGCAGATCAACCTACATGAGCATCCACAAATATCCCTTTTAAAAACCCCTGAAACAATCTGAGAGTACTGAAAATGGCAATTGGGGGTAATATTTCGCTTAAATTTCCTCGTAGAGTGCCCCTGTCAAGTACATCGTAGCACTGGCTGTTAACGTTCAAAAGTCAAGTTACCTCCTTAAGCGCAAAAGACATTAGCCGCGGTTACACCACTCAAGGTAAACATATTTCCACAGTATAATTTTCGCTTGGTTAAATAGCTGGGGTTTTTTATTTACCTGGATAAATAAGGTTTACATGTACCCAGGAAATTTTAATGGCAAGTAGCTTTCGCGGGAGAAAACAGGGACATTTGGGAGATAACCATATTTTCTCGATTAAACGCCAGGCCTCAAATAAACGACGGGTTGAAATAAACGCCGGGTCTACACAATCAAATTTGAAATAAACGCCCCCTGCCTTTATTCGAGGTACAGGTGTTTATTTGAAAATGACCCTTTTAAGTAGCTGATTCTCATTAAAGGTCAGTCATAGCAATTGCAGCACATTATTTCATTTATTTTGCTCATTCCAGCTAAAGGGAGTTGGTGCCGTAATGTGCTCCGTACACTCTATACTTAGCACCCAGTTTCTCCCGTCTTGTTCTAAATTTTATCGACTAGAGACGAAATCGGTGACATTTTTTCCTGTTTTTCGTATGTTTTCCTACATTTTGCTGTAAATTTAGTTCACTCGCAGCAGTTAAGACCACACAAATTAACGCTGTTTAATAAAGGCCGGGCCCCGACTAAACGCCGAGTTGAACGCCGGGTCTACGATGAGGTCTAGTTTTAAATAAACACCCCCGGCGTTTAATCGAGAAAAAAATAATATGGTATTGTGTGTGGCTCCTTCAGCTTTTTTACTGTTTAATACGGCGACGCTTTTTAACATAGCTCTTTCATACGTAGTTTTTCTTTATGAATTAAATTGGAAGACGAAGGAACCAGTTCCAACGGATACGCTACCAAATCCTTGGTCACTTACATTTCCTAACAAGTAAAATTTTAATACACAAAGAATAAAACAGGCTGTAAACCTCAGGTTCCGTTAAAATTTAGTACTCGCAACATTAATGTTCGATAAGAATCCGTCTTCAATCTTTTACACAAGGAGGCTGCATGTAAATTAGGTCAACTAGCTGGTCACGCACTGCACCTGCAGTGCCAAAAACTCGGCTTCTCATTGGTAGGTTTAGCTAGGGAAACCAAACGACCCTTCAATCCACATAGGGTTTTGCTTGGGGCTTTTTCTGTTGTTGTCTATCAGTTCATCATGAAAATATACCTGGGTAAATTTACCGGGGTAAAATCGGTTACACAGTTACATGCAACTTTCCCCAGGGAAACCTCATATTTACCTAGGTAAAGTTGTTTCATGTAACCACGGCTATTATCACTTGTCGTTTAAAACAGGTGGCTGGGTTTCATTTCTGTGATCATTTGACTTTGTTTCTCGTTTTAAGGACGGTGCCTCCTTTTGTTACTGTGCATACGTTCTGCCCATCTCGGGATATTCAGGTTTTGTAAGGAATTTGCCCCCTAATACAATAATATTTTTGCGCTGCTTAATTATGACTATGTGAAAAAAAGCAGGTTTTAGCAAGGGCTATCAGAATCCAAAAAGAAAATTCGGGGTAACGGCGCATTTTTCAGAGATAATTGAGCTTAAATTTGGAAAAAAATTGCCATACATTCTTTGTATTTTAACGCTTTTTTAGAATTATGGCTGCTTAATTATCACTGAAAAATGCGTGGCTACCCACGTTGTTCTTTTTGGATTCCAATAACCCTTGCTAAGGTCTACTTTTTCTCCATAGTCACAACCTTTGAAAAATACTTCTCTATTAGGAGGCACCCTCGTTAAGAAAAGTGTCCTCAGACGTCCCTGATTGAAATTAACTTTTCCTTGTTGCATTGGTTGTACGGCGACACCGTGACTGAGATAGATCGCCACATTCTCATCAAGTACTCCGTTCTTGATATCACTTGATCACTTGTTGCTGAAACGAGTTTCTTCCGTGATATTGATTTCCTTACCTTAAGAGATACAAATGATGAGTTTAAGCTAGTGTGATTGAATGTCGTTGCTGTCGAAAGATTTTTGTATTTCATTATTAAATCACTGCTCGTTTTTCTTTACTGAAATTCTCTCTATAGTGATCAAAATGTTCGTTAAAAAAAAGAAAAAGTGTCGACATACATTTATCTTTCCCATTCCGTGCCATTCTATTCTCGTTAACTTGCTTTTTTCAGACCATGGTTTTAAATTACAAAAAATGTTACGTTGTTACTTTAACGCTTCGAAGAACGTTGTTACCCGTAAGAATCTATGACAACTCACTTTGATTTCAATTGCAAATTAAAGATCGCCATTTTTGGGGCGGAGTGGGAAGTCATTTTTAGGACTTTCGGAAATTTACTTCGGATGTGACTTTTTAAATAAGGATGTTTACCTAGCTGCTTTCAAGCACAGGACGCGTTATTTTTTAAATAAACTACGGGATCTTGCTGTAGCGTTGATCGCTTCATTATAAGTCCTTGTTTCCTGGTGGCGGGGTTGAGGAGGGAGGAGGTAGGGGCTAGAGGGTATTACGTGTTGTAGGCAAGTATAGTAGGCACTGCTCAGTAAGTTAAAGTGGTGATCACACACTTTTGTTTCGTCATTACGGAAAGATGACCTTGCTAACCTGCTTCAGCAAAAAGTGCATCTTTTTGCGCTTAAGGAAATAGAACTGAAATAGAACACTTCAGGAGTGAGGAAACCTTAGCTGCTGTAGTGAATATAACAAAAGTGCTGTTCCTTAATTGACTCTGGTTTATACACAACTAAGGCACTACTTCAAGCTCTTTGCCAGAGACGTAGCTTGTTAAGATGGCTATCTCAACTTCACCGATTTCTGTGCTTCTAGCTGCAGCCACACTGTATTCCATTGTGGCAGTTTCTCATTCTAAACCAGCAAGCCAAGGGCTTCGTTTGCAGAGTTTTTCTGAAGAAGAAGTCAAAGGCTGTTACGAACACAATCAGACCCTGGGAGTCTGCTTTGATGTGAAGAAAGGTTCAATGAAGATAGCGACGACCACAGGAGAAGAAATTGTTCATTACCAAGAACTTGGCCCAGTTATGTTCTTCTATCAAATTTTGGATCAGGCTTTTGTCGGATGAGTTCAAATAATATTTTAATTTGACAATCACGCCAGTACCAAGATAAGAATTTGTGCAACGTGTTGTGCTGTACTCCCATTTTTATTCAGTTTTGTTGGATTATATTCAATTTTAAAAGTTTTTAAACTCGCTACAGATAACTGAAATGCATAGAGTCGCATCATTTTTTAATTAGACCATTTTCTTCGTGTGTAAAGAGTCCTGTGCTGGGCTATCCTCTTCCAGAATAATTGAAATTAAATTAACAGAACTGGCATTCTCTGTCAGATATTTCCTAAGAAACACCGAAAGAAATGAAAGTGACATTAACTTATTTTTAATTAAATGATGCTGAGGTATCCACTGCGTAAACTATGCAATGTTTGACTTTCATTTTCATGAGCTGCATGATTGTGAAAAATATGACACTCACATCATATCTCGAGTAGAGTAACTGCCTGGGTGGGGGGTGGGGGGAGAGGACTCAGGTTTATTAATGACAGGGAAGTGCAAGTAAGGCCAATTTTTGTTATACCTAAACAATGTTCATTAGACTTAAACTGGAAAAGTCTAACGGCACTGAACGTAACCTAAAAAAGTCCAAAACCAAGACAGTCCAAGGCAGCTTATGCTTTTACCTTTCCTCCTTCATCATGCAGATGTCACCCTGAGGTTCGCATGCTTTTTATCAACTATGAACCAGAAAAGTTTTAACCCTAAAAGGGGCCCATATCGCAAATTTCAAACACAAAAAGGCCTTCGCACCTCTCCGTCATTTATATCTCTCCCCCCCCCCACCCCCCTGTTAGTTACTATATACCATGCTATCACATGATCAGAACATTTCCACCAGCACTATTTCCTAAATTATAGGTTTCAGGTTAGAAGCACTTCATACGATATCGTAATAACAATGGTTTACTAAAGGGGGTATCTTTGCACCATAAAGGTGAATTGTGGTAAATTTACATTGAAAAATAAAATAGCAGGGACCTAGCTAAGCATCTTTGTACTGTAAACCTGAAATTTTCAGTGCTTCACCTCTCTCAATTTACAGCGAAGCGTACGGAAGCGTTTGTTCACTAATCAGTATGTACGTGCCTTGACGGCTAAAAGCTGGGAAGTTCAATAAGGTAGTTCGAGTTTCTGTTGGAATCAATATCGTGAAACAAATTACATGAGTCACACAGCTATCGTGGAGTGAGGGAACACTTTATTTTTCAGTGAAGCTTTTCTTAGCTAATACTAATAATTACTGATAATTTAATCCAGTAGTAGTAAATAACACTGTCAGATCGATACCCAAACTGTGCATTAAGCTCTGGTCAATTCCTATATTGTAAACTTACCAAAATTCATATAAAAAGTAAATATGAGGTTCACTGCCACGCTTTCACTCAGAACACATTCCAGTGCGTGCTATTTACTCTAAAAAGTCAAGCACAAGAAAAACATCGCTTGTTGCTTGTAGTAGAGGGTAGGGCGTGTATGTACGTGATCGTTATATTGTAGTCCAAATCCACCATGTGGTCACGATCTTGCTTCAGCAACAAGTGATGTTGTTTTCGGACTGGAGGAAGTAAACGCGACTCAGTTGCTCATCAAACGTGTTAAGGCCTCAGTTTATCCATACGCAGCCGACTTATATCCACGTATGGGTGGCAATGATCGCAACACTAAATAAACGTTTGTCACTATAAACCTAGTGGACAAAAAAGGTTCTCGGCAAAAATTGTATAAGCCATGAACGATACGACAGCGAAATTCTGGCATAATAAAGCTGTCAAACTTATTGGCATTCCGTTTATTGATAGTTTAGCAATCGGTGGGTGGGGCGGGGGAGGGGATGGGAGAGCGGGGTGCGGCTTCTACAATTCTTTGATTATCTCATTCGACACTAGACTACGAATATGAAACCCTTTATATTCCCAAAAGGAGAATAGCAATCAACTGGAGACATGCAGGCTGTTCTCGGTCTGCGAAAAATTAATATAGGAAATATTCACCTCAGTGACTGACTGCGTCAGTATTTGGTGATTTTATTCTTGCATTCAAAGGGAAATAAAGCTGAGGGACTTTTGACTGTAAACAACATGTCTTGGATCATCGTTATAAGGGATTCATTTAATGAAATTTATGTAAAAAGCAATCATACTACCTACTTCAGCAACAGGTGATGTCATTTCTGTGCTTAACGGAATTTCGCCTGACCATCTGCATCAGCGATGAGTGATGTTCTTTTTGCACTAGGAACGTTTGAGCGTAAACAACGCGTGTCGGAATGAGAAGTTTACGTGATGCGATCATTATAAAAGAGCCCCCTCAGTTGGCTCTCCAATTAAATGCCAATTAAAGCTAAGGCATCCTGTCAGAGCCATTTTTACCAGAGAAACGTTCAGTTGTTGAAATGGCTTTTCCAACTTCAACCATTTCTGTGCTTTTAGCCGTTGCCATGTTGCTTTCATGTTGTAATGTAGTGTGTTGTATTCATCTATAATTGGAGTTAAATTTTGATGTTTGCTTCATTAGCTTTCCCGTCACTGCCATTTTGAAACGAATCAGTATCATATTGAAATGTGCTTCAAGAAGTCGTTATTCATATAGGCCTGATTTAAATGTCAGACTCACTTAAAGATGTATAGTGGTATTTCAATTTTATCCTTGGTTCAATTTTTATTTTCTTTTATTTCACATTCATTATCATATATTAACATAAAAGAACAAAGGCGGAAAATAAAAATGTGATATATATATTGATTTCCTTACCTGACGAGATACAAATGTCAAGTTTAAGGTATTGCGACTGAATGTCGTTGCTCTCGAATGATTTTTGTATTCATATATATCAAACCTCTGCCTGTTTTTCTTGAAATTCTCTTTTTAATGACTAAAATGTTTATTTAAAAACTCTCCGGATAAATTTATATTTCCGTTTCCTGGTTAACTTTTTATCTCACTCCCGTCATGTTAGTTTAGACTTGGCATTTGACATCGCCTCAGACAAAGAAAATCAATACCACGAAAGAAACCAAACTACAAAAATTAAAGTTGTTAGTTTAAGTTATCGTTCGTTATAACAAGGTCTTCGTTATATAGAGGTCCGTTATATCGGGGTTTCCCTGGCAAAGAAACTGTTTAAATAAGGATGTTTGCTTAGCTTCTTACTAGACACAGGACTCGTTATTTGTTACATTCTACGGGATCTCGCTGTAACGTTGATCTCTTCAGTTGTAACTCCTTGCTTCCTGGTGGCGGGGGTGAGAGTATTAGGGGGTAGGGGGTAGGGGACGAGAGGGTAAGTGGTAAACAAGTATGACAGAAACTACCTCTTATGGGAAGAAAATGCATCAGAGCCACGCCCACAAAGCCAGATTCTGTTACTTCCTTCAAAATGTCTGATTAAAAGAAGAAGCTGATTATTCAAGTTATAATATAACAGTGATTACAGATTTTTGTATCGAAATTACAGAACGGTAACCTGACAACCTGCTTCAGCAACAGGTGCATCTTTTTGCGCTTAACCCTCCTGGCTTAACCCATTGAATCCTACACGGGCCAAAACCGGCCGTGCCGCGCGCATGATTCGCGTGGAGGACGCTTTATCCTCTACCTCCCCTACTAGGTACTTTTTTGTCCTCTAGAGATGTCAATTGTTTAGGAGACATATAAACCACAGGGAGTCCACAATAGTTGAGAAAAGGAATAATAAATAAAATTAAAATTATCAACATGTGTACGTTGTTCGTTTCCTGCGGTTTTCTTTTGTGTGCAGCATCAAGCTGATAGATGCTAGCGACAGTACTGTAGTCGTGAGTTCAGCTGTCGTGTGCGCGAGCGGATCTGAGTTATGCTAATTTTCTAAGCTTATAGAAAAATACTACAAGGGGAGCAGCTTTTTTACGTAGCAGTTTGAACACACTGCGCGAAATCGCCTTGAACTCGTTTCTTATTCGCCTCCTTGCCACCAAAATTGTCACAAACGAAAACTGGATAATTCGTCACGCTTACTCCTGTCATAACCCTGAAAAGAAACGATTTCTTGGCAGAATTTTAGCTTTCTTTCGGCTGTTAACGATGAGTTTTTCTTTTCGTCAGAGCTGTGACCAGTCACCACGGCACAGACGCGTCAGATTTTCGCCCCATCAAGTACAAATCAGCAACCTTTATAGAGTTATAGAGTACCTAATGAATTTGATCGCGCGGTAAGCAGGTTGAAATCAAAACTTCATTTCGGAAATCCAAGGGTAAAAAAATCACTTAAGAAAACAAATGTCACACCAAAAAAATCAAAGCAATAAAATTTTGAAATCAAAACTTCATTTCAGAGATCAAAGGGTAAAATTTTAGAAATCAAAAATCACTTAAGAAATCAAATGTCACTCCAAAAAATCAAAGCGACAAAATTTTGAAATCAAAAGGTTAAAATTTGTACTGATACTCCTCGAACACCGTAGTTACAAACGGTGCTGATAGACTGATATATTTTGATTGCCGTATAAACAAAAAAATATTTTAGAGACACATGGTCAGTGTTCAATACGCCGGTTTAAACCGGCCGGTGATAAAATTCTTCCTCTCCCTATAAGGTAAGCCTCTCTTTAGGGCGGACTAAGGGGCTGTTTACATGGAGGAAGGAAGATCCTAGGAAACGAAACAAATTTTCGTTTGGTTTACATGCAAAAATTTCGGTCGGGGTTGTTGCTGGAAATCAAATAAAACTGTCGGTCTTTAGCAGCCGCCCGGCTGCCACCATATTTGTTTTTCTGTCCCTAGTACTAGGATCTTCCGAGCGAAGGCAGTTTACATGGTGCTAGGATCTTCCTATCTCTCAGCAAGGAAGATCCTAGTGCCAGGGCCAAGTACAACATTTTACACCCAACGAGAATATAGTTCAAAACCACTTAACTTAGCATTATTGAACGTATTTTAGTATTTAAATGGTAGATATAGGCGTATTTTTATCCCCTAAAAACTTTTCATCTGTTCGGATTTCTTAGCTGAAAGTCTAGTGATCCGAAAATTATAGGGATCAAAACTTACCTTTTCGAAAATTTTAGCCAGAAAAAGGCTCCCGAAAATTCTAGGTGACCTTTTAAGGGTAGAAATCCGTTAATAAACTGAATACAGAAAACTTATGGCGCTAGGATGATTCGCCTACTAGGATCTTCCTAGCGCTAGGATCTTCCTAGCTCCATGTAAACAGCCCCTATTGAGATATCGGCCTGATTAAAAGTGCCCTTTTGTAGCGCTAGCCTTGCAATCCAAATAGTTTATTCACACGTGAGAGTGACTTCTGGTACGAGATCCGGCAGTAAGACGTACCGGCTGAGTTTTATTTTGAGTTGAGTGGTTCCCTTCATTCAAAGTTTTTACATTGATTAAAGATTTAGAAATATTAATTAGTTGTAACTGAATTTGACACGAGCGTCGCCCAAGGGCGCCTTTGATTTTAAAATTGATAGTTGGGGTCAGGAAGCAGCATTTTGTAAACACGGACTAATTTCCATAACCCGTTGAAATTTGATATGCGAGCGGCTTTTTAGCAATTTTCATTTTCAAGGTTGTTTTCTGGCTAATAAATGATACGCAACCGTAGTTTTTTACATCAGAATATATTTATTTGACTATTCAAGTGTAAAAAGAAGTTAATTTGGGAAGCCTGCAATGTTTAGTTATGTACTGCGCATTTTGGTAATTTTTTCTTCTCTTGACAAATTTTAATTTATGCGGAACACGCGAAAACAAGCAGGAGTCAATGGGTTGAGGAAGTAAGACAAATAAAACACTTGAGGTTTTGGACTGAGGAAACCTCAGCTGCTCATGATCAGTGGTGAATATAAAAAGGAGGCCGTTAATCAATTGACTCCAGTTTACTCAAAGCCAGGACATTCCACCGAGCTCTTTGCAAGAGACCTAGCTTATTAAGATGGCTATGTTAGCTTCACCGATTTCTGTGTTTCTAGCTGGAGCCACACTATATTCCAGTGTGGCAGTTTCTCATTCTAAACCAGCAAGCCAAGGGCTTCGCTTGCAGAGTTTTTCTGAGGAAAAAGTCAAAGGCTGTTACGAACACAATCAGACCCTGGGAGTTTGCTTTGACGTGAAGAAAGGCTCAATGAAGATAGCGACCACCACAGGAAAAGAAATTGTGCATTACCAGACACTTGGCCCAGTTATGTTCTTCTATCAAATTTTGGATCAGGCTTTTGTCGGGTGAGTTCAAATAATATTATGATCTTACATTCATGCCAGTGCCAAGATAACAATTTGCGCGACGTGTTGTTTGTTCACTTCACAGTTATCTGTGGCAGTTGAAAGTGGACAATGTCTCTCGCATCAGTTGTGGGTTTAAGCGCATTCCAAGAGTGCGGTAAAAGCATGGGCATGGGTTACTGAGGGGACCACTCATGCATTAAGCAAAGAAAGCAAAACAGCCCTTTTAAGTAATTTCTAGTTCATCCCCTTCCACGATAGTTTGGTTAATGGCGACAAAATCTCACGAAACTGAATAAAACCTCAATTCGTCCTTCGCGCTTTGCCAGACTCGCCCTAAATTTAAATGCTACGACCCTAAAGGTTGATTTCCACTGTTGCGTAAATTTTACGTGCGTACGGGCGTAAATTTTAACTGGCTTTACGTGCGTAAATAAAATTAGAGAAGATGTATGAACGGCTTACGTAAACGTAAAAAGTTAAAAGTTTTTAACTTTTTACGTTTACGTAAGCCATACGCCCGTACGCACGTAAAATTTACGCAACAGTGGAAATCAACCTTAAGCTATTGTAGCTGCAAGCTAGTTGGCAATTCTCAGTGAAGTGACTTATTATTGTGATGTTCCACAGATCTGTGCCGTCGATGTATTATGTCCCCGACTACGTTCCAAGAGAGCCAGAACCACTGCGAGCGTTTATAAAGTACATCAAGTCCAAGGCTGGCATGGAACAACGCGAAGCCTTGAAAACTCACTTTCACGAAGCTATGAACGAGCTACACAATATTCCAGAGGTTCAGCTTCTGGAGCAGGTCTCGGAAGCGTTGGGTGACAACTCCACACGTCTGGAGATTCTCAAGCCATTCCACGCCTTGAGCTTCTACCTGCTGAAACAGGCAGACGTAGACATCCCATCCGCTCTCAGAGCTACGCCTGACGTTTCTGACCAGCATGACCGAGAGAAGCGCTGCACGTCGCTACGGAGCAATCATCGGAATGATTGCCGTGGAATGTGCGGTAGGAAGTGTTCGTGCTGGCGTTGGGTTTGTGGCGACTGTTGTTTTCATCAAGGCTGCTACGAGCACGATCTATGTTGCGAACATGACTTCTGGAGGACATATTGCCTCACACCACTTGGCTTTTCATGCGGGGGATACAAAGGTTATCCAGGGTGCGTCGGCAGCTTTTGGCCTTGGAAGTGAGGAAGTAAGCATGTGAAGGATAAAGTATTTGTTGCTGAATGTAAGAATACTGTATCCCCATATTTTCGTTTTTTTTTTCAGGCTTTTTTCAATTGAAGTTTTTGTTTTCGCTACAAATAGCTGAAATACCAGATCAGTTGCATATTTAGCTTGCTCGTAGCTTGCTTAGAGTCGCAGCATTTTTGGTTGGGGCATTTTTTTGGTTTAAGAAGAGTCTTGGGCTATATCCTCTTCCAGAGGATTCGGTTATTAATCGGGTTAGTAGTCGCTGCATGTTTGACAAATGAAAAGAGGAGCCTTTTAGAAGGAAACATAGCAAAGTGTCGGTACAGCACTTGACTCATTTAGTCATTTATATCATGACTGGGCCCTTTCTCAACGAAATTCGGGATTTGTACTGGATTGATGAAATTTTAACTGCATGGTGTGTATGTTTTGGCCTGAAAAATGTCCTCGGTGAGTCAGCAAAAAGAAAAAATTCATGATTTCATCCAGAAATAGTCGTTGAGCTTTGATTTTGTTAAGACCTATTTGGTGGAATGTTATGTGACCTCAATAATAATTTTTAAGGCTAGTTGTACGTATTTACTTAATCTTAGCTTGCTCGATACTGTAATCGACTTGTAACCAAAGGCTCACAAGTTGTTCTGTGCTGTCTGGTAGTATATCTGGGAGTACAGTGCAGTAACGTACTTGAAGAGAATTAGAACACTCTTGCTATGGTCTAGTCTGATTTAATCACAATACTCTAAGCAATTATTTCTCAAGATGTCATAATAACAGCGCTCTGTTTAAAACAAAAGAGCTTTGCACCATAAAGGTGAATTGGTGTACCTAATCATTTTTCTGTTGTAAACCTGACATTTTTGACATTTTCCCTTTTTCCTTTTTTTGGACTACTCATCAGGTTATTTGAACTAGCCGGTCGCTCAAAGTTTCATATTGTGGGTCATACTCTCTGACAAAACATTTGTTAGTTGGTAAATAACTTAGCCATTCCTGTCTTTAACCCAATAAGCACAGGCTTACAAGTCGTTCTGCATTATCTGGTATTTTATCCTGGGGGTGAAGTGCATAAAACGTAGAAAATTTTTCCGCATTGTGCTTCACTTTTTATTGTAGAGAAAGCCAGCGATTTATTTTCCTGATTAATATATAGTAATAAAAAGTTAAGTACTATTACATACAAACCAAGTAATAAATAGCACTAGAATCCTATTAATAAGATCCTAAAACTATTGTCTGATGGAGGCAGTGTAAATTTAATTTTGATTGAAAACCGAATTTCTAACAAGAGCCTTCATTGGCCTGCTTCAAATTGTCCACAACGCGCGATTTATTAAAGGAATGTTTGCCAAGTGTGTATAACATAGAAAGTATGATAAGTATTATGTTTTGAGTTAATTTCTACTTCAATTGAGGAATAAAATTGTTTTTGATAAGCAACTGAGTGCACTGTGGTTACATTTTATTTTGGGATCTTCCTCAATGTACCTTAAACTTTTCGATGATGGTCAAGTTTTCATTCCTAATTTTTATGGGACTTATTTTATGGCCAGTTACATCCAGGTCATGGGAAAAGCAATGCTCATGAAAAGTAACTTGACATGCTCTACTTGTCCAACAGCAAGCCTTCTGTATTCTACATAACTATGGAAAGGAGAAGTGTGACCAAAGGGACAGCTAAATCCTCTTTCCTGTCAGTGAACTGTGGTGGGTCAAAGGGATCCATATATTTTTTGACCAAAATTATGCAGTCACAGACAACAATGGCAGCAAAACACACACATAGAAGCTCATTGCACAACAGAATAAAAGCTCTGGGCTCAGCTTTTTGAAAACCAATTAATGCTGTACTGCCAATTTAAAGCGACAGATTGAAAGCAGACAAAATGAATGAATGAATGAATAACCTTTATTTAAACACGATAGAAAGTTAAAGCACAATGCTTGTGGGGTCGTGTATTAACTAAATATTACTAAATACTAATAAACTAATATATTTCTAAATTACTACTAAATACTTATATACTAAATTGGATTGTAACTACTTTAAAAATAATTAATTACACAACAATCAGTAACATTTAAAGTCATTGTAATGCCTAGGGAGCGACTGAACCGACTGAGCACTGAAATTAAGCTCCTTAATATAATTATCATTTTTCACTTTTCGATAGAAAACCGAAAATTGGGATCCTGTATTATACGACGAAACAGCATTCCATAGGATGGCCCCCCTATGTCCAATTGAATTTTTTACAAAGTATGAATTAAATCTAGGGACCATGATGTTATTGTTTCTTCTGAGGCTGTAAGAAATCCTGGCTTTTTTCGCTAAGTGTGACAATGCAGCTGGTGCTTCACCGTTTACCACCCTGTAAAATAGTTTAAGAGCCGTTGTCAGTAACTTTCGAGAATCCGGCGACAGAGCCGAAAATTCGAATTTCTTTTTATTTGCCCAAAAGAACCCTTTTGGTGAACTATTTTCAAAAATAACATTAAAAAGTTCCAGCGAGTTTTTATTTTGGCAAAAAAACGGAAAGTTCGAAATTGGCCTAAACGGGCCTTCGGACCCGATGTAAATTATGCAAATTAGTACATTTTCAAAACGCTCGTACAAGGCAACGAAAACTTGCCTGGAATTAATCTTTTCACAGTTTGTTAGACATCTCTTGAACTTGCTTTCAAAGTAAACTTTACGTCGATCTAAACGTTTTTTTCTTGCTATCCACGCGCGTAAAGAGTACAGTATTTTCTATTCCGTTGATACACTGAATTTTACCACTTTTTAGAAGACCATATCATCGGGGGTATACAAATATCTAGGTCATAAAAGGGCTCTTTGGAATCGAAAATGCTTGTTGTTTATCATATTAAAATATTTAGTTTGGCCCGTGAAAAGGAAGAGCGCGAGGTGAAAATATGTGGAGTGCACTTTGACAGATTTCGCCATTTCTTTACTGTACTCCTATTTCAAGTCACATATGCTTTTGAGACACAACGGTCGACGTTTCTGGTCTGCACCATACTGCTTTTATACTGAAAGTAAGCTAAAGCATTTCCTTATCTTAAATCTAGTTACAAAGCGATGTTTTGACTTTATTTTACGCGAGTTTCACGTAATAGAACAATTAGACGATGAAAGATCCCTGTCGACAATGTGATGTTTTGATAACCCGATGTTACCGCACGTCGCATGATGTCGCACGAATATTTCGCTTTTCAGACTTTTCCAAACTAACTTTCGTTACTTTAGGGCAGATATTAAAATTTTAAATGTTTAAGGACGTGAATTCGAGTAAAAAGAAACCTTGAATAAATATGCCATTAAGTCACTTTACGATACAGGAATTCGGCGGGCCTGGATGCTATCAGAAATCTCCTTATGCAAATGAAAAGGCGTCTCCGCGATGTTTTTGTGTTGCTTTATAAGACTTGAACGCTGGCGCGTAAATAGCGTGTTTTTGTAGTCCACATGCTAAAATACATTTGCCAATGAAGCTTATTAGCTTTGATATTTGTTTGTTAAGATTTTTGAAAATATAATGGAATCAGGCCATTCACACTGACTCATTCCGCGATCAGAATAGATAACTCTATAACTAGACTTAAAAAATCATTCCACTGTTAAGCTATACGGTGATTTACTTACTTGCAATGTTTGAATGAGTTTCTGTTCCCTCACAAAGCAATCCTTAGCTGACATTTCGTACAATGGGCACGTCGGACAAAAATGATCAATGCCGGCCAAAAGCGAGTTGCATGTCGCGTGACAATTGAAATGTGATACAGTAGCGCGGCGGAGAAATGACCAGGAAATGACTGTCAATATTTGCGTTTCTTATGACAGCTTTTCTTTCTTTCGTTCGTTCCTTCTTTATCAAAAAAAAAAACGTTTCAAGTTATACTCGATGAATTAAAACAAGAAACACGATAGTTTCATATTCTATTCATTCATGATGTGAAGTCAAAAAAAATCTATCCTGTGTGAATTTTGGGGATGCTTTTTATGGAGCCAGTAATTCAGGCCATTTATTTATTCATTTATTTTATTTTTAAATTTTTATGTAACTTTTATGTTAGCGGTCCTGTAACGTATTTACTCATTTTACTCTTGTAGCCCCTGAAGAAGGCTTGTCTTGCAAACCGAAATATCTTGCAAATTGTTGTTACATACATTTTTTTACTTTACGTATTTCGTCTTCTGTGTCTTTCTTTAACTGCCGTAAGGATCATTCGTTCCGTGTATTTTTTTTAGGGGAAGGGGATCCTGGCGCGCGAGCGTGGAGGGAGCGAGAACGCGACAAGATTTTTCCGCCTCTCCCGGTCTCCCCAAGTCGCTGTCTCAAACAATAAACAAGCTAACGCCCTCAAATAAACCGGCGTTTCCCAACGATACATAGCCTGCGTAGCAGTCGTTTCTGTTTCCTTTTAGCCAAGCGAAAGAAGTGTGAGGCAAGCGGGATACGCGCGAGGGCATGGGGCGAAAAAGAGGAAAACAATTAGAAGCGGGGAAGGGGTGAGGGACTAGACGATACGCGATATGCGAAACGGCCGAGTTCCGTCGCGAAGAAATTGGCAACGGTGATCTGGCAAATTGGCAAAATTCGCAAAGGCGATCCATGATGTATCGCCGGGAAACGCTGGTTTAGTGGAGGGCGTTAGTTTGTTTATCGTTTGATGCAGAGACCTGAGGGGAGTCGGGAAAATCCTTTTCGCCACCTTGTCTCGTTTGCGCTCGCTCCCTCCGGCTCTCGCGCGCCAGGATCTCCCTCCCCTCCCCACCCCCTCCTCCTGTTTCTAGAGCTTTCCTAGTAGCCGTTCCTCTTTATGTGGAAAACTTTTAACTAATCTACACGTTCGCTCTACCTCTTTTCCAAAACTATTAACCTCATCTGGACCAATTTCTAATGACTTCAGGTGTGGGTGAACGTCCTTATTGCAATCTCTAAGCGTAACACGTTGCAAATCATGTGGATCTCTTGACCTTGCTCCGCACAGCGAAGTGGGGCGAAATAAGGACGAAAGACTGCAAGTTGCCATTGTGAATTTACATAATAGCTCTCCGAACAAAATGTTACTTTCAAAAGGTATTGTAGTTTCGAAACTGCTGTGTTTTGTTGATTTTCAGATTAGTTCGTTCAGTTTGACTGACAAGGCTTTATTTAAACACCGGACCTTCTGAATTACTGGCCCCATAAAAAGCATCTCCAAAATTCGCACAGCATAGGTTTTTTTGAACTTCGCATCATAAATAGATAATGAAACTATCGTGTTTCTTGTTTTAATTCATCGAGCATAACCTGAAAGGTTTTTTATTATTGTTATTAAAGAAGAAACGAATGAAAGAAAGAAAAGCTGTCGTACTCTTAGAGATTGCAATAAGGACGTTCACCCACACCTGAAGTCATTAGAAATTGGTCCGGATGAGGTTAATATTTTTGGAAAAGATGTAGAGCGAACGTGTACATTACCTAAAAGGTTTCCACATAAAGAGGAACAGCTACTAGGAAAGCTCTAGAAAGAGGAGGAGGGAGTGGGGAGGGGAGGGAGATCCTGGCGCGCGAACGCGACATGGATCTTCCCGCCTCTCCCCAGGTCTCTGTATCAAACGATAACCAAACTAACGCCCTCCACTAAACCGCTGTTTCCCGGCGATACATCATGGATCGCCGTTGGGAATTTTGCCAATTTGCCAGATCACCGTTGCCAATTTCTTCGCGACGGAACTCGGCCGTTTCGCAACGGCGATTCATGATGTATCGTCTAGCCCCTCACCCCTTCCCCGCTTCTAATTGTTTTCCTCTTTTTCGCCCCATGCCCTCGCGCGTATCCCGCTTGCCTCACACTTCTTTCGCTTGGCTAAAAGGAAACAGAAACGACTGCTACGCAGGCTATGTATCGTTGGGAAACGCCAGTTTATTTGAGGGCGTCAGCTTGTTTATTGTTTGATACAGCGACTTGGGGAGACCGGGAGAGGCGGAAAAATCTTGTCGCGTTCTCGCTCCCTCCACGCTCGCGCGCCAGGATCCCCTTCCCCTAAAAAAAATACACCGAACGAATGATCCTTACGGCAGTTAAAGAAAGACACAGAAGACGAAATACGTAAAGTGAAAAAATGTATGTAACAACAATTTGCACGATATTTCGGTTTCCAAGACAAGCCTTCTTCAGGGGCTACAAGAGTAAAATGAGTAAATACGTTACAGGACTGCTAACATAAAAGTTACATAAAAATTTAAAAATAAAATAAATGAATAAATAAATGGCCTGAATTACTGGCTCCATAAAAAGCATCCCCAAAATTCACACAGGATAGATTTTTTTGACTTCACATCATGACTGAATAGAATATGAAACTATCGTGTTTCTTGTTTTAATTCATCGAGTATAACTTGAAACGTTTGTTTTTTTTAATAAAGAAAGAACGAACGAAAGAAAGAAAAGCTGTCATATGAAACGCAAATATTGAGTCATTTCCTGGTCATTTCTCCGCCGCGCTACTGTATCACATTTCAATTGTCACGCAACATGCAACTCGCTTTTGGCCGGCATTGATCATTTTTGTCCGACGTGCCCATTGTACGAAATGTCAGCTAAAGATTGCTTTGTGAGGGAACAGAAACTCATTCAAACATTGCAAGTAAGTAAATCACCGTATAGCTTAACAGTGGAATGATTTTTTAAGTCTGGTTATAGAGTTATCTATTCTGATCGCGGAATGAGTCAGTGTGAATGGCCTGATTCCATTATATTTTCAAAAAATCTTAACAAACAAATATCAAAGCTAATAAGCTTCATTAGCAAATGTATTTTAGCAAGTGGACTGCGAAAACATGCTATTTACGCGCCAGCGTTTAAGTCTTTTAAAGCAACACAAAAACATCGCGCAGACGCCTTTTCATTTGCATAAGGAGATTTCTGATAGCATCCATGCCCGCCGAATTCCTGTATCGTAAAGTGACTTAATGGCATATTTATTCAAGGTTTCTTTTTACTGCCCTAAAGTAACGAAAGTTAGTTTGGAAAAGTCTGAAAAGCGAAATATTCGTGCGACATCATGCGACGTGCGGTAACATCGGGTTATCAAAACATCACATTGTCGACAGGGATCTTTCATCGTCTAATTGTTCTATTACGTGAAACTCGCGTAAAATAAAGTCAAAACATCGCTTTGTAACTAGATTTAAGATAAGGAAATGCTTTAGCTTACTTTCAGTATAAAAGCAGTATGGTGCAGACCAGAAACGTCGACCGTTGTGTCTCAAAAGCATAATCGACTTGAAATAGGAGTACAGTAAAGAAATAGCGAAATCTGTCAAAGTGGACTCCACATATTTTCACCTCGCGCTCTTCCTTTTCACGGGCCAAACTAAATATTTTAATATGATAAACAACAAGCATTTCCGATTCCAAAGAGCCCTTTTATGACCTAGATATTTGTATACCCCCGATGATATGGTCTTCTAAAAAGTGGTAAAATTCAGTGTATCAACGGAATAGAAAATACTGTACTCTTTACGCGCGTGGATATCAAGAAAAGAACGTTTAGATCGACGTAAAGTTTACTTTGAAAGCAAGTTCAAGAGATGTCTAACAAACTGTGAAAAGATTAATTCCAGGCAAGTTTTCGTTGTCTTG
This sequence comes from Siderastrea radians, assembly GCA_964017195.1. Taxonomy (NCBI): domain Eukaryota; kingdom Metazoa; phylum Cnidaria; class Anthozoa; order Scleractinia; family Rhizangiidae; genus Siderastrea; species Siderastrea radians. The sequence goes on along the minus strand of OZ024892.1, from coordinate 49,225,673 downwards.
TACGAGCGTTTTGAAAATGTACTAATTTGCATAATTTACATCGGGTCCGAAGGCCCGTTTAGGCCAATTTCGAACTTTCCATTTTTTTTGCCAAAATAAAAACTCGCTGGAACTTTCTAATATTATTTTTGAAAACAGTTCACCAAAAGGGTTCTTTTAGGCAAATAAAAAGAAATTCGAATTTTCGGCTCTGTCGCCGGATTCTCGAAAGTTACTGACAACGGCTCTTAATTATCCGGAATTTGTATAATTCAAAATTGATTCAAAAATTGATTGTTGAGTTCAAAATTGATGCTAACCTTGGGTCCCCTGGTTTGTGTGCGTGTTTTGTTTTTGTGTGTGTTTGTGCTTTGTGCTTTGTGCTTGTCTTGTAGTGTGTGTGGAAATAATGCAAATAAACCTCTATTAGTATTAACATTAAATAATATTTGTACACATGATTATTTTTTCTGTAATGTACTATCACCAATTGTATCAGAATCCTGTTACTGTCAATAAAGATTTGCATTAATCAGTCAAAAAAACAGTCAATGGAGTCGGCACAAACCAAAGTGCCAGTCCAATTTACTGCCTATTGACCCGTATTAATGTCGACTGTGCTCAGGGTTAATAAATTTCCACAAGTTCCTTTGAAGATTAGGCAACATTGTTACTTAGAAGTTTGGTGATTGCAGCTGCTTAGTGTTTAGCGACCAAAATTATTTCAAATGAATGATTTATTCACTTGCGCAAAAATTTAGTTTTTGAAGTATATTCAGCGTAGAATGCCTTTAGAACAAAATAAACGGTTAACTTGTCAGCTTTTAGGCTGGCTTCTCTTTGCATCGAATCTGAACAAATCCTACAAATCTATCTAAAAGGTGCGCGATAGTAAGAACAAAGGACTTGAAAAGACGTGTCAAGAAAACGAAGGAAATAAAGCTAGATTTTAACGTGTTTCAGAAAAGGTCATCATTATGTACATTTTTTCTTCAAAAGTGCAAGAACGCCGCAGCTTAAAGTAAACAGTTCGTTAGCCTTTCTGGAAAACTAAATTTGTAATAGGAACAACGAATAATTCATCGTTAGTTGAAAAGGTTGGTTTTACCTGGCCAAGCCAATTTTTTTCTAGAAATACTGTTTCGCGAACAAATAATATCCCTCTGAATGATAAAATGGGAGCTGATTACAGAATACCCCGCAACTCTTGCTACACTGTGTATCCGGCTACGCGTCTACGCAGTCATAGCTCGGGTCCAAGTTCACTGGAGACAAGGCTATGCGTCTAGCGCGTCCACCTCGTGAAACTTTAACTCTCGAAGTTCACTGAAAAAATTGGCTATGTGTCTACTAGCGTCTATGCCGTGAAAATTTATCCGTACTCTCAAAGTCCAGTAAAAAGGTGGCTACGCGTTTTCGGGTCGACGCCGTGAAAATATCTTCATGGTTCTCAAAGTTTACTGAAAAAGTGGCTACGCGTCTACGCCGTGAAAATTTATTCATAGCTCTCAAAGTTGACTGGATACAAAGGATAAGTGGCTACGCGTCTGCGTATCTACGCCGTGAAAATTTAGGAGCGATTTGCAGAATACATTTTTGTCGGTATGTTTACAAGAATCTGACGTTTTTAGAACGAGACATGTACTGATAGTGTAGACACGAGCCGCGTAAACACTTGACTGATTCATTTGCCTCGTTAACCTGTAGGACATGTTCATCTCCAGTGCTTGCTCCGACGACGTTGCCAATATGAGGTGGATACGCAGTACAGCTAGAGTTGCAGGGTATTCTGGGTACTCTTACTATCACTGACAGAATGAGGAAGCTTAAGATGGTGATCATTATAACAGGGTCTCCTCAATTGTAGCACATTATCCCCCTCTCCCGCTTCAAGAAGAGTGGAAGTACGACTTCCCCCCCAAAACGACGGCAGGGCAGACTGCCTAATTTGGTTCTGTAATTACACAGTTATGCAAAGCGTCCGTAAGAGCCCCTTAACCAGAGATCTTAAAAGTTTTCATTTTTGGGATGGATTTTTCAACTTCAACCATTTCTGTGCTTTCAGCCGCTACCTTGTTGTTTTCAGTTGTGGGAATTTCTCAGGATGCTAAACCAGCTCAAGGACTTAACTTGGGTAAATTTTCAGAGTTTGTGTCTTTTCAAGAGCCGTCTTGAATTTGGAAAACGTACGCGAAGTGAAATCAGTTTGTCTGAGTAGTTTTCTTTTGCTGTATCTTGTGACTCGCAGTTAACTTCTTTATTTGAATGAATTCGTGCACTCAAAAAAGCCCCTGTACTACAGCCGTTGTAAACATTCAGGTCCGACAATCTTAAATTCAAGGTTTTAGCAGTTTTAGGCAAGCACGCGCCTCATGTCTGCACTGAACAAAGAAGAATCCTTTGACCTGACAGGATAATAAATCACATCTTGATAAGAGTCCGTTTCCTTAGTAGTTACCTAGCCGCGGCAGTTTTAACGAAATTTTGTGACAAGCAAGATAAAAAAACCTGAAATGCACATCATGGCTCTGAACAAATTTAAGTTTAACAATAACATTTTAGTCGAATCCCGATATACCGAAGTGCCAAGGGATTAAATTGGGGGAAATGTGTAAATTAAAAAGGGGGTTCGGTTCGGTTGTTGTTGTTGTTGTTTTTTTTTTTTAATTTTACGTGATTGCTTTAGTGAAAATGGGCCGTATTTCAACGTTGGGTATTCACACTGAGTGCTTTGCTTCTTTAAATTTACAGTTAAGCGTACGGAAGTGTTTGTTCACTAATCAGTATATACGTGCCTTGACGGCTAAAAGTGAAGTTCAAGAAGGTAGTTCAAGTTTCTGTTAAAATCGAAATAGGGAAACAATTTACATTAGTCACACACATATGAGCTATCGTGGTAGCTAAGAAAGGCTTTTCTTAGCTACTACTAATAATAACTAATAATTTAATCCAGTAGTAATAACACTGTCAGATCGATACCCAAACTGTACATTAAGCTCTGGTCAATTCCTATATTGTTGACTTTTCAAAATTCCTAAGTAAATTTGTGGTTCGCTGCCACGCTTGCGCCCAGAGCACATTCCAGTGGGTGCTGTTTACTTTAAAAATTCACATCCACATCCTCAAGCACGAAAAGAACATCGCTTGTTGCTGTAGTAGATGGTAGGGCTATCGTGTCTGTACGTGATCATTATATTTTAGTCCAAATCCTCCAAGTTGTCAAATGCTAATTGGAGTCGCAACAAGTGATGTTGTTTTCCCACTTGAGGAAGTAAATACGACTCATTTGCTCATTCAAACTGGATGGATTGACTATTTTAAGAACTTGCAACTGAATAGTAACCTGACCAACTGCGTCAGCAATAAGTGATGTTATTTTTGCGCTTAAAGGCCAAGAAATATAACTGTGGGACTTTTGAGCGTAAACAACTTGTCGGTCGGAATGAGGAAGCTTCAGGTGAGGTGACCATTATAACTGGGTGGGGCTGAAAGTGGGACGGGGATGTGGGGACAGGGACGCGGGGACAGGGACGCGGGGACGCGTGTTTGGGGACGTGGGACGCGGGGACGCGTGAGGACGTAAGATCGGGGACGCGGGAAAGTGAGAACCGAAAAGCGGATACTGCATGTGGGAAACTAGGCGATGTTTCAGCCGTTTGGTTGTAATATAGTGGCATTTTCGACCTATTTAGTTTCTTTTTGCCCTCTTTACCCTTGCACCAAGAGCCTGGTAAAAAGTCTGGTAAGCCTGGTCAAGTCTGGTTCAACCAGACTTACCAGGCTTTTGTGAAGAAAACAAGTCTGGTAAAAAGTCTGGTAAGGCTGGTTTTACCAGGCTTTTAGGGTGAGCCTGGTTGTATTGTACCACAGAAGCCTGGTAAGGCCGGTTTAGGGACGAAAATTATAACCTGAAAAGTCAGGTTAGTCTGGTTTAACCAGGCTTTTATGGCGAGTCTGGTTCGAAAAAATTACCTGAAAAGGTTGGTTAGCCTGGTTTAACCAGGCTTTCTTGGTACGTCTGGTTCAAAGACAAAACCTCAAAAACCTTGTTTGTCTGGTTTTACCAGGGTTTTCCAGAAAGTCTGGTTCGAACATATCATATGCACCTGAAAAGCCCGGTTAGTGTGGTTGGAAAACATCACAGTACTTGACAAGCCTCAAGCCCAATGTTCTAAGAATTCAAAAACCTAGAAGCCCAGGTTTCCCTGGGCTTTCCAGGCTTTTGGTTAACAGTGTTTGACAAACGTTCCAAGCAATTCTTATGTGCCTCAATGATAATTTTTATTGCAAACTGTAGTGCAATTTCTAATACATATTCTATGGAAATTCAAATGGCCAGGGTACAAAATATAAACATGCACTACAATTGCCATACCACCAAAACCAACAACGTACAGTGAAT